>CM040478.1:3917614-4107970 GCA_022758105.1 Pangasianodon gigas | reverse complement strand
AGACAGTGCTCTAGACCTTCACACACACTCACACACACTTAGACACACACACACCTACACATTTTTGGAGTATTGCAACACTTCACTGATAACACAATACTGAAAGAGAGAGAGAAAAAGAGAGAGATGAAATAAGTGATTCAGTGAGAGCCTGATGAAGAGGGTCATTCATTCTCTCTTCTGTGTTGGACAGATGTTGAGCTGATTGTCGAGGTTCTTGTGTGTGTTTTTGTGATCTGGTACTGTGTCAGGTGATCAGCCGATGCCACCTGCTCTACCAGATGCTCAGAGGAGTGTGTGTGTGCGCGTGCGCGCGTGTGCGTGTGTGTCTGTTTCTGCAGATTGCTGTAGCATTTTTACATTAACATTTAAGCTCATTCTCTCACACACTCGCTCCCTTTCTCTCTCTCTCCCTTTCTCTCTCTGTCTCTCTCTCTCTCTCTCTCCCTCCCTGTGTGTGTGCATGTCTCTCTCTCTTGCATGTTCTCTCTCCAGGGCATAGACTAATTAATGGATACCATTCACAGTTGATTAGCTACAGTTCCTTCGGTAATTACATTCGCATACTAACCACTCAGAAGAAAAGAAGCTATAACAAGGTAGCAGGAGGAAAAAAAAAGAATGAAAGCTCTTCTCTTTCGCTTCTGATCTTAATTTTCTTTCTGCTATTGTTTGTCCAGTATAAAAAGATAAGACTGCTGGAGGAGGAGGAGGAGGAGGAGGAGGGGGGTTGTGGGAATTGTATCTTGTACTGTGTAGATTCTTCTCCCTGAGTATGTGTGTGTTTGTAAGTGTGTGTTTGCTGTTCGGGCCTCTCCAGCTGCCACCCCATAATTCTTCATGATGCTGTTGCATTGTTCTTACCTGTCAGTGTGATGGCCGCTACACCGAAATAAAAAAAAGGATATCTTAACAAGAAGAGATGAATGTAGGCCATAAATCTAATCTTTTCGCAGGAGATTAGCGCACCTGGCACACACAGGCAATTTCTGTATGATTTATCTCAAGTAATTTTATCATGTAATTGCCGCACTGACTGATAATTTTGCATCCGGTGATTTTTATTTATTTCTTAAATGTCTTTTTGAACATTGTAGATGCAAAGAATGAAGATGTGATCTTAACAAGCAAGATTAGGAATACCCCAGCAAGTAGGATATTCATACTTGCTCACGGTTAAGGAAGAAAAAAAATTCACGGATACCTGCTTCGCGTCACGGTCCATGTTCCTAAGCACCATGTGCTTTTTTTTTTCTTTTTCTAGTCCAGTCTCTGCCCCTGTTCTGTCATTGGTTTGTTATCACATTGTCTTCACCCGTTTTGTGTCAGCACTTGTTTATTTATTGTTCTATTTTCTATTTGTTGTGAAGTCTTAACGTACATTTGTTCTGTGAAATCCAGTCCTTGTTTTCTACATTCCCTGTTTCCTGGTTTTGACCGTCCAATGTGTTGGTTATAGATTATCTTTGTTTGGCTTTGGATTAACCTTTTTTGATTTTGACTCCTGGGGTGGACACTGTTTACGATTTTGCATTTGCCCTAATAAAACACAAGCTGAACATCCATACTTGCATCATGCCTTCCACTTCCGTAGGTTACAAAAAGCTACAAGCATTAACCTACAACCAGCATTAACCCCGCCCCTTTATTCCAAACCTAACTAATCACAACTCTTCGATTTTCACGTGAGCTCTTGGATTAGAAAAATTCTTACAAAATTATGAGATTAGGGTAATTTAATAATCGCAGAGTGTTCACAGTACTGTTCGCTGCTGCTCTTTTTCTTTTCCCTTTTATCACATAGGCTGTGATTTCACATTTATTTGCATCAACAACATCAGTAACTATATTATTTTTATTTTGGCACATTTTTGTTGACAATTGGTTAAACTTAAAATCATTTTAGTGTAGTTTTTCTCAAACACCCTGCACATTTTGGTGTTTTCCCTCCAAGTTAAGGCTTGTTAATTAGCTCATGTGTTGAATAAGTTGAATTTGGAGCAGGGAAATGTGCACCAAAATGCTAATCTCACCTACAGTATCCAGGTGAGATTAGCACCAAAATGCTAATCTCACCTGGATACTGTAGATTTGTACCCAAGAACTGCTGCTGTAATCATAAAGAAAGTCCTGTTGCTCATTCCAGAACTATTTACAATCTGCTCATACTGAGCATCCTTTCTACACACTTAGTACTGTTACACTTGTATACTGTAAAGATTTATAATCCCGCTATCCGGCGTGACCCAGAGGAGGACGGGTTCCGTTTTGAGTCTGGTTCCTCTGGAGGTTTCTTCGTTATGTCGTCTCAGGGAACTTTTCATCACCATCGTCACCTTTGGCTTGTCCATTAGGGATCTAACTCTACATCTAGATTTCTGTAAAGCTGCTTTGTGACAAAGAAACAATATTAACCTGAGCAATTCTTTCATATTGTAAAGTCAAATCAAGTCAAATTTATTTACATAGCACATGAAAAATTTGAAAGTTGAAAACAACTTTCGTTGAAAGTGCTGTGCAGTGGTAAATTAAATTTAAAGATTACAGAGATCTTAAAAGGTAATAAATAAAATAAAATAAAATCACTTTGAAATAATAATAATAATAATAATAATAATAATAATAATAATAATAATAAAATAGGTTAAGAAAGATATTGGACTTCACAGTGATGTCATTATGCACTGCAGTGAACATGACTGTTCCAATTGGTGAAAAGTTAAGCAAAACTAGAACCTCAAGCTTCTGGTTTAAACCGTGCGCAGTGGAAGAACTCTCATGGTGATCGCCGACTGTTTGTGGTATGGACTCTGTGCCTGTGTGTTTCTCTGCTTTGTGATGCAAAGCAGTGTTGTGCTTTTTTGAATAGACACCAGTACTGAACAGTGGATTAAATCCATCCCCTCTCTCTTTGTGTTAGAGAGATTGTATATTGTAATACTGGCAATAACAGAATGTATAGATTAATAGCTTTTGTGACCCATGAAAAGCACTCTGTGTGGATTTTATGCTAAAACCATTGTTGTCTTGATATGTAAATAAAGAGTAACATCTATCTCTACTTTTTCTGTTTCTGTTGCAGTTTGGAAACAACAATAACTACATGAACATGGCTGATGCAAACGGGTCTCTGCTCGCTGGTGGGGATGTAAGTAGCTCCTTACTGCTGCAACAACATCGAACAATGTCGAATATGAGCAAGCGTTGTTAGCTCCAAAAGTCAAAACAATGTGATAGTTTTTGGAGTTTGTCTTAATAGCTAAAGCTTATTTTCATTGATTATTGCCATAACTGTATACTGCACTGTAACTAGAGATGTCTTCTGTGCTATTCTGGCAGACTGAATGCTTAAACACTTTCTGTTATTTTAAAGTCATTTCTGTTTTGTACAGTAGCTTTAAAAAAAATCTGTCTGATTTTCAAGTCTCTGTAACGACTCTCACGTACTGACGTGTCATCACGGACAGGGGAGAAAAACTCTCCTCCAAAATAACACCTTTGTATATTTTTAAAGGTGTGGAAGAAGAATTTTCATATTATACATAGCAGTGACTATCATCAAGTGGAAAGTGTGAAGCCTTAATATTTGGGACCTGTTAAAAAAAAAACAGATAGCAAAGGAGGGAATGTGGTACACTAGCTTGAGAAATGAGACAGAGGGTTGCTTTCCACTTTATAGCACAGCGCTGTTAAATTCTCGATTCTGATTGGTTAGAAGGTGCTGATTAATTTTCTAGAACAGCAGCTCTGACAGTAGTTCCAGCTGCAAGGCAAATTACAGTTTTATATTAATATAACAAATAACTAACATAGTAACTATAGTAACAGGAACTAAATTGTTTCTTGGATGTTCCACAACATTAAATGTAAAAGAGGCATAATACTTTTCAGGAAGTGCTATTATCAACAATAACTCCACTTCTTCATACAAGCTTATTTTACTGTTTCTTATATAACCAACTACGTTACTGGATTATATATTTTATTTTACTGACTTTGTGTCATAGACACTTTTATGGTCTATACTACTAAAGATAAATCTCACCAAACAGTGTAGACCTACAATATCCATGAATGTAGAGAGTCACAAGCTAAAAATCACTTTAACTTACATATTTATTGTTAAATATTCATTTTTCAAAATCTCTGTTTAGCCATAATACCTTGAATCAGATTTTTAAAAAATATATATATTTAATTAAAGATTTAATAAATATTTTAATCATATGTGAAAAACTATAGCACATATTTATGAAGAGTCAAACATGAGGGTCATTTAGACAGAAAGTTTAAGAAAAATGTTTAGATAGACTTATATTAGGCAAGTAAAAGTTCCAGAAAACATGTGATAAAAACATGTGTGTTAAATATTCAGATGTGAATTTCTTTGGCTTTGGATATGTAAACTTTATGAAAATAAAACTGCTATTTGTTCCAAAAAAAAAATTTTTTTTTTTTGGTCCATGAAAGCATATATATATATGGCTTTTATATATATATATATATATATATATATATATATATATATATATATATATATATATATATATATACACACACACACACACACACAAGGTATATAAAATATTTATTTTCTCATTTCTCTCATCACACCTCCATCTGTCTCCCTGTCTATGAATTTTCACATACACTAAGAGTTCATGTCCGACCTATAAAGAATGAAATATATTTTTTGTTTATTTCACAGCCTTTCCTATGTTTTTCCCTTGACATTCTCTCTCTCTCTCTCTCTCCATCTCTCTCTCCATCATTCCAATCTGACTGAAATACATATATCATAAATTCTCCACTGCAGTGGCTCTAACCTGCTTCAGTAACACTACGTGATTGCATTGTAAGATGAGATACTGCACTGGTTTTTATAGCTTTGAGCCTGAGCAACTGTTTCTCATGTATTACATGAGATCTGCTCCCAATAACACACTGCTCTGCACACACACACACACACACACACACACACGGTACAGCCCTTCCCCAGACTATCAGCTTTCCTGTGTACTTTTCTCCTACTGGAGTGAGGAGACGCCTCAATAATCAGATAACACAAGCCTGATATATATATATATATACTGATAATGTGTGTGTATGTGTGTGTGTGTGTGTGCTCATAGTGTCATACTAAGTTTCATATCCAAAGAAATTAAAACACAGAAACATGGATCTGATTTAAACCACTTTCATGTTTATTTTATGAAAAGGAACAACTGTGTGAGACCCGTGTGTGTGTCTGTGTGTGCGTGCGTATGTGTGTATGTGTGTGTATCTTATTTCTTGAAACCTGACCTGAAGAGACATTAGGAAGAGACATTAGGAAGACTTTGCTGTTCTGTGCAGTGTAATTTGACAATGTGATGGGTTCTTGCTGTACCCAAATGCTTCCTTAATCTACTTAAAATGTCAGTAGAAAGAGAGAGCGAGAGCTCAGTGGTTCCAGAATAAACAAACTAGATATCTCTGTCTTTACAATAAACAGAAAAAGGCATATTTCAGTATTAGTATGAACGCACATTATTGCCTTTTCTTGGCTGTAGGCTTCTCCTTGTGACAGAGGTGACCAAACATATGAAATTGAGTGTTGAAGACAACATATGCATTATTATTCTGGTTTTGACAGTTCCTCGACCTCAGCTTCATCACTCAGGTACACTCTAGTTGAGACTACAGGTGTGCGTGGAGAACGGGATCCCATGGGAACTTCAGGAGATTTTTTCATTCATGCAGGCATGGGCAAATGGTCATGAGGTTATGAAGCTAGGAAACTACGATATGAAGCTTTCAGGACTAACAAACACCACATTCATTTACATGAACATGCGGTGCTACATGATGCATTTACAACGTTCATTTATTCATCCTTAGTAACTGCCTGGTCAGGGCTGCAGTGGTTTAAATTTTCCTGCTACTTTGTTTATCTTTTTGGAAACAGAACCAACTAAATTCATGATGTAATATCATGGAGTGGCACAAACAAAAATACTAACTATGCAAAGTTTAGACCAATTATGAACAGGAAGGATGTAGCTGAGGTTGAGGAACGGTCAGAGCTAGAATACATACACCATCCTGACAATGCTGGAATTTCTACCTCTGAGTTTTCCCAGTGTTTCCAGGGGCAGAGGTGTAGGATTCATGTTTAAATTACTTTAAAACATATTTAAAAAAGAAAAAAACTTCAGGTTTAGGCCACGCCCTTTTTGGGTTTAAATCCAAATAAGATCCAGATAGTTGGAGCACTAAACAGATACAGACAGTGTCACAGAGTTACACCCTTAGTGTACACTGGAGTCATGAGCACACTGACCTAAAGTGTATTACAATATCCATATATTGAATACCAAAAACAAATAAAGGCTTGCTCTTAGAGAAGCTCCTACTTCCTCCATTTCCAAAGGAAAACAGTCACATTTCTTTCCATCTGTTAGATTCACCCATCACGTACAATCGAATTACCCTCCTGAAACTGCTCATAAATATGTTGTGATGGATTTTATGGAGGCCAGTTTTGCAAGACTCTGAGCCACAATGTTGTCATTTGAGGAGCAGAGCTTTTTCTGCTCTCCTGACATTGGAAGCTCCATGCTATCGATCCAGCACGCTGCTGTATGCAGTAATTGCAGCGCAGTGCTTTTCTAACAAGTGCTGGTTATTGCTCTGCCGAATTAGATTACCGAGTTTATGGAGAGGTTCTGGATATTACTTCATGATCTCTACATTTGTGAGTGCAGAACACTGTGTGTGTGGATCGTGGATGTGCAGATGATGGATGGGTAGGTGAATAAAAAGATGATGGGTGAATGGATGGATAGATGGATGGATGGATGAATGACTGAAAAGATGTCTGAATAGGTGGATGGAGAGAAAGGATGTATAGATGTATGAATGGATGGATAGATAGAGAATACATAGGAAAATAGTTGTATGCATGGGTGGGCCATAAGTCAATAGTTGGATTAATACAAATCTGTGTAGATGGGTGGATGGATGGATGGATGGAAGGGTGAATAATCAGATGATTAATAGAGAAGATGGACTGATGAAAGGATGAATGGATGGAAAGATTGATGGATGGATGGAAAGGTGGAAGGAATGATGGATGAACGAGCACGTGCGTAGATAAGTGGATGGATGGAAGAACAATTGATGAATACATGGATAGATGAGAAATAGATGAATAACTGATTTATAGAGGATGAGTGGAAAGATAGATTCATAGGCAGACTGATAGATGGTGGATGGGTAGGTGAATGGATTGACATATGAATGGATGGGTGAATGAATAGATAGATAATGGATCAATGGATAGATAGATGGGCAGATTGATAATAGAAATTTGAGTGGATAGAAGGATGGGTAGATGGATGAAAAGATAGGTGGATGGATAGCTAGACCTTTAGGTAGGTGGATAGATGGTGATAAGTGAATGGATGGATTAATACAAATCTGGACAGATAAGTAAATAGAAATATGGTGAATATGAATGAATACATAGATAGTGGATCAATGGATAGACAGATGGTTGGATGGCTTACGAGAAATTCGAATGGATATAAGGATAGATAGATGAATGGATGGATGGATAGACCATTAGGTAGGTGGACAGATGGCAATAAATGGCTGAATGGATTAATAAAAATCTGGATCTGGATGGATAGGTGATTAGAAAGATGGATGGATGGATAGATGGATGGATGGATGGTGAGTCAGAAAGGAAGTATAGGTGGATGAATGTATGGATTGGTGTGTAGATAAATGGTTAGATGGTGGATGGATGGATGAAAATGTGGATGGATAGGTAGCTGTACATATAGATGGATGGAACATTGGATGAACGTATTATATATTGTATTGTACTCTCTGTATTATATGTTTATGGTTTATGGAGTGACTCATTACGATCACACACGCACACACGCACACACGCACACATGCGCGCACACACACACACACACACACACACCATCAGTCTGGCACCTCTTACCAGCACACCAGTGCTGACAGATGACATCCCCCAACATCAGACGTGCCCCCACTGCATGTGTCTCGATTCTCATTTACACACACACACACACACACACACACACACACACACACAGACCTTCGCTGTCTCCTGGAGCAGATGTTAATTTGGATGATCATTAGCAATGGGAGATAAAGAAGAACTGCAGTCATTGTAGACAGTGATATCTTTCTCTTTAAATTCTCTCTCTCTCTCTCTCTCTCGTTCCTTTCCTTTCCAAGACTGTACTCTACTTGTTATTCCTAAAGGTCATAAGCATGTTTATATGTTGCGTGTGTTGTGTTTGAGACAGATTTAGGTCAAAGGCCATTGCTCTTTCTCTCTATCTCTCTTGCTCTCTGTGTGTGTCTCTCTCTCTCTTTCTCTCTGTTATTGTAAAAACATGCTGGCACTGCAAGTCTTATTCATAGAGAAAGGTCATGGGGCAAGGCAAAAGAATACCCCTATTTCCTCTCTCTCTCTCTCTCCCTCTCTCTCTCTCTCTCCCCCATCTCTCTTCTTTTCTTGCCCCGTTGTTTCAATCTGACATTCTCTCCTTTAGTTTTCTCTCTTTCACTCTCCGTCTCTCAGAATACAGTGAAGTGTAATATTATTAAAGGAGAATGAAACAATAATAATATAAAAAAATACAGTGTCTTAAGTAATTGACAGTATTGTTTATGTGTCATTTGGGTATGTCAGTGATAGTTTCTATGAATTAAAATAAAATATACCATGTGACCTCGCAAAGTCCATCAGAATTTTGTGAAAAAATTAAAAAAGTGCTTAAAAAAATGATATGTCATTCAAGGAAGCATACAGACTGTTATGAAGGGCCTATGTATGTTTCATGTTCAAGAACACTGCTCGTGTGTGCGTGCGTGTGTGTGTGTGTGTGTGTATATATATATATATATATATATATATATATATATATATATATATATATATATATATATATATATATATATATATATATATATATATATATATATATATGTATATTTATATATATTTGAAACAGTAATTGTACTGTGGATCAAACTTGGATGCTGCCACATGAGGGTTTATTTACAAGTTAAAACAGAGAGAACAAAGGTTAGAAACACAAAGCAAGGTAATTTGAGATTAATGCAAATCAAAGCTATTGGAATCCACCAGCACTGAAGTAAACAAGGTAATAGTGAACTAAAGTATACAGTAGATACAGTATAAAGATAAAGTGGGAGAATAGTGAACCATTCTAGTCTAAATTTTTTGCCTTGAGCTGTTCACTACTCTGGAAGTAACTAGACAAAATTGCTGAAACATTTCTTAGCTCCTTTATTTCTTAAGATTTATATAGGCTATCAACTGGCAAGGTGTGTGTTACAAACTCCAAATTATTGATAATAGTTTTATTTTTATTGCATAGAAATGGCCAGGCATTAAAAACTGAGCTAAACTGCCTTAATATTTATTACACTACTAGACAAAAACAGTTCCTGAATGACTATTTAAGGGTTCACTGGACAATTAAGGGTTTTTAACCTTTTAAAAAGGTTCCTCTTAGAACCCTTTCTGACAGAAATTCACTCTGATCACTCTGTTGGGTTCTACATGGGGTCTTGATCCAGACTACAAAACACTTCTGTAAGGCCGTCTGGATAAGGGCATCTGCCAAATGCTGCAAATGTTCTATGTAGAACCTTTAAGAGTTCTCCCAGAAGGACAACTGAAGAACCCTTAAGTGTATATTAACATAGACTGATGATAAGAACAAGGTCTAACAAGAACTAGGCAATGCAGAAAGCAGAAATAGCTCAAGTACACAGTAGGTGACTCTGTTTAAACAGTCCCTTATTGCAGAGGGCAAGATTCAGGTGGTAGTAATCAGGGAGGCGGAGTTTTTGGTTGGTGGGTGGTGCTAAGGATAGAGCTATGACAATACCAGACAATACTGTGTTTTTGAAATGTTTCACAATGATACAAATTCTCAACCATGTACATTCATGGTTCACAAGAGTCAGGAATATGGGTTCACATAATCCTTTTGTAGTATAATAATCTGGTCTTCAAGTCTGTGATTTACAACATGCCCATTCTCATTTGCTTTTAGAAATTTCCTTATTCAAATCAGGACTCCAAATAAGTTTTTGCCATCTCAGGGACTCCTTACAGAGAGCTTCAGCAGGAGTGACAGTAAATCTTTGACCTGTACTGTGCCTTCTGGGTGTTACAATATCCTGTTTTTCAAGGTTAAATGCCCAGATGGGTGATGAGTTGAATATGAATTATATACGTATAGTTTCAAGTTTCAGGTTTTATTGTCCTAATATTCTTGTACTACAGTTGCACAGTCCAAATAAGACACAGTACAAAAATTATAAATAAACCCTTAACTAGTACAAAAAAACCAACAATAAATGTTGAACACAGACAAAAGATTATTAAATGTGCTCTATAGACACTATATGGCCAAATGTATGTAGACCCCTGACCATCACACTCATAGGTGGTTCTTCCTCAAACTGTTGCCACAAAGTTGAAATCCGTTTGGAGTCTGTTTTGCTATGGCAAGTCACTATAAAACAACTTGATCAATGCGTGACATTCACCGTGCGAGGGTTTAGACATCTTTATGCATTTAGACTGCATTAGTTAAACTGCCTCCTTCCACTAAACTTGGTCTATTTAAGAAGACAGCCAAGGCAAAGTTAAAAAAAAAACACTTATTCACATCATTTTGGTGAAATATATTTCTGGTTTCTTAAAGCTGATACATCAACATATGTTATAGACATTTTGGCCAAAGTCCAATTCAGAATTCAGCCACAATGACATCAGACAGGGTTTCTCAGACCACCACAATAAAAGTTAATATTTAACTAATTAACTAGTCTGATGTTTTATAGAAAAACACCACTTTAAGATACGCGCAATCCAAAATTCAATCTAATATAAGAAGTCCAGAGACTGGGGATAGATAATGTATAATGCTGGTGCTGTAGGTATAGAGATAAAAAGACTGGGTGCTGGAAAGTAGAAAAGAGAAATCCCCAGAGAGAGAGACAGAGACAGAGACAAGAGAGAAAGACAGCAGGAGTGACAGGCAGATGGGGAGAAAGAACAAAAAAAAATCTACTGGAAGGCTGCTGGGATGGAGAGAACTGTAAGAACTTGAAGAATTCCATCTCCAAGAAGTCAAACTAAGTAAATTAAGCGTGACGGTGGAGTTTAATTCTGAGGCTGCAGGATTTGGCAGCTTGATGAGCAGATTTACGGCTGTGAGTGTTAGGAACAAAGCTGAACATTTTTGAACCAAGCAAAAGCATCTGTGAGAAATATTTAAAAGCCTGGGTTTTTTTTCTGAACATCATTCCAGCGTTAAATGAACTAGTCTTGATTATGGCTGCTTGCTTTATTGATGGCAGAATGATATCCAAGGCATGATGTCTCCTTTACTATACTATACTCTCCTCCAATGGACTTCTTCAGTGGAATACTAATGGCTTTTGTATGATTTAAATTGCTCGGCTTAGCACGTCTCCAATCCCAACAATCCAGAAGACGTGGTTTGGGTCAGATGTCACAGTAGTTAGTTGGCATGCTGGCTATAATAAGCTTTATGGACTCAGAGGCTTCAGATAATCTCTATAATTTACACAGTGCTAAAGTTGCTATCCATGGAGCATACTGCTATGGTAGAGTTAAAGAGAAGATACAAGAAATATAAAATTAAATAAGATAATATTATATATATCTTGAACTATTATTTACCTCTTGCCCTGTCTTTTTTTTTTTTTTGTTCCTTCTCTCGTCCAGACATTTCACACTCCAAGTCTCGGAGATGAAGAGTTTGAGATCCCTCCCATCACTCCTCCTCCAGAGACTGAGTCCGGCCTGGGCCTCCACGATGGGGGCTCGTCCTTCCCTGGGCTTCCTGAGCATCCCAACCCTCAGCGAGCTCATTTCACCCCGCAGTTCCCACCTCAGAGTCTGGATCTTCCCTCCATAACCATCTCCAGGAACCTGATGGAGCAGGATGGAATGGGCATTAATAATGGTCTCCCCGTGGTGAGTGTTTGATCAGTGATGTATCGACCGATAGCTTCGAGGTGGATTCTGGTTGATCCGTAGTGGTCTTCTTCGAATTGCAGAGCATCTGTTTCATTTTAAACAGGCGATGTACTATCAGTATTGTGATAAATTACGAGCAAAATATAATTTTATTATGTATTTGATCAAACATCCTATTAATTTGTATTCATAATGCATTATAAATGCAATTATATCCATATATATAGCACACACGTCATCATAATGCCAGATTACATTATACTATGATTTCATTAAGAACATTATAGACAATATAGACACTAATGTTGTAGTAACACACATCTGTATAACAAGATATGCATAATAGTGCATTATGATGCATCACTACAGGCTTTTTTTTTTTTAATGGGATGTTTAAATGTCACACATTAAAGTACAGTTTATGTAATTTAATTTAATTTAATCAGCATATTATGAAAAGTATATTAAAAACTACTGTATATTCACATATAAATGTTAAAATATTATGTATAAGTAATACATTTACATATAAATATTAGATTTACATCAATATTATGTTATTTCATAAATATAACACATAGGTAAAAAGGTCACCACACCCTGACATGTGATGTAATGGCATGTCATAATGCATTATAATGTGTGTTATGAGCATTTCTATAAGCTTATGCCAAGCATTATAAGGCATTAGATTAAAAATGTTGCAAATTACAGGGTTTTTTCTTCTTTTTCTTAATGAATTTGTGAGTGTGTGATCATGTTGATACTGATATTCAGTATATGCCTAATACTACATTCATGGTTGCATTCATTATACAAATATGTCCATAGGCCACAATAAAAGCACACTTAGTTTGAAGTTTCAGTGGCTGGAGAATCATTAACCAAAATTGTCTAGATAACGTATGGAGCTATAAAGGGACGATTCATAAAGGTCAATGCTATATAGGAATATATTGCTTTCACCTTTCACTGTTATGAAAAGTGACATTGGACAGACATGTGGTGCAGGCGTTCTGTCGTTTCATAACCATAATGTTTTATGATTGAGCTGTGATGATGGCTAATGCAAAAAAAAAAAAAAAAGAGGAGTGGTTCCTAAATGCCAGTGCAATATAAATGCATTGAGGAGTACGAAAGGGAAATGTCACAGTGAGACTATTTATATTAAACGCTGCTGTTACAGAAATGAAATCTCTGTCACCGAAATATGAATATATAAGGAAGCACAAAAGGTCAGAAGCCCAGTGATTCCTGGCACATTCTTTCTTTCTTAGTTTTTGTGTCTTTTTAAAAATTTTTGCAACATCATTTGAGGTCATTTCAGTGCATTTTTCCAATCTTGTGATTTCAAATCTATTTATTTGCATTTCTAAATAGACAAACTTAAAAACTTTGTGACTTTTTTTTAAAATTTCCTTGCTCTTCCCTGCTTCAGGCTTGTAAAAAGCAAAAAAATAATAATTTCATGGTCAGTTAGGTGAGTCTACATCTGGTGCAAAAACAGATTCTTGGCACAATTACAGGCTTATTCTCATATCACTAGGAAGGGATTAAATCTAATTCTCAAACATTTATTTCTTTATATAGACATGTCATCAGGCTGCATTTCTGATTGTGCTTGGATTCTCTACGTCGACCATTACTCTCTCTTTCTTCCCTCCTGTCATGTCAGCCATTTTTCTCCTGAAACATTCACAACTAATGCAATTTGATCCTCGTTCTTCCTACTACGTTGCACAGACAAAAGCCGGTGAACTCACATTGATTTGAAACATGCCTGAGTTGTACATGGGGTTATATTGGATTAGAAAGGTGATACACACTCAAGATATGTTCCTTATGGTTTCCACTACCTATGCTGCACATTATTCTTTTAATCTAATAGACTTTTCAATGACAGCCTGCCAAAGTAACCAAAATTACATCACTGCACCATCAATCGTCTTGACAATATGACACATTACAGCTCCTGATGGAGCTTAATGTATTTAAAGTAAGGAATAAAACATGATGGGGCATGCTGTGATAGGAAAATAATCAACTTTGGGAGTAGGATGGCCTATTTTCCAATAACAGCACATCCCAAAGTGTTTTATTCCTTTTATAGGACAGAAATCTGCAACGATAACATTTTTATTTGTACTTTTTATCCATTTATAGTTACATCGTGGAGCATCTGTGAAATAAGTTGGTTCCGTTATCAGTTACATTATAGCAGCTATAAACACCAGCTTCTTTTTTATTTCTCTTGAAGTTGTTGGAAGAAAAAAGCAGCTTGTCATGTTAGTGAGACACCGCTAAGCACAAAGCACTCTGTCCTGAAGAGTGTTAGAAAATGCTGACACTGGAGACTCCTTCCATATATGCTGAATAAACAACTCTGTACAGGAAACTTCACCAAAATGTCACCTTCTGACCAATCAGAATCAAGCATTCAGCAGTGTTGTAATATAAATCCATCAACAAAACATATATAATTCAGAATATAATTCAGACCATGCTCCAGGTCTAGCTCCAATTGCCTTGTGTTTACTTATTTATCTCCTATTAATACATTCTCTAACTATTCACTTACTTATGCTAACTCAGCTAATTCCTCACTCCCAGCCCAATTCAGCGAGATGTGCTTCTTGTTCTTCAGGCGGCTGGCGGGGGCGCTGAACATGAAGTCATTATTTATTTAATCGACTTCCCCTAACAAGCTCCCCACATCTCCCTTCGCTCTCGTTTCAATCTCGCTCTCGTCTCTCAGCATGAGGGCAATCTGATTTTCAGAGTCTCCCCTCCCTAAAAAACCCTGACGCTGTACAAGAGCCATTTCCCTGACATCTTTTCTTGCTCTTTTACTCCTAAAACCTTATCGAAATGAAGACTGAGTCATCACTGCCGATTAGATTTCCTGATAGAAGAAAATATCACAATACTTTTTACAATACTTTTTACAATACATGATATGTATCATGATTCAGTAACAGCTGACAGAAAAAACAGAAGTGTTGCATTTAAAAACACTGAAAAACTGAGTTTGATGGTACTTTTTTTTCAGTGTGCACACAAATTAGTTAGCATAAATTACTTTGAAGGCGTCAAAATGAAAAGAATTCTGTAGAAAAAATGAACATTTTACAATTTTAAAGCTTCAGTATGAAAGTGGTTTAACATCAAATCAGCTGCTTTCAGTTTGGAGTTGTTAAAAAAGTGTTTAAAGCCTTAAGATCATTTTGAAAGGGATCTTACTTGAAAGGGATCTTGTAGAAAAGAAGCTGTGTTTAGCAGTGTCTAAACTATACTCCATACAGGATTTATTAGGACATCACTTTTAATCATGTGAAGATGATTTTTACATTTTTTTATTAGCTTTATTAAACATTAGTGTGAATGTCTGCTTGCAGCACATTCCCAATTTGCATCTGTTTGACATCATATACAGTCCATTGTATGCAAAAGCACAATTTACATGCATAAACTATTATTTGTAAGGAATAAAACCCTTCAGGATGTGCTGTTATAAGAAACTAATCAGTGACATGGTGGTGTGATGCGTCCCAACACGAAGCAGGGTTACTGTTCCACACCATAGTCAATGATTTTCCTATAACAGCATGACCTGAATGTTTTTATTCTTCTTATACCACAACAATTTGCCAAGGATTCAAATGATTTATTAATTAAAGAACAAAACCTCATACTTTTTGCATGTTTAAGTTACATTTAATGTTGTGGAACGTCCACAAAACAAGTTAGTTCCTGTTATCAGTTGTTATAGCAGCTATAAACACCAGTCACTCTTTTTTTCTCTCTCATGAAGTTTATAGACATTTTACCAAGAAATGTCATGAAGGCTATGTCAGAAGGCTTAAAGCTACAGCTTTAGCTCAGACTGTTACAAAGCGCTAACACTGAAGACTCCTTCCACAAATGCAAAATAAACATCCTGTCACAGAAATCTTCACCATATCAAGCAAAATGTTTTTGTGTCCATCATCCAAGTCCCTTTGTACGATACTGCAGAAATGATAAGGCATTAGAACAGGTTCGACCAATCAGATTGGAGAAATCAACAGTGCTGTGGTAGAAAATGACAATATTATTCGATTCTCTCAGACAGTTCAAAGTTTTTTCAGGATTTAATAGGTTATTTGTGTCTCACCAGTGGATGCACTCATGATTCTTCACAAAGTGACAAGGTGCTGTCAAGCAGGCCAGTGAATAAAATGGAAAATATGAATAGAGGCACAGAAAGAAAGTGTGTACAGTATTCATCTCTCTCTGTCCCTCTGTTCCTCGTTCATCTCTCTCTCTCTCTCTCTCTCTCTCTCTATTTCCCCCCCCCCCCCCTCTCTCTCTCTCTCTCTCTCTCTGTTATCTCCCTTCCAACCTGAGTAGTTCTGACATTGGTTGTACATCAATTTCTTAAAGTGGATTTTTATTTTTTTTGCCCACCTTCACCTTCATGTCCCCCCCCCCACCTTTTACGCCCTCAGACACACACACACACACACACACACTTTCTATGCGAGCACCATTGTGACGTATCGGCTCACTCATAAATGAAAGATATCGATGCAGGCATGCAATACCTAATGAAGTCTCAGACTGACCTTCTGCGTGATTGATTCTGTAATTTGGTTTTCTCAGACGGTACTCAAAATGAAATCATGCCGAACAAGTTTTAAATACCTGCCGTGCAGAGGTGGAAGGAGGGAAGTGGTTGGAGATTTTTTTTTTTTGGTTTAATTCGGAGGTTTATGATTAGGATGCATCAATACCAATATTGGTATTGGGTATTCGTCTGATACCATGATTTACTTGTACTTGTGCTAATAAATAATGCTCCGATATCAACATCTGATACCGTGTGATACATAAGCCAGCGATCTGGCGTCGTGACAGCGATCTGGATGCAGGCTGTGCTTTGCGAAAATGTCAGCATCTTCCTACAATACAAGTAACCTGATAAAACTTAAAATCTTATACATAAAACTCAGAAGGAGGAGTTCATTGCTAACAGCTCACAGCCACATACAGTATTGGCTAAGTAAGAACAAATATCTACAGACCATGCTAGGTCAGTAAAAATGACAGCCCTTACTCAGTATGTTGTTCTTGATGATCAGCCGCTATTAGCCACTGACAATGAGGGATTCTGACACAGTGACAACAAAAACGTACTTTACTGCATGGTTTTCAGAAGTGGAACAAAATCCTCTCTTCTCCACTGCAACCCTACTCAATCGAATGGAACTAATGTAGCCAAAGGATACAATTCATTTAAAATCAACTAGATAGTTATTTTTTAAAAAATGAGTTGAGTAACTTAAGTGCATGAACACACATATGTGTGCATTTTTAAACCAGGGAAACATAAAAAGAGCAAATAAAAAATGTTCAATGATGTCTGTGATTGCTTATTAGTAAGTAAGTTGCTATTTTCGGTATCAGTAGGACCAAAAAACGTGTGTGTGTGTGTGTGTGTGTGTACTGAAAAAATGGTACTGATACATCCCTAGTTATGATTCATTGTGAAAAGTATGTAAGCATGTTCCATGCTTGAAAAATGAGAGACAGAGGCAGAGAGATTACAAAAAAATTCATTCAAGAATCCAGTTTTATTGTATTTGATTTAAGGACAGACCACCGCGGCTAGGCAGAAGAAGCAGAAGTAATAGCAGAAGGAAAAAAAAAATGGTTGGCAAAATAAAGCCAAATTGTGTTGGTTTAAAATGGCAGCAGAGCAGTGAATATGTGCAAAGAGCTGATAAACTATCTTTAATAGAGCTGACCTTTTCACGCTGGCCAAAGTTACTGACAGAATCATCCTTATAATTACCATATAGATGATTTCACCCAAACGCTCCCTCCCTTCCTCACCCTCATCCTCCTTCTCCTCCTCCTCCTCCACCAATGGAACATTTCCAAGAGCACTGTGAGGCTGATTGAATGGAAATTGAACTTGTTAACATTCTTTTCAGTGTGGAACAGCTCATACCAAGATGCTTTTAATAAATCCACCACTAACTCGCAACCCCCCATCTCCTCTCTCTCTCTTTCTCTCTCTTTCCCCAATTCAGCTCGTGGTATCTTTTCAGACCAGTCTGTCACATGCTTCTTTAAATTTCAGCCTTCTTCCATTTTGGAAAAAGAGACAGAAGGGGCTGTCTGCGTTTTTTTTTTTTTTTTTTTTTGTGAGTGTTTGTGCGATCATGAGTGTGGAAGACTGGTCCATGTTTTTTTTGGGGGGCCATAACCGCTCTCCCTGGTGGTGGTTAAGGCTTTGATGAAAGAGGATTGGATAGTGTTTGAAGTAGAAGCAAACAGTCATCGATCAAAGGTGACTCGATGTTTGACATGAATGCTGTTGAGTATTGTGTGATGTCAGATTCCTTTAGGCGCTGCGCTTTCAGAGCCTTTTGTGTTGACCGAGCCTGAGCTGTACACCGTGTTATGAAAAAATACCATCTACACCATTATATAAGCATTTTTGCATAGCCTAAAATATGCTTTGGGATGAAAAATTTGTGTCTTCTTATTTCATAAGTGGAGTTAACTGAATAAATTTACGGATACAATACAAAAAGACAATTAACCAGAATTGAAATGTGTCTAGTTTTTGTTTTCTCTGCCAATTTATTAACTAATTTCTGAGATAATGAATGAAATTGTGAAATAGTGCTCTTGAAATGAGCAAAAATGACACACCATTTAAGTAGTTAAAATTGCTTGAACACAGGAATATTGACAGAAAACATGAATGAAAAAAACAAACTAGCTAATGACTAATTGTTCAGCTAGCTAGCTAGTCATAAATTTGTTTGTAACTGGATAAATATATGTGATATGTTAAAAATGGACAGTTAACCAGATTTGAAATCTGTCTAGTTTGTGTTTTCCTTGATTAATTAATCTCAGAGGTAATAAAGGTAATTATGAATGTTGCGCTCTTGAAATATACAAACAAAACCACAGTTTAAGTAGTTAAACAGTTATAGTTGTAGTTGTAGTTATAGCAAAACTGTTATATTTGCTATAACAGTATATTATATATATTTGCTATATATAATTGCTATAACAGTTTCTGGGCAACAGAAAAATGGACAGAAAACAGGAATGAATAATAAAAAAAAAACTAGACCAGGATTAGGAGGTCAGCTAGCTAGCTAGTAGTTTATAACTGGATAAATGTTAGCTATATAATACAAATGAACAAGTAACCAGATTTGAAATATGTAGAGTTTCTGTTTTCTCTGCTAATTTATTAACTAATCTTTGTGGTAATAAAGGAAATTGTAAATTCATAGTCTTGAAATGGGCAAGCCCACAACCACTAACCGCTAAGTAACAAAAATATGGACAGCAATAAAACTAACTCATGACTAGGATTAGCTAGCTAGCAGCTAGCTAGCAGTCATAAAGTCATTTATAACTGGATAAATGTTAGTAATACAATACACTGCTATGAAGAGTTAACCAGATTTGTAATGTGTAGGGTCATATCTGCGGTATTGAAGGAAACACAACATGCTCACAAACTTGCTAGAGTACTGTTGTGAGGGAAATCTGCAGAGTTTACAAACTGGGCTAATGACTAATTTCAGCTAGCTAGCTAGAGGCTGTAAAGTAATTTATAACCAGAAAAAGTTTTGAGATACAAAAAGACAATTGACCAGATTTAAAACATGTTTAGTTGTTGTTTTCTTTGCTAAATTATTCAGTTGTGAATGTTGAGCTTTTGAAATGAGTGAAAACACGACACACCGTTTTAGTAGGTAAAAATTGCTTCAACACTGGTGACAGAGAAATATGGAGGGGTAAAAAAAAAGTTAATGATTATGGTTAATAGCTCAGCTAACTAGCTAGCTAAGTTGTTTACACAGAAATGTAAAGGCAGACTCATAGTGAAAAGACAGATATGTCAGGAATATCAACATTTCCCTCAGGTGTCATGGCAAATTACGAAGAAAAGACACTGTATGCCTAAAACTACAATGTAAATATACTTAGCATTAATCACGGGTGCTGCTATATTGAGAAACAGCAACATATCTATAGCTATCTTATCTTAGCTATCTTATAGCTTATCTTGAATGAAGAATTATTTATTTATGTTAATATAATATGAAATAGAAGACACTGCCCTAAAATAGCCCGATAATAAAAGCATGTAAATAACTAGATAGCTAATCAGCTAATCAGTGTTTCACATGTAAGATAATATACTATGTGAATCAGCACAAGGTCAATAAAGACATGTAACTGATAATATAGCTAATTTTATACTTCATTTTATTAGACATTCATTTGAAATGCATGCTAACACCCCATCTGTTTGGTGTATATATACACTTCTAATGCATTATGGGAGTATAGGGATATACACTGGACTTGATAGACTCTTTCATTAGCTAAATGTGTATGTCAAATTAGTTAGTAGTTCAAGATAGTAGTTTAGTAAGAACATCAATTAGAAATGAATTCTACATATGGCTTCTGTGGCTTAGTGGGAATATTACTTTAAATCTTTAGCAATATTCTATATGCAAGTAGCTGAAGCTTTTAAAGACCTTGATGGAGATCTCTAGGCTAGGTTGTGTGATTATATGGTGACACACACACACACACACACACACAGCAGGGTGCATAGGACACATCTGGCCTCTTTGCTCTCTAGATAAGAAGTTATTTGCAGATTTATGAAGACTATCAAAAGCATCTCTGAAGATACGAGCTGTAGCCACAGACAAAGTTGCAATCAAAATGCAAATGGCAGAAGTGCAGCAGGGACATGAATAAACAGATTGGTTATTGACTCGCGCCCCACGAGACAGACTACTGTGACACTAAACATCTACATTCCTACCAATACTGTTAGCAAATTAGCCAACTCAGGCTGCATTACCGAAGGTAATAGTTTTATCAACATTTTTCTTTTGTCTACTGTCTTACTTAATTTTTATGCATATTTGTATTCTGGTAAAATTGATTATGGTTCTGTGATAGTCAGTTTAAATCCCAGGAGCTTCTTTAGGGTCCTACAGCAAGAGCTGTAACCTTCAGCTGCTTGGATTGTAATATGCCTCAACACAATGAATTTATAGTAAATTCTTTAATAAGTGTTACATATTTGCATTTATATCTTTAGTATATTCTCAGAATTGTTTTAATTTGAAGATAACACAGCACTAAATATTAGTGTCGTTATGTACAATGCAATATTATGATACCTTATGATAGTGATCGATCAACACACAGGTCCTGAAGACTACAAGTATGACATTTAAAGACAATAGGAATGTAAAATATTCATTCAATGACAATTCAGAAAATACTAAGATACTAAAGTTCCAGATCTGTTGTGTTTTGACATACACTACCCTAATGCGATCTCCCTAATTCATATATTTCATGTTATCCCTTTTCACAACACCAATACATGCCATAATATCATGACATCAATAATAATTACAGTTAGCATCTAACATCTGGAAAGAGTCTTATAAAGCACCCCCCCCCCCCACACACACACACGTAAAGGGCAGGAACACTGACACTGTTAACATAACTCCTGGGTTGATTATTAGGACACGTCTCTTGGTGTCTCATGATTTGATTTGACCATCAGCTACAAATCACAGGTTTATATTAATGTGTGTGTTGTAATATGTTATTGTTTCAATAGTAACAACTAATTCACTGGGACTTGTACAGTGGATACAAAAACAATCTAAGACTAATAATAAATGGATTAAAACTGTGCTGTTATTTAACAAAAAAAAAATTCGTGTAATCATGGACATGGTGAAGTTTGCTGTAAAGAGATATTTATTTAGCATTTATGGAAGGAGTCTCCAGTGTCAGAGATTTGTAACAGCCAGAGATAAAGCTGTGACTAAGTCTTCAGGATGGACAGCTTTGCTTTTTGCAGTTTATCGGTAACATGACGAGTGGCATTTGTTACTATTAACTTCAAGAACGACTGTTTATTGACGTTATAATGTAAGTGAGAACATAAAGTAATTATTCTGTAAACGGCTCATGACATTAAATGTAACTATAAATGGATAAAAAGTATGATGTTTCTTTTTTTGTATTTTTTTGGCAAATCGCTGTGGTATAAGAGGAATAAAACACTTCATGGTCTAGTATTGGAAAATACTGAACTTCAGGGTGGTAACAGTAACTCTGCTTCATCACACCACACCATCACTGATTATTTTCCAATAACAGCATGCCCCCAAGTGTTTTAGTCATTATATACTGATCACGAACAACACATCTTAATCGCATAACGTGAATCTTGTTGACATTTTTCAATAAAACAAACAGATTTGTAGTACAATCCTTTAAGAGGGAATCTCAGTGCACTGAAAATCTGTTCTATCCCTAATTAAAACTAGCTTAAAATATTTCTGTGATCCTGTAAAAGATTTAATTTCTTCCCATATGGCGCTTTTCTACTGTACACATACTGCAAGTGGAATTGTTCCTTTTTTCCATTCGTGTTTGGTGGCTGTTAGGTGTGTGTCACCACTGGGACGGTGTTGATGAGTTGTTACACAGATGGTCAGAGCTAATGAAATCGCAGTCTTTCCCCCTTTCTTTCTCTCTCTCTCTCACACACACACACACAAAATTTAATCTCTAGATGAGTTTCTAGAGCCTGAATTAATGAATTAAAACGCATACCGACTCTGTCATTCCCCATTAGCGAATTTCATTAAAAAAGCCATTTCTCCTTTATTATTTAACACGATTTTTAACGTTGATTCTAATAAACACTAGCAGATGTTGCATTCGCCTTGTCATGTGTTCATAGGGAGTTGATTTGGCACGAGAAGGTGCAGAGGGAATAAAAGATGGACAATCCAATCTGTGTGTGTGAAAATGTGTTCTGTAGGAGTTGCTTTCACAGATCCGTGCAATAAGGCCAAGTGCAAGACTTTGTGATGTGTTGACACAGAGGGGAGATTGAGTTGGCGTCTCTGGGAAGGCAAAGCAAATGAAGAGAGAGAGAGAGAAAGAGGGAGAGAAAGAGTGCGTATGTGTGTGAAGGACAGGAAAAATAAAGACAGAATGATAATATGAAAGAATATCACCTTGTTCTCCTCAGAGGTTGTTTGGTTTGGTTTTGCACCAGTATTTCTTTTTTTTTTTTTTTCGTTTTTTTGCTCTTTAATCATATTGCAGTATGAGACTGGCAGCTGCTGTAATTTCCCTCTCAGTTCAATCAATGCGAAACACTTTCTATCCACAGCATTCACCACTTGCATGTACACACACACACACACACTCTCTCTCTCTCTCTTTGTGAAGAAACACAGTTAAGACAAAATTTGCCAGTTACAGCTACATAAAGAATAAAATAACAACAAAGCAAATAACCAAAGATTTGGTTGTAGGATACACCCTAAGTCGATTTTTTCCCTATAACAGCCCATCATGATGTATTATATTCCTCTTATATTGCAGCAGTTTACCAACGACTAGAATTTACAAGGCAAATAATCAAAGATGTCATGGTGGGATATGCCCAAAGTTGAATTATTGTCCAATAACTGCATGTTCTGAAGTGTTTTATTCCTCTTATGCCACAGCAATTTGCCAACAATTACAATTTACAAGGTAAATAATCAAAGATGTGGTGGTGTGATACACCTAAAGTAGATTATTTTCCTATAACAGCACAATCCGAGGTGTTTTATTCCTTTTATACCACACCAGTTTGCTAACACTTGGATTTTCTATTTATTGAAGAATGAAATGTTGTACCTTTTATCTGTTTATGGTTATGTTTATTGTTGTGGAAGCCCACAAAACAAGTTATTTCCTGTTATAACATCTATAATCAGTCGTTCCATCACCAGCCTCTTTTTATATATAACGATGGCTTGGAGTTTTATACGAAGAAAGAGAGGGAGAGGTCACCCATAAGCTCTCAAATCTAATCTGAGCCTGGTGATATATAGACATATTATACAGAAATATTTTCCCATCTCTTTGGCAGTCAAAGTGTGATGTATGAAACCTGCCAGCTGATAGATTTTCATCACCAAACATGCACTGCAGAATCACTTTGCAGCTCCATCACCAGCGCAGTATGAGCTGTAACCTTTAGGACACTGGACTGCACTGAAGCGTATGGGATTTTGATTTGGCTGCCGAAATGCAGAGTGACTTACTGGAATAGTTATTCTACATAATTTGATTTTGTGGCTTTGCAATTTTGATGGGTTCCCAGAAGAGTGCTTACAGTCCTTAAGGAGCTGAAATATCCCAGCGGTCCTTTCTGGCACGAAGTACGGCTGATAAAAGACATGAATCGAGATTTTATGTGTCTAGCTGCGTCTACTTAGCAAGCAATTTAATATTATTTATATATAGTACATTATTACCCGTACTTACGTCTCTTATAAAATAAATCACAGGATTTTGTTACTCCGTGTCTTTTTTTCCTCTGACATTTTGGAAGCCTGCTTTATAGCCACAGTCTGGATAATTTGAGGATTGGGGTTTTGGGATTTTCTAACTTGTAGACTCATTGATTTCATTCTTTTAACACTAAAATACCTCTATGGACTTAAAATGAATGCATCTTTAAAAAGCAGAGATTAGTAAACATTAACATGAGTGATAATTGTTTTTGACTTTATTATGTTTATTTTTTTATTTTTTTATTTTTTGTACAGGGTATTTCCCAGTCTCAGCTGCGTCAGTACCCACCAAACCCCACCATGGTCATGCGCTCCATCATCAACATGAACAACCCCAATGCGATGATGTCACGCAACCAGCTGACCACCATCAACCAATCGCAGCTGAGCGCCCAGCTCGGCCTCAACATGACCGGACCAAACATCACCCACACGTCCCCATCTCCGCCGGCCAGCAAGTCAGCTACACCCTCTCCATCCAGCTCCATTAACGAAGACGATCAGGACGATGGGAGTAAGGTGAGTGACCTTTGACCTTTGTGATATGATGAAGTTGGATTTCTTTAAGTAAGTACACGAATATTCTTGCTAGTGGTGTACAAAATCTTTTAAAGGGTCTCTACATGTCCTTAAAAAGTCTGCATTTGTCTGAAACTCCATTTTATAATTTTCTTTTATATTTTTAAATGAATAAACATAAAATTTTCATTAAATAAGATGTACGTGATCTCAGACTTCTAAAGAGTTTTTGCTCACAACTCTGAACGACATACTTCATATGTATAGTCAAGTCCAGAATTCTTGGCAATTACTTATTTAAGAATATAGACAAATAATATATTGTGTTATATTGTAACAAAATGTGTTCAATATTTACAAAGTTAAAGAACCTTATTTAACATTATGTTCTAGCAAAGGTCATTCTCATAAATAGTCATAAATAATAAAGAAAAAAAGTTTTTCTCTGGGGTTAAAAAACCCCTTTTTGTGCCAAAAGTATTGGCACCCCTACAGAACAAACATGCTTTGTCCTTTCTCCCTTTGGCCTTCTGTGTCTTTTTCCTCTTCAGGATTATTGTCGTGAGCATATATGTCGTTCGATTTTATTTCTGAACTTGTTGAACTCACACAAACAGCTGTTATAAAGCTAATCTCTCATTCCACTCTTCCGTACAGATTGGTGAAAAGCGTCCAGCCCCAGATGCCGGAAAAAAGCCCAAGACACCCAAGAAAAAGAAGAAGAAAGACCCAAACGAGCCTCAGAAGCCCGTCTCGGCATATGCGCTGTTCTTTCGAGACACCCAGGCGGCCATTAAGGGTCAGAACCCCAACGCTACGTTTGGGGAAGTCTCCAAGATTGTGGCGTCCATGTGGGATGGTCTGGGAGAGGAACAGAAACAGGTAGATAAAAGCTGTAAACATGATTATGTTGTATATTCAGATGTCTGCACTGACATTGTATAATTGTCTAGCCTAGTGTGGAAGATGCTGAAAAGAGAAATTTTACCCAAGAACAGGATATATTTAATTCCAGAATTTTAGTTTGAAGATACTCGTATAAGATCCTGGTCACTCCTCCGTGAAGAACATTCCATATTCTTAGATTTGTACGTTTTCAAAAGGCTTAAAGTCCAGACACTGAGATGGCTATAACACAATGTGATTTTGTGTTGATTTTGATGGCATGTTCAATGTCAGTATACTGGTAAAAATCATACAGCCAAGTCTTGACCTTCTTGCAGAGGCAACCAGGTCTTGGCCTTTAGTATTCTGGGACTTCATTATGCCATCAAAGCCCTGCTTTAATTGTCAGTTTAATTAAAAAAGCACCATTTTGTGCAACAGCCCTCTTATTCCCCACAATAATTCCCTTCTCCATATTCCATGAATGGAACCTAAACAGAGATCTTTTTTATGCACTGAAAATCTGAGGAATAAAAATCAGCTAAAAACTTATTTTTCACTTTAGCTTTTAACTACATTTACTGGCATGCTACTCTTAAATTACTCTTATATTATCTTAATTATTGTATGTTTATTCTGTCATTATACACTAGTTATTATGTATTTTTTATATTCTATATTGTTCTTATTTCTATTCCTGCTATTATTTATTTCATTATTACTATTTGCCTATTTAACTTTTGACTAACTTTTGTTTCTTCCTTTTATTTCGGTTGTTTTCTTCACAGTGTAAAGCAATTTGAGCTGCATTCTAAATGCATGAAAGGTGCTTTATAAATAAAGTTACTGAGAAAATGCTGCATTTGTTTTTTACCTGTTCATCACACCCTCCTTGTTTTTTTCCCCATTACTGCAGGTTTACAAAAGCAAAACCGAGGCGGCCAAGAAAGAGTATCTGAAAGCTCTTGCTGCTTATCGTGCCAGTCTGGTGTCAAAGGTGAGATCTGCTCCTCTCTCTCTCTCTCTCTCTCTCTCTCTCTCTCTCTCTGTCTGTCTCAGTAGAGGTGTAATGATAGCAGGTCGTGAAACCAGCTAATGAGCACACCTCATTAATTCCCAGGATCTGTTTGCCAGCCTGTGGCATTAGCATATCTGTTAATGCCTGCTAAATTATTTGCTGATATTTGCATATTTGATAGTCGTGCATACAGTAGCGAGTCATTACTGAGACGCAGTTGCCGCATCCCGTGTTTTTCGGAGAAAAACTTTGCAAATCCAATGAGAGATCAAAATGAAGGTGTTAAAGTAGGTAACGGTGAATGGGGCGGTAATTGATTTAAGGAACAGATGCTGTGTTAATTTTTGTTGCGACCAGAAAAAAGTTGATTTTGTGCTATTCTTGAGTTGGATCTGTTTAGTCAAATTAAAATTGTCTTCCTTCGTTTCTCTCAGGCTGCAGCAGAGTCTGCTGAAGCTCAGACTATCCGTTCGGTGCAGCAGACCCTGGCTTCCACCAGCCTCTCCCCTGGCCTGGCTTTGCCCTCTCCACTATCCTCCCCTCTCTCCCAGCACCCCTCCATGCCCTCAGCCTCCCAGGCCCTGCAGCAAGCCCTTCCTCGAGCCATCGCCCCCAAACCGCTTCAGATGCGCGTCGGAAACAGCCACGTCGTCACCTCGGTCGCCGTGGCGCACCAAAACATGGCAGCCGGCATGCCGTCGCAAATGCTGGGCCAGATGTCATCGTCGCAGATGAGCCCGCCCATGCACGCGGCCATGCAGCAGCAGCATTTGCAGCACCACCAGATGCAGCAGCAGCAGATGCACCACCAGCAGATTCAGCAGCAGATGCAGCACCAGCATTTCCAGCATCACCTGCAGCAGCAGCTTCAGCAGCATCACATGCAACAGCAGCAGCAGCAACAGCAACAGCAGCAAATGCAACAGCATCAGCATCAGCAAATGCAAATGCAGCACATGCAGATGCAACAGATGCATCAGATGCATCAGCAGCAGTCGCATTCGCCCGTCCAACACTCGCCTGGAACGCCACATTCGGCGTCTCTCGGAAGTCCGCAACCACCACCTCCGCCGCCTCAGATCCAAGTCCTCTCACAAGTCAGCATCTACTAACTAAAAAAAAAAAAAAATCCTGCATTCTCAACTCGGAGAGAGAAGACATAAAAAAAAGCATCGTTTCAAAGTTGCTTTTTTTCGAAGTTGCACTTAAGAAGTGTGTAAGAATAAAATAAGAATGTTACAAAGAACTGTCCTTTGTTCTAGATGGATATGCGGACATGTGTATAAAAAGAAGAAAGAAAAGGAGCCGAAGGCTATTGCCCCGAATTTGTCTATAAAATAGGCAGAGCTATAAAGGGACAGAGTGCCTGATTGTTATTTTTTTGTGTGTGCTGTTTCTTTTTCTTTTTTTTAATCTCTATCTTTGAGAAAGTTTCTGGGCACATTGATGGCAGAGAGACAGTTGGGTCGGGCGAATTTTTTATAGCAAAGCTTTATTTACGAGGCCAATATTGACGGTAACAATACGAAAGCTCTAAAAGAATCTGATAGCTTTTGACTTGACAACATGGAGGATGACAGATACAAAATGGAAGTATTGTTGAACTGTAAAGACGGGAACCTGAACATGCAGGCGCAGCTTATAACACACTGCAGAGGAGATCAACTGCTCTCTGGACAGTATATCAATAAACATCAATAAAACTTTTCTTCCTTTTCTCCTACCTACGTTTCTGTAAAAGAACCTTGAGGGAGGAACCGCAGAATCTCCACTTTCCACATCTCCGGAGAGAGCAAAACAACAAGAACTTA
Organism: Pangasianodon gigas; assembly: GCA_022758105.1. Taxonomy (NCBI): domain Eukaryota; kingdom Metazoa; phylum Chordata; class Actinopteri; order Siluriformes; family Pangasiidae; genus Pangasianodon; species Pangasianodon gigas. Next base: position 4,079,230 of record CM040478.1, on the reverse strand, counting down.
CTTTTATTACTGGAGAGAACATAACATACTGCCAGTGAGCAGTTTTCTGTCAACAAGACTCAAAACCGAAAACTCACAATCCTGCTGCACATGAGCTGAGGAAACGTTTCCTCAAAAAAAAAAAAAAAAACAAAAAAAAAAAACAACAACAAAAAAACTCTGGCTCAAATGTGTGTATAAATAGCACTCCAAAAAATCTATGTATTTGTCTTTACCTCAAAAATTTAAATTATGTTTCTGTTAAGTTTGTATTCATTTTGTGTAATAAAAGTGCATATTTTAAGGATATTTTAAGGAGAAATTGCAAAAAAGTCAAGGACTCACACCAGTGTTTTAATGATTCATGTATTTTTACACTGTTCCTTGATGGCAATTTAAGTGAAGGCTGGAAGTAAGAGTCCTAGCAGAAGCTAAAAAGTTGGAAAAAAATTGAAAGTATTTTCTGCCAGTTGTAAAAAAGAATACGGTGATGAAGACATAAAAAGGAAGGTGTACATTTTTCCATATCACCTGTTGGAGTTTGAATATGGAAGGCTTTAAATTCTGTTGGTAAACTGACCTGTGGATTGCAAACGTCGCATAGCGCATCTCCTTTTTTCTACTTTTTTTATGAGTTCTAATGGCAACAGTTCATTTGTTATTTCTTTGCTTACAAATTGAATCATCTGCTTTTAAAAATCTGTCCATAGAATAAACACATTTGCATAGACTCGCCTGGCTTTCGCACCATTACTAGGATTATTCATTTTACAAGTTTTTGTTTTAAAGAAAAGAAAATGATTCACATTCCATCATTAATATGACACTAGCCATAATTTTTGTATGACGCATTTCACTTCTTTGTGTTTCATTGTTTGCAATTCAAATAACAATCACAAATATTTATTTGAAAAGAAGTCGATTCATTTCAAAGATTATATTAGCCATACTTTTGTATGATATATTTCCTCAATGTCTCCTTGTTAGTTATTAAAGACTAAAAAAAAAAAATAAAAAATAAAGACATCCCTACTTCAAGCTTTCAGCTCATTTTAACTTCTGGGGGGAAAGTGTGGGGGATTTGGGCTAAATTTTCTTTTTACAAACCATCCAACTCCATGTTAGGCTACAAAAATAACAGGAACAGAAATTTACAGAAATACAAACAGAAATAACAGAGCATTCAAAACATTACAGCAAGCAAGTACGATTTCTTTTCATTCACAGAAGTCACCTTCTTTCCATAAAAATTTCAAAACAGTTATGAAGTCTGAGTGTTATGAAGCACTGACACTGGAGACTCCTTCCATAGATGCTAAATAAACATCTCCTAAGTGAAAATGTTAACATATCAACAATTATACAACATTTCTAGTCTGTTTATGAGGAAGAAATGCTGACATAGTAGAACAATCTAATCTACTGTCAGAGCTGCCGAAAATTAACACTTCAACACCTTCTGACCAATCAGAATCAAGAATTCAATGAGGTGAACATAATTCAGAAGAATGCAATTATTCATTAGCCACATGGACATATCGGTAAAACAGAGCAGCTACATATAACTTCCTATTCCATAACATATTTATTTAAAGGTACAACTCTAGCTAATAGATTACCAGGAATGGAGCTAGCTACCATGCCAAGTTGCAGCTAGCCTTCCTACTGTACACTACATAGCATGTCGAAGCCATTATGTTTTGCTCTGAGAAGTGCATGTATGTAGGGAGCAGGAAGCCATTTGGGATTCATCCTAGTCTACGGGCTCATAAAGACCGTTAGCATAAAAATTGGTTGGCATCGTCAAGGCTTTGGTTAATTTATTCGATGTTTCAATGTTTGAGGCGTCATCTTGTCGATCCCTTTCCGGAATATGGGTATCTCCACATTGAAGTAGATAGAAGCCTGGTCTTGTTATGGCTGAAAATACCTCCCAGGGAGCATTGCCAAGATGGCCGTCGAGTGGACAGACTTTCCGAGAAAGGTCTTCGGATATGCCTCCTTTATTCCTCTGCTTCAGCCCCCCACACTAGATACATTTCTGAGATTGGCTCCGGGGGACTCCACCCTGTCTGCCCTCCTCCTTTCCTGCTTGTAAACTGGGGGAAGGGCTGTAAGGCAAGCTCTGATTATCATAAACACACAATAAAAATGAGAGGCCACCCCAGGGGCATACCTAAACTGAGGGATGGGAGGTGGGGGAGGTGAGGGAGGTGAGGGAGGTTGGAGGGGCTGCCCATCCGTTTGGGACCCAGACCCTCCAGGTTTCCACTACATCAGAATGAGGCAAAAACAAAACAAAAAAAAGAGAGAGAGAGAGAAACAAATTGAGTTGTTGGATATGTAGCTTGACTGCGAATTAAAATGTAACATCTAAGCTTACTGTTAAAGTTCAATTATGCCAAGTATAACTGTTCCTGTGGACTTCAACGTTCACCTTAAACTTCTGATCCCACCATGGGGACGTTAAATGTTATCACAGTTATTTAAATGCGAGGCAGTAACACAATTATGCATTGTATGGCTTGTTTATGGACATGTTTTATGCACACATTGATTGACCTATTTCAACAGTAAGCCATTTGAACAGCTCTACCGTTTACATTCCCCAAACATTTGTGCGTTTTAAAATAAAACTTGATTTGAATCCCTGAAACTTTGGTTTAATCTGCTGGTGGGAAAATCCTGTTGGCTAATCCACAAGCGTCAAACTCGAGGCCCGTGGGCCAAATCCGGCCCAATGTCTTTTTTTGTTTCGTTCGACCCACACAACCCATTGTTTGCAAAAACAGTATTGAAATCTAGTACCACCTACTGCTTAACATTTTCACACTAGACCAGTAGTATCTAGAATTCACACAAGATCTGTAGCATAGCGTAGCGACTGCTACTGCAGAAGACGACAGCTTAGCAAGTGAAAACATCTCGAATATGTCAAGTATTTCCTGTTATAATTATATTCCTATTATATTATTATGATAAACCAAATATAAGATTATTAACCCTTATTTCTAGACAATTAAGCTTTTTTGTCCATTGGCAGATCTTTCTAGAATTAAATGCTTAAAATGAAGAAAATAATCTGCCAATACACTGAAAAAAAAGCTCATTGAATTTACTTAATTCCAATGCGTACCTCAGTTCCATGTGATTGCATCGAGTTACAAGAACTTAATTTGTTTTTGTACATCCAACATGATTTGATGATATATTCAAAGCCCTGAATAAAATCACACTCCACACTCTCACCTGAACAGAAGATCGAACCCGGCTCATTTGCGTTTTGCAGCAGCCACATTACCACTGCACCATTCTACCACACGTTTCAAGCCCATTAATTTAACACTATAGTTATACTTCTCGTCAAGTGCCAAGATCCTTCTGAGATTTCATAATGTAATCGGTTTACGTTAATACTACATGAATTGCTCACGCTCACGCTACATAATTCAATCTAGTAATTAGAAACTTTTTAAATTAAGTTTAGTATAAGCAATGAAATCATGTGTTGATGAGAAACTCGATGAGAAATATTTTTATGTAAACTATATGTAATATATTCTCTTAAATCTGACGCACCACATATTCCCTTTTTCGGTGTAGAACAAGATTATTTCAAGATTGAAATGTCTAGAAATAGGTTTAGTAATCTTATATTTGGTTTATTGGACATACTAGATAAATTACTAAATGACTATGTTCAAGATATTTTCACTTGCTAAGATATCATATTTTGCAGTGAATGTACAGCGCACATGGGCTCAAATCTCACCTGGCTGTAACTCTAGTTAAAATGGACGCCTTTCTGTTGTGTTTGAAGTGAGCAGTGTGTCGGATGTTGGCCTTTAGTGTGATTCAATAATTGACATGAAATACCAAAATGCATCAGCCAGTGTAGATACCTACAAACATGCTGAAAAAAAGAAAAGTTGATTGAATGCAATGACAAGAGAAAAGAGAGACTAAGGACATGCATATTCTTAGCAGAGACGTCTTCTTAAACCTTTTTTCTTCTTCTTATCTCTCTCTCTCTCTCTTTTTTTAAATGTTACATATTTTCTATGAAGTCTTAAGTCTTAGGCACCTTTTTTTGTACAAAATTTGTTATAGATGTTTATTTTATGATCTCTGCATTTCCCAATCAGTACAAAAACATTTTATATTCCTAATTTTACTCTTCAGACAAAAAACAGTATGAAGGCTGCTGGGTTTTGCATGAAAAAAAGACGCAAGTGCGACAGTCAGAGTTTCCAGAAGAACTGTAGCAGATTCTGCACGATGCTCAGTAAAACTTACAACCAGTTTCCTTATAAAACTGCACAAATTCTATTGAGACTATTGATTTTTTTAAGCAGATGGTTGTCACAACAAATATTGACTTGGATTAGTTTATTACTGTTTACTGCTCTTTATAGTAGTTTTTAATGTAGAAATGTTTTTTAACTTCATTATTTTTGAAGGCATCTTTCCTTTACAGCATTTCTTTTCAAGACTTTTGCACAGTACTATATATTAAAAATGTAATCACTTTAATAATCATGTAATAGTGCATACAGTTGAATGATTTTTGTTAAAATTGTTTTTTTTCTATTCTACTTTCAGAACATTCACATTATTGGTGTTAACTGATAGATTAGATTAGATAATATGTTTAAAAAATATATTTTATAGCTTTAGTTTGTTGTCCTTTTCAGGCATCATAAATAAATTAATATGGCCTGAGCAGGATTTGAGTTTGACACTCTTTAGTTCATGTTTGTAGTCATTTTATGCAAAATTTGTTAGTATCACAGTATTTCATTAAAGACAAGGTTTGTGTTTTGCGTAATCTTCTAGTAAAATTCAGGAGTTTTACCCACCGCTAAATATCACCATGTACATGCAGACTTGTCCTCTAAGACGAATAGCTCTGACTTCATGCCAGTTATTTGCAATTCAAAAAATTCCGATAGGGAACCCAAAGACGAGCATCATTTCCAACACAAATATCCTGTTTCCTTAACAAATGTCACATTATGGAGGAATGATGGTAACGATTTCTCTCTGATACAGTTTCATATATTACCTTTATTACTGTGTATTAATCAGAAATGCAATATATTAAATAAATATCAGAATGCAATTAATATACAACATTTAAGAACAAATGGAAGAAAGCATGTAATTATCACCATTTAATATTCTAAACAGATAAAAGGCATAAATTATACAGATTTTGTAGTTTCCAAAAACTAACTAGGTGGAGATTTGTACCATTTTAAGATACGTTTTAAGAGAATAATTGGCTGACATCTTTGAAAGTTCTTCACAGTCATTATTCATTAGCAGAGGCCCTCATCTGTCTGTTTTATCTGTAGTACATCCATAAAAATTATATTGAAAAGTAGCAACAAGTCACACAATTTACATAAAAAGCTCAGTCTGTAGTTTCTTGAATCTCACAACAAGGTGTTAAAATGAAAGGAGTGGAACCCAATGTGGTCTTCTTCTGTTGTAGGCCATACTCGTCAAGGTTTGAGTTGTTGTGCATTCTGAGATGCTTTTCTGCTCACCACAGTTGCAAAGAGTAGCTGTTTCAATTACCGTAGCCTTCCCCGCTGATCTCTCCATCAACAAGGCATTTCTGCCCAAATAACTGCTTCTCACTGGATGTCTTTCACAGTATTCTGTGTAGACTCTTGAGACTGGTGTGTGTGTGTGCGTGTGTGTGAAAATCCCAGGAGAGTTTCTGAGTTTCAGTAGTTTCTGAAATACTCAAACTAGCCCATCTGCACCAACAACCAGGCCATGGTCAAAGTCACTGTGATCACATTTTTCTGCATTCAGATTCTTGATGTAAACTTTACTGAAGCTCTTGACATGTATCTGCATGATTTTTTGCACTGTGCACTACTGGCTGATTGGATACCTGCACAAAAGAGCAGGCGTACGGGTGTTCCTAATAAAGTGGCTGGTGACTGAATATATGTAGGTATAAATAAATGTAAGGTGTTTATTGATTCTGGACCACAACTAACTTTTGAATATTTCAAAACATGTACATTCATTTTATTTGGAAGGCATGTGTCAGACAATTCCAGGAAGCAATCTAAAAAGCTTTCGAGACTGGAGGTGAGATGTTTGCATGTTTGATTTAAAAGCCTGTATAATAGTGATGGATTAAAATAAAACTAAATCGGAGTACTGTCTTTGGTTGTGGATATGGTAGTGGCGAGGGGCAACTCGAACACCTGAACCACTCATGAAATTCTTGCTAAGCTTCTGTGTGATAATAATTAACTGAAAACACTGAAGAGACTGTCCTCCTTCAGGCTGAGCAGAATGGAGATATATTTCCTCCCACTTATATCTTTGCAGCTTAATAAAACCCTCAAACTGTATTTTGCACTGAATTAGCTAGTTTAAGAAAGGACGGTGTTATTGGTTATGGAGAAGACGAAGAAGAAGAAGAAGCTCAGTTTCTCTCGGCATGATTAATTGCACCATAGCTGTCCTGTCACAGTGTGTTTGGCCGAGAGAAAATGGCAAATAAGTGCTGGCAAACGGGCTTAAAGAGCCTGTGAAGAAAATGAAAATTACAATCAGCGGGTGTCGCGCGTGACCTGAATTCTAAACGTTCAAACAGAAGAAGGGTGCGCGCTTCTCAGCGTAAGAGCGGTGTCCATAGCAACCAGGCGCGTTCTTTAAAAAGCGTGCGTAATGAGGGTCAGGGGGAGCTGCTATGCAAGAGTGCAGCATCAATAATACAACATAAAAACCGTGTTTATTCTATATTAGCCTAGTGAGGACCACAGTGTGGACTAATAGCTCACAGCAAGAGCCTCTACTAAAAATAGGTTACATCAGTTCATTGGTGCATGCATAGTTTATAGGCTACATATTATGTTGCACTTGGATAAAATATTGATTTATCACAAAGCTGGCTCTCGGGAAGAGGCTTACAAATATGCAAACCCAGAGCTAATCATCTCAAATCATCATCATTACAGTAATGTTCGGTGATTCTTCCTTTTACAACACCCTAAATTATTAACCAGGTAAGTGTGTCACTCTAAAGTGTTGGGTAATAGTTTTAACTGATTACCAAGATATTTCAACCATGTTTTACGTCTTGGAATGCCTAATTCTGTGTTTTAAGAAGAAAGTACATTGAAAGTACGTTCACATAGTGAAATACATTGCAGTTGTTTTATTTGGAGTAACAATAAAGGTGACGCATAGAACTTTACACTAATTCTTACTTAATTTTCACATATGTAAAAAGGAAATAAACTAGAAAAGTACCAGCAAGTTATTTCATGTATAAAAAAAAAAAAAAAAAAAAAAGAACAAGTTCAATTTCATTTCATTATAAAAGACTCGATATACGATATAATATAATCTAAAGAAAATGCACACTATTTCAACAGTTCTGAGAGTGTACCATCTTTTAGTCCATAACTTTTATTTAATGTTTAAATAACTTTTATTTCACAGACAAAAATTGCTCATGGTAAAAGAATTATTTGGTTGTGAGTTGAGATCAGTGGACTTATTGTGAACGCATATTGTGACATTCTCATCAGCAGACAATTTAGTGCCATTGCAGCCGAAGACTCTTCAAGCAGTAATAGAAATTCTTGATTAAAATCTCAGAGAGAGATTGCTCATGCTACGATGCTTATCTAAAATCCAGAAAAAGGAGGACGGCTTAGGATGACGCAAAGCTTACTTGCAGTGGCGTGGCGGAAATGTAAATAAAACATGCTAATGGACAAGTGCTGCATTTGATTTAACTCAGAAGTTTGAAGTCAGAACTTAACAAACAAAGTGGAAAAACCATACACGCCTTCTCAAAAAATCAAGCTGTATAGTCCACATTATAGATTTATATGTCTGTATATTGATTAATCTAAGGCAAATGCTAGCACTGTGTATACAGTATAACTCATTTAAAGGTAAAAAGTGCTACTTTGTTTAATGTTGATGCTGTGAGCAGCCATGATGATATGAAGTCATGTGCTGAACAAGAGGGTTGAGGAGACTTTTACAACTTCTTGAGTACGAATTCCAGGTTCTGGGCATTTTCTTTTTCTTTCTTTCTTTTTTTTTAGGAGTCTTGTCAGGAGTTATGAGTTATACTTGAATGCAGGAAGAAAAATACCCTTATTACCTCAAATTCACTTTGAGGAATGTTTTGGTTTACGTGACACCATTTTCTGCAGGAGCACCAATCACACTGATTAATGACATAAGCAGAACAGTCATTTTCTTTAATCGCAGGTCTATCTTTAGATGAGCTCCATATAATCTGACATGGAGTACTCATTTCCCACAAAACAAAATTTGGACAATTTTATTGGAAACTCAAACAGTGTAACAAGTGATAAACTTAAAAGATGGCTGAAATCGTATAGTGTAAAAAAAGGATTACCTAGTTTTTTTTTCTTCTGTATTTATACTGCACACTTATCTGCTTAATAGCTAGAACATGTCTAGCAGTTTGATACGCTTTAGTTAAAATCCCTTTGTATCTCTTACTATCTTTTTTTAGCCAAAATAATTCGTTATACTTTAGAGTTTAGGGGACAGTAAAAGGATAGGCTCTGTAGTCTATATTAAGAGAATGGATTTCTTGAAATAGACTAAAGCTTCTTAAAGAACCAGAACATCACAATATGAGCAAGCTGCTTTTGAACCGTATAACCCTTCATCATATGGCTATCTATAGAAACTAGTTCATGCTGCTGTTAGGCTACATGAGCTGACCTTATAATTTTTTATGGCTCAGCCCACTTAAATGCACTTACTGCAGTGCTTCTCTCTCTCTCTCTCTCTCTCTCTCTCTCTCTCTCTCCCTCTATCTCTTTCTGTGACTTTTGTATTTTGCACGTTTGCTTGAGAAAATATTTCTTTGTGTATGTATATGTGCATATTTGTGTATATTTAAACCATTGATCAGACAGGACAGATGTGATGCGACTCCTGCTTTCAGACGCTTTTAATGATGGATTGGTATCTCTTATTCTTTCAGTGACAGCATTGATACCCTAATGTGAGTATGCTGTGATGACCCACTACCCTCGTCACCCTTGTGACCTGCGGCATTAAAACAGAATGGTGATGGGTGGAGGTCAGCATTCTGCTCAACGAAAATCTGTTCAATGAAAAACATGTTTAATTACTAATGTATGATTCAGTAAAAAGCTTCTGCCACTCTAGTCAAATATGTAGTTTTCATCAGAAATCAAGCAAGAACTTTGACATTTTTGAGCCACATGGTCTCATCTAGATGAAATTTAACCCAAGGGCAACGTTGAAGCTTTGTTTAAAAACCTGTGGAACCTCAACGCAATGGCAGCCATTGTTTAAAAAAATGTTGACCTTGCAATCTGTTGGACTGAGATTTATTAAGCAACTGTTGATCTTTTGGTGCAGCAGTGAACTTTAGTGTGGAGGACTTCTTAGTCTTTGTAAGCCGTCTGCTTGACCCTGACCCAGCCTGTGACCCCTGCACAAAGAACTTGACTTTCAAGACCAAGGGTGGAGCAGAACGCTTGGCACCATGCTTTTGGTAAAACCTAGTAGACATTAAGTCCACTGCCCAGTTCTGAACCCTGTTTCCCAACAGCATTATGAACTATGTTGGTGTGCAAAAGTTTACATCACCCATGGTACTTGGATTGAAAAGTGTAAACATACCTCTGTTTTACAATGTATCTACAAAAAAAAATAATAATAATCCAGAAAAGTAACTTGAAAAGAACCAGAAGAAAATTATACCATGACTCTCTCCAGACCTGATCTGAAGGCAGTGTATGACATCTGGAAAGTTATAACAGAGCTGTCAGAAAGAATGGGTCCTGAAGATTACAACTTAAATGGTCCAAAAAAGCTGCTCAAAGGATGCAAAAGATGCACAATATATTTACATAACATTTAAAATATATAACTTTTGAATGTTCTCCTTTATTAATATTTTAACATACAATAGGCCTTATTTATCCAACTGGATACAAACAGCTTTATTTGCAAATCATTTTGCAAGCGCATTTAAACAAGAAACGTGGTATTCAAGAAGATCTATTTAGTTGGGAAATACCTTTGTATCTTTCAAGAGCTCCTGAGTTTGTGTAAATTTACAGATAAGGACCCTCAATAATCTGAACCTTGATTATTGATAGGTTTTAAATTGTACAGTTGGTGATGAGTTACTGTGTGCTGTGTGAGTTACTTACTATATATATACATAATAGTATATATACATATATATATTTAGATTACATTTTGAAGTTTTGTCACGTTTTAAATAGATGAAACTTAATCCTTTCATATTAATGACTTGAAAGAAAGTAATCCAAAACAAATTCAGAAAATAAACCAAATAAATTTAGTCATTAATTTAGGACAAAAGAAATGATATAAAATAAGGAAGAGTTAGTGTGTACCTATGGTAGCTTATGCACTGCAGTTGCTGAGCTGCATTACTGGATGATGTAGTGTACAACATGCCAAGGAGTGTTGGTTACCTTTTGCTTTTTATTTTCATCTGTTTGAGTTTTGAATTTTTTTGAGTTTTGAGGATATCACTAAAGGTAAACCCACTGTGCTGTGAATGCACTTGGTAATTTACCAACATATGCATGAGTATAAGGAAAATCTTTATTTACTGAAATGTTTGTAATTTCTGCAATAATTTCCGGTTTGGCCTACAAGACCATTTACACACAATTTTACTAGAAGACCAATAAATGAACCTCAATATTTTTTGTAATGTATGATAATGAAGGAACACTTTCTGATGCTGTGGATGGTCTCACATGGAAACCTGAAAGATTTGCATTTCATTAAAAAAAGCCTAAGTTTCACCCTTGCCTAAGTGGATAATTTCACCTGGATACTGTAGATTTGTACAGAAGTACTGCTGCTGTAATCATAAAGTCCTGTCCTGTGCTCATTCCAGGACTCTTACTCACTATCTGTTCATACTGAACATCCTTTCAACACACTTAGTACTGTTTGACTTTATAGTATACAGTTGTAGCAGAGGAACGATTCATAATCACACTATCTGGTGTCACCCAGAAGTGGACAGGTTTCCTTTTGAGTCTGGTTCCTCTCAGGGTTGTTCCTCACGTCACCGTCAGGGTTGTTCCTCACGTCACCTCAGGGAGTTTTTTTTTCCTCTTCACCATCGCCTCTGGCTTGTTCATTAAGGACCTAAATCTACATCTGTAAAGCTGCTTTATGACTATGTTTATTGTTAATATAACTATACAAATAAACTGAATTGAATTTCAATTTCAAGAGTTGCAAGACTTTAGCTAAGTCCAACCTTCTGTTTAGAGGAAGCTGTTATGAATTTATATCAATATTTACATGGAGAAAGTTCCGTGTATTCAGAGATGAGTTACGCACATGGGACAAGTCGATTTTCTGGGTGCGCCATTCAGATTATGCAAATTGCCTGCATGTAGTTCATATAGTTATGTGCACAAGTAACTCTTTATGCACAATTTTTCTTGAGTAGAAGCATCCGACATGGGGAAGCATTGAAGAACATCTAACAGGAGTCTAGTGTATTGCCAGTATATTACTGCATGAATAGTCCTAGACTTGTAATTATCACATTGCAAATTTGGTTTAATTTAACAATATGGCTTCCATAGTCATTATATAGGAGCTTATAAAATAACACTTGATCCAGCACATCTAAATAGTTTGCTGATAGTTCCTTGTGCACACAACTTAATGAAGCCACAGGCTACTAAACAGGAGGTCATGAAATCGTAATGTGTGCATTCACTACACAGCAAAATGCATAACTGTCTTTCGGTGCTCATTTTGTTTTCTGCACTAACATAGTTAAAATTAACAAAGTTAAAGGAGAATTCATAGTAGCTAACACAATAATGTTGATTTGCATAATAAATATGTGTAACAATAATTGAAGGATATTAAAATTAACTTAATTAGGATGAATACTGAATTCACACTTTCAATGATTATGGTCAAAATCTGCTTCCTCAGGATGGTACACTGAAAACATTGATTTAGTTTTTTTCTGCTCTTGTGCCTAAACTCATTGCCAGCAAGCATCTTATTTAGTCCCTCCTTCTAATCCCACACAAAACCTGCTGTGCTCTTAACATTAAGGCAATGATTTTAGATTTAAATCAGCAATGCAGAACTAAATTCTCTCTCTGCTACTGATCAAATGGGTTTCTGTCTTTCTTCTCTCTAATAGTAGAACAGGGAACTGGGATAAATTGAAGTTTAAATGCCAAGAAAATGGTTTTCTCTTCTGCAGAACGCTTATGAGCTTTTATTAATGTCAAGTGAGATTATTCAATAAAGCTAAATTTTATGCTCCCTGTGCGATGATGAATACAGATCCCAGTCTACAAAAAAAAAATCTCCAACTTGTTCCATTTTGCTTAATGTCTCCCACACCCTCTGGAACAAATTATATAAACTTTCAGATTTATATTAAATTCTAACTACAAATACTGACTGTCTTCCATGTGTGTATAATATATACTATGCAAAAGTCTTGGCACCCTACATATTTTATATAACTTTTGCCTTACATGGCTATGTTAATCTATAGTGCATTCGTGTGCATTAGAAATAAAGGATCATATTATGTAATAGATCACATATCTGATTAAAAAAAAACATAAACAAAAAACAAACAAACAAACAAACAAACAAACAAACAAACAAAAATCATCAAGGCTGTGTGGGATTTAGCTACAAAAACGATTTCCAAGAAGCAACAATCTATTGATATATTTCTTATAAAACTGCACCACAGTGTGAGCAAAACAATTAATATAACTTTAACAGCACACGCCAAATTTGATTTAAATTTTAATTGGTTGTTTTACTGCTTACTGCTCAATATTGTTATTTTGATACTTAGAACAGTTTCATTTCATTATTTTTGAAGGGATGTGCCTAAGACTTTTACACTGTACTGTACATAAATGTTTATGTTGTCTAAAAGCTTGCCCTTTATTATATTTAATCTGACTTTAATCTGCTTTTCTCATAAGAGTTAGATTCCTACTGTAGGTTTGCAATCCTTATTTTTGCGACATCCTTCTAAAACGGCTGTAAAATGCCACTAGGTGCACGAACACAAACACACAAACTGTACACACACATTTCTACCTCTGTCGTCAGTCTCGCTTTTCCAGACGTCAATCTCGGAAAGGTCACTGGCCAAACAAATTCAGTCTAAAGACGAGACTGAAAATAAGATGACTTCTTCTTCTTCTTCTTCTTCTTCTTCTTTTATTTAAACCTCGGAGGCAGTACCAACCTAGAATTCTTCCACTGCTGCTTAAAATCCTTATTTGCTAAAGATATTTTATATTTTATTGTAAATTCACTATTTTAAGACTCTGTAGTTACAGTCTATTCTTGTGTAAGCTATTTGGAGTAAGTCTGTGTTTAGATGACTTTTTTTGTGGTTCTGTTTTCATAACTATGTTTTTGCTCAGGACTCGATTTAGAAATTGTTCCACATGCTGGTGGTGATTGAAGAACACTTACTTGGTTGTGACAAAGCAATGAGCCCAGGTGTTACAGAGAGAAAGACAGAAAAAAAGAGGAGAGAGGGCTGTAGAGAAGGAGTGAGTGAGAAAAAGAGAGATAGACAGAAAACAGAAAATAGGAAAGTCCACATATCTTCTTGTAATATCTATTTCTTTTTTCCCTTCTTCTAGTTTTCTTAAGATTAAAACTACGACACAATGTACTGGAAAAAACAAAACAAAACAAACAAACAAACAAACAAACAAAAAAATCCACTGTATCACCATAAAGAGCTTTTCTACATAACCACCTAGATTAGGTTAGGTCTCCAGATAGAGTGTGACTTGGGATGTAGCCTAAATCTTATCTTGCATAAAAATAGAGTTGAATATCTTAACATTCTATTAATTTTACAAGATTTAATATGATTTTTGCCAAAACTGATGTGTGGCATCCTCCAACCTTAAAATGAGGCCTGAGTATGCCATTATTTGTAGAGCACATTGAACTTGAAATGGAAAAATTGATAAAACAGAGAGAGAGAGAGAGAGAGAGAGAGAGAGAGAGAGTGCAGATCTGCCACATTAGGTTTAGTTGTAAAATATAAAAACCCAAGCGTGTTTCTTCTCCCATTATCATGCTCCAATTTGCCCATCGGTGTTTTATAAGGCTCGTGCTCTTCTGACTGAACCGACTCTGAAATGACTTTTGATTGCAACTTACTTTAGCCTGTTAATGTAAGCTATTACCGAGCTCACATGTTACTATAGCAACAAAGGTGATGGAGTGTACAGGGAGAGCGGAGTGATAGATTGCCTGTGCATGCTGTGTCATATCTAATTAACTCAAACACACTGGACTGCACATTATTCCTGCACTGCACTGCGAATCAATAAACATGCTCACAAAGCAAATACAAAATCCTTTTCTTTCTTTCTTTCTTTCTTTCTTTCTAATGCATACAAACTACTGAATGTCATGTTTTTAGTAGGTTCCCATATCTACCATGGATTGATATGTATACATATATAGCCTATGTAATATTGTAATTTGTACGTATAAACATGCATTATTGCAAAAATCCGATCTGATTGGTCAGAAGATGCTCTGTGAGTAGTTCCAGCTGCAAGAAATATCGTTTCTATAGTAACAACTCATTCATTGCGACTGATATAGTGGATGCTCCATGTAAACAGATTAAATACATGTATAGTCATAGATGTAGTGAAGTTTTCAGTGATTTAGCACTTATGGAAGGAGTCTCCAGTGTCAGTGCATTGTAACACTCAGAAGTAAAGATGTAACTTTGATGTAACTAAGTTTCCGACATGTTTTGCACTCTGGAGCTTCTCGGTAACATGACAAGGTGCATTATTTTGTCATTAATTAAAAGAAAAAAAGAGAAGCTGGTGTTGCTTTTAAATAAGTGAAAAGTGGAACTAACTTGTTTAGTGGATGTTCCAGCATTAAATGTAATGATAAATGGATAAAAACTACAGTGCGTTGTTCTTTAATAAATGAATAATTGTTAGTGTTGGCAAATTGCTGTAGTACCAGAGGAATGCCGCTGATTATTTTCCTATAACAGCATGCTTTTTTCTGTTAACATACTGTATAAGCCCCTCTCCATCTTTTTTCTTCTTCCCTCTCCCATTAATCTCTCATTCCTATCTTTATGATTTCTTTTTCCTCTCTTCATCTTTTCTCTTTCACTCACATTTTCATCCATTTTCTCACTCTCTCACTACTTCTTTTCCCTATTCCTCTTTTACCTCTCTCTTTACCTGTCCTCTTTCTCTCACATTTCTGTCCATCTCTTCCTCTCACACTCACATCTTTCTTTTCTACTCTTCCTTCTCAGACCTTTTACTTTATCTCACATTTCTCTCTCTCTCTCTCTCTTTCTCTTTTTCTCTCTCTTCACCTGTTTGCCTTCTCTCACATTCCCATCAATTCATCTCTCCCCTCTCCCTCTCCCCTGTTTCCTTTCTACCTTTCCCCTCATTCCTCTTTTTCTTTGTCTCACATTTCTCAGTCTCACTCTTCTCCCCCCTCTCTCTCTTTCTGCCTCTTTACCTGTTCTCTTTCTCTCACATTTTTCTCTACTTCTTCCCTCTCCCTCTTTCTATTTCATTTCTTTCTCCTCTCTCTCTCTCTCTCTTCACCTGTTCTTTCTCTCATCTCATATATCCACCCATGCATCTCTTCCCTCTCCCTCTCTCTATTTCTTTTCTACCTGTCCCTCTCCTCTTCCTCTCTGTCTTTGCTTCCTTTCTTCACCTTTCAGCCTGTCTCGCCACCCTACCCTTCCAGTCTTGCCTCTACGTCTCTTCCTCTTCCACCTACCTCTTTCTCCCTCTCTTTGTTTCTAGTCTCTCCATCCCCCCTCCTCTTCCTTCTCCTCCTCCTCCTCCTCCTCCTCTCCGTGTCTGACAGTAGGGAGACTGAGGCGGATCATAGCCATGACACGGCGATGCCTCTAGAAGAGGCAGGTGCTCTATAGACACCATTCACTAGCGGGGGTCTATTCATTCACGCTCAGCAAAGCACCATCTGCTCCTGTTTAGCCCAGAGCACCCACAGCTGACCACGACGAGGAAAAAAAAATACACGCAGCACCCCAACAGCTGTTACCAAACAAAACCCAAACAAAGAGGGCACTCAGAGGTTACACATAAATTTAGAATGAGGAATAAAAACAGTCCATAGATGAGAGGGAGATATAACACACTGTATACACACACGGTGGTTCATATATTAAAGCGTAAATCGTGTAGCGTGTTAAAATGAGCTCAGTGTGTGTGTGTGTGTGTGAGAGAGAGAGAAAGAATGAGCTACAATTATCTGATTAGGCTTTTTCAGCCTCAGGCATACAAGACAAAGCAAACAAGAGTATTTAAAAGCAGCTGTACTGGTACAGTGTGATTATCCTAGAGGCAACATTCGGTTGAATTTTATTAATTGTTGAATCAATGACACTTGTTAATGAATGTCAATACAGATATGTGGAATCTCTGCTGAAAACTGAATTAAAATTGCTATAAAGTCTTTTTTTCCTTTTTGATAATAATATTCACATTTTTAACAGACATACAAGAACTAAAAAGTGGTACATCAAGCAATGTCTACCATATAAGAACATTTTGTACAATAATATTAAAAATATTTAAACTTGTTATACATTATTAATGCTTAGACGTTTGCCTTTTTTTAATGGCTTCATTTCAAGCAGATTTGTTGTTTTTCTTTTTTTTTTATTCTGCAGAGTCTTATTTGAACCCTGTGTGCTTGCTGTTTATGCTACAACTAACTTCCATCATGAAAATTGAACTGTAAATAAATAAAAATTCCAAGATTGCTGGCCAAATAATTCCTAAATTATTAAGCAATATGTAAGACATGATGTTTCCTGGCGCCGAGGACAACACAGACTTATGTGACACAACAACTTGCCAAAACAAGTCCTGATAAATTTATTAGATTTGTGTCAAACAACTAAAACATCAACTGTAGGTCACAGAAAACCCATCTGTACACGATGTTTGCTTCCTCTCCTGCATTTTGAGGTCAACTATTGTGTTTTCTGTCCATCATAAATATTCATTGGTGTGCTGGAGTTCTGTTGATATGCAGGAGAGAGAGAGAGAGAGAGAGAGAAATAAAGACACAGAGAAAGTGATTGAGAGAAAGAGAGAGCGAATGAGATACAGACAGACAGAGCGAGAGAAAGGGACTGAGACAGAGACAGACAGACAGAGAAAGAGAGAGAAAGAGATTGAAAGTGAGACAGGGATAGAAAAAGAATGAGAGTGAAAAAGAGGCAGAGATAGAAATAAAGAGACAGAGAAAGAGAGAGAGAGAGAGACACACACACACACAGTGAGAGAGAGACTTTCTCTTTTATTCTAAATGTTCACACAAACACAAACTTTTTCATAAACTGTTCATTACAAGAGTTCCATCTATTTATTTATTTCTGTTGTTATTTTTATGATGGTTTTTCAAAGTCCATATCCATTTATCATGCTAATAAAGCAACCTTTGAATTTTAATTAGAATTTAAGAGAGAGAGAGAGAGAGAGGGAGAGAGAGAGAGAGAGAGAGAGAGAATCAAAGGTGGTCAGGTTATATTCTGCAGTAATTTAAGCATATTTAAGCATTAAGTGGGACTGCTGAGTGTTCCAGTGCCTTCAGTGACTGATCTTAAACTGTATTAAAGTGACTTTAGTAGCTAGCACATTCTTCTCAAAAGCTGATATTTGCTCGTTCAAATGATCTCTTTGCTTTGAAGTTGAAAAGTATTGCTTCAGCCCAACATTTTTCAAGAATTTGTTTGGGATCTCTTCAAATGTTATGTATAGTTAGAGGTTAAGCTTTTCTTGCTGCTTCATTCATATGAAATTCAGCAAAATGTCACTTGGTATAATGCCTTGTATATGAATTCCACAAGATCTTGTTTGATTCTTGGTTCTTTCATCTCTAGTACGTACATAGCACTATAAGAAACGTCACATCACAGTACAGGGTTAACATTTTGATCAGATGATCAGTGAGGAGTAATAGTGCTAACACTTTTTAGGAATCCTGTATTCATAATGTTCTATATGCACATTCAGAACATGTTATAATATATAGCATACAAGATCATTTATAATGCCTAATGAACCTGTAGAACTGTGCATACCTTGTTGCAGTTATATGCATAACGCTTTGTAATGCATCAATATATGACATCACAATGTCAGGTTACATAATGCATTATCATATCTGTTCATAAGACATTAACGTTCAGTTGCTTTATAAAACAGACTCTGGTATAGTATCTGTGCCTCAACTTATAATGCTTTATAACAAACATATTTGGTTTCTCAAAGTGTACTCAAGTGTATATAAAAAGTGTAACACCTTAATAGAGCATTATGTCATATCATTACAGCCTTAAATGTCAACAAATTGAGAAAATGCTCTAGGCATTGTAATCACCTGACATAATGCTCTATTATCAGAAGTGTTATATACTTTTAAGTACATTTTAAGAAACTAAAGGTGTATGTTATAATGCATTATAGCTTGTAGTACAGATAGAATACCAGAGCTTGCAGTACAGTGCAACATAAGACTCTAGAATTTTATTATGAACAGATATTATAACGTCTTATGCAACCCAATATTATAAAGTCATGCAGTGGTTTATAAAAAGCATGCAGATATATACATATATACATTCAGGCTTATGCCAAGCATATTATGTATATTATATAACAGCATAAATGCATGTATAAGATATTTATAAGGCATCAATACAGGATTCTTAAGAAGTATTTTTTAAATATTAACATATTTCAATATGGATAATTTCAACGTATTTCTCTGATATATTGTCCACTGGTTGTTCATGTAAATATTACTCACTTGAACAACTTAAAATCCTGTTAAATTTGTTATAATACCAACCCTAGCACTGCAATTGCAACCTCATTTTCAGCCAGGTATTACTGTCGACTGAAATGAAATTTTAATTTGTCCATCACTGTCAACACACATTTAACAGAATTACAGTCCTGCAGGATTGCAATTACAACTTGGAGGTCATTTACCTGAAATTTGCCAACTGGGAAATAAGATTTCTTTTAATTAAGACGCCACATGAAGGCAGAGTGACATGGAGATGAGATATTTGTGATTGGATAAGAAAAGATGGTCGGATTATTGATTCAGTGAAGCGTCTGGGTCTAAAGGATAAGAATAAAGACGATGACTAAGATTATTAAATGGAATTATGTTCAAAATTAGTTAAGGATTTAAAGAAAAGCTCTGGGTAGATAGCTCCGTGAAGCATGGGCAGTGTGTCCTTGATTTTTAAATTTAGTTACAGTGGTGGAAATCACAACCCACCATTATAAAAGCTATTATATTTATTAATGAGGTCTTATAGTTATTAACCTGTTCGACCTGAATTGAATCCAAACCTCAATAACATAAAAACAAGTAATATAAATAATGACAACTTAAATTGAATGACAATTTTAATAAAAACATGTTCTGGAAGTGATAAGTTGAGAAATTAAAAAGCTCCAGGACCTGAATAAATTAAAATATTATTGTACACATTCAAATAATGTGCTTAATATTTGAATATTGAATATTAAAATAAATCCGGGGTCTTCTTATTTATTTATTTATTTATTTATTTAACTGTTAAATTGGGTCCCTCACTGCAAAAACATTTTAGAATCCATGTCTAGATGATACAGTACAGTTTGATACAGAAGGAATGATGATATTTCCAATCTTCAATTTTATTTTTCTTTACTAAATCTAAATAAAAGCTCCAACTAAACATACACACACAATATATGTATATATATATAATGTGTGTGTATGTGTACTTTTTCCCCATGCATGTGGTTGTAAGATAAAGCATACTATTTAGACATTAAATGAAAATGAAAGATTTTCTACAAATTTGGACAGTGAGTGAGCAATGCATTGCAAAAAAGATGGCAAAAAAAAACCTTGCCATTGTGAAAGTTTTTAAGAAGCGTTGATATCTATTTTGAGGACAAAACACCCGTTTGACAGCCATTGTTTGCTAATGACAGCAATTGTTTGCTTGATTTAACACCATATCATTAACACCACACAGGTTTTGTGGTCTTGAGACATCAAACTTTAATTTGAAGAATTTTATTTTGAATTATTAGATATATTTATATGAAATACTAGTCATTTTCACTAGTCCAGCTTTGTTTAAATTGGAAATAATAAATATAATTGAAATAGCCAGTTTGAATAAAAAGTTATGTAAGCTTAATAACAGGGTTAGGCAGCACACGATGAAATTGTTCACACACACGCACCATTTTTGTAATTACAGCCTGCTTTTCGACTCAGCTTGCTAAGGCTATTTATCTTATAATTCCTCTTGCACAAATTCTCAGTTCATGATGTTCAGCGGGTTCATCAATCAATGCCAGTTTGACAGCCCCCGGCCCCCCCTTCATCCCCACAGAAAGCTGTCCATATGCATGAATACCTCATTTTTTTTTTTTATCAGCCATGCCCTAAATTTCTCACAATCACTCCATCTTATGAGTCTAAATGAGCCGAATCTGCCAGGCTTGATAAATGAGATCAGAGCACAAACCCTCGCCGGATGTTTGCTTATTAAACAAATGTCTATATTTGGAATAATAAATGTCCTTGTGTGCTGAGAAATGTAATTGTTATATGAATTAGTGTTTACTGTTTATTACCAAGAGGGATATACAGTATGTGAGAAGAGGATTTTGTTATTTCTAGCATCATGACATGCCCCTTTATGGGGTTTGTTTCCTTGGATACAGTTTAGGAGAAAAGAAATTGTATATGCAATGCATCATGACTAGCATAAGCTCAGTGAGTGTATTACAGCTGTTTGATTTAGTAAGGAATAAAACCCTTGGGGATGTGTTGTTATAGGAAAATAATCAGTGACAAGTTCCATGAAACAAGTTCCTGTTCACTTACTTTGTAGCAGCTGTCTTTATAGCAACTGTCTGTACATATATATATATATATATATATATATATATACACATATACATACCAAGCAAGATAGCTATCAAGCAATGTCCTCTGTCCTGAATGTGTCCTGTGTGTCCTGTGATGGAAACCTTTAAAATTACCATTTTTATCTCTGGCTGTTACAAAGCACTGACACTGGAGACTCCTTCCATAAATGTAAAACCATCAATCGTTCTGTAAATCTGTTATATATACACATTTATAAATAAATGGTTACTGTTAAAAGTTCTAGACAAATAAAACGGAATTGAATTAGCAATGCTTAAGTGTCTATGAAACACCTATTAAATATTACTGCACAGTGTATAAGCCGATCATAAGTAGTGCTAAATAAGTGATTGAAGCGGCCATATACTGATGATAGTATAAATCTCCCAGGCTAGTGTGTGTGTGTGTGTGTGTGTATGTGTGTGTGTGTGTGTGTAGGCTGATCTGTTGAGGATGAAGTGAATGTGTGTGTCTAATGTGAACAGTCGACATGACCTTTTCTTTGGCAAAGACCGGGGCATCTCGCTATCAGAAGCATATCAAAACAGAAACTCCAGCTTTCGGAAAGGTCAGGACACATGTTGCAGAGATGTTTGGTATTAACTTTCTGACAGAAAAAGCCTGTCTTTATGAAGATGAGAAACCAAATGGATAAAGTTAGAGTAGTTATAAGTCTGCATTATTACTATTAGAAATACTACTACAATATGCACCACTGGTTAAAATATTTGTAACAGCATCATTCAGATATAACAACATACAGTATTTTTGTAAAAGTTTGTATACCCTTAGGACAGAATAAAAGGCAGAGACATTTATTTTATGACAACGAGACATTCAGTGGGCGGCATGTTGGTGCAGCAGGTAGCGTTGCTGCCTCACAGCTCCAGGGTCCCTGGTTTGATCCTGAGCTTGGGTTAGTGGCTGTGTAGAGTTTCTCTGGTTCTCAATGTCTGTGTGGGTTTCCTCCGAGTTCTCCTGTTTCCTCCGAAATTCCAAAAACATGCCTGTAGGTGGATTGGGTAAGCTAAATTGCCCTTTGGTGTGAATGAGTGTGTAAATGAGTGTGTGCATGGTGCCCTGTGATGGATTGTATCCCATCCAGGGTGTATTCCTGTATCACTCCCAGAGTTCTTGGGATAGACTCCGGATCTACCGTGACCCTGACCAGGATAAAACACTTACTGAATATGACTGAATGAAAGACATTAATGTGTAGGGGAACCCAAACGGTCATACAGTGTAAGTTAAAATATTAATAATGAATCACTGAAATGATAGCAGTTCAAAAGTTTGTATATATTTGTTTGAATGAGATGTAAATAATAACTAAATAATTTCTAATAATTAACAATAATTTTTGATAACTAATATCCACCCTTTGCCTTTAGCACTTTCTTTAACTTCTTCCCTATCCTCTAAAAAGCAGATTTTGGATCCTATCAGTCCCAAGTTTTAGGGGTTCTTACTAAAATAAAGTTTAAGTTGGTCTGTGGGGCCATTCATTTAAAAAAATCTGCCAAAAGTTTCCTAGGGCCCAAAGAACCCAGGACTGTGCTATATAACAATAAACAATATGTCAAGATACACTTTTCTGAGAGCACCATGGGTATTGTTAATCGACCGTATCTATTCTTACAGTAGCAGTTTGCTAACTGGATGTTAAAGTATAATATTTATTTGTAATGAAGGTTTCATTTTTTCCTACTTTGCACTATCAAAACTTCTCTTCAAAGTATTTTCTATTGATGTTTTTGAATTGTTGCCTTGTTGACAGACGCACCCACATTTCATTTTCTTTGTTGCACCATGGGGGTGCAAACTTTTGCACTCAACTTTATGAAAAGAGCAGTGAAATTGCAGGTAATAACCTGCCAATATAGTGAAATTAACATGATTTTCACACAATCGTAGAGAACCCACGCGTGTCTTCATGTAGTCCGATGTGTAGAATAAAAAAACAAACTAGACATCCATAGTGAGAGCAGATAAAGCAGAAAATGTTCTATATGTAAATGTAAATTTAATTTGCCAACCCTCACTCTTCTTGCCTTTGTAGCCCCCACATTACTGAGGAGGTCAGAGGGTGCGTTTCTGGGTCAGTGGCCTCCTTTCAGGGGGTGACGTGGGGCTTTTGTGACAAGGGCCAGGTCGCACACAATAGATAGCAGAGACTCGACAACAGCTGCACTGTTCCCAGCTACACAAATGAGGTGGCTGAGCCCTGATGAACTTTCCTCATTGTTCTCTCCCTCTGACCCCTCTTGCTCTTCGATTCTGATTCGGAAAATTCAAATCATTAGGCTTCATTGGAAGTGACGTCCGGTTGGAAATTGTTTTGGGTAGGGCAGTTGTCATATCTTGTAATTCATTTGACACGGAGCAGTGACCAAGCAGAAACAGAGCAAGGCAGACTGAATCAGTGTGTATGTGCATGCGTGTGTGTGTGTGTGTGTGTGGATTGATTATGCAATGTTGACTGAGCACTTTTTTTGTGGGTGACATGACTTAGTTAAACATTATCAGCTCTGGAATAGGTGTATGACAGTTACTGATTGGAAGGCACCTTGATAGCTAACAGGGAACATGATCAGCACATTCAGCAAAATGCTTCTTCAAAGGTTGGATGGTACTATTACAAAGATAATTTTCTGAAAACATGTGGTGTAATACTGTGTTGCTTCACTAATGTTCTCAGAAGTGCCAGCATCGCTAACAGGAAAATCCTAGAAATAATGAATACCGAAACAGAATTTTACCGTAAAACCCTATAGTGCTATTTTTTGCAGCAAAATATTTGGTGTGATTTCTAGTTAATAATAATAATAATATTAATAATAATAATAATAAGCCCCTTTATTTATTCATTCATTCATTCTGACCAAAGAGGCTGAGGCACAGACCCAGAGGTGGTTTGACTGCCTTAATGTGCATTTCTGCCACAGGATCCCTGGTGGTCTAGCGGCTAAGGATCCTGCGCTCTCACCGCCGTGGCCTGGGCTTGATTCCCGAGCAGGGAACCACCCCAGCCACTGGGACTGTACTCTCCGTGGCGATCCCAAGCCCGGATAAAATGGGGGGCTGTGTCAGGAAGGGCATCCGGCGTAAAACCTGTGCCAAATCAAACATGCGTACCAATGATCCGCTGTGGTGACCCCTAACGGAAGCAGCCGAAAGAACAACAGCAATGTGCAATTCTGCCACCAACTGGACTGGAGTGTGGAATGATGATTTTGAGTAGATAGTTAGTTTGTGACAATAACAAGCCAATTACTGATCATCTGGAAGGGGACACTGACGTGGCCAATCAAATAGCCATGCCCATGGCAAGGAGTCAAAAAGTGCAAGAGTAAGACATTACACACAAATGTTAAGATTTTTTTTTTTTTTAAACTTAACATTACTTCACAACTTCACAAAACATTATAACCTAACATTTGTAGCTGTTTATTTCTAAACCCAGTGAAGACATCAGTGTTTAAATAAACCAGTGTTTAGTGCAAGGCATACAGGGAGTTTTGTTTGTTTGTCTGTTTTATTACACATAAATAAAGTAAATCATAATGTGTAATGATTGTAGGTACTTTTATGTTAGAAATATCGATGTTATGTATAGGTAACACTTTACAATTTTGGTCCTTAATTAATGCTTAACTACCTACTAACTTAGCAGTAAGTAATCAAGTGTTACCATAGTAGTTCTTCAATAATACATGATGACTAAAGTGTAATGACTTAGTAACTAATAGGATATTAAATGACTGCTGACAAAACCATAATGACTTTTGCAACTTTGAACCACTGTGTGATGTGCATGTATCAGTCTCATACACTGTCTTTACAGAAGCATTAATTATTGATGCATTAATGTTACCTTTTATTATTTGTGCCTCCACCAGTAAAGTGATAAACCGATGCCCTTACCCTTGCTATTACCACAATTGTTTAAAATTAGTTACTAAATTAATATTATTTCATTAGCATTGCTGTTTAATATTTTCTGGAGGAATTCATGGAGAACTGAGTTTATGACGCTGATACATGTAGAAGACACAATGATTCGAAATTGGATGTCATTATGATTTTGTCAGGATCGTAATTTAATGTTAGTTACTCAATCATTAATCTTTAGTCAACATAGTCATTTATTATAGTGTTTATTGAAGAACTACTACTTACTGCTAAGTTGTTAATAAGTACTTAAGCATTAATTAAGGATCTGTACTAGAAAGTGTTAATAATGGTAACACTGTACATATGGGCAGTGGATTTTGCATTTATATAAGTGATATGGTTTCAAACATATCAAATCTGAATACTGATGAGTTTCATTTGAAAACTTACATCAAGGTATTTAGTTGATTATGAATCGCTTAAATCCATTTAATATTAGATTATAAAATATCAAATAAAATAGTTCATTGATTATGGATTGTGTGTCGTCAGCATCCAGACTCAGTACACACATGAAGAATGAGGAATGTTTTCCTAACATCTGGGGGATAGTTTCTGAAATAACTCTGCTGGCACAAATGAAGTCTAAAGGAAGGAAAATATTTGTGTTTCCATCACATTTAATGAAGTGCCCTGGCATTTCCAAAATGCTCCGAGAATGTTTAATGTACAAGGTTTCTGGAATTGAATGGTCCATATCATACCAAAGAAGTTTACAAAGAATTTTTCTGAATATTTAAAAGAGAAACAGGACAAAAGTGGGGCATTTTTCAGCCAAGTGGCCCGTGATGCATTGTTGTGTTCCCTATATGATAAGAAGAAGTGATTTTTTTTTTTCAGAACATAGTCACTGGCTGAGTATTTTGTTGAACTTCATACAATGTTGAAAAATAGGACCCAAGTTGGCATGGCAACAAATCTCCCAGGAAAGGAAAAGGTCATAGTGGCTATAAATTCATTGCTTCAGTTTGAATGAGCTGGTTTCCTATTATCATCTCCATTCTGCTATATATTTTTTTCCATGTTCTCTCTCTCTCTTTCTCTCGTTCACTCATGCGATCGTTCACTCACTCTCCTTCCTCATATAAATGTGGTGATACACGGCTCCAGTTCAGAACAAGCTCATGATTTTGATTTTCTGTTTGCAAAGTAATAAACATTGACAGGAGAATGGGCCCTGGGCTCGGGCCTCTAATGAGAAAATGAAATTAGTTTTTCAGCTGACTGCTCAGAAACATTTTATACATTATAATCAAGCATTTATTTGAGTGTGGCTGCCTTCTAATATGTATTCGTGTCTGTGTACGTGTGTTTTGAGAGTCTATTCTCTTGTGTATTTGTGTGTTTCTCTTTATTTTTCACAGCATGAGTCCTGCTGGTCTAGTTGGCCTCTTTGTTGGGGTCTTTACACAAAGTGGTTGATTCACTGGATTTAACCATTAAGTATTGCTCTGATTTGTTTTAAAATGAAACTTATTTGCTTGGCTCCATTTCTTGAATGAAAACAAAAGATCATTTTTATATATTATTTTTAAATCATCTCTACTGTTCTGATCTTTTTTAAATGAAACTTTTATTTGTTTGGCTCTATTCTTGAATGAACATGAAAAAATATTTTAATCATTTTGAATTACTAAATAATATGTTTTAAGATAAATAACCAAATAATAAGTCAGAATTATAAGGGGTTTAAATAATATTTAGCTTAAGGGACCCTAAAATCAGCTACCGACAGAGATACTTGACATTGTATTCACTGGTTTGTGGATGTGGGAGGTCTGATTTCAACATCAAAACAAAAGACAATTTAAAGACCATCTATGCAAAAAAAATCATAATGGAGAACAGTAGAGATGGCACCGATCCAATACCCAGTATTGTTTTTGGCCCAATACCAGCAAAAAATGGAAAATCATGGATCTGATATCAGAGAAAATGTATCGGATATTAGATCTTGTAACAAATGGCAAAGATTGGAATTGGATTTGGAAAATAAATTTATTTTTGGAACTGGAAATGTTTACATGTAAAGAGACTTGATGGTTTTTTTCTTGATTGATTTTTATTATATTTCTACTTTATACTTTATTATATTTATTATAATTCCAATTCAAATTATTTTTGTCTGAAAGAGTTTAACTGTGAAGTGCTTCATTAAGAAAAAAAATTAAGGAATTTAAAGAAAACAGTATCTGATAGGTATAGGTATCGGCTGATACTTGAGGTTCCATTATCAGTATCGGTATTGGAAAAGAAAAAGTGGTATTGTGCTTTCTCAATTAAACACATATTTCTGATATTTAACAGCAGTTTACTTTTACATATAAAAAAATGTGTGTTTTTGAAATTGTGACGAAATTGTGCTTTGGAGGTGTGAACATCTTGCTGGCATTTTAAGCTGTTAACATTGATCACATAACATATAAAATGTTCTATTACTATATGTTTTATGTTATATTAGTACATATACATGGACTCAACTCCATAAAACACCACTTGTCTGTTAGTGAAAATATGATTTACATGCACAGTTTATCGAGGCAGTAGATGTGCGCTATGTACTATCGTACTGTAGTGGCTGACTTTAGGGCACTAATTTTTGGGATTAGTGCCCTAGAAAAAATGTTAGTTTAAAATATTGAGTGTGATCATTGTAAACAAATGAGACAGCAAATGACAGTAGCAAGTAAAGTTGTTTGATTGTTTAATTAAAAACATGAATGATCAATCTTCTGTTGGATTGGCTGACTTCTGGGTCCTTCATTCCCATGGTTCTCAAAGTGGGATCCAGGGACCACCAGAGCAGTTCTTAAAGTTATTAGCCATTTGATCTAAATGGGTTTAATCCAATAAGTAGCCGTATACGTAGACCTATAAATGTCAACTTGAATCTAATGACCATTTTAATAAAAACGTGTTCTCCGAGTGGAAAGTTCAGGAAGAAAAAGTTCCAAAAAATAGCCAGAATCTTACTGAGCTTAATATTTGCTCATAAAATACATCAGTAAAAAACTGTACCCTGTCAGTATACAGTTAAAGGAGTCCAAGGCTGCAAAAAAGTTTGAGAAGCCCTGTCCTATGCTACAATACATAATATTGAGTTTTTTCCACACTTTTCCTCCTTAAGACAAAATGAAAGACATGAAATAATTTATACCAAAATACTTTTAGTTTATTAGGCTTCACCTATGTTCCTCACTGTCATAAGTAATAAAAAAGTCCAATAGTATATTTTGAATGTTAAATAAATAAATAAATAAATGGGATACACATTTTCTGTAATAATGTGTAAGCATACCCTTCATATGAGTCAGGAAGATATCAAGATCGTTGCAAAACTTTAGGCAAAACCTGAGTTCTTTTCAATTTATTTTACTGTTTATGTTCGCTTTGTATGCATGTGAGTTTCTTCTGGGTTCTCTGGTTTCCTTCTAGCTTCTAGAAACATGCTGGTAGGTTGAAAAGCTAAATTACATCACTCCTAGGTGTGAACATGTGGGTGCGTGTGTGTGTGAGCAAGTGGATCATTGTCATTTCATTCGTAACATTTTCGAATTCTTCTGTTTATAAATACATTGCAAAATAGACAGCTATTTTCTTTTTTTTCCCCACCAAGAACTATGGGGGGTGTAAACTTTTTCACAAACTTGTATAGCAGTTAGTAAATTATCTGTATGCATTGTTTCTTTGGATTGTCATCATCTGTTTTCTCTCTAGTGTAACAACATGATCATGTCTACAGTACATTTCATATATTCTGTATTCTGTATGTGGCCTAATAACATTCTGGCTCTTGCAATCCATCTACACACCATCTGAAGAGAAAATAAATAAAAAGATAAATAAATTAAAAGATACAGAGGTTGTGTTTTAGTTTAAAGTGTCTTGGGCTTCTTTACTGATATAACAACAAATCTAGGAGATCTGTACTTCCACTACAGAGGCTACGCTGTCCATGGACATCAGTCAGACTTTCTAATTTAGTCTGCAGTATCAAAAGAGGTGTTGACATTCTGTGTTCATAAGCATTCACAATTCATTGTAAGAGCGAACATCTTCAATTGGTTATGAAAAGCATTTTGACAGAATGATCCAAGTCTTCATTATATAACATCTGCATTAAAAAAAAAAGTCTGGCATCATGATCAGTGATATGTTCAGATTACTGCAAGGAAAGCACATGTGTAGTCAATTATACCACTTAGCAGCATGCTTTTAAAAGCCTTTTTGGTTACAATCCTGTCCATGTGGATTTGCGTCCATTTGGTTTCTTAGTCTCGCATCAGCTTATTGGAATGCTGCCCTTCAATAATGTAAGTTTCTGTTTAAAATGTGTATCTGCAGGGAGAGTTAAGCTGACAAATGTCTGCTATATCTCTTTTACTTTAAAACAGTTAACCACAGCAAAGTCAAGGACAATGTGTTCCTGTAGTTACTTGAAAGTCTCCAGCCCTAAGATCCTGAATAAAGTATGAGCAATCTGATGTGGCGATTTCAAATCACAAAGAGACTACTGGAAGAGTAAAATTGAAACCTGACATATCAATACATAATTGTGCACGAACTCTGAATGATTCATAGCTACTACACTACTATCAGTATTTTTGATCCAAGATTTATTTTGTAATGAAATTCTGAGTTGACTTTAAACAAACAAACAAAAAATAATAATAATCTTTTTATCAACCTGTTGGTTTATTTTCACTTTGGTTAACAGTCTCCTACAGTATCAACAAAACTGGTGTACTAACTGGTACCAGTGGTGCAGCGGCGCTTTAGTTCTTTAGTCTGTCCAGATCTCTCACCTCCTCATCTGTACACTCTGCTCAAACAGATCAGCTTCTGAAGCTTCAACTTTCATGCAGATTAATCGCTGTCATCATAGCGTAGATCGCTAACTAGCCGAGCAGAATCGCTGTCGTAACTCAGCACCATTGTGTCTAATAGCTGCATTGCATTATGGAACTTCGAGTCTCTACTATGTTGGAGTTTTCATTAAAATGATGTGGAACATTGCTGGAAAATGTTTGACTTGTAGCTACACTAGCTATGTCCCCCTCTGACATCTAACTTCTCACGGAAATAATGAAAATACAGCACCAACCAACAAATTATCACCAGAATCACTAAGCACATCACAAATATTTCAATATACGTAAATATACGTAATGTGCTCCATCGAAAAAACTGTTCTAAAGATGATATGAATATAAAATGAAAACATCTAGACATGGGTTAGGTAACCGTAAATAAAACCTTATCACAGGCAGTCTTTAAATTATTGCCAATGTGTGGTTAATCCAATATGAAATCAACTTTACCCATTTGTAATTAGCTCATAGTTTTAAGAAATTTTTTTTGAGAAATTGTATTAAAATAATGGCTTCATTTTGTCTTTAACTGTCAAAAATGGGCTTAGGGATTTAATACCTGCCCTTCGGTCATATTAATTAATACATGCAGTTATTCTGAAGTGGCTTTCCTGCTGTTATAAATAACACTGTGGGTGACAAATGAATCTATTTGCATTGACTCCATCCTGTGTTCTAGATTTTTAAATAGAAAACATCTCATATTGAATATTCATTAAACCAAACATGCAAAACGGATGTGAAATCTTTGCTAACTTGAAATATCTAATCTTACATAGATGCTGTTCTTAAATCCACTTTGACATATATTTTTTCTTTGCAAGCGTTATCAAGTTTTTGTGTGTTTTTGCACGCATATACTTTTAGTAAATCTGTGTGTTGCTGTATTCTCAGTTGCTTGTAAAACTCACTCCAGGGCCGTTTTAGTAAAAAATCTCATTTTCTATGTACATGCAAATGACCCAAGGGAAGTGAAAGTCACCCTTGGGAAAAAAAATAGGACCAATTAACTGAGCGCACTGATTGAGAGTGAGCCTGTAGCTCTCCACATGAACCCATAATTGTACTCTCGCTGTGTGAATTCATAAAAGTACTTGAATTCTCCCATCAGCCTTCCCATTAACATCTCTTTAGGTCAATCATAAGAGCAGCACCATGTACAAAAAAATTACCTGTGAAATATGGTATAACCTGAGGCATGCTAATCTCTATTATACGTGAGCTATCTTGTAGCACTAACAAACTCGCCTTTAACTCTGACGAACCTTGCATCCCTCTTGAGTCTATACTCTCTCATCCATATGCTCATTCCAGCTGTTCGAGGGATAGACAATTCCCAGAGTTCAAGTGCAGCATGCCTTTACATCAGGAAGTGATAAACAGGGTGTGGCAGTGTGGAGAAAGGAGCAGGTTTCAGTGTAACACCACTACGATGCTCACAAAGGACATTTTGTACAGATCTCATAAATTAGTCCATGACTCATAGCAAACTCCACCCAAAAGTGGCATGTGATGCAAAGTGATAGAACAAGAACTGATGACATACTATATATAGCACAATTTCCAAGTATTCAGCCAACTATTTTTCTGGTTTACTTCATCCCATAATGCAACGCTGTCATTTCTTTTTCAAGATAAAAGGCAGAAAATATGAAGTGAATAGGCAACACTGATATCCAGGTCTGCGTTCATCCAGTTCATCTGTAGTATTCAATCAATTTTTCTGTGAAGTTCTAAAGGTATAAATAAAATCTTCTGGAAATTATTTCAGGAAATTTTATTTATTCTGGAATTTTCTTCTTTCACTCTTGTGAAGTTAATAAGACAAAAAACAAATAATAAAAAAACCCAAAAGCTTACCATGTTAGTGCAATGTCCTCCATTCTAAAGACTTTCCAGTGTTGGAAAATGTAAAGTTTAATTAAGTAAAGTTAAAAGTTAAGAAGCTTTACTTCTGACTGTTACAAAGTGTTGACACTGGAGACTCCTTCCAAAAATGCTAATTAAATGTCTCCTCATAGAAAACTTCACCACATCAACAATTACACTTTTTTTTTTTAATGTTTATGTGGAGCATGCATCCGCCATAGATGTCCCTGTGTAATTTGTAATTATATATATGATAACATATTAGAAAAAGTGCAGTAATTTATATTATACTTGTGATTTGTCAGCCAGAACTACTGTCAGAACTGCTTTTATAGAAGATGAATCAACACTTTATAATCAATTCAAGTGGAGAATCCAACAGTGCTGTATGAGTACAAAGCTCTTTAATATGTAACGGTGTGCAACGTCTTAGTACTTATTACAGAATAGTTGTTATTTATGCTAATTATGAAAGTAATGTATTTAAGTTGCACCTCAGCTCCAAAATTGAGCTTTGATTGGATTGTGGCTGTCGTAAAGCCAGTCTCGGGTGCCATTTTGCTTAACTTTTAGCTTTAATCACTAAACGTTAACACATTTTGGGTCACAGCAGCTTAAAATACTCTGCACAAAAATGAAGCAGAGTATCAGAACGTAATTCTTTGTTCCACGAGCTTCATATTTGACCATATACCTTCATATTTTTTGTTGCTTCCCACAGGATCACAGTTTCAATGCATCACCTACTGTATCTCAATCTGATGCCCTGCAAACCTTTCTGAATAATGGATTCATATAGAGATACAGTAAAACCCCTAATTGTTGACAGCTTAATTTAGTTCAGAATTAGGATTAATTGGATAATCTGTTCAGTGTAATTATGTGTTGTGGTCCAAGCTTTTGGTTCCATTTTGTATAAACTGAATCTTATATTTTTATTTGCGAGCTTATTGTCCTTGCCATTATTTTTCCATTAATCCATCCTCATCTACTGTTCATGTTTTATATGTTTAATACACTGATGAAGCACTGAAAATGATACTGAAACCTAATTTTTCACTTTCTATCTTATCTTTGTTTCTACTACATGCATAACACGCAATGCAGCATATAGAAAAAAAAAAAACAGAAAATAAGGCAAATGTCTTTTTTTTCCCCCTCACTACCAGGTGCACACACTTTATATGCAATTTTACAATCATTGCATTCTGTTATTTATTTATCTCTCCTAAATTGAAATTTCCATCTGGTTCTTGCTATAAAGCTGTCTTTGTTTGCAGCGAGATCATTACTCATGATTTTACTTTCTCCGTCCCTCTTGGGGTTTGTCAGGAGTGTTTTATCCAGAAGAGAGAAATGAACACTGAATCGTCGCCCTGCTTTCACCGCATTAGGGTTATTTCGCCCCGCTGTTGCTATGCAACAATGTGAAATGTTGGCACAACATGATTTAGATCGGGTTCAACAATAAAGTCTTTTGCAGTGAATGCACTGATGTTACCACTGTGCTTTTAATGCTGGCAGCAGAATTAACATCTACATTATCATTTTATTTTCTGCTTAAGAAAATCCACATTATAATCCTGCATTCATGTTTGATATTGTTGTATAGTTGTTGACACATCACATTACATATTCATCATATATATATATGTATATGTAATGTGATGTGTCAACAACACACTACACACACACACACAAACTGATCAGCTATAACATGAAAACCACCTGTCTAATATTGTGTAGTTCTCCCTTGTGCCACCCAAACAGCTCTGACCCATCGAGGCATGGACTCCACAAGACCTCTGAAGGTGTGCTGTGGTATTTGTCACCAAGATGTTAGCAGCAGATCCTTCATGTCCTGTAAGTTGCGAGATGGGGCCTCCATGGATCGGACTTGTTTGTCCAGCACATCCCACAGATGTTCGATTGAACTGAGATCTGGGGAATTTGGAGGCCAAGTCATCATCTTGAACTTTTTATCATGTTCCTCAAACCATTCCTGAACAATTTTTGCCGTGTCGCAGGGTGCACTATCCTCCCGAAAGAGGCCACTGCCATTAGGGAATACCGTTGCCATGAAGGGGTGTACTTGGTCGGCAACAATGTTTAGGTAGTTGATACATGTTAAAGTAACATCCACATGAATGCCTGGACCCAAGGTTTCCCAGCAGAACATTGCCCAGAGCATCATATTGTCTCCACCGGCTTGCCTTCTTCCCATAGTGCATCCTGGTGTCATTTCTTCCCCAGGTAAGCGACGCACACACACCCGACCATCCAAATGATGTAAAAGAAAACATGATTCATCAGACCAGGCCACCTTCTTCCATTGCTCCATGGTCCACTTCTGATGCTCACATGCCCATTGTAGGTGCTTTCGGCAGTGGACAGGCATCAGCTTGGGCACTGTGACAGGTTTGCGGCTACGCAGCCCTGTATGCAGCAAGCTGTGATGTGTTCTGACACCTTTTTCTGTCATAGGCAGAATTAACTTTTTCAGCAATTTGTGCTACAGTAGTACAGTACTGTGGGATCGGGCAGACGGGCTAGCTTTTGTTCCCCATGTGCATCAGTGGGCCTTGGCCACCCATGACCCTCTCGCTGGTTCACTGGTTGTCCTTCCTTGGACCACTTTTGGTAGGTACTAACCACTGCATACCGGGAACACCTACAAGACCTGCCGTTTTGGAGATGCTCTGACCCAGTCGTCTATCCATCACAATTCTGCCCTTGTCAAAGTCACTCAGATCCTTATGCTTTCCTATTTTTCCTGATTCCAACACATCAACTTTGAGAACTGACTGTTCACTTGCTGCCTAATATATCTCAGCCCTTGACAGGTGCCTCTGTATCTATTGTGGTTACAGTACATACACATAATGTACTATAGATAGCATTTTACTTAGGAGAAGTATACATAAGGCTACTTAACACCTACATAAGCCCTTTGTGACAACTCAAACTTACAGTATCATTTATGAAGACATTCCTATACGTGGCAGATATTTCTTAACAAAAATATTTCTTGTGTCATGACTTTACAATTTGACTAGCTGTATGTTAGAATGTCAAGATCATTGACATCTGGTATGTCAGAGTCACAAAATGGTAATAATGTGACATAATTGAAAAACTGAACTGAATGTGAGCTGTGGCTCCGGAGCTCTGCACTTGGTGGTGAGACTGAGGTGGTCATAAGACTGAAGTTTTCAGAATTGTCATGAAAGTCTTATGCATGCTTTATTTAGCCTTATTACATAGGCATTATGTAGCTTTGTTATGTTGTTGTGTAGCCTTTTTATGTATGTGTTATGTAGCCTTGTATAATAGGTGTTATGTGGTCTTGTATTTATATACAGTATGTTGTCATTAAGGGTTTAAGTAGGATTAATGTAGACTTATCAGTTGTCATGAAGGGTCTGTGCAGGTGTTATGTAACCTTATTAATATCAGTGGCCATGAAGAGTGTATTCAGGATTTTATGTAGCTTCATTATGTAGCCATTTTGTAGCCTTACTTATCAGTTGTCATTAAGGGCATATTCAGGTGTTATGTAGCCTTATTTATAGCAGTTGTCATGAAAGGCTTATGCAGATGATACTTAGCCTTGTTATGTAGGTGTTAGGGCTAATGCAGGGGTTATGTAGCTTTATTATGTAGGTGCTACATATCCTTATCATATCAGTTGCCATGAAGGGCTTATGCAGGTGGTCTTGAATATGTACAGTAGGTGTTGTGTGGCCTTATTATGTAAGTGTTACGTAGCATTATGAATGCTACCTTTAAATTAAAAAATGCTACACAATTATGCATGACATCATGCTAAGCTTGCAGGTTCTATGAGCTGTATATGCTAATTGTATCTTTTCTGTTAAACCAGGAAAAAAAAACCCACTGGCCTGAAAAAAAAATTGATTCCTCCGAAACATTTGGTTTTTCTGAATGGATCATTTTTATTTTCTTTTTTACTGCCTGCCTGTAATTGCTTCATGCAGAGTACATTCCTCTTCCATGAAGCCCCACAATCATCTGATATTGTGCCAACACATGAGGCATTTTACTTGGTACAAGCATTGCCGTATTTGACTTTAATATCTTCTTTTAAGGAAGCTTGTTTTTGCTTTGGCATGCTGAGAGGATGCGTGTAAGGAGGCCGAGTTTGTGATGGTGCTTGAAAAAGAAGGGGCGAACATTAATCATGTGTCTCTTTCATTTGCCATGATGCATAAAACACTGAAATCTGTTGATCTGTGCACACAGGGAGGGAGTAAATACGAGTGCTTCATAGCTCATTCCCTGCAGAGTTTGAGGAAGGTTATTGTCTTTCCTCCCATCTCTCAACTGCTTCAAATCAACCCAGTTATTCCCGACACAACCACATGCCAATTAGAGTGCTCTCGCAATAGTGCTGATGGACTTAACAGGCACTTTTCTTAAGTTCCTGCCACTCAGAGTGCTTTTTTAAGTTTAAA
Source organism: Pangasianodon gigas (assembly GCA_022758105.1). Classification (NCBI taxonomy): domain Eukaryota; kingdom Metazoa; phylum Chordata; class Actinopteri; order Siluriformes; family Pangasiidae; genus Pangasianodon; species Pangasianodon gigas. Next base: position 4,043,007 of record CM040478.1, on the reverse strand, counting down.
GAAATCTATAAACAAACTGGAGCATATGGGGATTTTTTCCCTCTCCTGTGCCATGAGTTGAAACGATCTGATTTATGACGTCTAACTACCAACATAATTTAGGGATTTGTTTAAAGCCTTAGAAGAAGGTGGGTCATTTTTTTTCCCCATGCTTTTAAACTGCATCAGGGTTTCATTTCACATCAATATACATTGGTATGCCATAAGTGAATGCTCGCTTTTATCAGATATTATGTGAAAACGTTAATTCATACCATTCTAAGCCTCATCTTCCTCTTCCTACACATATTTTAACCCTTAATCAAAAGTGTTATTCTTTTGCCTTTCGATTTAACCATATAGCATACAATCCAAACATTGCAGCAGTTGAGTTTAAATCAGCAGATATCTTTATTACCAAACTCACTTTTCTGTACTTAAACTGTACTTATCCTTGTCACTGGGGTGGTACCATGAAGGGTAGATGTTTTATATATTTATGAATGTGCATCTTTCACCTTTAAAAATATTTCAAGGCACATAATTGCACTTTATAGTGCTCATCATATAATTATAGCTTTACTCTAAAAAGTAAGCAAATGTTGACCACAAGGACCTTTTCCAAGTAAAAGATACTGTACATACAGTACTAAAGGTACCACCCCAATGGCACCTTTATTTCTTAGAGTATACATCCCTGTAAACACTGATCCATGAAGCATAGCATGATTTTTTTTAAATTTTGCTACAGTGATGGACTTCGTATTATTGATCTCTTATGTTTATTAGTCTGTTTGACTGTTCACTCGAATTGAATGTCCTACAAACGTCAACATGGACATGATGTGTTTTGTCACTGGAAAGTTCAGGAATAATAATTAAAAAAAGCTCCAGGGCTTCAATAAATATCCAGAATATTAATTATGCACATTTGAATAATTAGCCTAATATTTTTAAATAGTTGGATTATGTTCACAATTGAAATCCAACTTTTTGGGTTTATTTAATTTCTGCCTGCAAAAAGTCTGAGAACTCCAACTCCAATTAATTTATCTGAATGTGCCTCATTAAGGTGCCTAATGACTTAAAACAGTCAACATTTTTTACTTTAAGCCTTATTTAATGCATAAAAGTTTTTAAAGAGGTTCCAACTCCAAAGCGGTTTACTGGAGATCAGAAGAAAACAGCTACAGTAATACCTAAAACAGAAAGATTTAGAAAACTTTCACAGAACTGAAGAAGGATGTAAGGTGTTTAGAGAGACCAAAACTGACAATGAAAAGCAAGTCACAATAACTGCTGAAAGTAAGGGTGTGCAAACTTTTGCAATCAGTTGTAATATGCATGATGAGTCAATTAACTTTTACAAATAGGGACCCCATTAACTGTATTTAAATAAATAAATAAATAAATAAATAAATAAATAAATAGGGTTACCAAGACCCACTTGGTACAGGTTTCTTTTTCATGAACATAATAGACCATTATTTATTTATTTATTTATTTATTTAATTATTTTGTTTGTTTGTTTGTTTCAATTTCTGGGCCACTCATAGAACATAGTTTTATTTAAATTTTCATTAAATTCCATTTATTATTTTTATTATTATTCCATTTTCCCATTTATTATTCCAACATTATTTATTAAATTAATAACTTTGAAAATAGTTGTGATTTCCACCACTGTACCAAAATCACAGAACCCGGTTTTGCTTCACTGACCCCATTTTGAGAACCACTGGCTTATAGAACCTGAAAAAAGGGTTGTTATTCTCTCTCTCTTTTTTCACATCCACCAGTATTTTGTCTAGTTCCACTGTTTATACCTGTCTTTGACCTTGTGGTAGAGTATTGGAATAGTTTAACCTCTCTCTCTCTCTCTCTCTCTCTCTCTCTCTCTCTCTCTCTCGCTCTCTCTCACCCTCTCTCCCCTTTCTCCCTCTCTCTCTCTCTCTCTTTCTCTCTCTCTCTCTGAGCTTTGTTTTCTTACCCATTCTCTTATCTGATTCACGCACACATCCAAGACTCCATTTACTCTCTCTTAAAACCTCCACTTGTTTCCACTTTTCTTCTCCGATTAAAAGCAGGAGCAGGGCCTCAGCTGGCATGCCTGTGTGTTTATTATAAAGAGGTCATTGTTGTTTAATGACAGGGCGAGCTGTACAGATCTCAGTGTTGTGTGAGAAAGCTGGTACTGTAGCTTTCTCTGCATCGCTTCACCTGGAGGCTTTTATTCAGCTTTGAGTTTCTTTTTGTGCCACCAGGAGAATAGACTGTTTAATTACCATGAGCTTTCGTGCTAAATTAGTTTAGATGTGATGTTAAATTGACTTCAACTTGTTTGGATTTGATAACAGGAAGAGGAAAACAAAATGCTTGACCATTTACATCTTTTTTGGTTTTCTTTAATTTTGTTTAATTTAAAAAAAAAAGACACTCATTTTCTTGGTGAATTCATTTCTTCATTTTGTTTGTTGTGTGGATTTGAGAGACCCAATGTTTGAGATCCACATTGACTTGATAAAGGCATGTGAGAACAATATTAGGCTCTTATTTAAGACAGTATAAAAATTAACAAAGGCTTGAGCCATTTATAATTCTCAGCTTCCTCCAGAAGTTAGTAGCACCAATTTCTCAGATTTGCTCAGTATGAAAATGGACATCATATAGGAGTATTCAATTAAAATTTATAAAGATCTAGCTACATAAAATCCCTTGCTTACAAAGGATAAACAACCAACATGACTGAATGGTGATGATTGTTATTTTTTAACGCTTTAACGGTTCATATATGGCTCTAAATAAGACAATTGGTAGTGGTTATGTTTCATTTTGCACTGGCATTTCACTTCCATTAACAATTTTGACATGTGCCATGGACTCTGAAACGACATCTGTATTGAATTTGAACGTATCCTTTCCTGATCATTCATCTTTGAAAGTCGATGATGGAAACAAAATGTTTAAACAAGCCATATCGTCAGTTCACTAACCAGACCTGAGAAGGTAAATAAAATAAAAAATCGATTTAAAACATCTGTGAAAACATCTATGAAAATAATATCTCTAGCCCTGTAGCTAGTCTTTGGTCCGATGAGCTTACTTCAGCTAAATAGTTTGCAGTAATCGCATGTGAATGGATAAATCTTCTACAGAAGCCACACTTGTTCATGTTCAGAAAACTAGAGTCGATGAACTACAGCCAGTTTTTGGTCATATGTTTATCATCTCTGCTGCGTTTTTTTTTTTTTTCCCCACAAGTACTCGGTTTGGTCTGCTTAAACACTTTGCTGGGTCCGCATCCAGACCATGTTCTGCCAGATAATGACCCCTGCCATAAGGGTTTAAATGCTTTATGTTCTACTACAGCTCACTTCATATTTTAGTGCGGTGGCTGATAATTCAAAAAACATTCTGAGGAGTTTCGTCCCAGAGGATATAATGAACTCTTTAACTTGAGGCTGTCCTCAAAACCAACTACTTGTGTACTTGAATCATTACCATCTAAATTACTAATTACATCTAATTACATCTTGGCCTCCTCCATAGACGTCTTAGATTAATGTCCAGTTTCCACCTTTTTTCTAGCCAAGATCTAAAGTTTTCACTCAACATGTATTGTTTTTGTCTTTTTTCTTTTTTTTTTTTTTTGTGTGTGTGTGAAGAAAAAGCTAACATGACATTTCCCAGTTTGGCAGAATCAGTGCTGGATAAAGTGGTCAACCTTTTTGCTTGACTTGGATTGTGGACATCTTAACAATTTTAGATATTTTAGAGATTTAGATCCTAAAATGAGTGAAATACTGCGTGATGTCTGTCAAGGTTCATTTCTGGGCCCCTTCTAGTTTTCTCTTTATATCCATCCACATGGACTGAGATAAAATTATTTGGCTAACTATTATACAGGGTTGCCACCTTTCCAGTATGCCAAAACTGGACACCTCGATTCTCCAACCCATAATCTAAGGCCAATATTCTATTATACTCACCCTAATGTTTCTTTAAAACATCTCAAAGCTCTACTTTGTATTTGACCTTGCAGCAGTGGTTTGCTCTTGTATATGACAGTCTGAAATTGAATTGATTGCAGATTTCTGCCTTGACACGATGCTGAGACAGGTCATTTCGGTCTTTTTCACTTCTTTTTGGGGGTTTCTTCTATGTACATTTATGCACTCTTTTTTCATTTTAGACAGACGCTGTGTCTTGTGGCTTTTGCAAATGCAAAATGCCAATGCAAAATTATACAGTTGGCCTAAAATTGTCAAGTGCGACGTGACAAACAAACCGACCAGCATGATTTTATTGCTTGTTTTTCCCAGACCACAATTTGGTAGAATATTGCGAAAGACAGGCAAATAACAGTTACAACCAGACACCTGGTCACACAGCCTGAAAAACAGACAGCTGGTAACCCTTATTCAGTCTTATTCATTAAACATTGGCTGCCTATTAAATTCTGCACTGACTAGAAAGTCTTGCTTATGACGTTTAATGTTCTGAATGGTTTTGTGCTGATTTCTTGAAGCAGTATAACCCATTCCATCCACTTTGCTCAGTTATCTTTGCTCAGGTCTACTTTAAATTCCTAAGACCACTTTCAGCTCAGATTTATAGCCTTTAACCTCTAGAGTAGTCTTTTAGATAATATTTGAAATGCAGTTTACAAATTTAAATCTTGTAGTACAAATCTTAAAGCGCAATCTACATGTACAAGTCAAAAAAGTTCTATTTAAACTGACATATTAATAGTTGTTGGCTCTATGATTTTAAATTTTTTTAAGATTTGTATTACCGTTCATAAATAATAATAATAATAATATTTATGTTATTATTAATTTTAGAGCATTTCATTAATATGCTTTAGAATGAATACTTTGTTCAGACTTTTCCATGTAAAACACTTTGAGATTCAAAATAAAATATATAAATTAAATAAATTGTTTTTTATTAAAAAAAAAATCGTGGCATCTGGAGTATTTACTTATACACATGGCATTATGGTTGGTTTTGTGATTGGTTTGCCATTGATTAAGCAGACAGCTAGCAAGGAACAAGAAAAAAACACATCTATGTGGTTTCGGTAATTGAGAAATTGACATTATGTCTATTGATACTGTCTCTTGCTTTCTCTATGCCTCAGGTTCTGTCTTGTTAAAAAATCATAAAGAAGGGAAATGAGAAGGATGCCATGTTGGGATTAATTGATTCATAATTCATAACTTCATTTTAAGGTGTAACAGCATAGCACTTCATCTTCTTAACTAATCTTTGGCATAAATTCATAGTGATAGTAATTTAATGGAAAAAAAAATATCATACTGCTGCACATTACTAAGAACTGACAGACAAATAAATTAATAAATAGCCCAGATTTATGTAGGTCTCTAAAAAGCCTTTTATTTGCTGTACTTCAGAGAAATAGTAGAGAGAAGCAGCCTTCAACTACACACTCTTCATGTAGAATATCGATCTACTCATTGTGGTTATAAATGGAGTCTTTTGGATTCCTACTCTTCTGGCAAAACTGGAATGTTGACTTTGTTGCAGAATCTTGCAGATTTTTTTCCCACAAAGATGTAAGCTGTCACTCTCCTGCTGCACCATTTCACCCCAGAGCCTGAACTGAAAGCTATATTTATGTCAAAGCGTTGTTTAAAATCCCACAGCTCTCAGGTTCTGAAAGGCAATTTGTTTTGACACCTCATCGTCTTGCTTTAAGACCAAATGATATATTGAACGTTGACTTTGCTTCTGTATTGTGTTGCAGACTTGCTTTGAGTTTCCACATGAGCAGATAGTATCCAGGGTCCATCTCTCCATTGACTTAACCTGCAATTAGACCACATTTCTGCCGGCCATTATTTCCATTATAAAGTGCCAAGCCATGTGTTTGTTCAGTCAACAGGGACGATCAAATACCTTTTAACATTTTAACAGTCGCTTGCAATTACATGCAAATCAAAGTCTGATGAGGCTCTTACAAATGAATGTATTCATTTCAACTAATTTGCAAATTCCTCACTTTTTTTTTTTGCTTTATTAACAGCCCTTTCTGCTATGGAGAGATATCAGTGAACATAACAGCACTGACTAGCTAATGGGCATTCAAACTTATCAATCAAGAAGTGAGAGATTTCATCATCTTCATCATGAGTTACAGAACATGCACTACTCAAAGAATCTGTGCGGAACATGGCAAAGTTTCAATAGTTCCACAATTTGAAACTATTTTTTTGGTCCCGAATTTATAGATGTTTAAGAAATTTTATACGGTATATAACATGATTTGTACAAGTCAACTATTATCTGTTTCGTTTGCGTTTAAGATTTGACATGTGCACAGCCTTATATTTGGTCAGAATCGATCAGAGTCAGCTTCCGAGTGGCACAACAGAAAAGAATTTGTCGAGAGATCGTGAGTTCAAATCTTGACGATGCCACAGCCATCCATGGCCACGAGCCAAGAGAGCAAAACTGGCTGCATTCTCTGGGTGGGAGGGGCATACTCTCTCTCTGTCAATCACAGCGACACAAGGCAATCGTGGACACCTGTGAGCTCATGTATGCGGAAGAGGGCAGATAGCATGTTCTTCAAGGTGTGTTACGCTGCCTCGTGATGTACCATAAACTCATAGGTGCCGACAATTGGCTTATGCAGCTGTGATTGAAACAAATGGTTGGTAGCTGTCGTATGATGAGGAGAGCTGACTGGCTGGCTGGTGGCTGGGTGCTAAACGAACATGCAGTTCATTATAATAATTGTGAAATGAAAATCTTCCGAAGCAGCTATGTAACCTGACTCTGAATACAAGTAACTTTCCACACATAAATATTTTGAACTTAAGTCGCCCACTCTGAATACATAAATGACTAAGCAGTCTTGGGCTCCAGCCATGTTTAGTAAATTTGTGCAGGCTGTTCAGTGGTATAACATCTGACGTAAATGTTTGTTTATGAGCTGGTGATTTTAAGAGGTGCTGACAGAAGACTATAACCGAGAGTGCGCCGATAAAGGTCCACTGTCCACTGAAGGAAAAAAAAACACGGATGAGTCAAGCGTGCCTGTCCTCTGTTTTTGTTCTGGGCTTCTTTTACTTCAGCTGCCATTAGCTCACAGACAGAGATGGGGTCAGATGGGCCTCGCTTTCTGGCTCGTCGCCATTCGTCTGTGTATGCTGTGCTTATTCGTGTTCGGTTTTGGAAACAAAAATGCAAACAATTTTTGGCTTTACAATAATAAATATTACAAAAAGCTCTTGTATTTCTCTTTTGCTTGTTATTGGTTGTAAATTAATGAACAATCTTGAATGACCCTGATGTGCATCCGCAATTAAACATCAGATTAAACATCACTGTTAGTTCCTCATGTGCTGCTAAACTGGATCACTGTGTGCTTATTAAAAATAACAAGAAGGAGAACAACATGGCAGCTGAAAAAATGAGCAGAATCTTCCAGGTGCTGCAATTTAAGAATATTTTAATCACCCAAATTAATTTCTTCATATGTTGATACTATTTTATCATATCTTATGAAAACTGTACTCTAGAGTACACGTCATAACTAGAGAATAGCTGACTTGTACTTCTAGGTCTACTTTGTTCACACTGTAATGGACTGCAGTGGGCATTTTTTCATATATGGATCCTTGAATATTTGTTTTCTAGAGTTTGTGTGTTGATAAAAAATGAGAAACATTTAAAAAGGAGTCAATATTTCATTTAAAAAAATTTTCATGGAAAAAAATTTATTTGCTATTTTAGTGTGTGCCACAAAAAATAAAAAATAAATAAAATAAAAAACTATTTCCTTGTTTTCCCATTTTCAGTTAGAATAAAAAAAAGTAAAGAATACAATGTATAGGACTGTCATTGTATTTCTCACAGCACCACCTTGGTATCTTCCTCTTTAAGAGAAAGGAAAGTGGTTGCAAGTGGAATTATTTTAGCAGATGCTTCTATCCAAAGCGACTTACAAATGAGGACAAACAAGCAAAGCATCAAGCAGAGAACAATACAAGTAGTGCTACCATACAAGATTTTTAATTTGAGTGCTGAGCAAAGTGCACAGAGTAGAGGTGTAAAAGCAGGTGTAAGTACAAATGAGTGGGGACATGTTAGGGGTTAGTTAAGTGTTCACAGAAGAGGTGGGTCTTTAGCCATTTTAAATGTGCATTTATTTACTAATTTTTCAATTTCAATTTCTTTCCATTTTCAATACTACAGAGGTGAACTATTTTCCAGTAAACATTTTGAAGCCCATGAAAGACTTGATAATTAGCGGATTTGCCCTCGAAGGTTGGAGTCAGGCAACCCCAGCTTAATCGGGCTTAGCAAGGTTGATGAGATTAGTTTATGTACTCAATCTGCATTTTGAAGTCCATTTCTTCTTTATGGCACTAGAAAATTAAAGGAATTTACTTCAAAACCCTGTTTTACTGCTTTCTGTACAGAAAAATAGATTTTCCAGTCATAGATATACTAAGTCAGTGGTAACACTTTCTTAGTGTTCATAGGGCTACATAAAACCTACATAAGCTCTTCATGACACCTGCATAAACATTTATAAAGTCTTATTACAATAGGTGTCAGATAATAAAGACTGGGGAGAAAGGCCAGACTGGTTCTAGCTGACAGGAAGGCTACTGTAATTCAAATAACCACTCTTTACAACTGTGGTGAGCAGAAAAACATCTCAGAACACGTAACATGTCAGACCTTGAGGAAGATGGGCTACAATGGAAAAAGACTGCATCTTATTCCACTTCTGTCAGCCAAGAACAGGAATCTGACACTACAGTGGGCACAGACTGACCCAGACTAGACAGCTGAAGATTGGAAAAATGCTTGTCTTTTTTCCAATCTTCAACTGTCCAGTTTCAGTACCCTTAAGTAAAGTGAAAAGAATGGATCACTATTTTTAAATGTCAAGAGTGTCTTGGCTTGAGATATACGATGTTTCCTTGTGTGTTAGTGATTGTGGTTCTAGTTTGTTTGTTGGTGCTGTATCTACCGTCATCAGCAGGTAGTCAAATGGCATTGTGGGTAATGTAGGAGAACTTCTTTTTAAAGCTAATTCTCAGGTATCTTTACTATCGTATTGGAAGTTTGTTCCAGGAAAGGATAAAGACATAACCTCTATCAGAAGAGAGCAAACCATCAGTACTTGTGTTATGTACTGTATAGAATTTGCAATTCTGTATATTTGGTGTTACTTTAAGAGATGTCAGATTTCTTCACAGAATATAAAGCTGCCCACCTTCTCTGTCTTGTTTGCGATGGACTTGATATCTGCATATTGGGTGCATGCATGAGCATAAGAGAGATCCTGTCTATATCAAGGTTAAAGGAAACCATTTTCCTTTTTTTTGGGGGGGGGGTCTTAAATCTAGAAGGCACCACTAGTCCAATTTTACACCTAATGAAACCCAAATATCCTTCTGCTTTTACTGGGAAATGGATCTCACAGGGACGCCATCAAATATACCACGACTCCAAAATATCCTAGTAATGTCCTCATTTTCTTTTGATAAACCTTTCGACACAAATGTATGTTTTTGCAGATTTGAACAGCAATATCTGTGAGGTCGCTATGGAGAGAGTTAATGGCGCGAATGGGCTTGTTTGTGCGAGAGGCATAAGCAACGGTTTGCCATTCAGCGCTAATGCATTCAATCATTTGGCTGAGCTGAAGGGCTGTGGGTAAGAGGATGCACTGTTGATTACCTGTAGACACTCCAAACACAAAGACCCAGCTGCTTTCTCATGTCCCTGCCAACAAGAGAGCGAATGCTTTGGCCTTGGAGGAGGGAGGGAGGAACATTTTGAAGAAGGGAGAAGAGGGGAAAAAATAATCGAGGAGGTAAAAAAAAAGAAAAAAAAAGACACTATTCCTGGAACTGCAATTGTGCATAAAAATGAATATGTAGGATTACACAGAGAAATGATGTACTCATACAACCATGCCTACTTTAAGGGTTATTATTGGATGTATTATACATTAATATGCAGGTAGTGGCCTGACTCACATTTCAACATTGTGGAATAATTCATGCCTGATTGCTTCTGCTTAGGTGCCATAGCAACTGGGGGCAATTTTCTCTCTGAAGATACCTAGATAGCTTTTTGTCTCATCTTTCATTCTTTATGCTAGTAAATAAAGTGTCTAAATTATCTGTCTTACAGGAAATATATGATGTGTGCCAGACTCCAATGGACGCTAGCATTTTAAAAACTTTTTTTAATTGAAGATTGGTTTATTTACCTTCAAAATCAGACCTAAACTGTGGAAATTATGTATATTAAATATTTTCTATTATTTTGATCATCAACATTAAAAACTATGGACCCAAAGGTTAACACTAGATTATTTTTTCTCCAATTTCATTTACAATGTTTTATCTATTTTTTCATCATGGTTTCACTCAGGTTGCACCCACACACATGGACAATCAGTTTACTTTTTAATTAGTAAATAGTACTAAAAAAGTCAAAATTTAAATGACCTGCAATTTTAAGTAATAAAAAAAAATTACAGAATCTGGTTTATATGTTTAAATATTTTCTGCATGGAAGGATTAATACATGCATTCTTTTTTGCACTGAATGTGACACCATTTTTAAAACTCAACACCTTGAAATGAAAGTGATCATATTTAGCACAAAACAAACTGACTTCTTAAATGTTAAATAAGGTTCTTACATACAAGGATGTTGTTTTATACTGAATCAATTTCCCTTTTAAACAGTGTTCTAACATGATAACCAGGCTGCAGTGTTCTGCCGAGCTGATATTTGTTCTCACATCTCAAATTCCAGCCTGTTTAAACAGAGCACCGATGACCTGGAGGAGAACAGATACCTTCTTTATTCTGCTTTCCCCTCCTCCCAATTTAGCTTTCAAGTGTGTGTGTGTGTGTGTGTGTGTGTGTGATCATGTATTTATTACTTTATGGCAACCTTCATGATATACATTACTGAACGTGAATACATTATTCACCAGATTCAGCCAATAATGTGTTGTAAATGGATGCAAACAGGAGGAACAAAGTTAGTTTTTTTCTTGACAGAAATGTTCACAGGCATCTTGTTGAGCCTAAAGGTGCACATCAGGACTGGGACCCTGCGGGACACAATGAAAACTCACTGGAGGTTAGATATGAAGCTTGCAGGACAAACGAAGACCACGTGGCATAATATGAATGTGCGTTGCTGTGCAACGAATTCATGGAATCCCAGTGAATTCAGCATCCTAAGCCACGCCCACTCTGGGTTTACTGGTATTTGGAGCACTAAACAATTACAGATCCAGATCCATGGCATTGCATTACACCCTTAAAGTACATCTATACAGGAAATGACGATTGCTTTTTGGTGACTGAGGTTAATGTTGGGGTTAAGTGCAGGTCCACTTCATTTAGCGCTGTTATTAAACAGTACTGTGCAAAAGCCATAGGCACATTTTAAAAATCATTTTAGATAATAAAATTAAAAGTATGGCAACACTGTTATATGAAGGCCATATGAATAATGACTTATGAATGCTTTCATAACATGTTATAATTATACATTGTTATAACTATTTATGAAATAGCATTACAGTTTGTAGCATTGTTTATAATGCATAGTAGTGCTTATAACACATTATATCACCATTATATCTTCTCATAATGCAATCTGCAAAATGGGGATACAAATGCATCAGTTTTCTCAGGTATAGTCATGGAGTTTTTTCAGAAAATTGACTGGTAAATTTTTTTTTTTTTTTTTTCTTCTAACCATTGTGGACACAGACACAGCCACTAAAGACTTTCTCTCTGACCTGTTTTCTCCATGTAAAACAAGACAACTTTTGTTATGCTTATGTTTTTTATCTGAAAAGTAGTGTTTTATTTAATATGTTCCTTTATTTAATGGCATACAAACATTTCTCTATAACATTTAATTTATTTTTGGAAAATATGTCCAAAATTTGGGTGACACGGTGGCCTCACAGTTCCAGGGTTCCTGGTTCAATCTCAATCCTGAGCTTGGGTTACTGTCTGTGTGGAGTTTCATATGTTCTCCTCATGTCTGTGTGGGTTTCCTCCATGTTCTCCGGTTTTCTCCCACCTCCCAAAAACACGCCAGTAGCTGGATTGGCTATGCTAAATAGTCCTTAGGTGTGAATGAGTTTGTGAATGTGTATTCATAGTGCCCTCAATTGGACGACCGTCCCATCCACTGTGTATTCTTGCCTTGCTTCCAGCATTCGCAGGATCCACCATGACCCTGACCAGGATAAAGCAGTTACTGAAGATGAATGGACGAATGCTGAATCTAAAATTTGGGTTCCTAATAATTTTGCAGGGTACTCTGCAAGTCGGTGGAAAGATAGAATTAAGAGAATGTGTGTGTGTGTGTGGTTTTTGTATGCCCAGACTACAGCCATTAACCACACACACACACACACACACACACTTAATGTGTTATATTCAGTATAATATAAATATTTAACTCTTTTCCCATTATCATCATCTCTTAATGCGAAGTCGCAGACTGAGTGCTCTAGCTGATATTCAGTATACCCGCATTATTGCAAGTGTGATATTGCTTTTCTACAAAGTTCTACAAACAAGAAATTAATATTAAGTAACTGACATTTTGGACACAACATGGCCAAATTATTTGTTTGTTTTTTGCTCTGCTGGCAGAAATAGATCCCAAAGAAGCTACTCATAGCTAGCTGGCTAGCTATCTCCCAATGATTTGAGCATTCCTGTTAAAAGGTGTTTCTGATGAAGATAAAAAAGAAGAAGGGAAGCCAATTTTATCTGACAAGCTTTCATATTTTAAGTCAGAATTTATATTAATTTAAAAAAAGTATTGTTTGCCATGTCTGCTGACGATGTTGTTAATTGTGCTGCAGTAACGTTTTAAACTAGGAAGTGGAATTTTATGTGGCGAACGCATAGACATGTGGCGTGATACACAGTGAAATGTCCCAGTGTGGTTATAGTAAATCTTGGAACGCTGCTCACCAAATCAAATTAGTGGACCGGAACTAACTGTGGTATAATGCTGAATATACACTGTATATTTTTGCAATCCCGGATTCCTCAATGACTTCATTACACAATTAGGCTACTGCTATCACTGGAAGTTCATGATCAAGAGGACAATTTAAGAAATTCCCAGACATTTTCATCCTTTAAGTGTTACTATCTCAATATTTTCCACAGGAAATGGTGTAGTAAGATATATGTAATCATTGCATTATTTCACAGTTTGGCATCATTTTCAACTCCATCACTCACTGACACGCTTTATCCCCATCTGATATAATATTTTCCTGCGTGAAGAGCCAGTTAACATTGTATATGTGACAGTATATGTGACAGCTGGCTATTTTATCCTGGGTAATGTTGCAGCAGTGCGCTCGGATCTGCTGCTGCAGCTATATTCTCTCCATTAATCTGTCTCTCAGTTGCTTGGGAATGCTGAGTGAACAGAGCTCTGATATTTGGTAGCCTTTCTCCTGTCAGCACCTCCCAAAAATAGTCCGTTTGCTTATGTAAAGGCTTCTGTATGTCCACTCGGGGCTCGCAAAACGGGTGCAGGAATCAGCCTGGCCGGCTCGGAGAGTCTCTAGTGGAGCATGCCAGCGGGGGAATCAGATATGCTGAGAGGAGCCTAAACAGTTTTGAATGTCATGCATTCCTCTGCCTCAAAGCCGTGGTTTATGAGCATGGCGCAGTAGGTGTGATGAAAGACTGTAGAGCCCTTTTCCTTCCCAGCATGCGTTTAAATTTGTTGATTTGAATGTTAGATTAAGATAATGGAACATTTAGAGTGATATCTGTAGTTTTGGGGGTTCTCCTGAGACTAAAATTAAGATGCTAAGAATAGACTACTGACAAAAACAAGTAAACAATATTAATAAAAAAGTGACAGAGCAAAAAGTGTCAGCACTTTGTACTTTTTTTTATAGACAGGAAAGTCTTCACCACAGCGAGCTTTGTGGTTTCTCAGTAACATTACAAGCTGCATTTTTTTTTTAAGTGCCCTCTAGGATGCCCATATGATAGATAAAACATGACAAAATGCCCTAATGGCTGCCCTTAAAATGGTGGGGAAAAAAACATGATGAAATGCGCTCTAGGGTTCCACTATGTACTAGAAAACGTGAAGTGCCATCTAGCCTGCCCTTCCAGTGGAGAATACATGATGCCATGCCCTATAGGGTTCCCTTTTGCATAAGGAAACATTTTTAAGTGTCCCTATAACCTTCGCTACATGCGTGAAAATCAGATGAAGCCTTCTAGGGTGGTGCTACGTGTGAGAAAACATTATGAAGTGCCCTCTAGGGTGCCCTTGCAGTGGAGAATACATGATGAAGTGCTCCATAGGATTCACCAAGTGGGGAAAATGGGATGCAGTGCCATAATGGCTGTCCTTCAAATGGAGAAGAATGAATGAAATGCCCTCTAGGGTGGCACTGTGTGCAAGAAAACATTATGAAGTGCCTTCTAGGATGCCTTTCCAGTGAATATATGATGTCTTGCCCTGTAGGGTTCCCCTACATGCGAGGAAACATGAAGTGCCCTGGTGGGTGCCCTTCCAGTGGAGAAAACATGATGAAGAAGTGCCCTAATGGCTGTCCTTAAAATGGAAAAAAAGTGATAAAATGCATGCTATGGTGCCGCTATGGGGGAGAAAACATGTCATGCCCTTTAGGGTGTCTTCCTGTGGAGAATACGTGATGCTATGCCCTATAGGCTTCCCCTACATGCGAGGGAAACACCCCTGAATCCCAGCCATTTATTATTTTCCCAAAACAGCATGCTGCTGAGTGTTTTATTCCTTATTCCTTCCTCGTGTCTTATGAAATATGACAGTGTGTGAAATATGTATAAAAATGCAATATGTTCTCTTGAACTTTTACATGAAAATGTGAAAAAGCATTTAAAACAGAATTTATCTTGTGCATAGTTAATGGAGTTCAGCTAAAATGATTAATATTGAGACTCACTGGTTTCTATTTGCATATTGTGGAAGTTTTACAGGGAACATATCCCAAAACTGAAGATTCAAAGCAAAATCAACATTTTTGACTTAGTACCTGGCCTTACTTCTGGAAAATTCTGAAAGCCCAGTGCTCAAAAAGGGCACGATCAGAATGCCATGTGCAAGAAGAAGAAAAGAAAGCCATCGTTCGGTGTTGTTTACATAAATCTAGTGACTGTAAATGACTAACATCTCACTCTGCTGCAGATCCTTTGTCAAACGCCTCATTCATTTACGTATCAGTCGCATGAGCAGACAGAAGCTCGCTCTTTTACTTCGCGAGCACCATTTTGAGTGATCCTGCATTATTCATCATAGGAAAGACTTTGCTTTGTTGAGCTCTGGGCCTCATGTTGCAGCGCCGGTCGTGCCAAACCTTTTAGTGCGTTGTCTTTGTGACCTGAAGACGCGGCGGCCATCATTGTTCAGCGAGCAGCAGGTGGCCTGCGTCCATGCGCTTTGTTACTCGTGAACTTGAGCTCCTCCAGCATGTTAGCTACAGTCTCAGGGGATGGGTGTTTTTGAAGGCTGTGATCTGCTCGCGTCGTCAACGCAACTGTTTTCGTAACGGCTGAATCAGGCAGGAGGTTACGTCACTATTTTACGGTTGGGGATGAAATCTGAAGCCTAGTTGTTGCATTGTACACCAATCAGGTGTAGTTTTTTTACTTGAGTTCTACTTCTGATGCGTTTATTGCTAGAAACAATACAGAATACAAGATCCTTGCTAGATAAAGAAAAATGTCTCTGTACAGAAATGTTTAAATGTTTTTTTTATGGAAGGAGTCTCCAGTGTCGGTGCGTTGTAACCATCAGTAAGTTTTCCATGTTCTTCACGACTGTGCTTTATGCTTTATGGTTTCTTGGTAGCATGACAAGGTGCATTTTTTGTTTTATTAACTTCAAGGAAAAAAAAAAGGCTGGTGAAGGTACGATTGTTTATCGCTGCTATAATGTAAGTGAGAACTAACTTCATAGATGTTCCAGAGCATCAAATGTACAGTAGTGTTGCATAAAAATATAAAATACCTTTGTTTATTGTTACACAAATGTATACAATTTATTTTTTAAAATTAACATTAAATAAACAAATGATTTTTTTCATTTAGGAAAAAAACACTGAAAACGTGAAAACTTTTTTTTAATTAATTAATTTTTTTTAAATTTTTTTTTTACAATTTTAAAGAGCTTGCCATTTTTTTTTTCAAAACTTAAAAAAAAAATGAATAAGAAATATCTCAGAAAAGTGCATTGTGACATAATTTAGCACAATATTGATATTATATGGTCATAATTGCCCAGCCCTACTTGGAAGGCCTAAATGAAAATACAAGTGGTTTGATTTTTTATTTTTTTTTGGACTATTTTAGCTATTTTAGATTTCTACTATAATTTTACTCTGGTAAAGTGCAAATCTCTCAATATACTGTACAAGTGCTTTCGAACTCTGGTTACCATATTGTAAAATATTGCTGCATTTCTAAATACAATATTTACAGATTATTGCCAAACAAAACATTTCTTTCTTTTTTTCTTTTTTCTATAAACTATATAGCAGGTATACAAAAGTTTTGGTATACAAAATGCTTAGTTCTTCGTAAAAGTAGGATTTTTGAAAGTTTGAAAGCTCGACAGTGAAAATGTCCTGCATGAATGTTCCCTGTAGTCTAGAGAAACATTCTCCAACTGCCTCAGTACAGATTTATTTTACAACAATATAATAACTTAATAATAACCATTTTTATTAAAATCGTCATTAGATTCTAGCTGACAGTATTTCTAGGCATTATAACTTTGATATTAGTGAGTTGTGTTTTCCACCGTGACTGATGTGCGTAGTTAATGGAGTATTGTAAAAATAAATAAATAAGTAAATAAATAAATAAGTAAATACCATTGACCTGGCTATGGCTACCCCTTGGGGGTCCCTAGACCCCACTTTGGAGAGCCAGGACTCTAGAGTATCTGTGAGCTGAGCAATCCTTGTTAAATAAAGCTGCAAAACACTCACATGAGTATCTCAACCAATCAGAGAGCAAGAAGACTAGATGTCTTATTTGAGTTCACTATGAGAATCTATTAAATATCAGACATCCTTTCTCCTTCTGAACTTGCAATTAAGGATACAATCTCCTGCAAAAGTACTATCAAAGGTAACGGGAGTGAAAATGCCGAGAGTAAGTGAGATGGATGCGGCTTGTTGTGTTTGTGACTTGAAAAGGCTGTCTCTGATAACTACTATTACTGTGAGTTAATGTGTTACAGAGGCCCTGCAGCTGACAGAGAGCCAGAAGATACGGCCGTGTGAAGGATGGAAGTTTAAAAATGCTCTCACACACACAGAAAAGAGGAAAAGCTCAGACTCTTTGGTGCTTTGAGTTAATTTCCACAATCCCAGAAGGGAAAATGTGTACAGAAATCTCCAGAAATCCGATTATCAATAGATTTTAGGATGTGTCTACAGGACTTGTGTGATTCTGACAACTACTTTTAAAATGCAACATCTGTTCATTAAACAGGTTTATTTTTGGATAGTGGGAAGTAGGACGAGTCGTATAATTATAGGATTTTTCCTGGGATGTAACCTACATAGAATTATTTGTGTATTATAAAGTGGCTCTTAAAAAAAGTCTAAAAGTGTGCTGATAATTCAGAATTCTTTCCTTTCAGTTACACATTTGCTATACATTTTGAAAGATTTTCTTGAGCCACATCATCATAAATGTAAGAGGTGATCTGAGAGGTATGGCTGAAATTAGTACTGATTAATACATATTCTGTAACATTTCCTATGCATTCTACCTTCATAACACATTATATATGCAGCTATAACATGCTATATCATATGTAATATCACATAAACCTGTATAAAAGCTCACAATTTATATAAAACATTACTTTATGAATTAATCTTAGGTCACATAATGCATTATAATATCTGTTCATAAGAACTCTGTAGACACCATAGTGACAGCTTAGAGTTATGAAGCAAAGCCTGCATTATAATGCATTACAGCATTCATCTCTACAATGTTTTTATGAACACATATTATAATGCATTATGCTACCTGACATTACAAAATTATAATACAAAATGTTTATGCTTTATAAAGTGTTGTAGGTATGTGTGCTACTGCCTGGACGTTGGGTGGTTGTGTAACCTTGACAGGAACGTCTACAGTGGACGCTCCATTTAGGCTAATAAACAGATCAAAAAGGTGTTTTTTAACAAAGAAAATAAATATATTTCCCATGGAGAAGCTTTCTGTAAGAAGACATTTGTGTAACACATTTGAAGGAGTCTCCAGTGTCGGCATTTTGTAGCCGCCAGTAAGCTCTTTATCTCAGGAAAGTCTTCAGGACAGAGGAGAAGCTGTGTTATTTTTATCATATTTAAAAAGAAGTTGCTGAGGACACTACTGATTATAGCTGCTTTAATGCAAGCGATAACAGGAACTAACTTGCCACGTGGATGTGTCGCAACATAACTTTGAAGTAACAATAAATAGTTAAAAAGGATGAAATGTCATTCATTAATAATCCAGGTGTGATTCATTTTTCTATAACATGCCTATAATATGTTGTGTTTTATTCCTTACTTAAATGTTTCTACTGTGCATTTTTATATATGCAGTAAATTTCATAATATATAAAGTTCATGTTGCTTGTAAACAACTTTAGGATAAGCTTTTCAACATTAGCAACTAATTACTTCACATGACAACACTGAGACAGAATAATGACTATTACTAATTACTTAGACTTTTACAAATCATTGCCTAATTAATTTTTCATTTTAAAATTATTATTATTATTTATGTAATGTTAAGATTGCTAATCATTTTAGTCTAGAAAATATTATAATTACATTCTCTTTTTGTTATTGTGATGCAACATTAAAAGATTATTGCATTTTCTAACTGTGGCTTGGTTTAAAGCTGACAGTCTGGGGTTAAAAAAAAAAAAAAAAAAATCTAAATCTAGCACACAGAGCGACTCCCTACAGAATAAAGTGTGCAGTTTTGGGAGAGTGCAGGTTAAATCAATTTCGACATTCTGATGAGGTCATGAATTTTAGAGCATATGAAACTGTCAAGCAGAAAAAAAGGGAGAAAGAAGGAGATAGACAAAAGAGCAAAAGAGATTGTGTTTAATGGTACTTATGGCTGTAGGGAGCAGAAACCTGAGAGAAGAAACTGAGCAAGACTCGTCATTTTCCCTCCATATCTATCAGAATGATGAAAAGTGCTATCTGCATTGCAGCATATCAAGAGTTCATTTTCACCAGTGCTGTGCTGTTTCACGCTAAAGAATGTGCTACAATGGCCCATCCAGTCAAATGGAACAGATGAAAGACTTCAAGATGAAACAACATGGCTAAAGTTAAATTATGTGCCTACTGAATAATTTATGGATTGTGTCTATGTGTGTGTGAGAAATGGGAAAAGAAAGAACTCTTTTACCTTTCTTCCATCTGAATACATGTTTACACCCAAATCTCTGATTTGATTTTAGCCCATGTGATATTTTTAGATATCTCTCTACTGCTGTGTGCGCTCGTAATCAGCTGATTAAAGGAAAGGAAAAGAGGGAAGACTTGACAGATTTGAATAGTGGGTAATCAATAAAGAATTGGATAAACAAACATAAGATTAATACAAAGATGAATAAGAAATGAATTAAAAAATATAAAAACTTTACTGTACCAGCAGTGGTCTAAGACCATAGATTTTGTTGGAGCAGGATGATATAGCCTTAAACAATATTAAGTCCAGAGGCTGTCACACATGAATGATGCTGTAGGATCTAGGAGTCTAGTGATTTTGTGTTCGGAGTCAACAACATTCCGTCATCCAGCTCACAGTCTAGCAGCTCGTTTTGAGATGTTTTAGATGTACATTTGTTTAACTGTGTTCAAAGTAAAATCAAGCAATTTTTTTTAGCCCAAAATCATCTCAAACACCACAGCAAAGACCTGAAACCAGCTAAAAAATTGACAAAAGGAGACATTTTTCTTATTTTTCTCAGCATGTGAAATACTTGTTTCTCATGCATTTCTGATGTACAGACATCATCCACTCCATAACTCCCTTTTCCCTCTCCTGATCTTTGCAATATATCTTACAATAGAAACGGTTCTGTACATCATAGACCCACTGTCTGCACTTACACCTTGCTTTTCTGTGAAAGTTTTAGATTATTATTTGCTATAAACAAGATATTGGCAGCTGCAGAACATCTTTAAACTAGCCCAATCTGGCAACCCTGTCATTAACGGTCTTGTCCGCTGATCGTCCTACACTGAAAAGCAAGCATGGGGCATAAAGTATCCCTGCCCCAGTTAGCACTTTGATGCAGTTCACATTTCTGACCACTAGGTGCAATAACTATGGAACCTCAAAATCTAGAAAGGTGAGCAAATCAATGGAACATCAGCTTATATCTGTCAAACAGCGAGACATTTTAAAATCGTTGTTCACTCAAAAGAGGTAATTAGTTTTTAAATGGAATTTAAAATGTATGGAGTTGTTAATGAGGATTTTATGAAGATTACTATGTGTTAAACAGATGATATAAAAATGGTAGGGCTCTTTAATAAATGAAAAAATAATAATCAGCCAATTCCTGTGGTGTTGGAGGCATAAAGCACTTTGTGATGCACTGTTATAGGAAAATAATCAACTCTGTGGCAGTAACAGTAATGCCGCATTGCACCAGGTCACATCACACCACCTCGTTGTTGATGATTTTCCTATAACAGCACACCTCCAAGTGTTTTATTCTGTACTTAAATTTAAGGCACATTTTTGACTTTAACTCACAAATGTACTCTGGTAAATATTAAGTAACAGTCACATTGAATTTTTCTTTGCTGGGGAAAAAAATACACAAGTTTTTTTTTTTTTTTTTTTGTGGAATAAATGTATTTCTCTCTGCCTGTTAGGATTTACTTGTTGGCAAAAAAGGTAACTCTGCAGAGAAGACATCAATAAAGTGCTTGTTGGAGCTGAATTACAATGTACACCGTAAAAGCAGTTTAAAAAATATGAGTTGCAAAACAGTGCCAATAATCTACACGTGGAAGCTCCCAAAGTCATTTCTGTACTCTGTAATAATACAATATTTCTATGCAATGTTCAAAAGACCATAGTCCAAGAACTTTTTTTTTCGTAATGAGGCTGAATTGTGCTTTGTGGATGTACTGTGCTTTGTGGATATTCTGTGCTTTGTGGATATACTGTGCTTTGTGGATATACTGTGCTTCATGCGTTATACAGCGAAAGCTGTTGAGCTTTAATGTGCATATACGACTTTACAGCAAAGTTTCACACAGGCATCTGTGTGCAGCAGCTGTTCCATTGTAATTGCCCCAAGACTTAATAAACGATGGCCACGGCAGGAGTGCATTATAGATGCGATTTAAATGAGCCAAATGGGAGCAGGCTCTCTGCGAGGGAGTATAGACTCCTCATAATGTGCTGCTTGTACTTTATATCGTAGCACATTAAAGCTACAACTGTCTTCTAGCAACAGATCACTTTCTGGTGCATTCAGGTCGCTATTGATATGATCTTTTGTATTTCTCATTACAGGTTCAAAAGTATGGGTCATGTCACATAACGTGTCACATCATGCTTTATTTACATTATATTGCCATATTAGGAGATCTGATCCATCACATCTATCCACTCATTAATAAAACTGCTCTAGAAAATTCTCTGAACATTTATTAGCTTTTCCAAAGCGTTTATTTTTCTTTTTTTGATGACTTTGTTTCTGCTGCTGTGACACAGATGTTAAATAGGTTTCAGTCAATCAGCTAATTAATGATGTACATCGGCATAAGCACCAAAACGCAGCAGTTCCAAAAAAAAAAACAACAACAAAAAACTTTATATGGCACATTCCACCCTGTATTATACTTCAGTACTGTTTTAACACACCCATATAGTATCAAAAGTACACTGTACATCACATACATAATAAAAATGGCCACTTGCACCATGAGAACAGGAATGTGTAGTGTAAAGCTTTTTTTAATTGGTATATCCATGGGAATTCATACTATGTAGAGAATCATACTGGCCTACTAACCAGCAAGCATGCTAACTATCTTGCTAGTTAACTATCCAGGTTGCCAACTAGCCTATAGCAGAGTCATTTCTATCAATATACACATATCAAGACCATATAAGGCTTTATCTTACATTTTTTTTTTTTATTTTAATGTTATTAAGCAATAAGGTTTTCATTCACAAAAACATCAAAACCTTTCAAATTTGTATTTTTTGGAAATAACACTAGTTTCTTTTCCCCTCCAAAAATGTCAAATAGCTATACAGGGATTAAATAGGTTTATGTGAAGTGGAGCTGAGCCCCAGTGTTATAATTTAATGGAAATGCAAATCATAGCATGACATTAGAAAGAAAGAAAGAAAGAAAGAAACTCATTCAGGGTGTGTCCCCACTTTGTGTCCATTGTTCCTGGGATAGACTCTGGATAAACCAGGCTAAAGCTCTTACTGAAGATGAACAGTAATGCAGTAACACTTTCTATAAAGATATGCACAAGGAACTATGAACACATACATAACGTGTTATAATACACCCATAAGACATTATAATGCACCCATAAGGCATTATAAGCTTTTGCATAATTATTAATGAAAAAAAACCCATTAAAGTTTATAACAGTTTATATAATCTTTTTTTTTTTATTTATTTTAACAGTATGTATTATAAAGTAGTGTTCATAACACATTATAACATTCAGACCCATTTTGCATTATGTTCAGTCATAGACACACGAACAAGGCATTAAACACCATTATTTCTAAAAAGGCATTACATTATTGTTTATAATGCATTTATAAACTGTTAAAAGAATACATTATACTGTAAGTAGTGCTTATAGAACATTTTGGCATTATATCTTCTCATAATTCACTATGCAAAGTGAAGTTTAGTGATATAACATGCTATGAACAGTACTTATAATGCATCATGTTAAAGATCAATAATGCAAAATAAAGATAGCTATAAAGTGTCATGCATTTTGGAAGAATATAGCATATAGTGTATAATGTATAATGCCTTCTGAATTTATGAATGTGTTCATAGCTTATTATAAATATGACCTCATAAATAGGAGTCCTGCACTTTCTGTTCATTTTGCTCGTTTAAAGCCTTGTGTATATGTGTGTATAAATGTGTATATACAGTATGTATACATAAAACCCAATTTATAGCAAGTTTTTTTTTTCATTAAATGGTACTTGTAACAGCCTCGACCACCATTTTCCCCACTGTTCTGAAGATGAAACTGTATTGTACTGTGATGCCTTTTGGCGAGGTTTTGCTCCTGAATGCTACTGTAATATTAACTCGATCCCTTGAGCTTACAAAAGCTCATCTTACAAACTTCACTTGAGCAATAGTAGTGAAACTGACCTTGAGATGGATATGGACGTTCCCCAAAGGGAAACAACAAGGACGACTTGACGAGGGGATGTTAGAAAACAATATTTGGATGCATGATTTGTTTCTGTATTTTCATTCTGATTCCATATAAGTTTTGGTATTTCATATAACAATTACTGAAAAAAAATGACTTAATATGCGTAAAGAAGGGTATTGTATTTATTAGGGTTATATTATCATCATCATGATTATTGTTACTGTTATTGCTCTTATTATTTTGCTTATATTTACTGTTGCTTATTTATTTATTTATTTAAGAGGGCTAGAAATATTTTAATGTGCAAAATGTCTAGGCGAGAACATTTTCAGGAAGGCCCTGAACACTCTTAAGCGAACTGAAATTAATTGCATCTTCATTAGTATTCGTCCCATAGCAGTCAGTGGAATCTGAAAGTAGGACACCACTTTTAATTAACCTATGCAAATGATGTTACATGCACGCAATTTGTATTAGTTTGAATAGCATCGCATGTTCTTCTCGATAAGGATTAGTTGTTTTATTTAAAAAATGTTGATCTCATTGCTGCTGTATCCTCTTTGAGCCACTTCCTTTAGAGCACCCTGACACTGACATTGTAAGATGTTCCCTGCTTTGGAGCTGAAGTAGAAAGCCAGAGCCCACTTTCAGTACTGAGCTGAATTTAATTGGAACAGCTTTGGCAGGTTGTAGAGAGAGAGAGAAAGAAAAGAACAAGAAAATATTTGTTCTCTGGCATGAATGAGGACAGTGAGCTTGGCACTGATACAATGTAAAGTGCACACGTTACTAGACGAGCGTAATTCTTAGGACATTGCTGTAATGCATGTTGTTATAATAGACATTTTCTACAGTGCTTATTTTAGTATTTTGTATGAACATATGGAGAAAGGAAATGGTAACCTGAGAGACCTCAAATTCTCTCCATATGTTACTTTCAATTCCTTTCCAAAGGAGCGATAATGGTAACAATCTAAACACAGACTGCTCATTGGTACCATTTTTTCCCCAGACTGAGTACCAGTACATGTTGTTGGTACTCCCCGATACTGAATTGATTATTAGTATTAGTCAGTGAGGGATGTTACAGAATATTTTATTTAGCTCTGTTTACATTTCGCCCGTTTAAAAAGTGCACGTGTGTGCGTGTGTGTGTGTTAATGCACTTAGGCTACTATGCAAATTCTTTATAACGTTAGATTGGCGATTTTAAATCTAGCTACATTAGCTACCTTGGATCGAGTAGAGTTGCAGTGGAGATGAACGGCTTTTGTTCCATTTTGTTAAAGATCTTCAGTACAGCTGTAAGTAAAGTGTTTTGTTTTTATTGCACCAGAATATCTTCTTGTTCTAAAACTGATAGCAGCTGATCATCAAGAACAACATACTGCTATCTCCATGATCTGCTATTTTTCTTCAGCTTTTGTTTGCAGAAATGTTTTTCTTGCCAGCAATGAACTAATGCTGAGTTTTATGTTTTATCAGTTGTATTGTAAGCACAGTTTGCAGTCTGCTTTCCTTTGATTGCCATCATTAATTGTGCAAAACATCCAGGTCGCAGTCATTTCGTGTCATCTTTTCATTAATTCGACAATGTATACTAGGATCACATCACAAAGTATCACCTGGTATCGGATGTTGGTATCAAAACATTTTTTATCTTTGAGTACAAGTAAATGAGCATTTACTTCATACATGTCCTGACCCCTGTTTCTGGCAATGGCCAAGCTTGCTGGTATTTTTAGACTCTGACTGATGTGAACCAGCGGAAAATATCTTTTCCAAGTAGATAACAAGATACTTCTGTAAGTCGCTCTGAATAAAAGTGATTTAAAAGGCATGTTATTTGGCTTGGCGTGTCCAGCTACATTACAGTGAAAGGACTGTATATATATGTATTTACCCCTCACCTGATCTCGAAAAAGACCCCTTATCATCCAACTTACAGGAAATCTCCACCCTGAAAGGCATCAAATATGTTTATATTGAAATATCTGTGAAGCGTTTAGTGTTTCTGATGCTAATTTATTGGTTAGTGCTGCGTTTTTGTGAGAAGTTAGCGGTTGTGTGCAACACAGATTACTTTGCTAGTGCACTTACAAGGACGTTTATTAGGAGAACAGAATTTTAATGATCTTAAACGTGAGTTTCGCTATCATCACATAAAAACAAAAGAGCTTCATTTTTAGTGTTCAGTGTGATGTTAATGAGCAATGCAGCTTAGAAGCAATGTTATTATTTTTATTGCTGTTATTGCTGTTGCAGTTGTTTTTCATTGTTATTGTTGCTGTTATTGTTTTTATTGCTTTATTGCTATTTTTTGTTGTTTCTTGTTAGACATTTCTTTTATTGAGGTTATCATTATTGTTGCTATACATATTGTTATTATCGTTGTCATTGTTGTTATTATTGCTGTTACAGATGTTGGAGCTGTTATTGTTAATGAACAAAAAATTTTAACGATCATAAAGACTTTCGGTATTAGCATCTAAAACCAAAAGAGCTTTATTTTTATTACTCGCCATTTTCCAGCAGCGTTCCAGCAGTGTAATGTTAATGAACGATCCAGCTTGGAAGTAGTGGAATTGTGACGCAAACGTTGGACTCAAACTTCCAGCTAGTTAGCAATCTATGAGATAAGGTGACAAGATGGAGTTGATGGCGGTCTTACCATGCAACGCTGAAGGACGGGTAATGTAGGAAACTGTTAATCAAAAAAAGACCAAAGAAAAAAAAAAAGAATTTCATTACAAAATAACTCTTGGATGCAATTGCAGATCAGTCCTTCAGGGTGGATTTTTCCCTTTTGTTTTGGTATTAAATTTCACTGGACACTGTTTCCCAGACTCCAGTGACTTTTAAAGTGACATTTCTATTTGAAACTTTGGATAAACTTGGATTCAGGTCCATATGTACATAAAGTCCTCTCATTTTATAGGCATTGGAGTCAAACTGGGAGACAAATCACTCACTCTAACTTACTTTCACACTCTGTATTGACCTCAATTATAGGCTGCCACATACAATAGACAGTAAGGATGAAGGGTTTGGACAACAGCAGCCATGTTTTAGTGCACTTGTGTTTGGTTTATGTGCCATATATTGTAGGTGCCATATGTTCATACTGTAAGAGCAATGAACAGGCTTTTTTAGGGTAACATTATTTGGATTGAGCAAATAATGTTTTCTAAACAGATACAAATACAGATATGAATAGGAGTCACACTAATTTTTGTTTAATTTGTTTTCCATCAGAAATCTTGATTCACAGGGCACCTGGTTGAGACTTGGTGTGCATCGGGACTGGGATCAGACAAAAAAAAACAAAAAAAAAATGTTGCAAGAGCAGAAGGTTTTTACTTTCATAAGTGTTTAGGTTACACCCACTTCAGGTATTAAATCTGAATACAGATACGAGTATTTGGAACGAAAAAGACACAGATGATGTTGGCGTTGCGTTTCTCACGTAGTTTGTTATTATGGTATCATTTTATCACAATAACAAGTTTCTGTATTCTAACCACACAACCACACAAAATGACAAAAACTTCATTTAAACTGCTTGTAATAGGCACAATTTATGATTGATTGGTGCATTTTTGTCTGGCTAAAATCTTAAACTGCAGATGAGAAACAGTCCTTATTGCTTTATTTCCTCCTCAATAATAGCGATAGTTATTACAACTGGCTGTTTTCAGGAGAAATAAAATAAATACAATTTTCCACTATGGCTACAAACCACTGAGATTTGCATTAAGAGGCATTCAATGGTTTCCTTTTCCATCAAATATCACATCAATTTGATATCAATATCAATAGAGGGACAGCGAGCGAAACTAAATGTGTAGCTTAAGCTGTCTTGTTTGATTCCCGCAGGCAAAACTTTACCTTCAATTCCATTTCTGTTTTTTTTCTTTTCTTTTTTTTTCTGCCAAAGGAAATTGCATCAAAAGAATCTGGATTAAAAAAAAGCAGGCATTTCAATCAGACCAGCTCTCAGCAGGTTTTTGGTAGATTACTTGTTGCATTTTGAAATCTTTTTACTCATGTCATTTAAAGGAGAAGCTTTATACGTATTTACTCAGAGTACACTAAGGGGAACCAGTGGCCTAGGCTTTTCTAATTTAATAAATAATGACCACAGAATAATATTAAGTGTGCAGAAATATGATTGGATTTTCTCTGCATCCCTTCCTCTTTTTTCTTTATACCCCTGGGGCATGTAATTCTGAGAGAGAATTTAATGGCTTTCTCTTTTTTCCCTCTCCCTTTGAAATCATTTTTTGATGTTATATTAATTCCATGCATGTTACCATGCGATCATTGAAAACATAATTGCAAACTAATGCATCAGATGTTTTTATTCTTTTTTTTCCCCAAGAGATTAAAGGCAACATCCATATGGAGCTTTATATGAAATCATTTGCTAATTAACCATTTCTTTTTATTTAAAGCCTATGTATTGAACAGTTTTTGTTTTTAGCAAAACATATGGAGAGTTCTAAATTAAAATTAAAAGCCTGTATTCATAAAGACATCTACACAAACATATCATCATCATCATCATCAAAAAAAAAAAAAGTAAGCTTACATAAACATTTATAAAGATTTATTACAACAGGTGTCAGCTGTCAAAGATTTGATTTTCTTAAGTTTGATGTCAAGATGCCGATTGAATCAAGTGGCATTTTTACATCGTGATGCATCAAATATTAAAACCAAACCTGTCATGACATTACAAGAATTTTTGTTCACACTTTCTATGAAGGCTATATGTAGCCTTTAATGAGCTATGTATACATTCATAACATGTTATAATGCATTTGTGAGGCATCACACATTTTTTAGATTTTTTTTTACAAAATATAAAATTAAAAAGTACTACGATTTAATTATACTAATACCTTTATACTGAACAATACACTCGAGTACATGTAGTTCATTACTTTTCACCCCTGAACTGAACAGATATGATATTGCTGTAAGTATTTGGAATAAGCCTTTATAAATGTTTATTAGTAGTCATAAACAGCTTATGTAGGCATTATGTAGCTTTATGAATACTTATTACAACACTGTACTGCCATACTGAGTGCTTTACAATGTGATCTGATACCCTGATACACTGAAGGTCTCGGCAATAATTGTAATCAGGGGTTACGTTACCCGAGAGTTTTCCCATCAGAAAATTCTGAAGGCCATCTGCCATTTTGACGGATACAAAATAAGGCATTCAATCTAGGCATGCATGGTATTTGTCTTCTGCTATGGACATAGAACATAAACTGTTCTAGCAGCGCTTTACCAGCACTTTTTTTTCATGTGTTCATCAATAGACCTTTCTCACAACTGTCATCAAATGCAGTGATGAACAGTAGCACTGCGCTTTGTCAGATTCTGTCGCTCATAAATTTCAGTACATAAACAGTGTTCAAAGTGGCAACTGCAAAGCTACTGTTCATTACCTATATTCCAGGTTAAGGTACGCAGTAAATAGCTAGCTACATTTCACACTTGGCCAGCTAGTTAGTTTTAAAATGATCACCTTGCACAGTTGCTAATGAACACCTCAATAAACTAGCTAGCTAGGGTTCGCAACAATGTTAGCTCACTTAGCTGGAGGAGGAACAGCCGCACAATAGTTCCCACGCTAGCAGGTCCCACGCACACTGCTAGCTTTTTCTGACTTCGTCCCACACACTGCTGACTTTGCTGAGTTTGTCAAAAAACATTTCACCGGACAACAGATGTTTGATCTGTCCATTCAAATCGAGAGGGTATAGCCCCGTGTTTTAGGCATTTACAGCTAGTGGTTTTCGAGTTGATGGATTCTTTAAATGCTCGCCCTCATCCTGACGAATAGCAGCACAAAGCCATTTCTCTCACAAGCACGTTGATGGGAAAGGAGTGAAAGCTCAAGTACAGTTGTTTGCATGAAATATTTGTGCATTTAGGGATTCTGTAATAATTGTGGGTTGTATTTGTTGTCACTGTTCACCATTTCACCAGAAGTCTTGAAATGCTATTACATACACTTCCACATTTGTAAACATAGAAGTGTGAAAAAGGTAAAAGGTAAAATTATTATCCATCATTTTGACTGATGATTTACTGTAATGGAATATACACATTGGACAACAGTTAGTTCTGAGCCACTCATCTGATTGGTGTTCCGATAGTGGCTATAATATTTGGATAGCTGCACTGGGACACAGTTTCACTGTGTGGATCACTTTGCTCTGTGTTCACCACGTGAACAGTCCCACTGAAATGGTTACTACAGTATTGTTAGCGACATCATCAGCGGACATGGCAAGTGCTACATTTTTCCTGAATACAACGTCTGACTTACATATGAAAGCTTGTCAGATGAAGATGAAAAGGCAGAAGGGAAGCCAACTTCATCCGATGTACCTTTAACAGGAATGTACAATTCATTGTGAGCTAGTTAGCCGGCTAGCCGACAGGCTATCAGTGACTGCAGCTTCTTTGGGATCGATTTTCTCTAGCGGATTGAAAATAAATAAAACCTTTGACAATATTGTGTCTGATATGTCTGTTACTTGATAATTTCTTATTTATAAAACAGTTGTATAAAAGCAATCTCACACTCCCAGTTGTGCTGTAATGCTGAATATCAGCACAGCTGTGATTACCTATAACCTCGTGCCTACGGCCGCATCACAGCCATGCTGATATTCAGTATAACTACACTCTTGGTCATGTGATATTACTTCATTATAAGATCTAATTGTATGCTCAAGGTCATGTAAATGCTGTACTATGTTTTTTTAAATCACCATCTGGAAGCAAGAGTATGTCTTTGGCTTCGGGATTAAACCCAACCAGCTTCCTGGTCGATATGAAGTTCTCAGTTCTGATTTCATAGTGATCTCCTGCATCGAAATATTCATCTTGTTTGCATAATGCGCTCTAACACGTCTGAGTAATTGATGAAGTGTAGAAGTGTATGTATACCACTAAAGCCCTTTAACACTGACCCAATTTTCTACTTTTCTCACTATTTAGCAGATGGAGGAAAGCCTTGGCTGCAATTAATTAACATAAATTAGAGACATTAATTAGAACAGAAATGTTGAAGAACTCATTAGTCTGATATGGATAACATAGCCATGGAGAGTGAAGCAATTGAACTCTTGATGATAAACAGAGTTGTGCTAACGGAGAGAGGGGAAAACATTCTCATTCTGGCTTAATTGACTGAGCAGAGGACCCACTTTAGTCAGTAAAACAATCTGTAATTACTTCATGCATTTTTCACACTCAAATTACAGTGCCGCTGATTCCGCCCGCATTTATGTCATTAGTTCAGCAAATTAATATGAATATGAATTTAGACAGCGCTGGTGATAACTACTTAGGACTTCATTGCTCCCGTCCCAGTCGCAGCCAAATTATTCATACGCTACGGGTAAAGCTCTGTGCAAGAGAATGTCTTGTAATACACAATGAACAAAGCAACACCAGCTGAGACGTCCCTCACGTGACGCCAGGGTGACTTCCTGCATTTGTCCTCTGCTGTTTAGGGAGTGCCTAATGTAATGTAAGGTTTAAGTGTATGCTCACATTTTAGACATTTATTACAGATAGATAGAGATTTTCACGTTTAAATTTTCACTTCTTATTTTTTTTCATATGTAGGGCATTTTTTTTCCCCACATGATCCCCCCTCCCCAATCATTCATTTATTTTCACATTTTTCACATGATCACATTAACGTGATGTCATAAGTGATCATGTCAATTCACTGCCCTGAAATTACAAGTTGAAGTGCACCTTCAGGTTATTTCTGGTGTGGTCACATTTCTCACGCGATTATGCGAGTAATAAATTTTTAATGTGGAATATATGTGATTTTTCCTGTAAGTGTAAACGGTTACCATCCAGCACCATCCAATGATGTTTGTGTGCGCAGCTGCATATGGCAAAATATACAAACTTTTTAAAAATTATGTATGTTTAATTCATATTGTTTCTTATAAAGCATGTTTGATTTAGTTTACCCCTACATGTTATTTAATACATTAACTAACAAACATGTACTAACATGTACTTAAGGCGGTCATTATTCATGCATGAATTCATAATACTCACATCGTAGTTAAGGTTAGCTCTTCATTAGTTTGTGATTAGTACGTGCCTTAACTCATCATTAGTTCATATTTAAGTAAGTATTAATTCAGGTATTAGTGCACGATAATTCATATGCTGTTATTGTAAAGTGTTGCTTATTATGCTATAGATCAATATAGATTACGAAAGCCAGTTCCAGTGGCATCTGTAAATATGTAAAGTATGTTTCACAGATGACGTGTCAAGCCATTCGGAATCTCCTTTTTCCTCCAGTCCATGCTGTCCTCTTTCACTTTGGTACAGGTCAATTTTCTCATCATCTGTCCACAGCAGTTCATCTCAGAATGCTATAGGCATGACCTGTAATTTAGTCTCTCTGTTCATGAGGCTTAGCAGTGCTTTGAACTCGGGAAAGCCTCCATGATAACACTGGTGGTCTTTTCCATGTTTCCTTAAATCCTGCAGAAAATGATTCATCACTTCAGTTATAGAGAGGATACTTGTAGTTTTATAGCCCTTTGTTGTCTATTAGGTCATTTCTTATTAATACGTGGTCTCAAAATGAAAGACCACTTTCATCTGTTAAAATGTAGTTAATTACTACATTACAATTACTACATGTAGTCAATTACTACTATTGTAGTTAATTATAGCAGTCTTCAGTCTCACACTTGGTGTCATGTTATAGGAAAATAAATGACAGGATGGTGTGATGGGTCCTGATGCAAAGTAGATATCCTGACACCAAAATAAAAGTTTTTCAACACCAGAACATCCCAAAGTGTTTTATTGCTCTTATCACAGCAATTTGCCAACAATCACAACTGTATTACATAACAAAAAGACATACTTTATCCTTTTATAGTTACACTTGATGATGTGGAATGTCTGCAAAAATGTCACGTTGCTCCTCTCATGAAGACTTTCCTGTGTCGAAAAAAAAAAAAAAAAAAGTTACAGCTTTACTTACAGCAGTTAAAGCATTGACACTGGAAACTCCTTCCAATAAGCTTCTCAAAAAAACAAAAAAAAAACAAAACATTTTCATTTATTAAAAAAAAAACCTTTAAAACTTTTTAAAACTTTTCTTTTCATTTATGTTGTGCGTCTACCATAAAAGTTCCTGTGTAACAGCTGTTACTATAGAAACAATAATAATGATTGCAATAACCCTATTATGCATAAATTTATACTCATATCCAGATTTTTTATATTTTACTTAAAATTGCATGATATGAATTTTGATTGTCTTATCACTTTAAAAAGTAAGTAGGTTGTCCAAAAAAAAAAAAAAAAAAAAACAATGTCCAACATTGACATTCAAGTTTAAAATATCTAGTGTTGAAGACCAAAATTTCAGAAAATGTCTGAACATATTAAAAAAAAAAAACTAAAACAAACAAAAAAAAAAAACCAAACACTAATCTTTAAAAATCTAAGGATTTCAGCTGAGTCTGGCATAAAACATTTTTTTACTTTAGTTTTTTGTTATTTATTTATTTTGTATGGAAAGCTAGGGAAAAGATTGAGAATGACAAATAGTCTGGAAAGTCTGTTAATCTCAAGTGATTTGGAGGTAATTCACATCTTATTTCCCTAAAATATAAAAAAAGAGCCTTAAACCGACTGTCCGTAAGCATGAAAGGGTTAATATAAACCCGTGATTTGAATTACAGCCAGCACTATTGTCAGAGCTTCTATTATAGAAGATTACTCAGCGAATAAACTTCTGAACTTTGGAAGCAGTGTGGTATAAAGCGGATCATAAAGCTAATAGTTCAACTAAAATTAAATGGGATTACAGACCCATAAAATGTGATTTTAATGCTTTAGGTTTGAAAAGTCATTTGTAAATACAGTCAAATGCTTCATCTGTTGTTGTACATCACCTTGATTAATATCAGTACAAGCTGTAACATCCATTCATAAACTAATGTTCTTAATTAAAAGAAAAGCAAGTGAAAGCTTGCAGCTTATGCATTCGGACAGAAATTTCTGGCAATATTAGTTAGATTCGTGGATTTCCGCAGCACATCTGCTACGTAAACCTGTTCCTACAGTAATTTCAGTCGACAGTGAAGAGGAAATGCCAGAGCGTTCATTTTCATAACACTCTCCGTTTTTAAATACTTTTCCTCATGCTGTGGTTCCAGGCTCTGATTGT
This sequence comes from Pangasianodon gigas, assembly GCA_022758105.1. Lineage (NCBI taxonomy): Eukaryota > Metazoa > Chordata > Actinopteri > Siluriformes > Pangasiidae > Pangasianodon > Pangasianodon gigas. The sequence goes on along the minus strand of CM040478.1, from coordinate 4,009,267 downwards.
GTTATGCCGTAATGTGAATCAGGTGGACACTGATTATTACTGAAACAGCTGCATTAAATTACTGACCTCAACATGGTTCTGCATCAGAACACAGGACACAAACAGCACAGAAATACACTTATTAAATTTATTAATCCTTTGGGAGCTGGCTGCTTTCATTAAAATATTCATTGCTTGATTAAAAAAAAGGGTTTGATGGACATGGCTAGGACATGTAGTCATTCCCCCTACATAAAAGGTCATTTCTATTGTATTAAAAAAATGACAGAAAGAAAAAGGGGGGGAAAAAAAAAGTCATAAACACAGCAGCTCTGTTAGAGCACAGAAGTATGGGTGAATAAGTATCCATTAGCTGATGTACAAATGGAATGGAGAAAATGTTAACAGTTAGTTGTAAGTGTACAAATCCTGTGACAGTCTATTGAATTCCATTAAAATGTATGGTGACACAAAACCCGAGAGACAATTTTCTTCAGAAGAAATAGGTCACAGATTCAATTACAGTCACTGAAGCATGGAGCCAATCTATCATGCCAAATTAAGTGCATTTTAGCAACCTACTTTTCACTCAGAATTTTATAGACACATCTATTCTTTCTGCTGAAAAATAAATTATTGCCTTTCCTCCATTTAATTTATAGCTGCTTTAAATGGTATGCACATTGGAAAATTATTTTCTCTCCTGAAAAAAAAGCTGTTAACCCTAGCTTCAGGGTTTTATCTCTTGTCAAAGCAAAAAAAAAAAAAAAAAAAAACCTTCATCGTCTCTTGGTTCTCATTATAAGTTTCTGAATTGCCTCAACATTGTGGTGATTTAGCTGCATCATCTCAGTTGCTCTCAATGCAGCTGGACTGAAATGGAATGCAAATTAGTCAGTATGAAGGTATATAAATGGTATTTATGTACAAGTACAACCTGCATATGTAGAATTAAACAATTAACCAAACGTATTTAAATATTTCCTCACATAGTAAATATTATGCTTTGATCAAGTTTTTGAAGAGTGACAGCAAAATGTCAGCTACAGCAAAATGGACATAATCTTCATCAGCTGAATTTATAATCAGATACAGGCTGTCAGATCATCACCTAAACAGAGAAGACCACACACCCTGTACAGATGACAGTGAACATTTAAGTTTACAAGACCTAATAAAGACATTTCATTATTTCTGCAATTATTTCTCCACTCGTGTTAACATGAACAGATACACTATATGATCAAGAGTTTGTGGACATGTGACCACCATATGTGGTTCTTCCATTGCTACAAATTTGGAAACACACAAGTGTCTAGAATGTCTTTGTTTGCTGTAGTTACAACATGTCCTTTCATTTGGAACCAAGAGGCCCGAACCTGTTCCTGCATAACAATATGCCCCTGTGCACAAAGCGAGCTCCATGAAGACATGGTGTGTTAAGGTTGGAGTGGAAGAACTCGAGTGTCCTGCACAGAGCCCTGACCTCAACCCCACTGAACACCTTTGAGATGAACTGGAACACCAACTTCAGCCAGGCCTTCTTGCTGGACAGCAGTGCCCTACCTCTTGTGGCTGAATGAACGCACCCCCACAGCCATGCTCCAAAATCTAGTGGAAAGCCTTCCCAGAAGAGTGGAGGTTATTATAATAGCAAAGGAGGAACAACTCTATATTTGCTCAAGACTCACATTTCTGGTCATATCACTGGAGTGAAGAGACGATGATGAGGCACGTGTTTAAATGTCGGTGAATGACTTACCTCAGGTGATGAGAGATTGATGTTGATGCTGAAAATCCAATGAGAACGCATTTCCAGTGTAAACTTAATTTTCACAATTTGGCAGTGATTTTCTTTTTCTTTTTTTTTTTTTACACATAGGTTAGGTTATAAATGTAGACGTAGGTGTGGAGTCTTTCAGTGGATTTGGAATGAAATCTTTAAATGCATTTTTCTCCCGTTTCACCTTTAGGGATTTTAAAATGCTAGAAATTTACTTCTACTTGAGATATGTAAAAGAGAAACACATTTTTGGGAAAACCTGTACTTTTCAGAACTACATGGTGACAAAAGTCTCCATACATAGGGGAAATTAACACTTTAATAAAATGTAACCATTTACAAAACGTCCTCTACATGACTGCATTTTTTTTTGTAAACACACTCGGGGTCGTCTCTCCCAACTTTGGCTCTCAGTTTGGTAACCGTGTCGTGTGTGATGTGCTTGTCATGTCTCCTGATAAAGTCCATCGCAACCTTGTGACAGCTTCCTGATCCAGAATGATTTCAATATGTTCATCTTTTGTCAAAGGTATTATTAAAGACTCCCTATCTGAAAAAATATAATATAAACTAAGTATGAAAATTTTTGGAAGGCATTTTGATAAAGTGTTAATTTCCCCTATGTATGGAGACTTTTGGGACACGCTGTAGTAGAAAACGTCAAAAAATTGATTTTCCCAGCCTCACACAAATTAACCATAAATTTCACAGCTGGTATTCAGATACACTCTGTAACCTCTGAAAATGTGCTACAGTCATTGCCCTGTTGCCCCTGTTGGCTGTGTTTTTATTAAACAAGCTCAATGTGGAAAATCAGGACCCAAACATAGTTAGATATCTTGTGAGGTTTCATAACTGCTGGTCTCAATAAAGCATGTGGCTCATATTGTATTTAGTTAAGGCCCTGAAATACAACAAACCCTCCTGACTGACACACACACACACACACACACACACACACAAATTCCAATCACTCATCATAATCATGATCTTGTGATCTAATCAGGTCCTGAGACTTCTTTCATTTCCTTTGTGTTTGCTGAAAGGACGGTTGCCATGGACGCCTCCAGGGGCCTCGGCTCTTTATGTCCCCAGCATTCGCTTCAGCACCCTCGGCCTCTTCAACTTCATTTCTCTCTCTCATCAAAAGTGCGTGAGCAGTTGACGTATGGAGACAAAACTTTGACAAAACTTGTGTGCGCATGAGGTGTGCAGATTTTGCAAGTACAAATTTAAGCTATAATTGTCGCTATTTATTACACAATACCATGGAAATGTCTTGGGTACATAAATAACTAAGTGAACATGCATTTAAAAACATAAAACTTAAAATAAAAATAAAAAAAAAGACCAGTAAATATATAAACAGTAATAAAACTAACACAGTATAACCAGGATAGATTGATAGCTGGAAAATTTCCAAAATATTTGCTATTTTATATTTAAACACTAATGCATTTTGTAAACAACTTTTGAGCTATATATCTGAAATTAAATTGTAATTATAAATTAAATTAAATCAATGAACCTTATGAGAACATTGAGTTCAAACAAATGGAACAGGGTTGGGATTTTTTTTTTTTGAATATGAAGTAAAATCATGAGCAAAAACTATGAACACCAACACCATTCTTAACATCAACGTCTAAGTTGTTTAATGAATTCTTTTATACGAATTTTCACAGATTTGAGATTGTCTTTCCCCCTTACAGAAAAACCAAAAATATATAATCAAATGACCAGATGGCAGCACATGGGGGATTGCACTTTTTATACTGCATATTTTTCAAATTGTGAATTATGACAAAAAATTATTTAATCTGCAGAAACCAGGCTTGCTCTTAAATATTGCACTTATTATCTGGGTCTGTATCTGAAGCTTGACAATATTATGCTGTGAAAAAGGAAAGGAGGCTTCAATAATTCATGATAGTAGGAAAAAAAATCCATACTGCATTCATTTGTTGAAATGTTTTGGGTATGCTTTTTAAAAAGTTTTGGGTTCCATGATTCGACTTCACGGATGTGTTCGAGATTTTTTTAATAATTGAATTCATTTCCCTGTATGACTAATCTCAGGTGTTTGTGATACATGACCTAACTGATAGCAGCATTAATGATCACATCTAACACATTTCTCTTTGTATGAAGCTACTGTCTAATGCATACAGCAGCTCAGATGGATGAAAATTCCTCTCTTCTGCAGAACCTCCACTGATGTTTGCATTAAAAGGGGTGCTGCTTTGGCCCAGTTGCATTTTAATGGGAAAGACTTGGATGACAAATGTGCACCAGCCGTCTGAGCACTCCGTTACTAATGCGATGCAAATAGAACAAAATAAAGGCTTGTGAGAAAAGTCTGTTTATTACACATGCCGCATTGTGATTTCAGCTCAGTTTCTGTTGCAGAGTGTAAACTGCCTGATTGCTGTTTGTTCATTTCATTAAACAGAATTTGTAACTTGGAGAAACCTGGAAATGAAAGTTGTTGATTAAAGCTTGTTTCAGGAAAACTGCAGACTAATTTTCACAGGCAGATCACTGAAACGGGATATAGGAGCATTTCTTTTCACTGAACTGTAAATTTATGCATTGTAAATGTATTTTAGAATTTTTGAACACTGTAGGCTTGTGAAATTGGCAGCATAACAAGATTCTTTATTGAAATTTTTAATTAATATTTGTAAATCTTTTGGATTATGTATCTGTTACTTTGTCAATGTTTGACACATAAATGCATGTCCACTAGAATTTTATATTTATCTTTAAATAAAAAAAAATTGATATGGTTAAAGTTTCTGTAAGAAGACAGTTAACATTTATGGAAGGAGTATCCAGTGCCAGCCCTTTAACAGTCAGAGGCAAAGATGTAATGTTAAGTTTTCCACCATGGGAAAGTCTTCAGGACAGATGTTTATGCTTATAGTTTGCGGTTTCTCAGCAAGCTATGTTTTTTCTGTCTTATCTTCAAGAGAAAACAAATAGAAGCTGGTGCAGGAATGACCATTTAGAGCTGCGATATTGCAAGTGAAAAATGTTACACACTTCAGACTGTGCTGTTATTGGAAATAATTAGAATCAGGGTGGTAAAAGTAACTCTGCTTTGCTCCAGGCTACATCACATGATTGTTTTCCTATAACAGCACATCAGGGAGTGTTTTATTCCTTACATATATATTTAATATTTCCTTTTAAATGTTGTTGTACTTTCGGCTGCTCCTGTTAGGAGTTGCCACAGCTGCTCATTGGTCCGCATGTTTTTTGATTTGGCACAGGTTTTACAGATGGATGGATGGATGGATGGACGGATGGATGCCCTTCCTGATGAACCACTCCCATTTTATCCGGGCTTGGGACTGGCACCGAGAGTACACTCCCAGTGGCTGGGTCGGTTCCCTGCCTGGGAATCCAACTCGGGCCGTGGCAGTGAGAGCACAGGATCCTTAGACCACCAGGGAACTAATGTTTCCTTTTAAATAGGAGTTGATAACTTGGTGTGCATTTAAATTGCTTGAAAAATGATTTTCATCTTTACAACAAATGGTCAGAAAGTGGAGTTGGATTCAATACAGCTGTGAAGTGGATACTTTGAATTAATTTTTTTTTTAAAAAAAGGTCAGAATCAGCAATAAAAGACTCTGTTTTGGCAAGCTCTGCCTACATGCACGACTGTCTGAGCCTTATTTGGTTTTGGTAAATTAAGGTTTGAATGCTGCTCAATGGGCCTCATTTATCAACCTGGATACAAACAGATTTATTTGTAAATACTCAGTACGAGCATTTACACAAGATATTTGGTATTCATGAAAATTAAGAAAAACATTCATATCCTAGTGAGTGTAAATTTACACATAAGACTAATGTAAACTTGACAGACTTCAAATAATTTGCATTTGTTATTACACTTTTATATCTGGAATACTGTTGGATTTATAGAGCTTATTTTTTATTACATTTACTGCATTTAGTGGACTAGTTGCTAGTTCACTAGGGACTAAGAATACCATCGAGAAGATTTTGTGAAAACCAGTCATTTTATATTACTGATATTGAAGAAGGTGAAAAAGAAAGCAAGCCAACGCAAACCCATAAATGAAGACAAATAAAACTTATATAATTCAATAATGACAAAAGAAATTTCACCGTATAAAAGGAGGATGGGCCAGTCTGTATATGCATACCCACAAGCCATAAAAAAGAAATGCCTCAGCTAATGGAAGATTTAGGACTCAGTATCATTATACATTATTACATTTTTTTGGCATAGAAGAGAGTCCAAATAACTTCCACTTCTGCCGTTCAGCCTTTACCCTGATCGTTCATTTCGTGTTCCCAGCTGTCTGTACTCCTGACCTTTTATGGAGTTTTGTGGGTGTTGCTTAAATGCAAATGATGTGTGTGAGGAACATGCCTTGCACTCTATGGATTATCAACATACACATGCGAGTATGAAGTTCGGTGTTTCCAAAACTTCTGTAAAACTGGAGGAAAATGTTAGTTTGGTTTGGCTTGTGCAAACACTTACACACAACTTTATTAAAAAAATAATAACAATAAAATAAAATAAATAAATGAGGCCCAATGTTGATATGAGCTCCTCACTACATGCACTTAACGGCTTTTCTCTTATCCTGAACCATGGCATCAATCCACCTCTATTTAAGACCCCTATCAATAATAAAAGAGCACTGAATGACACTGAATAAAAGGACCTACATTCCCCACTGGCTTTGAGAGATGAAACCTCATGTAAGGGACAAAAGGTATAAAGAGAACGTCAGGACACAGGGTAGTAAAAGGACATTGTTGCATTCACCGTACATCCCCTGACCTCTTACTGTTGAGGTCTCAAAGATGGAGAGCTAGAGAGCATGAGTCAGCGAAATTTCAGTGTTCGCATCATCTACTATTACTCAAACTCATGCTCAATGTCAGCAGCATATAAACTCAATATTCCAGTTTTTTTCCTGCGTATTCCATTTCGGTTGCTATAAAGCCCGATTCCTGTGAGACTCTTCAAACATAATGGAATATGAAATGTGAATATGTTGACTATTTTCTTGCTGCCATTTTGCAAAATTATGCGATCTGTTTAGCACTCGAGGTTAATTGCCTTTCTTCGCCGTGTTTGTATAAGACCCAGCTTAAAAGCGACACGTTTACAAATCTGAATTCTAATTTTCTCTCCAGAGAGGGGGGGTGGCTGCGAGAGGCATGAAATTTATGCCTACAGAGTGTGTCGTGCAAGGTCAGTGGAGTACAGAAACAAATTAACCACACATCACTTCGGATTAGGCCAACATGACAGCACGAGTGGAAGCGAGTGTGTGCTTTAGAGAGGAGGCATGAATATTATAAGCTTGTGTGTGTTGGTGTTAAGGCTGTTAGAATGTGCAAATGTGTTGGGGTTAATTTAGTGGTAGTGTCAGCCACGGAAGCTCCGCCCACAAATGACTGTGTGGAATTTTTTGTGTACGCTGTACGATTTTCAGACCGATTTTTCTGTCCGAGAAATCTTAAGCACGTCTTAAGAATTCTTTGTTCGTTAGTTGGGCTCAAAACACACCAACAGATATAACAGAATAAATATACTATCCTTATTAATGCACACCATTTTCTGCATGAGACCAGAGATCATAATGCTGATTGATGCCATAAGCAGAATGCAGCGATTTTCTTTAGTCGCAATCCTATCATTAGAGGATCATCGTATAATCTGACATGGAGAACATACATTATCACACAGTCTGTTAAAGAATTATAGCCAGGATTTTATTGCATATTCATCTTGTATATTGTGACAAGTATTAAACCAAGAGTGCTGAAATACTAAAAGTGTAAAACTAGCTTTAGCTGACTGTAAGCTTTAGTATCTTGAATGTTGAATTCTGATTGGCTGATTCCCAATGTGAAAACCAAATGTTAAACATTGACTATGTTTACATGCACATCACATTCCGTTTAAGGTCTATATTCGAGTTGCAGCCATATTCCGAATACGATGTTTTATATGTGTACAGGCCATCGGAATATTCCTGTATACACGGTTGTTGTAAGTATGCCGATCTACACATCCGCTTTTCCTTTCCCACTGTTATTTCCTGGGAGATTCAAGATGCTGCCATTGGTTATAGAGTATGCTCAGTTATTAGTTTTATTACTACTTTTTCACACTAATTTAATTAGGAGTCTAATACTTCTCACCATTAAAAATGCCCAACAGCACCACCTCGAAATGGAAAGGGTCAAGTAAGCATCTGTTAAGCTAAGCATCTGTTAGCACCCACAATTCCTTGCGGACTGAGCACGCACATTTCTCTTTTCAGTGGATTTTCTGAATAAGGTGTTTACATGCAATAAATTTCCGATTAAAACTGGCATATTCCAAGTGTGGGAATCAGAATATTGTCTTAATCTGAATCAGGCAATCAGATTGTGGCACTTACATGACTAATTAGAATATTGCCAAATTCCGATTAATATCAGAATATTGATGTGCATGTAAACGTAGTCATTGTGACACACTGAGCTTTTTGGGGCATTTTAGTCACTGGATTAAAAAAAAAGTTCATGATATTCCATCTTTAAAGCCAAAGTCAAATTTTCAAAATTAGCTATAATTTTGTGGTGAATTTCGACTACAAAATATGTGCCACTGACTATTAAAGAAAGAACAATGCCTTTTTCAGTGGAGAGATTTCTCAACTTCTAGCTGATTCGAATAGGGCAGGACTGAACTCGGTAAAGCTTACTTATTTGCATTTCTTTATTTTGGCTGACATTTATCCAAAGGAACATAGTGCAGTTGAGGGTTAAAAACCCAACATTGGCAGCTTATGAATTGAATTTACAACCTTCTGATCGCAAGCCCAAAGCCTTAACCACTGAGCTGCTGCTGCCAGAGCTGACATCTACCAGAATTAGCAACAAGAGCATGATTATCACAAAGCTATACATGATAACCAACTTCAAAAAATTAACATATTCAAGGTCATGGCTCTGTCTCCAATTTCCCTGATTATTAACACCTACAACTAGCTTCCCAGCTCATTTTTGGAATTGTATATTGGGAAACTTTGCATCATTATACTGTGTAGCATGTTCACTTCCTGTAATGGAATTAGCATGCTACCAACCTTTAGCCTATTGTTCTATTGTTAGAATAGCTAATAGCCTATAAGCTATTGGCTTATGCTGCATTAAGCTTGTAAATGAGAATTTCTGATCTCAGACTAGGACAAACCAAAGATAACACCCCCTCGACTTACTAGTGGAATTCCTACTCATAGTTGGGAAGGTGTCCTTAACCCTGATTCCAGCATATGGCATCATGTCAGTATGGCTGCTCAGATATCAATAGTAAATAAAGCCATTCTCCTACTGAAAATGAGCTTATGTATAGCAGAATTTACTTTAGACCAATCAACATTATTACTTGGTTAAATCTACAACATACAGTTTGATGTTTTGAGAAAGCAAATATGATAAAGCTCATGATCACAAAATGTTAGCTGATTATCTTGCTAACAAAACACACTCTTTCATGGATAAGTCCATGTTTCCCCCTCCTCCCACTTTGCGGCTCAAATGTGCAAGGCTTTGAAATGACATAATTCCAAGCTTAGACTTCTCACTTCCAAATTAAGTCATATGCAACTTCCTCTTTTGCTCTGTCTTATCTTTAGCCTTATTAGTTTAGCTTAACCTAGCCTGTTTTTCTTTTTTTTCCCACTAGGCCTCTCTTACTAATTTGTGTTTGTGCTATTTAGATCTTTTCTTGTATTTAGCTTGATTCTTTTATATCCAAACTGCTTTCATGGTCTGGTTCATTCCAGCTATTATTAGATGATTATTTGAATCTTTGCCTTATTCTGATTTGTCTATTTTCTCATTTGCTTAAGCTTTATGGTCAAATAAAAGTACTGATTTTTTTGTTCCATAGTATTTCATTTAAGAAAAAAAAATGTTTATTTATATAGTACTTTGCATTTTGAGTTAAAATCTCAATGTACTTCACATACAAAAGATTCAATGGTCAAAACAAGGAACTTGTGAAAAATTGTCACAAATAAAGAAAATAAAGAACAAATCTACCTTCCCCTTTCCTAAATAAAAAGAATTTATACCAAACTTTTTCTCCCAAGGTTAAAGGCTAGTACTTGTTTTAAAGAGTGTGGTCTATAGGCACAGTCAGTATAGGAAACACATGTGTACACACACACACACACACTATATATATATATAAAGCTTATAAAGACATAAACCTTATAAAGAACCTTATTTGTTCACTTGTATCAATTATGAAGAACTTGCACTATGCAAGAACTATGCAGATTTTGCTGCTAATACAGGTCTTGACTCATTTGCTAATTTAAAAAATAAATAAATAATAAGATTTCTTATGAGCCAACATATATTAAAAATCTAATGAAAGTGCTCTTAATTGCGCCTTAGAATTCAAACTTTTGCATTTCATGGTAACTGATAACCTTCGACCTAGCCTTTCCTGCACTTTTTTTCGTGTGTCACTCTCTGTCGGCTTAAATGGTTTCATAATTAGCTGCTGAGTTGAATCAGGTGTTGCAGATTAGCAAAAAAGGCTTAAAAAGTGCAGCCGTGATGGTGGCTCCCCTTGGGCCTGGTATTGCTGATGCCCTGTGAATGAGTGAGCTGCTTGTGGTTGCTCATTTAGAGGGCTGACATTTAGTGTGCATTCTGTTTATTCCTAAAGTCTGCTCTCATTATACAGCTTTAAAGTTCATAACAGATTCAGAAGCCCATCTTGAGCCAATATGTGAGGGTTTTTTTTTTTTTTTGCTTGATTGAGTGTTTGTAAATGTTGTAAAGGAATAGTTTACACTGCAAACAAAGCGAGTACCACTTCAAAGTGTGTTGTAAGTTCTGATTACAGACGTGAACATTCAGAACTCTGTGTATGTATCAGAGTGAGGGAACAAACCACCAGGCTCGCTTCACATCAAACTTTCTGCATTTTAAGCAAATCAAGCCTGATGTGTTTCCCTACACACTAATCGAGGAATGTGGTGCATGTGTTTAGCCATGGAGCTTTATGACTCTGGGAATGAAATATTATAGCATCATCCAGTAGGATCTGTCCACATTTGTAAATCCCTTAAACACATTATCAGCTTTGAGTTGATGTTTATTTCCATTTTAATCTAATATACATATCTTCACCTCAATCATATACTAGTAGGAGTGTAATGCAGTTTCACTATCTATCTGTATAGTGCTCAAAATATCCGTATTTGGATTTAAATCCAATGTGGGTTTGCCTTAAACCAGCAGGCATTCCACTAGGTAGTAGAGCCATTGTTTTCAAGTAGCCTGAGCATCCATTCCTGCATCTCAGAGATTCTCGTTAGAGCAATATCTCAAGAACGAATGGTTGAATATTTAAGATTCACATGGAATTATCATTTTAACCAGCAGATGAACTGATTAGATTTTGAATTTGATCCAAACAGGATCAAGGGCACAGCAAGGTCAAATATCTGAAATAGTTTTTCAATAACTTCCTTCCTTATGGAAGTATTTTTCAAGGTTATTTCAGGCATAAAATTAGTGACCAGAAGGACTAGACTTGTTGGTGTTGAACTGTATACTGAGCTGCCCCTGCCAGCTCAGTGTCTACTACTATACCTCTGGAAACACTGGAAAATGGTGGGGGGGGAAACAAAAAAACAGGGTTAGAAATTCCACTACTGTCAGTATGGTGTGTGAATTCTGGCTCTGACATTTCCTTGATCTCCGCTACATCATTTGACTTTAACTGGCTTCATAACTAAAGATGAGTGTGAGACTGCTTCTTTAATCCTGCTCTCACAGTTATTTTTGTTTATACCTGTCTGCAATATTTTCTAACAGATTTGATTGATTTCTTCCCAAAATATAAACAAACTAGTAGCCTAATTTAAACCACCACGACCCTGACCAGGCAGTTACTAAGGATGAATGAATGAATGTGTAAATGCAGTGCATAGGGCTGCACATTTGTAACAAATGTGATTTTTTTTCTTTGTCCCACAAGTTGAGCGCTCACTCATACCCTCATAAAAACATTTTTTGATGCATCCCGTGGGATTCCAGTCCTGCAAACCCCTTAAAAAAAAAAGCCTCCTATTCGTATCTGTTTAGAACACATTGTTACATCCCTACTAACTAGCAATATAAAGAATGTATTTCAAAACATACACAAGACACCACTTCACATGTTTGTGAATCCACAGTTTATATAGTATGAGTAAATAAGATAAGAACTTCACATGATCAAGAAAGCCAGAAACATTTATCACTTTGTTTCCCAACAGATCTAATCTAAATCTGTTCTCTGTACATTAAATAGGATTAAAAAAAACAAACAAAAACGAATGTTTATTAGAAAAAATAGACCAAGCATGTACACTTTTGTTGAAAACCTGTTTAACACACTATAGGGTTTTTTAAACTATGGACCCAGGATTTAATGGGTGAAACTAATAAAATGGTAAGATATTTTTTTTGATGATTTGCTTAGTTCTATGAATATTGTTTAAGTTAATTTATGTTTATCATGACTTCCTAACTTTATGTTAAAGGTGACTTGGGTTCTACACATATCTACTAATGAATACATAGATTGATTAAGGTTGAACTTATAAACTTTTGAATAAATTATTTCATATTATGCATGACCGGCTGCTTCTAAAGACGCTGCATTTGTCATTTCTTGTGTTTTGATATGATGCGTCACTGATACTGAACACATCAATGGGAACACATGGGGGAAATGGTACTTCCTCGTTGCTCATCTCCTCTGCATGCAGAAAGGATGTTTACCACTTCGGGTGCGAGTTTATTGGTTGGTGCTGTATTTTCATTATTCCTGTGAGAAGTTAGTAGTTGTGTGCCGTCACATTACTAGTGCCAGTTCAATAGTGTCTAATAGGAAGAAAAAAGTAAAGTTCCAGAATGCAATGCAGCTACATGGCGCAGTCAATGCACAATATATAGGCGTTTAGTTTGGAGTTATGGAGGGCAACAAGATGTTGATGGATTTGATATATTGATATAATCCTTTAAAATATGCCCCGCCTCCCTCCCTCTCTCTCTCTTTCACACACACACGCACGCACGAGAAATGGCATCTTTGCACGGATTTAATGGTCTCGTGAACATTGGCTGAGGTCATGTGCAGGTCAGAGCCAATTTATCTCAGCAAGATGTTGAGAAGATAAGCGAACACACACTAGATGATTATACTGCTTTAACCCTCCAGCTTTCAGTCTGTACTCTTTCTTGCTTTCTTTCTTTCTTTTCTTTTTTTTTAATGAATGTGTCTATTTTGCTTTTGCTGTCTGTTCAGTGTTTTAAGCTTCAGAGGCTCTTGTTCTACTTCTGCTCACCACATTCAGATAAGAAACTCTTTTAGACACACTTCTCATATTTCTGTGTGTGTGTGTGTGTGTGTGTGTGTGTGTGCACATGCATTTCTTCTCTCTCGCTCTCTATTTCTCTCTCACTCACTCCATCTTCTCCAGCCTCCCTGTGAAACCACGGAAGAACACTCGGGGGAAAGCTCATGGGAATTTCAGCATACTGGCTAAATGACTGTGAAGTCACTTTTATAAAGTCATTTCTTTTAGCAGAAGTAGCTTTGATAACAGAAATTAGCAATGTGTGGGTGTTTATTTATTTATTTTATTTTATTGTCTCTGCTACAATTTGCAGCTGTGTTTAGCCTGTTAGTGTTACTGTGCATTTTGTAATTGGCTTCTCATTTTTTTTTCTATTCGGGAAAAGTATAATACTGCATTGTGGCACAGTTTCATTGTCACCTCACAGCTCTGGGGTACCAGGTTCGATCCTGAACTCAAGTGTGGTGTTTCAAATGTTCACCCTGTGTCCATGTGGGTTTCCTCCGGGTTCTTGGGTTTTCTCCAACCTCCCAAAAGCATGCTAGTAGATGGACTAGCTAAGAAAAATCGCCCCCTAGGTGTGAATGAACATGTGAATGTGCGTGTACGACATGCCTAGTGATGGACTGGTGTCCCATCAATGGTCCCCAGTGTTTCCAGTGCATCCCTGACCAGGATAAAGCAAGCCAGTGAATATAGTATTGAGTGCAATATCAGAACATTATATACATATTATGGGAAAATAATGCCAAATGTGAAAGCAGCCTTATCAGTATTTGGACTGCTGCCTGAATTCCACAGCTCCATATTTCTACAATAGAATTACATGTTCTAGTAATCGAGTTCCAAGCATATAATTTACTGCAAAGCAAAAACAAAACATCATGCAGATGGTCTGTACTTTTTGCTGGTTTTTTTTTGAGCATTCAAGAAAAAAAACCCTGGAATAATGAGACATGCCGTGACATGTTTAACATTCAGAGAGTGAGAATAAGAGAGAGACAGACTTTAGTGAGAAATGTAACTTCACCTGTACATTCTGTTCAGATCCAAAATGTCATTTTACATGTTGTTGAAAAGGGGACAATCTTAAAAAGCAATTCTTCCAAGATTAAACTTTATTTGCTTGGCTCAGTTAATCCATAATCTTATGAACATAAAGAAAAAATGTTGTGGTTGCATACTTCTAACTAGCTAGCAGGCAAAGTGACTGATTTTGTTGCTATGACAAGCTCTTGCTAGCGCATGGGAGACATGTATAACAAAAAGCTAATATTCATGGCACAGTAAGGTTCTTGACTCAATTAGCATAATGATGTCACAACTTCTTTTAGGATCAATAGACAACTAGCTAAGTTTTAGCTAGCTAGCAAGCTAGATGCTGTGTAAGATTTTGACAACGTATTGGAAATTTAACAGCAGCTGAACATTGTATGAGAAAATGTAGAATGTTATTTACTTAAATGCTCATACACTTTTACATTTGCATGCTTTTTTGTTATCCAGCGATCTAGATGCTAGTTAGTATGCTGTAAGCTATGATCTTTGATATGATATTAAGCTCTCTCTGCCTGCAGGCAGGAAGATATCAAAGAATGGGAAGAGATTTGGGCATCTATTTGCTGAAATGTTGTTTATAGAAGAAATAAATCACTTTGTGTCATGCTGCTATAGGTAAAAAATCAACAATATGAAGTGGAGTTACTGCTACCACCTTGAAGTAGATTATTTTCCAATAATACCACAGTCTACGATGTTGTATTCCTCTTAACACAATTTGTCTGATTTATAAATTTTAATTTATTAACAAAATAAGTCATACATTTAAAATTTGTAGTTAATGTTGTGGAACATCTGCAAAACAAGTTGTTCCTGTTATCACTTGTTATTCAGCTATAAACAGCTGTTCCCTCAGCAACCTCTCTTTTTTTCTCTCTCTCTTGAAGTAAATAAGACAAAAAAAAATTAAAAATGCAGCTACCAAGAAGCCGCAAAAAACTTGGAGACTTTTGTAGCAGAAAACGTAAAATTATAACTCTACCTCTGACCGTTACAAAGTGCTGACACTGGAGACTCCTTCCATAAAGGTTAAATAAACTTCTCCTTACAGAAAATTTCAAATTTCTGTTTTTCCTTTGTTAAATAACAATCTAGTCTTAGATTATGTGGGGCATCCACCATACAACTCTTTGTGAACGAGTTGCTATAGAAATGATAACATTGGAACATTATAGTCAGAGCTTCTGTTACTAGTAAATTAACATCATCTGACCAATCAGATTTGAGAATTAATGATTAATAGAAACAAATATGAACAAAAGATATTTACACTGAATGGATGGGTGGCTTTGTCTGTTTTCTATTTGTTTCTTTTCTCTCAGTACTTCCCCCTTCTGCAAAATGCCAAGTAAATTAAACCTAATGCCTTCCGATTGGACGCAGCCGTAGCCTTCATTATGGCCATCAAAAGCCAATGAGGTATTGCAAATATTTTATTGGCAAATTTAATGAAGCTCTTGCACTCCACATTTATATCCTAGGGTTATGGCTTGCCTTGATAATTTAATAACCGTGTATAGTGTTGTGGCTGTATCTTTTCTACAAAGACCTGCTCTGCTGTTTGGTTTTAAATAAATGACCCATATACTTAGTGTGTGTGTGTGTGTGTGTGTGTAGTGGGGGCATGTTTTTATATCTTGGTGGGGATCAAATGTCCTCACAATGATGGGAATATCTGACAGTTTTGACCTTCTGGGGACATTTGGGGAAGAGGGAAAAAAAAAAACTAAGGTCCAATAGATTTACTGAGGTTAAGTATCTACAGTAATAATTGTCAGTGGAAGGTCCCCACAAGGATGGTAAGACAAATGTGTGTGTGTGTGTGTGTGTGTGTGTCTGACATTGGTGAAGGCTCTACTGTTGACTCGCTTTATTATAAACGAATAATAAGCAGCATTTGTATTAAAAGGAAAGACTTGTTCTTGATCAGTCATGCACTTCCACCATTTATTTGGAATGTATTTATAAAAATGCATTCATGTTGAAGATACTAGACAAATTGTGTTCCCTGATGAGATCTAATGAGCTGCTTATTTCCACAGAAAATGATTATAAAGCTCATGCAGAAACATCAGGTCTCTATCAGCCAAATCCGTATTCATTTCCAGCCGCCTATTGTGTACAAACATTGCAAAACTGTCTTATTCATTGAGATGTTTTCCTCATAATCGCTCTCTTCCGCTGGCACAGATCTACACTAACAATTAATTAATATGCCTTGCTCTGTCCCAGTGCTGTGATAGCGATTATAACGCTCAGACCTGGCGTGGAACCCGACCCGAGCCTGCTGTGCTTCGACATTGCCATCTAGTGCCACCACTTTGAAAGTGAGTCAGGAAAATAAAATGGCTCCCCGTGCACCCACAGTGCATCTTGCCATATTTTTATCCCCCACTCATGAATAAATGCATGAGGTTTTTGTGACAGAGCGTAATTAAGATCTGATATGTGCTCCAAACCTACAGCATAAGCATTTTGCTTTATCCATGTTCCCGTGATATTATTGGATCACGATCGATCAAACCGATGTATTATGTGCATCGCTCGTCTCATATCAGCATGCATCAGCATGCATCAGCATGCATTACTGATTTCATTTCATTTCTCCTGCTTATTTTTAGAGATGATGACAACATTGGATATATTCTCTAACAGTGTGAAGAAAGTAGGACAGACCTCTGCAGGCTTTACAATCATTATAAGGCTTTCATTAGGGTTAAGGAGGTTAGCATTTTTGTTTGCATTTAGTTTAAATTAACAATGAACAATTCACAATATAATCTGAAAAAATAATCAACAATATTAATTTATTGTATAAATAAATAAATAAATAAATAAATAAATAAATAAATAAATGTTTTAAAACTCAAAACAAACTCAGTATTATTTTAAATGATTAATTTCCAGTGTCATTAATTTGTCATAAGTCTTGTTTTTGTAAGACTGTTAAATGCTAAGTGTGTGTTTTTTTTTTTTTTTTACTATCTTGGGGGGGGGTGTTCGTTTACTGTACATAATAAACAGATTTAAAATGCAAAACAATATAAAAATGATTTGTTTGTGTTTTTTTTTCTTTTCAGTGTCATTAATTTTCTACAAAAAAAATTATTAATTTACTGTACATTACACAAGTAAATATTTTATTAATAAAAATAAAATAACTACATTAAAATAAAACTCAAAGCAAAAATATTCCTGACTTTTTTCTTTTTTTTGTTTTTGATTTTAATCTGTAGAATGTACAGAATTTTACCTTTTTATTTTTTTAATACTTTTTAGAATTTTACCTTTTATTTCCAGTGTTGATATTAATTTGTCATTAAAATATTTTGTGTTACATTTCCAATGTGTTTAACATGTATCTGTGTAGTGTGTGAAAAAAAGTTACATACTATTACAAATAAATTTTAAAAAAGAATGTGTGTAAGAAGTTAATAATAGCAAAAATAAGCTGTTCTAAGTTTGGACAGGATTCTTGTTCATTTGTAAACTGATTTGGATTAAAATGTGACACTTAAATAAATGTTGAGATAAATCTGTTCATGTTGATGGAGAGCCATTATGATTCATTCATCTAGTGTTAAGTGTTTAACTGGCACAGAGTGAGAACTGGGAAAGCATGAACAGACTGAATGCACTCAGTGCCACCTTGTGGAAGTGGAATGCTAATACACTGGGGACTATTGAGTGAAAAATGACTGGATTATTTATTGTTCTGTTTGGACTCTTTATTCTGTGTATATCGTGTATGCGATTGTATTAATGTGGCCCAGGCTCCCAAACACTCACATTCTCTCGTTTTAGATAAACTGGCTTGTGTATTCTTCACAAGCATGCTTAAATTGTCCATGAGTTTGTATTTCATAGATTTACGGCTTGGAAGTTAGTGTCACATGCTAGTTTATAATACGAGTATGTCTTGCTGTAATGAGGTGCACCATGCGGTAAAGATTTACCCCTATATTCAATTAAATTGTGTGTTTGTGTGTTTACCAAGAAGGGTGGGAATATCTGACAGTTTCAATCTTGTGAGGACAATTGGCTGGTCCCCACAAAGAAAACATCTTAGCTTAGCTCCAGGGTTCCCTGTTTGACCTTGAACTTGGGTAACTGACTGTATGGAGTTCCACATGTTCTCTGCTTGGATTTTTTCCAGGTTTTCTGGTTTCCTTCTAGCTCCATGCTGATAGAGATTAGGAGTTCGAATCCCGATGATGCAACAGCCTGTGGCCAGGAGTCCATGAGAGCCATATTTGCCATGCTCTCTGTGTGGGATGGGTGGAATACTCTCTCCCCTGTCAATCACAGTGACACTAGCCATTCATGGGTGTCTGAGCTCATGCAGAAGTGGGTGGATAGTGCTTTCCTTCAAGTATGTTACACCACCCCCTGTTGTAGCATGAGCAGCAGTTCGAAAAGATCAGGTTGGCTGACTTTACATGCCTCAGAGGAAGCATGTGATGGCCTTCGCCCTCCCTGATTGGTAGACGTGTGATAGGGGAGAGCTGCCTTTTGGGTGGGATTTGGCGAAGACTAAATTAGGGAAAAAATTGGGGGAAAAAATGCCTGGCTATGCTATGGATTGGCTACACTAAATTGCCCTGGTGTGTGTGTGTGTGTGTGTGTGTGTGTGTGTGTGTGTGGAGCCCTGTGATGAACTAGCATCCCATTCCAAGTGTTTTCCTGCCTCATACCCAGTGTTCCCAGGATAGGCTCAGGATCCATCAAGACCCTGACCTGCATAAAGCTCTTACTGAAAGAAATAAATGAATACACTGGGTGTGGACGTCATAATTTTACACTGCCTTTTTGAAAACATGAGCTACACTTGTCTAGTAATGGCGCTTAAATCACATGCCCTGTTTTATTTGTTGATTTTTCAGTATCTGGCCTTGTGGAGAGCTGTTTAACCTGAACCACTGTAACACAGCAAATATATGTATTGTTTCTCCCAAACCCATTAACTTAAGAGATCATCATTGTAGGCAGGGTGCACATAAAAGCTGTACACACTTGTCCTAAAAGCTGCTTTCATTAATAATTTAGCCTTTTTCATCACTGGTGTCCTTGAAAGAAGCACTGAATTTTATAAGGCAGCTATAATGAAACATCACAGGCTTCCTTCAATACTCATGCATTTTTAAACATGCGTGTAAACTTCAGCTGTCAATGACCTTTTTGAGGTAAATATACAGAGTGTTTAGATGTTTCTTGCATTGATATTGCTATTGATGCTTCCAGTGTGGGCGAAACATGAAAGTGAAGGGTTTGTCTATAAATAAAAGTCCATAAAATGTCTGATCTTCAAAACAGAGATGATTAAAGGAGGACCAAGAGAGGACAAGCCATTTCACTCAGATCTTTATTTGATATTAAAGTGTGCTCTGAATTATATATATATATATATATATATATATATATATATATATATATATATATATATATATATATATATATATATATATATATATATATATATATATATCTTTATTTTTATCATATTCTCATTATTTTTGAAATATTTGGGATCTCATCAGATCATTTAATACCATTTCATAAAGCAGAGAGCATACTGTAGATATTAATATTCCATAAACCCTTACAATTTTACTATCATTATGTATTTGCAGGTTAATAATATTCATATATTACTGTATATTGTGATGGGAAAATATTTAAAAAGCTAATGATAACCTTAATGTTATGTAATACTTGCAAATTTCTTAAGTAACCACTGTAACCTGTCTGGATGGCACTGGATCTGAAGCCAATGAGCCAATCCTGGGACCACTGATTGTGAGACGGGAATACACCCTGCATGGGACACCAGTCCATCACAGGGCGTCATGTGTGTGCGTGCGCGTGCACACACACACACACACACACACACACATTCACACCTAGGGGCAATTTAGAGCAGAGTCCACCTACTAGCATGTTTTTGAGAGGTGAGAGGAAACCAGAGAACCCAGAGGAATCCCACACAGAGAGAACATGCACACAGACAGGATGAGTACATGTCTTAACATATTCTTAATTATTTTTATAACCGCACTGACTATATTTTAAAGAACAAAACATTATTTCAATGTTGGCTGTATCTCAAATTACTTGAGCTTCGTACATCTATTTGCCAGTTTATCAGCTACACCTACAGTACAGATTTAATGACTGCTATCCATCTGCTCTGGATAACGTACATTATTGTCCACTTTCTACCATGTTGATCAATGGAAAGAGATCACTATATGACACCTAAAACCAGATCCAACTCAGAAATTGGCTCCAAGTCACTTGACACTATTACAGTAATCTACTAGAAGTCATTATCCTGTTTTCTGTTCCTCTCTAGACTTGTAGCAATTCTCAGTTCACCATGTATAACTTTACAAACTTTCTACAGAAAACTGAAATTAAATTAAAAAAAGTATCCAATGAATGCCATGGGTTTTAAAAAGTAGACTTTTTTTCACTCATGTCTGTAGGTTTTCTCCAGGTTCTCAGATTTTGTCCCACTTCCCAAAAACATGCCGGTGGTTGGATTGGTGTTTCTAAATTACCCCTAGGTGTGAAGCAGTGTGTGAATGTGTGTGTGTGCATGGTGCCGTGCGATAAGCTTACATTCTCATGCCCAGTGTTCCTGGGATAGGATTCAGATCCACCAGACCCACCCTGACCAGGATAAAGCTGTTACTGAAGTATGAATGAATAGATAGTCTCAGTACAGTGGTAGTATGTGTAGTGTTGATATGAGTGTATCAGGTACAGCAGTGTTTCTAGGATTATTTCTCAGGGTGTTTGGGCTCTACTAATACCCTGAATAAGCCAGTTCAATAGATGTAAAAGGCAATAGAAGAAACTATTGTCAACCTCACATTGATTATTTTCCATAGCCAAGTATTTTAGTCCTCTTATACCACAGCAATTCGTCAATGATTACATTTTTTAGCAATTGAAAAATAACACATCATACTTCATACAGATATACATATAAACTGGAAACCACAAATCCTTCCGTCTTGAAAACTTTCCCGTGTCAGAAAACTGAAAATTACAGCTTTACCTGTTACAAAGCACTGACACTGGAGACTCCTTCCAAGAACACTAGAATGCTAAAACATCTCATTACAGAAAACTTCATTGATTACACACATTTTTTAAAATGTTTATGTGGAACGTCCACCATTCAGGTGCCTGTTTAAGTTGTTACTATGGAAACAATAACATATTCGAATGAACGCATCATATAAACCTTGCAGCTGGAACTACTGTCAGAGTTGCTGTTAATAGAAAATTAATCAACACCTTAAGACTAGCCAGAATTGAGCATTTAATGGTCCTGTGGTGATTCCTACAAAAGTAATCTATTTGAGTGAACTGGTCTAGACAGTTAATCATAAAATTAAGCAAGTTTGTACACTGAATGAATTTAAATATTCACTTTAAAATGACATAGAATATCATTAAAATGCATGTGGTGCAAATGATAGTGCCTGAATGTGCTTAGTGCTTCTGATGTTAGCTCGGTTTAATACAGTAAAGGCCCATATTCACTAAACTCCTTAGACAAGTGCTATCAAAACTGTCAGACAAATCCAATAATCCTCTCTCTCTGCCCCAGAAATGCTGAAACGCTGACCTGGAAGAAATGTGTTTCATTTCAAATCTCTTATCTCATGAGGCTGATCAATCTGCAATGAGGAAGAAAGAACTCCAGCTAATGATAGAGTGTAAAAAGGCCAGTGTGAAAGGAAAGGGTTATTTGTGTTTTAATTGGCAAGAGATTAATTAAAACTGTTTATCACCAGAAAGCCTGTATGATTACTTGAGCTTGGCTTAACTTGGCAGGAAAGACTGTAGTATCAACTTCTCCAAGTGTTTGGGTTCCACCGAGATCCGGCTGCTGAAGCAACAAACATTCACTGGCAAAGATATGAACCAAGAAAGCAAAATGAGAAAAGAAAGAACTTGTAAATCTAAATCAGACAGTATTGGGGATCTATGTCCAAAGTAATGATCAAGTCAAAGCAGTCAAGTAGTCAATAATTTTGTCCTAAGGGTTTTTAGCTTCCTAAAGCTAAAGGATTCTGCTTGGAATAATCTCTGATAGTGAAATACTCTGCTGGAGGCCTCTACATAGAACTTCTAAGGGTTCGCCCCCAAAGGGAAAATTCCTTTTGGGTTCTAGATTAATCTTTAAAGCATTTCAAAATATTACATCTCCAGGATTATGGTTCAACATTGGAGTGCATATAATAACAGTAATGAAAATGTACACATTATTACAGTTTGATAGAAACACAGCTTGGCAGCATGGGCAAGGTCAAGCACCAGCTCTGAATGGGAGCAGAAGGACTCGCAGAGAATGAGCGGGTAATGAGTGAGTGGTTACACCTGTTTATGATTAGTAATAAAGTTCATTTATTGGCTGTTTGTCTTGACACAACAGAAACATTGTTTTTGCTTTTTGCCTACAAAAGAAGTTTCCCTTTCAGACAACATTTAGGAAGCTAGTACCATTGAGGAACCCTTTTTTATCTAATAGTATACTATAGTATCTACATGTGATCATGAAAATATCCTTAATCTTATTTTTTGTTCCACAAGCATTCTTTGAATGGTTAAGGGTTCTACTTTAATCAATATTTGGTTTGTCCCTCTGGGAAAACCCTCAAAGCTTGTATGTAGGAACTTGCACACCTTCTTTAGTTTGTCCCTTTGGGATTATCCAATGAACTTACGAACCTTTTGAAGAGCAATTAATACATAAATTCCTGACAGGTTCTATATATTAATAAAAAAACAAAATAATTTGTACTACACTACATACCCTCTTAGAAACAATGGCTCTTGGAGAGTGCTTTAAGGGTTCATTGGGTATTTAAAGATTCTTGGCTTCAAAAAAAAGGGTTCCCACTGTGAAGCCAAGCAACTCAGGATTCTACATTTTTAACATACTGTATATAAATCGTGTCCTCAAATGTGTGTGTCTCATGTCTAAAGGGCAACTTTTGGTAAACAAGAAAAAATGGTTAAAAGGTGTTAACTGAGACATCAAAATGCTGAAAAAGTGTAAATTATATTTATGAATGATGTAAATATGGATTTTTATTACACTTGACTCTTGACCATGCGGTTATATGAAAATAATCCACTTCGGTGTGGTAACGGCACTCCGCTTCATGTTGTGCCACATCACACCACCCCAGCGTGGATTATTTTTGTATAACCACATTGTCTGTTGTGTGTTATTCCTTACATATTATTGACTAAGTTCCTGTAATATTTACATCTAATGCTGTAAAATAGTTTTATTCAGAAAACACCATTAAATGACTTGCAAAATAAAGATACATTTATTTCATTTTCTCACTCAAAAAATATAAACTTTTGCACTCAATTCTATAGATAGTCCATGCATGAGGTTCCTATTAGCTGATGTTTTCTGGTTTTGACCTCAATCTCAGTCTGTTCATGGATAATGATTAGTGATTAACTCAGGATTATCGAGTCTATGTGCTTGAGCAACTCGCCAACTTGCAACTGTACTCGTGTCCACTCATTCTTTAGTGGTACAGTGTGAGGGTGAGAGAGTCACACTTCCTGCCTCATTAAAATATATCACAAAAATACATCATTGGATGTCTTGCTTTGTGTCTTAGAGTTGATGCTTAGTAACAGATTGTCAAGGTCATTGATTAAGTAAGGAATAAAACTCTTGGGTGTGCGGTTAAAGGAAGATCTAGTAATCAGGCTGGGCTTTTACCACCCAAAATTATTAATGAACCCACTTTTTTTATCTGTTTAAAGTTACAATTGTAATGTCCACTAGATAAGTTTGTTCCTGTTATCATTTGCAATATAGCAATTATACACACTCATTTCCTCAGCAGTCTCTCTTTATTTCTCTCTCTTGAAATTTGTTGCAGCTTGTCATGTTCCTGAGAAACCACAAAGAGCAAACTTCTCTGTCCTGAAGACTTTCTCACAGTGGAAAACTGTAACAAATCACTGACACTGGAGACTCCTTCCTTAAATGTTATATAAAATAAACTTCATATCATAATCATACATGATCATAAATTTTTTTTTGTTAAATAACAACCCAATCTAGGGATCGGATTGGATTATGTAGATTGTGACATTTTTGCAAATGATCTGTTACAATAATGAAACAATAATGTATTAGAACAAGTGCACTTATATAAACCTGTGATCTGATTTGCAGCCGTGACTAATGTCAGAATTGCTGTTATAGAAAATGAATCAACACCCACCGACCAATCAGAATCAAGAATTCACTGACCACATTGATTGTTCCTATTTCTGAGAGGTTTTTAAATGTTTGGTTATTTATCTGCAAGTGATTAGACTTGGTTCCATATGACAGGATTTAGCTTTTATGGCACTGTTTGCTTATCATAGCCGAGGAAAAAAAACATCAGAGTTGAGTGCATTCCTGGGATGTCAGACATGGAACTGGACACCGTGTGAGATTTGCTTTCAGCTCCTGCGTGCTATTACACACACCAATGTATCAAAGTGACCTGCCGTGATTTAATAGCCTGCAAAAGAGAGGTATGGTCATGGCATGTTAACATCAAAGACACTCCGCTTTCCTGCATGGAACATTAGCTCCATGTTTGCAGGAGAGAAAGAAAAGTGTTTTTTTAAATGTTTTCCTTTAATCCATGAGACTGGAATCGACAAAATGATCCAAAAGAGCTGCTACTAATGTGAAAGATGAGGCGCACTTGATGAAAGAATTGAGCATTCACATTAGAAGTGCATGCTACCAGCGAGTATGAGATGGTCAATAGCTTATTGTGGTATTTACTCCATGAAAAAAGTTCAGCTTTTGTTTTATCCTCAGCGTTTAAAGGAAGAAGGTGTGGTGGTTGTGTATCCAATAGTCATATATTTCAGCAAATAAAACATTGATGCTGCCTCTAAAGCCGCCATCCTTCTTACTAGCCCCACTCCAGACAATAGCACTTTGGTGGTAATTTGTTTCAGCGAAGATGTATGGCATTGTAAATATTTAAAATCAAATTTGGCAAAAAGACAGAGATGAATGTTTCACCCCCCGGGGCCGAGAAGGAAGACTCTGTCTCTCTTTCTCTCTCTCCCTCGCTCCCCTCCTCTCTGAAACACACATGCTCTCTTTCTGTCTCTAGGTGGCAGCACTGCTGTGCTTGTGATTATCCATTTAAAATTAATTTGAGTGAAAGACAGAAGTAGAGTTGTGAGAAAGAAATGTCTGTGATACTGTCTGATTGTTTATTATTATTATTATTATTATTATTATTATTATTATTATTATTCACACAAAATCAGAAACCTTATTAAATAAAATTGAATTACTAAATACAAAATGGGGAAAAAATGAAATCAGTGACTCAAAGATATGAAATTATAATATGTGAATCAATAGATGTTTTATAATATTTTATATTATACATATTAGATTATATATTTAATAAATCATATATAACATATATAATTACAATTATAAATACAAAATATATTATAAAAATAGTTAATTATTGCTGATTGCTGTTAGTAGTCATAGCATCTTCTTCTTAGTATAATCATTAAAATATACACATTAAAATTATAATATGATTATGAAATAATGATAAACTGTAGTAAAATAAATAGTAAAATAAATGCAAATAAATAAATGGTAAAATAAATGTAATAAAAATAAACATTAAACTGAACACCCAAAAAAAAGCATTGAAAATGTACATGTTTTATATATATTAATAACCATAACATGAAGATGCAGATAAAGGCACAATACACACTAAACACAAGAATAAACATGATTTAAATAAATGTTTAATCAATATCTTTGAATCATTTTGGAGGTGTTCAGGAAAAATCTCCTCCACTTGTCCTGTATTTCCTAAAATCTTTACATACTGTGAATGCTTTCTGTTTGAGAAAAGTGAAACAGCGAAACTTTGGAAGTTGTGATAAATGTATAACTGTAGACACTTGTTCCTCAGAGACGCTTGACTGCGCTGCTTGACGTATGACTACAGGCGTCTGTCTCCATCCGTCTCCTGGATGGAGTGGATGGAGGTATTGAGGCCGTGTCCTCTGGCCTGCTGTGATAAATGCTCTGTGTTTGGATGTTAGATAATAGTGGATATGAGTAATGTGTGTGAAAACACTGTACACTCCACCTGCACATTATTACAGAGAGCCAAAAGAAGTGGAGTGTAAGACTGGCTAAACATAAAATTGTCTTATAAATCATTTTAGTACTGTGTGTGTGTGTATGGTGTTAAATGAGTAGGTGTGTGTGAGTTAATGTGTGTGTGGGTTGTTTTTGCTGTGCTGTCTTTTAATTAAAGTGGGGCGTGTGTGTATGTGTGTGTGTGTTTAGTTGTGAAGAATGTACTCCTCTGTGGCAAGACGCTTCTTTAATATTTTATGTGCACCAACAGGTTTGTTTGCTTTTACGAGTACGATGCGAAGCTGATGTATCGAGTGTGTTACGAGTCTGGCGAAATGTGATGAGAAAACATGAAACTCTTAAACATACAGTACTTATCTACTTTTTTTTCTTTCTTGAAAACAAACACACTCTTAAAACTCCAGGAGGAAGACATTTTAACATGTGCAACAAACATTAAACCTGACAGTAAAACAGACACCTGACATTAAAACGGAACGTAGCGGAATATTTTGTGAACAAATCAGAAAGCAGACGCCATGTTCACTGGTAAGGTTGTGTTTAATTATCGTTTAAGGTTTCTCCACTAGGTGGAGCCGCTTCAGTAAATACAATTCAGCATGTCCACCTGTGCTGTTTGTGGTAAAATATTAGAACCTACACTTACTGACCACTTTATTAGGAACATTTATACACCTGCTTATTCATGTGATTATCCAATCAGCCAATCGTGTGGCAGCGCTGCAGTGCAAGACATGCAGATACAGGTCAAGTGCTTCTGTTTGGTAATATTTTTCGATCTCCACTTCATCTCTGTGATTCTGTGCCCACGGTAGCCTGAGATTCCTGTTTTTCGCTGACAGGAGTGGAACCCAATGTGGTGTTCTGCTGTTTGTAGTGTTCTGAGATGCTTTTCTGCTCACCACGGTTGTAAATAGTGGCTATTTGAGTTACCATAGCTCATGTAATTCTGGCCATTCTCCTCTTACCTCTCTTATTAACCTCTCTTAGAACTGCTGCTCACTGGGTGTTTTTAGTTTTTCCACACCATTCTGTAAGCGTAAACTCTGGAGATTCTTGTGTGTGAATGTTCCAGCGGAGTTGCTGAAATGCTCAAACCAGCCCTTCGGACATCAACCATGCCACGTTAACAAACTAAAGTCGCTAAGATCACAGTTTTTCCTCATTCTAATGTTTGATGTGAACATTAACTGAAGACCTGGGTCTGCATGTGTTCCTAATAAAGTGGTCATCTAAAAAATATTGATCACAAATTTGACATTGAAACTATTATTTTTGAGCAATGGATTATATCACAATATCTCATCAGTGGCATAATAAGAAGGATGTCCGGTAAACTGTCACACGCCCCACACACACACACACACTTAAAGGCAGATAGGCAGCTGCATTGTGAGGACGAACTCTCAATCTCTTGTTACATGAAATTCATTTGTCACGTCTAAACAGCAGTGAACTTCTTCCTCTTAGCCTCTGTTGAACTCTCTTGAACAAACGTGTGGGCGGGCACACACACACACACACACACACACACACTTACTTTAGTCAGTGTGTGTTGTAGTCATTCATCCTTTCTTAGATAAAAATCAGAGAGAGGGCACACACTCTCTCAGATGACCTCGTCTCCGAGACGAAAATGCTTTATTAAGCCGGTGTGTGACACAGGACACAGGAAATGAATGCCAGACACGATTCCTGACCTCGCCCTGACCTTCTCTCTAGTGTGTGTGTGTGTGTGTGTGTGTGAGAGAGAATATATCTGTGTGTATGTAGGTATCGCATATGTGTTGATTTCTGGCTTTAGAATTTCATGTCTGTACTTAGACTGTCCTCAGGGCCACTTGTGGATTAAAATGGTGGCTCTGTTCATTAATGGAAGCTACTTATTCTTTACTTAAACAAATAAAGGAAAAAAAAAACACATGATGGTGTAATGGTTGTAATGGTAGGCCATTTGGGCCAGTAACAGTAAAAATGTACATTTTCTGGGTTTATTGCATGCATGCAGCTCGTGAGTAGAGAACAGAGGTTAACACAAGGTCAAGGCTGGCTGGAATTAAGATTCAAATTGATCAAACGACTCATCAGTTAATTTATTTTTACTGTCTGGAGTCTGATCTATCTGAATAATTTCCATTAACTTATTTATTTTTCCATCTTCAAAAGACCATTGAGACTTTGTTAGTGTTATTAGATGCTTCACATTGTCAAGTCCCATTAAGAGATAGAATACAAATGTGAAAAGAAACTAAGAAGTGCAACAGATGTAAGACAAAAAAGACAAAGAAATCAAATACAGTAATATAAAAACAAATACTTGAAATAATGGTAAAATAAAAATAATTTCAATAGTAATAACAATAACAATCTGCAACACCACCATTTTGTGTGTGTGTGTGTGTGTGTGTGTGGGAGAGAGAGAGAGGGAGAGAGGTTGTTTTTATTGTAATATTGTGCATATAATTAGGGATTCAGTGATGCAAGTAAGTGATGAGTGTCTAGAATCAAATTCAGCAGTTTTCTTTTGTTTATTTTTGATCAAATGATTGATTTTAATAAAGCTATGTTAAACAAGTACCGACTTAATAGAGTGTCCATACTTTTGCCATTTTATTTTACTATAAAATTACCATTCTATTTTTATTTTTTTCTATTTTTAAGGTAATTACTTATAGACTGCATATTATTTATTAATATAACTCTGCATTAATATTTGCAGGAATAGATAGATAGATAGATAGATAGTTGTTAATAGTTTAATAGTTTGCTACTGAGGTTGTATTCAAAAATCAACAAAATATGTAATTTTGCCAGGGATGGCTAAAATTTTACCTACAACTGGATAGTCAATGATTTTTTTTTTCCCTCAGTAAGCGATATTGTATTCTTTGATTTACAATTCCTCTAAAAAGTTTTCTTAAAAAAAAAAAAAAAATTCCATTTCCATTATTTATCAGATTTCCCATTACTCCAAGTTTTCAATTTGCATTTCCTTAGAGAGAAGGATGCAATATAA
The DNA here is from genome assembly GCA_022758105.1 of Pangasianodon gigas. Lineage (NCBI taxonomy): Eukaryota > Metazoa > Chordata > Actinopteri > Siluriformes > Pangasiidae > Pangasianodon > Pangasianodon gigas. The sequence continues at coordinate 3,979,805 of CM040478.1, read as the reverse complement.
TTTAGAAAGGTAGTCCCCTATAATATCCAAAAAAGCCTCTGAGGAACCTTTTTCTAAAAATATACTCTTTGGATCTCCTTGGATGAATCTGAGATCATGAAAGATTTGTAGAGATTTGAACGAACAAAGTCAGTGTGTGTGTTCAGTTTGAGTCAGTCAAGATAAAAAATAAAAGATATACTGACCCTGCAACAGTTAAAATACTGAGTGAATACAATACAATTACAATAATGTAGAACATAGTTTTAGTAAAACCTAAGGAGAGAAATAGATAGAAATAGAGTAAATAGAAAACAAAAAGTTAAAACTATTCTAATGTTTTACATTATTGTAATTGTTCTTGTATTCTTGTCATAAAATGTTCCTAAATAAAATAAAATAAAATAAAATGACTTAACTGTTGCTTTGCCTGTCTATATTAATAACAGCTGAAAGTTCTTTGCAGAACCTTACTAAAGATTTCCTTTTCAGAAAAGTTCCACTTCCACATGAGGCCCTTTTAGAAAGCTAGAACCCTTATCCATTCGAGAATCATTTGATTATTTTTCCCCCTCAATGGTTCTTTGAATGTTTAACAACTTTGAAAGTTGGGAGAACCCCTTTTAGTGAAAAAGGAAGATATTAAAATATCACTTATATTAGCTTCCTCAAATAAATCACAATATTCTATTCATTTCTACATTACTGCTCACACAAGTCCGACATCATTGACTGTGTTGGTTGGATAAATATTAATTTAAAAAAAACAACAACACTACTACACACATAAGCACACACTCTCGGAAAAAAAGTATCCCCTTCCACTTTTTGTATCTTCTATATTTTTGGTAACACTTTACATATTCACTTTACATATTCATACACTATTTCCTGAATTAACACTTAATTAAATATGAACTAATGATAAATTAAGGCATGTACTAATCACGAACTAATGAAGCACTAATCTTAACTAAGACGTGAGTCTTATGAATTCATGTGTGAATAACGACCTCCTTAAGTACGTGTTAGTACATGTTTGTTAGTTAACATATTAATTAACACACAGGGTTAAACTAAATCTTTCTAAACACATGCTTTTGTGTCATTCTCCATCCTTTTCTCCTGAAATCCCACTGTAGTACTAGTACATGCTCTGGGTGGCTCGGGCCCGGGGCACTGCTGCTTTGCCCACCAGGGTGAAATTAATACAGTAACATTTATTCATTTAGCAGATGCTATTATCTATTAACATTTAAAACCAGCATTCTATAAGATTATTTTCCGGTGCTTTAGTCTGAGAATGATGGAGAATGACGCAAACCGTTTTGAGATGAAATTATTGGTGTTTATTATTAGTGTGTCTTTCTATCTTCGATAAGGAGGATCAATGTAAATTATGAAAGTAATCCAGCACCATCCAATGATGTTTGTGTATGCAGCTGCATATGGCAAAATATACAAACACTTTGAAATTATTAACGTTTAATTCATATTTTTTCTTATAGAACATGTTTGATGTAGTTTACCCCTATGTGTTAATTAATACATTAACTAACAAACATGTACTAACGTACTTAAGGTGGTTGTTATTCATGCATGAATTCTTCAGACTCACATCGTAGTTAAGGTTAGCTCTTCATTAGTTCATGATTAGTACGTGCCTTAACTCATCATTAGTTCATATTTAAGTAAGTATTAATTCAGGTATTAGTGCACGATTACAATAACAGTACATGAATAGTGTTGCCACTTTTTTCCTAGAAAGGATCATGTCATGTCCCAAAAAACTCTAAGAACTAATTAATTCTTAGAGTGCAGTTAGTCACTTTAAAGGTACACTATATCCATGTTTCCATGTGAAAGATGCATATTAAAGGTACAGAAGATGATCTTGATGGTATTACCTCAGCGACTTCACTATAAACCCGATATAGTAGTGGATAATTGTAAAATGATATGTTTTGGTATGTAGCTTCAATGTAAACGGTAGAAACGCTTTATTTTCTGCTCAGCAGCTTCTTTAAGGTTTCTCTTTTGCTGAACATAAAGTGAGACATGAAGGAAGAGAGAGAGAAGGAAATAAGAGAACAGAAATAGCCTCTCAAGCAAGCCGAGCTCCCAACTGCTCTCCGCTCCTCGCATCTCTCCTGTTATCTTAATAAGTAATGAGACTGCCATGAGCTGACAATGAAGTATTTTGAAAATAGTTGTAATGTATAGCTGGTGAAGGGGCAGGCAGGCAGTGATGTATAGCGCAAACAGGGCTGGAAACAAGTGAAATATTAATGGGCTGTTTCCCCTCCCAGTTAATGTGGGACTTACCTGATTGCTGTGGGGGACGAGGAGGAGGGGGGGGTGTGTGTGTGTGTGTGTGTGTGTGTGCATGTATACAGAGGTGGTCATGGCTGGACGGTAGGTGAGTTTGAATGAGAATGGTTGAAGTTGCGTGTGTGTGTGTATGTGTGTGTGTGTGTGAAACTTTACCTGGTTTATTCCTGTCCTGCTTTATTTATTGCATTCTTCCATGCTCCATATAATACATGGCATGAAACTATAAACCAGCATTACCTGCAATTAGCACGGCCTGCTCTGAATTTATTTATTACACAGTCATTAATCATCAAATGTGTTTGTGGGACAAAGTTAAAATCAATTCAGAATAAATTCATAATGTATATGTATTATGTATATGAATATTCTTAGTCTTCTGTATTTTTGAATGTATTTTTAATTTATTTTTAACTTGTCCTCATGGAATTTGTGACCTGTTGGCTGCAGGAATCTGGCCTGCTCCTGGTGCCACTCGTTAGGTGTGACGTTGCTGGAGTGTGTTAATGCTTTCGCCAGGCGTGTTGGATGGGTTTGCAGGCTTCTGTAAAAGGTCAGTAAATGTTGAAACAGCATGCTCGTTCTACCAGGTGGCCGAGGAGAGCTCTGGTTTTTACAGACGTGTCTGGAAACTGGGTGGCCGCCTCAGGACGCTAACGAGACCAGCTCCAGAGACCGTGGGGGTCTTTGCAAACACCTTTCAATACAAGAAAACATGAAGAGAATGAGTAAAGCTGCTGTTTCTGATGTGTATGGGCAAATGAATTAAATCCAAGCAGAAGTGGTTAAAATTAAAACAGAGCCGTTTTCTAGAGTTCTGGTTCTATTGTGTATATTTTTGGTGGCCTATATATTCTATTTAGTAAAACAGTATCTATGGTGCTTCAGAGACATCCACAACTTCTCCTCTTGACCACTTAAGGTGCATTTTATTAAATGCTAAGTGTAGCATTTTTGAAAGGTGTGTGAATGCCGCTGAGTTGCAGTACCAGTGTGGACCACAGGGGGGCAGCAGTGTGATGAAAATCCCTTTACTGTGGTTTAAATAGTACCTGGAATTAAGACTGCTCCATTTTTGGGTCTCACATTTGAAAATAAGAGTAAGGATAGTAGTCAGAGGTTTTTTTTCTTTGACTTCATCTGTATGAAAGACAACACACTTACTCTTGTTCATTATGATTACTTTTTGTGTGTGTGTGGTAAAGCTTTTGGGTAACGGGGAAAAAAAAAAAATCCCGAAAGCATTTGAATAGTTTAAGTGATCCAGGAGATGATGATGATGATGATGATGATAAATCAACCTATGTCTATGCATTTTCTATTAGTTTCAATTAGAAAATAAAATCAGTCAGTAGACAATTTTGATTCATTCAAGCATTTATGTATTCGATTTGAATTCCTCTAGAACCTTCATTTATTTATTTATTTATTTATTTGTTTGTTTGTTTGTTTGTTTCCCCCCTAACTAGCACCGTAAAGGATTCTTTGATCTGGAAGTGTGTGTAACATGTTCTCATGTTCTCAATCTATTGTATCTAGATTGTCCTGAAGGGTTCTTTGAATGGTTAAGGGATCTATCTTCCTAAAGGTTGGCTTTGTCCTATCTTGGAGAACCATTAAAGAGTCTAGGTAGAACCCTATGAGAGATGGTTTCCCTTTCAGAAAAGGTGTGATATAAAATTCATTTAGAATTAGAAAGAACTCTTATCCTCAAGGGTTCTTTGAATGTTTAAGGGATCTAGCTTCCTCTTTACACTCCAGACCTCTAGAGAGAAAGAGAGAGAGAGTGAGTGAGAGAGAGAGAGAGAGAGAGAGAGAGAGAGAGAGAGAGTGGCAAGGCAGACAGATAGAATGCAATTTTACAATAAACTCTTTAAATAAAGGGTTCTTCAAGGATTCTTTGATGAGAGAACCATTAATAAATCTATGTAGAACTTTGTGAGATTTCCCTTTCAGAAAAGCTCGCAAGTAAGGAAGCTAGAACCCTTAGCAATCCAAAGAGTGGTTGAAAAAAAAAAAACACTCTTTTTAAAAGAGTTTATTTAAAAAAAAAACATGCTACTAGTTAATCAATATTCTTCTCTCTCTCTCTCTCTCTCTCTCTCTCTCTCTCTCTCTCTTCTTTTTCCCAATTTCTTTATATTCCAGATCCCAGATCTCTAGAGAGACAGACAAACAAAAAGTAAAAAAAAAAAAAAAGAGGGGATTCTTGAAGGGTTCTTTGAATGGTTATGGGTTCTAGCTTCTTTGCTTGGGACCTTTTCTGAAAGAGAAACTATCTTTTATACAGTTCTACATAGACACATTAATGGTTCTCCCAGAGGAACAAACCAAACTTTTCAGGAAGCTAAGATCCCATAACCATTCAAAGAACCCTAGATACACACACACACACACACACACACATGGTAGAAACAAGCTTCCTTACAGCTGTGTAACTAACAGAGCCTGATGTGGACTACGGAACCTGGCGCCTAGAACCACACTGACGTTTCCGATTAAAAAGTTCCGTTTTAGAGCCGTGGTGGCACTCAGCATGCTCGGAAACGCCATTCAAGCTCTGGAGAGGTCAATAGTTACAATAACTTTCTCTGAGTGTAAAGAAACTGGGGGGAAAAGAAAAGAGAGAGAGAGAGAGGGAGAGAGAGAGAGAGGGCCATGCCTGGTCAAATTGCTTCCAGATTGTCTCTTGGAGTAAATTATTACTGAAATTGAGTGCAGATTCTGACAGTGTTTCTGCGCCATCACACGGCACACTTTGAAGTGCAGAGTGAGCGACTCGTCCGCTGAATCACAGAGTTTCTAGAAGCCGCTCAGGTTCCGCCTCATTTGCACTATCATTTTCCTTCGCTTTTTCCTTCCCCAGTTGCAGTTTGCTTTAATTTACGACAACAAAGGGAAGATCATGAATGGTTTCTGATCACGGAAAATTTTTGAAGGAACGCTTTTGCTTTCTGACTTTATTATTCGCATACCTCTCCTCCTTCTGTGTGTATTCAATCCCTTAAAAACATATGCCTGATTATAACAGTGTGTATTCAATCCAGTACTATTAATACATTTAAATTCACACTACATCCAAACTCCTGGGAAGTCGAACTCAGTTTTGTTTTAATCTAAATTCCGGGTCTGGTAACATTTTCTATAAAGTCCGTATGTATAATAACCTCATAACATGTTGTTAAACATTCACTGTTATAATTATTTATGAAATCACATTACAGATAATAACATTTTTATCATGCATTTATAAATTATCCGAATGCATTATAAGCAGTGTTTATAACGCACTACATCATAGGAATTCAGTGACAGTTTGCTTCATATGTTTAATCATCGACACACTAAGTTTGGTCAGAAGCTGAAAAGTTTCGTAGTATGAGTTCCTGATAATCTCCCTGGAATAATTCATTAAAAAAAAAAAAAAAAAAGACAGGTCTCCTAATCATAATATGTAATGCAGCATAGTATGAGCACTACTTATGATGTTAACATTGCATAATAAAGATATAAAAGTGTAATGCAGTCTCATATATAATCATACCAATGTATATTCTGCTCTATGAATACATTATAACATTAATGAGTTCATACTTTATAGTTCACTATGAATACTGCATGACCTTCATAGAAAGCGTTTCTCTTAACTAACATTATTTACTGCAATTAATAATAATAAACAAATGTTAAACATTATTACTTTACATAAAACTTAGCAAAGTTAACGTGTATTAATTGATGTTTGTTTAAATGTTAATGAAATACACCTTCGATCTATCAACCTGTTGATTCAATCCATGACTAAAAAATGTATTTACAGGTAATTTAGCAAAAAAAATTTAACTACAGCATGTCCTGAAATATTGATAACTTTCTGAAATTTGGTCTCCAGGTGTAAATATTGCATCTTTTTTTAGTCTCAGTTCTGAATTTTTTTCTTGTTCACAATCGCAATGTTCATGTTGGTTAATTATAAGTGTTACTTTCTTAGTTACATTATGCTATATGTGTTAGTGATGGTGTATTAATGCTCAAATTCCTTAGTTAATATGTCAATAACGTCAACTTTAACACAACCTTATTACAAAGAAGTTGCAAAATTTTCATATGAACAGGTGGCTCCATGTTTTTTTTTTATGTGCTCAGTTTTCACTTGTGTTCATTCAAACATTTGGATTCAATTTTTTGTTTCTTTCACACACTACTTTTCTGAAATGTCTCCAATCAGCTGAGCGTCTCTGAGTGTGTTTCTGCGTAAAATCTCATCAAGCTTGCACTTGTTCTGGCTCTTCCACATCTCCGTTTTTTTTAATTATTTCCTCCTGTTTTCATCTGAAAGTGTTCTTTGTCTGTGTTTTAAAGGACTCTAATTACTTATTGTTTTCTGTACATGTTTATGTGTAATCGTTTTATGTTAAGAGTGAAAGCAAATTTAAGGGTGCTAAAACAAGCTCCGAGAAAAAAAAAAAAAAAAAAAAAAATCCCAAACTTTAGTGCTTGCCTGAAAAGACACATCAGGGCTGTGTGTGTGTGTGTGTGTGTGTGTGTGTGTGTGTGTGTCTTTTTGCTCCAAACACAAAACAATGAAGTTGAGAGTGCTACTCTTGGTTGTGTGTGTCTGTTTACAGATTTTTGCCTCTTTATGAAGACCAAATGTCCCCACTGTGATGATAAAATTACAACAACAGTGAAAATGCTGGAATACGCAGCTGGCCCACATAAAAAGAAGTGCAAAAATCCAACTTTTGGTAACTTTTCCTGTGAATCTTGTATTTTTAACTAATGTTAATAGCTGCCATAAAGTTCTTCAACATTAAATGTAACTATAAATGGACAAAATATGGTGTGTTGTAATTTAATTGATCAAAAAAATTTAATTGTTGGGAAGTTGTGGTCTAAGTCAAAAAAGAAATGCTAACTTGTTTCGTAGATTTTCCACAACATTAAATGTAACTGTAAATGGATAAAAAGTATGTGTTGTACATTAAGAAATGGCAAAATCATTGTGGTATAAGAGGAATAAAACCCTTCGGAATGTACTGATATTCAAAAAAATGATACTTAGGGTGGTAATAGTATCTCTGCTGCATCACAGTATACCGCTACTGAGTATTTTCCTGTATCTGCACACCCCTAAGTGTTTTCTTCTGTAATTGTTTACTGTTGTGTTGCTTTCATTTAGATTCCTTTACTTTGAATGTAGAAATTCAAGTAATTTCCACCTTGTTTAAAACTAAAAGACTTCAAAATCAAGATCATGCCTATGAACTCCACCTGTGTGTCTGGAGTGTAAGAGGGAGATCTTTTCAATTTTGCTGTATATGACTGTAATAGTGCTGTGTAATGAGGATCTGTCCATCAGTGTCCAGCACAACAACACACCTCCCTGATACTGTGTGTTATTAATATTTGCTTTTCATTTTGGCCATGAGGAAAGGAGCATGAGGGCGGACAGGAGCATGTTCTGTCATCGCTAATATGACCCGAGGGCAGGATATTACTGCTGAAATATTCACTCCCCCCCCCCCCCCCCCCCCCCCCCCCCCCCCCCCCCCCCCCCCCCCCCCCCCCCCCCCCATCTCACACACACACACACACACACACACACACGAGACAAAGAGCGTGGGTCTGTTATTGCTTGATTAAGTTGACACTGCTGTAACATGATGGAATGCTGACACACAAACAACAATTACAATTTTCATTTATTAAATCATGACACGTTGTACATTTCATCCATTTAATGTTGTGGAACATCTGCAAAACAAGTTAGTTCCTGTTCTCCCTTACTTTAGACTTAATTTTAGCAGTTTTACCTGGAAAACACAACATCATGAAGACTCTCCTGTGTCAGAACAACTTTGTCTGCAGTTACTATATATATATATATATATATATATACACACACACACAAACATATATAAACATATATATGTATATATGTTTATATATGTGTGTGTGTGTGTGTGTGTATGTACATAAACCATTTTCAAAATGTCCAAACAATTTTATAAAGTCCCTGTTTGAGTTCTTACTATAGAAATGATACGAATGAACACATTAATCATCTGTTTGCAGCTGGAACTACTGTCAGAGATGCTGTTATAGAAAATTAATCATTGATTTTCAAAACCGCAAACATCTGCGACCTTCTGATAGACCCCTGTTCGTTACACGATGCCAGCTCTAAAACGTCTAAAATGGAGAATGAGTAAATGTGACTGTCATTGTTGCTCTCTGTTGTGGTCAAGCTGATCATAGCTTGGCACAATATAAACACAACTTCCCTGCATGTAAGACATAGTACTTTTGTATTGATTGTACTTTTGTTAATTACTGACTGATCTGTACATGCTCAGTGCTGTTACTGACCGTTTGTATTTTCATCATTTCATTACTCTGTTGTTAGTGTGTACCTCTGAGTTGTCTTGGGGTTTCAGTGTGGATGAAAACTTTCACTATGAAAACTCCATATGCTCTTTTCTTTATAGTGTGGACAACGCATTATTTTCTTGAATAACGTTTTCCAAATGACTACAAAATTTTCTTTTTATTCATTTAGCAGATGTGAATGCCAACTGAATTACAGATAAAACAAACAAACAAAAAAAGATCCAGCCATCCTTGATCCTTGATCATTGAAGAGAATCGTAGCTCTTTCATGGTCCTTTTGAACATAACCTCTGCACATACCCTTAAAATATACCCTTAAACTATATTTCAAACATGAGGGAAGCTATTGAAGAAAAACTATTTCAGACATTTGACCTTGCTATGACCTTGACAATCTGAACACATAATGCCTCCTCTACCTAGTGGCTGAAACATAAAAATAAACAAGTCAAACAATAAATGAAATTATGTAGGCATCATTCAGCATCATTGACAAACATCAGCTAGGAAAATGTAGCTAAAACTGCTATACAGTAACATTACAAGAAGGACTTTGTCAACTCTAGGCTGTTTTAGCATGATGTAAAATATTGTTAGCTATAAATTCAAATTTTCTCTAGAAATTGCATCTTTAAAATAATTTGACACAAATGTAACCATCAAAAATTTGAACTCGGAGTTTAAAATATACTCCAAGACTTTCTTTGTGCCTTGTAGGTCCTTGTTCGAGAAAGCAGTGGCTCTCTAGTGATCATAGGAATTGACCTCAAAACCTGCTGGTTATGAGAAAAGATCTTGTGAACATAAACTTAAACAAACAACAAAAACATTCACACAGTATGTCAAACATTTTGTTTTTCTTCGCAAGGTGAAATTATAAAAATTGTTCATTTTCTGTGGGGAAATGCATTACAGCGACATATCCTCCATCGAATTGCTCTGACGCTCTTTGTGCAGGAGATGAAACAATTCAGAGTAAAAGACGTAAGCAGGTGGCTCAGAGCTATAATCTAACTGCAGACAAGTGAGTTAGTATCGGAGTTCTCTTATGAGAGACGTGGAGATGGAGAGAGAGACAGCAGTATGTAATATCTGCTCCTGGGGTGGCCTTTGCCTTCAGTGCATTCACGTAACATTTGTGTGTGTGTGCGTGTGTGTGTTGTTGCCATTAATAGAGTTAACCTACGAGGATGTGAAGGCTCCATATTACCCAATCTGTCTGTGTCGTCGGCAGTAGAATTAAAGCTGACCAGGTCAGAAAAAATGATGACCATCCTCTTTCTTCCTTTGTGTGCACACACAAGAGTGTGTGTATGTGTATATCAAGAGTGTGACAAATTTGGTGAGGACACACTGCTCATGACACCTGAGCCATCATATGATTAAAATTTTATACTTAACAATAAACTTTATGGTTGTTCGGGATTTTTTTTTAATCTGCAACACATTACAACTCCGAACAATTATTTATTATATTTATACTTATGCTTCATAGATAGAAGTGAGCATGTCATATACAATATTTCTTCAAATAAACATGCAGAAATTAAAGTTCAATTGCAAATTTGCTGATCACCGCAGTGCCACCTTAAAGACAAAAGATGCTCAAGATTGTCAGCTATGAAAATAAAAAAAAATAGTGAGGCTGGTGAGAAAACAAATGCTTATAGCTGCTTATAACCAGTTATAACAGGAACTTGTTTTGCCATAAATTTTCCACAACATTAAATGTAACTATAAATGGACGAAAAGTGTGATGTGTCATTTTTTAATGAATAAAAAATTGTAATGTCATTTTCAGTAGAATTTGAGTCAGATTTAGTCAGCAAAAACAGTGAAAGTGCTAGGAAGTGTTGAGCAGATGTAACTTGGGGGACAGTTATCAGTATCATGAGGAGTAAGTGTCTCATATAATTTAAGTATATTTTTTGTAATCATGTGTGTTTAAGACTTCATAGGAAAAAGTATTTCGGCATTTTCTTCTACATTATTTCATTGCATCCATATGGCGGGATATCAGAACTGCTCTCTGTCTCTTTTTATCCATGTCTCTTTCCTTTCTGCTGTTAGACATGTCAATCCTTCTTCTCAATCTGTTCTGGGTTTGATTGACAGGTTAATAGAGCGAGCGGATTGGCTGTAATGTGGTTTATTCATATTAGCATGGTGGTGGAGTCGCTGTCCTGTCAACGCACACTGAATTATTACTCTCTTTCTCTCCCATTGCGGTTTTTAAATTTTTGTAATCCAGATTTAAAAGCATATTGGTGTTTATACACTGCACACGATAATGATCCATCATACCACTGGGCTAGGCCGTTGTGTTTGTGTGTGTGTGTGTGTGTGTGTGTGACTGAGAGAGTGAGTGCAACACATAAATAAAAAGCAATTGGACCATCTGTTTGAATATCTCTTGGTCTCCCAGGAGATGCCCATCTGCCTTTTACATTATCCATTTCAACACACACACACACCCCTCCAATACCCTCCCTTACGGCCACTGTCACCATCACAACTCTTCTAACACCCCAGAAGCTCGAACAAACACTTTACCACACATACACACACATATATACACACAACCCAACACCCTCCTCTCTCCTTCCCGGATATGGAACATCTGAAAGCAGATGTCTTCCTTATTTCCCTACTTCCTGATTACATTTTCATGAATAACGTCTCATGTGGTAAAAGAGCAAAGGATTTATTAGCTCATCTGTTCAGATAACAAGAATACTCATGCCTAAGCAATACCTAAAGTTAAACCCTGTTAAGATACAACTTCAGAATTGATCATTCCTCTTAATTATCAATACTTTTTTAAGATTATTACAGAGAATATTTATTCTAAAGCAGAGTTTAACAGATCGTCTTTGGCTAGATACTGTAGATTCCTGTTCTTGGCTGACATGAGTGGAACACGGCGTGGTCTTCTCGTGCTGAAGCCCGTCTGCCTGATCGTTTGGCGCTGTATAGTGAGGTTTGTGCTGCGATTTCTTTTAATCTTAATCTCAATCTTGTAGAAATTCAAACAAATGAGTGTTATATAAATGTTTTCATATGTTACGAGTCATATGAAAAGATACAAAGGTTAGAGTTAGGGGTGGGGCTAGCATTTAAATTTTTTCTTATGAACTCATTTAAATAAAATTAAACAATTCAACAATGTCATCTTTGTTCATCTGAATTCGTAAAAGTCTCACATGAGACCCCTGCTCTAACACTAACCTTAATCATTTGACGTGTGAAAATTGCATGGAAGTATGCCTGTATGTGTTTATAGGAAGCAGGTCTTGAAAGCCAGTATCTCTTTTTACAATGGATTCAGGTGCTTCTCTTAGGAGTTCACGAGCAGTTCAGTGGCACCGTGGAAGCTGCAGTTCTTTACTGTGCTGTTCAAAGATCTCCCACATCTGACAGCACTCAGCAAGCCAATAATCCCACTCTTCTCTAGATCAATCCTCGATCAAAACATCAAATAAAAAGCGCTGCCTCCCCCCATCTCCCTTCTTCCATCTCTAAAAAAAAATCACTTACTAGATGGTATTAGACAGGCTGGCAAAAGCATCATTACCACTGGGACTGCAGAGAAGAACAGGCCGGAAAGATTACTGTCGGTTTGCGTCGGTTTTCCCTGCTACTAAGCCTGGAGTTAGGAGTGCAGTATTATTGATAAGACGGCGCTCTCCGGACTGGAGGGGCCGGACGAGAGCAATCCTCAGAAGTGCACTTTCATGTCCGTGTGTAGCAGAACAAAGCGAGGATTAGCACGCTAACTTTGATCGGCAGGGCTGGAGGTGGAGGTGCTGGGAGGTGGAAGTCCTGAGGGACATCTACCCCAGGCGGAGAGAGGGATCTGGGTCGAGGTGGCACATTCGAGTCCTCGGAGATCGTGAGATCCAGACCATGGAGTCCACGAAGACTCCGGGTTCCTTCCCAAACTGTGTGACTGACAGCGGTAATGACAGGGACTATCAAAGTGTGGGAACTGAGGCACATTCTCACAGGAAACGCATGCCTGGTTAGAATAAAAGATTCGACTCATAAAGGAAGAGAAGTTTCTGATTGTGTCTTGCTTTCGGAATGCTTGTACCTTGTACCTTGATATGTTCAAAATGATGTTTCATCCCACCAGGCGGTTCATAAGTAGATTACTATTCGTAATTCGTTTTGTTACAGCAGTCAATAAAGCGTCCAATGCAAACATGGTTCATTTGTATTTCAATTGATGTCCTGTCCCCATTAACTTATAGCTCTAATGCATTCAGCTACATTAGTGAATAGACCTCGCCGGATTAATCACAAGTTCATTGGAATAATTTGCTTTCCTGCTGCCTAATCGAATCGCTGACATTGGTAATAAGGGCAAATCTCACCTGTCTGCCCGGCCCCTCACAAACAAGCAAGATGGATTCAAAACCTCGCCAAGTGCTTTCTTTTCATTATTCTCTTCCAAACAGCATTTTTCCATCGATTTTTGACGCACAACCATGAAGAAGCGATATCTGACCATGATTTGAGCTAACTCTAAAGCTGTTTGTCCTTGTCCTAGCCTGTGTCACATGATTTGATATTCAGGTATTTTTTTTTTTTAACGCTTGCATGCAAGTTGGGACTTGCACTTAGTGCCCCTTATCAGCTTCACTCAGAATGAATGTTATAATGAATGGCTTTTATGTCTGGAGAATAAAACCGCTAAATAGGTTGCTCACGCATTATTTATTTAGAACTAATTAATTGAAGTAGACCTGTATTGAATTCACGAAGGTGGGAAAAAGGCTACTGTTGCCCTCGCTAGCTCTCGGGCAAGAAGCCTCCAGCTTGTAAAGGCCGTCCTCCAGTGTGTTAGAGGTGAAATGGAAAAGTTTAGAGGCAGGAAGGTAAGGAGAAAGTGCAATTCCCAGTTTTTTTTTTAAACTGTTCTGGCTTCCAAATGAGACTAAATAGATACTTAAGAATGTCATCCAAAAGTCAAATCCATTCTAATACTCTTAGATAAAAAGGATATCTCAAGGATAGACGTTTTAAGGGACAAGAAGTCTTTAGAGTAAGAACTGCCTCGTAGGCCCATTTTCATCAAACCCATTTTCATCAAATCTCACTCCAGCACCAAAGTTAGGCATCATGTTTATCATAAAAAGCGAAATCAGATCATAGGCCATCACTCTTACTAGGGGTTACATACATTAGTTGACATACATTCACTAGTTGCCACTTTGGGGATGTTGGCTAGTCAGGGAGGTGGAAAAAAGCAAAGCGCCAAATGCTAAAGAAAGCAGCTAAATGTAGTTTGTTAGTCTAAAATCATTTCAGACTAGATTAAGCCAATTCTACAGTCAACTGAACAAAACTATGCTGGGAAAAGTCTTTTTTTTCATTTTCTTTTGCTTTAATAGACCATTACTTCTCTACAGTCCTGAAGGATTTCCTCTTGTCATTTTTGTCATTTAAAGCTAAATAAAATTGAAATAAAATCCTTCCATTGTGGCAAAGTGAATTTAATGACCAGTGATGTCATGCTTTCAGAGCCATGGGTTGCACATTACTATCTAATGTCACTCCACTTAATCTAGCTAGTTTAGAGTCACAACAGTGGAGCACGCAAGCTCAAAGAGGCTGAGAGAAAAACTCGTTTTTGGACACTACTGAACCTGGAGTTAAAAATGGTGAAATAAACCTCCAAGATGCTGGTGTAGACATCGCAAGTTCCATCCATCTTTAGGCTATAAGAGCTTTCACATCGCTCCACACAATCTCTGTTTCAGAAGCAACAATTTCTGCTGATCCACACAATTTTAACAATTGCTACATCCTTAAATAGTGTAAAATGATGCTCAGGTTTATCATTTTGCACATTTACCACACTAGTTTATTTTCTTCTGTTGTTAACAGTGTAGCCTAAAAAAAGCATTGAAGTTGAAAATGTAATTTATAGTCTGTGTGTGGCTGTTAATTGAAGTGTAGTTTGACGTCTTCTTTCCCGCACAAATAAAACAGTGACTTTAAGAGTAAATTTAACTATGGAAAATATGACTACTCAACTACTTTTTTTAATTACAGTTTGACTCGTAAAAAAAAAAATTAGTCATGCAACCCCTAACCCATACATGGTTTGCGCTATGTAACATATTTATATATCCGTCACAGTAATTCATGTCGTTCTTGATTTCTTCACACAACACTGGCTGTAAAACTGAATTGGAAAAAAAATCCATTAACGTCAAATCAGTCTATCATTACCAACCCAGATGTAGCCTATTTCTCACAGTTTAGTGATTATTAGCGTCTCAAAAGGCAGCTCTTTCTGAGATGATGCATTGAGCTAATACCATTATCGCTTCTCCATGTTCCGAGGCTCATGCCATGGCAGTGACTTAGGTCATTTCAGTTCGTGATTATGACTAAACAGGTCCTGTCCATGGCTCTTTGTGATAGCAGAGCTCTAATGGCGCTTATAATGGCTGACTCGCTGAAGCAGACAGCGGTGTTTTATGCGTTATGGTCATGCCCGTGGACGGCTTGGGCCTGGAAGGGACTGTGTCTAGAATAAACAGTTCTCAGTATTGTTGTGCACACAGCCATACAGGACATGACTGCGAATAACTAGACCCACGCTGCCCATGTGTCCAACTCTTTATTCATAGCAGCGTATTTTCCTACTGCAGCCTTATACATTATCATCAACTACCTGAAGTGAGCGATTATTTCAGCAGTTCTAGGGCTGAACAAAATCAAGGCTCTAATCCAACATTTCTCAGCAAACCAGTATATTAAGTTGGTGTGAGATATCTGTTTCCAATTTCTCTTACTTTTATAATGATCTTTATAATGTTCTACCCTGTTCACACTCTTCCCTCCATCCCCCCCTCCCCCAAATATATGCCAACTGATTCAAATAGTGTTAATGGAGGCTGTGAAAACAATGTGAGTTTGATGCTGCAACCAATCACCAGTTTTTGGTTCCAGACCAGCAGTGTTTTGTTTCTGGAACAATTTTGACAGCTGAGAAACAACTCTTTTCTGGCAGAAAGGCATGGAACGGTTGAAGATTAGGCACTGACTCTGGAAAAATCACTGGCACGTCACTGGTAGAAGAGAGCTACGAGCCTAGATACAGTCACTAATACAACTTTCTCTTTAACTTGCTTTTTTTTAAAGCATTGTTGTGGCTTTAAGCCACAATTTCATCAAACTGAATTCTATTTAAACCCTAGAGCACAATGGTCCAATATTCTCTGACAATTATTACAAGCCTGAGTGAAATGGAAAGCTATTTTTTTTTTTTGCATAGTTTTTTTTTTTTTGCAAATAAGAGTCACAAAAGTATCAGGTTTAAGGTAATAGTAGAAGGGGCTATTGAGAACAATGTACCAATAATACATTGTACCATGTTTATTGTACCATGTACCAATCTAACATTTCTCTAACTTATGTCATATTTTAAAGTTTTCATTTTACTCACCCTTGTAAATTAAGACTGTTGAAAATTAGCAAATTTAAATATTGCAAACATGAGTCAGTCTGGGGAGGAAGCAACGGTTTTAGACATTTGACCAACATCATCTCATGAGAAATCTATACAAATTTGAATGAATGTGGGTGATGTGGTTCAATTTCATTCAATTTCATACAAATGAAGTCAAGCAAAAAAGTATGAACACTAACCCCACTCCTAACCCTAGCCTTTCTCGATTCTGATTGGTCCGAAGGTGTTGATTGATATCCTATAACAGCAGCTCCGACACTGGTGCAGCAATCACAGGGTTATATTAATGCGCTAGTTTTAATATAACAACTTACACAGGGACTTGTATTGTGGATGGCAGATTAAAAATTTGCGTAATCGTTGATATGATGGTTTTCTGTGAGGGGATGTTTATTTAGCTTTTATGGAAAAAAGTCTTCAGTGTCAGCGCTTTTCCCCCTTCTTTCTCATTTCCCATTTTTGTGTCACTAACTACACGAGAAAGAGAAAATTGAAGCTGGTGAGGGAACGACTGTTTATACCTGCTTTAACGTATGGTAAGTGATAACAGGAGCTAACTTGTTTCGTGGATGTTCCACAATATCAAACATGACAATAAAACTGATAAAAAGTATGACATTATTTTTTAATAAATAAAAAAAATGTTTGTGTTAGCAAGCGTTGCTGAGGTACCTGAGGAATAAAACACTTCTGGACTTGTTGGATGTATCTCTAATTCGTTCAGGCCTCATCACACCATACTCTCGTTGATTATTTTCCCACAACAGCACATCCCAAGGTGTTTTATTCCTTACTTACGATATGCAATTTAAAGCCTTATATCTCATTATATAATAATTGTGAGTGGTGGTTCGGAAAAGTAGGTTTACTTGTTCCTTAAAGCAGTCCAGAGTCTGATGTTTGATAGTAAACTATATTTTCATAACCAAATATACAACATGTAAAACTATTTTCAGGCACCATTCACTAGGAAACTCGCACACCTGATTACATAACACTTCTACTCTTAATCTGTGGGCCTGTTCTTAAAATAGTTCAGTGGTTCCATGAATCAGAGCTGGCTCTGGCAGCAACACCAGCACCAGTGCCAGTAGAAAAGGGAACTCTGCCATCTTTAGCAGCTTGAGGAACGTCCTACCTCTTGGTGCACCTTGGATGTTTTCCATCTGGAAGGATTTCTGCCATTGAGGTTGTAATTTTTACAGGTCATCACTTTTCCCTAAATTCTTTAACTTATTTAGGGTGATATTTTATATCTGCTAGACAGCCCCATTGTCATAGTGGGATAATCGAGGAAGCTGTCCTGGATGACGGCCCAAGGAGGGTTTAATCGTCTATTCACATGCAGAATATGACTGACTGATACAAGTCTATTCAATAAAACTGACATAATCTGGGTTAATATTTTCCCCTATTTTGTAAAATGGGTTGGTCTGCTGTGTTTTTGTGGTAAGAACCTTCCCACCCATGGAAATTTTGTGTTAAATTACGTTTCTCTCATGTAGAGGGTCTCTAGCTATCAGGAACTTTCTTAAACTAATAGTTTGCTAAGATGTTGCGTAACTCAAGTGCACAAAAAAGAAAAAAGAAACTGACTATATGTGCAGTATAGCAATATTGATTATCACAATAGAATGAGTTAGAGTTTGGTTATGGGTTGCAGATGTCACGTTTTGCAGACTTTGTGTGTTTGCTTCTTTGGGTTTTTTGGGGGTGGGGTGCATCTTAAATGGTTTGTCCCAGGCCCGGGCAATATTCACTTCATTCCTGCTGCTAGCCAAACAACTACTAGCGTAAAGAAGATACTCTCTCAGGATGACCTACCACAGCTTCTTCAGAGAAATCTTTGTTTCAGTGTGAAGCAATCACAGCTTAATAGCTATGGAAACCACTATGCTGAGCAGACACAGAGTCACTGTTCTCTAACAGTTCCCTGAATCCCCTGCAGCTTTGAGATATCGATCTTTGTTCTTCTTCTGAGATATGGTTCGGGATTCAGGAAGAAGAAAAATCCTATTAATAAAAAGCAAAGAGTACAAATAAGACACACAGATTGATCGAATCTCATCTGCGGGTGTATTTGGGGTGTTGTTTCCATGTTTGCTGTTGATTATAATCTCAGTGTGGGTGCGTGTTGATGTTCTGTGGTTTTACTCCTTTTTTTTCAGCCGGTGACGCTGCGCGTGTGGTATCTTTTCAAACCCTTCAGACAACAGCTGCCATTGTAAAAAGCAACCATAGCTCATAACCCGCCAATCAGCGCTGTGTGTTCCCTTTGTTTTAAAACCAGTCGACCATCTCACCTCCCTCCACCACGTTTCACTCTAACATCCATCAAGATAATGGCGATATCTGAGGATAACGCCGCTCAGGAGACACGGAGACACACACACACACACGGAGACACACACACACGGATAGAGGAAGCACTCCAACGCTGTAAAAAGTGCAATTAATAATTACATGCTCAAATGATGTCATAGTTAAGTGTTTGGTGTTGTTTTTACACATGGATATGGATGTGGAAGGTGGTAAATGCAACAAGCTATAGTGAGAGATGAGCCAGGAACATCCTGGTCTTAATAAATCAATCAGTGGAAAATAAGCACATCTACAATCTTCATACAATTCTGTTCCCTGAAAACACAAAAAAAAGGTAACCATAGAATTAATCTCAGTAACCAAAAAGACATTGTGTTGTTACGGGGATTTTAAATAACACTTGGTTTTTGTGCTAAAAATAAAAAACAAACCCACACAAGCTTTACCATCTGACATTGATACAAAGACATCACAGTTCAGTACAAACAGATTTTTTCCCTTTCTTTAATGAAAAAAGAGCACAGGAAGGAGGACAGAAATGGGAGGGGCTTCTTCCTCTCTCTCTCTCTCTCTCTCTCTCTCACTCACTCACTCACTCACTCATCTAATGAGACATATTAATGACAGTAGACCTTAATTCAAGCCATGCATTATTCATCATAATTGATTATCCTGCTTTGAAGGAATACCTTTTTTTTTTTGTCTAAAAAATGATCCCATTAGCAAGAGTTTAATCCAAATCAAAGCTGTCAAAACATGCGGGTCTCAGGATCCTGCCTCTATCCACTGACACACGCACACACACACACACACACACACACACACACACACACACACACATGCTTAGGCTGTCATAAGGCCCTCAAATGAATCACTTCCCTACACTTAGATGTGATGTTTCATTCATAATTTTCCTTCCCTAAAGTGGCAGGCAGTCCCTCCCCACCACTCTCGCCGAATTTTGATCCATTTTTTACCTCTGAGTAGCTCGAGGGAGATTTTAGCGAAATCAATTTCGAAGATAGATTTTCACTGCTGAGCCTTCAATTCATCTTGAATATCAGTTTTAATCGCAGCGTTTCGTTCAGATCACTTTCCCTTCCAAGGAAAATGGGCTGCAGTGTGAATCTAATCGCCTGCAGGAAACTGGCATTTGAACCCGAGTATGTTTAAAGAAACAGAACAAACCCGTGGATCTTCAACCAGATTTCTGAAATGTACCTCCACCTCCTGTTATGAGAAAATGTGTTTTCATGTACGTGTTTAACTGGGTATTCTAAAAATGTGGTGACTTTCTGACCAGCAAAAAGTCCAAATTTTGAATTATGTTTTCATAATCAAAGGTTTGTGTTAGAAATGTATTAAACATGTTCTTGAAAATTTTTAAACTATATCATGACCAATAATTGAAGGGACAGGTTTGTGTTCATATTCTGAGAATGACACAGTGACTATTTGAATGAAAAAAGGAAAAAAATACAATTCAAATAGAAAAAAAAAAAAAAAAACCCAAATGAATTAAATATCGATGTGTTTTGCCACAAGACAATGGTACAAAATGTTAGGCAAAATCAACAGAAACTTTTTTGAAAATATTTTTTCCCATGATTGCATAGGGCTAATTTTAAAGATGATTAAAAATAATGTTAACACTTACGGGCAACATTTTTCTTTACAGTTTTATAACAACGGTGCACAAAGGCAGACACTTTGAATCGATGAAGTGACATTTTTACAGTCTTTAATTAGCAACCTAACCTCCTTGTGTTGTAACGTTACAGTATTTTCACTACAGTGGTAACATTTTTAATTACTCTGTATATAGATATATTACCATTAATATCTTAACACACACTACATTATCATTTTTTGCATTGCTGTTCTTTAAGATCAATAAAGGACATCTATGAAACCTAACACTAATTGTCATGTTGGTATAAATGAAATGTCTTTGTTCTTTATTTTATTTTATACATTTTTTAGGGGGTGATATACTGTGCTTTATTGTCATGATAAAGACACACAAACAAAGAACATGCTATTTAACAAAGAAAAAACATAATCTTTGATATGGTGACATTTTCTGTAAGAAGATTTTTTTTTAAGTTTATGGAAGGAGTCTCCAGTTTCACCACTTTGTAAAAGTCAGAGGTAAATGTGCAACTTTTAAGACCTTAAGACATGGGAAAGTCTTAAGGACAGAGGGCTTTCTGGCTTCTTAGTAATGTGACAAGCTGCATTTTGGCAATAACGTACGTGTTAACAGGAAATAACTTGTTTCACTGATGGTTCAACATTAAAAGTAACTAGAAGTGGATAAAAAAAAGTACTACGGATAGAAATATTGTTGTGGTATAAGAGGAATAAAACACTACAGGATGTACTGTTAAAGGAAAATAATCAACTTCGAGGTGGTAAAAACTACCCCACTTCATGTTGGATGGCATCACACCACCCTGTTCTTGATTATAAGAAATAAAACACTTTCTACTTTTAATTATTTTGCTTTTGTTAGTGTTTATCTTGTATGACAATATACAGTATGTTGTCCTTTTTAGTACCTAATACATTTAATATCTTAGTAATATTTATTTGGCAGTGTGTAATGGCAGTATCTTATCCTGCCTCAATATCACATTGTATTCCTGGACCATTTTTTTTTACCCACAATCCTCCCCACTTTCCATTACTTTTATTGAATCTCACACGTCCTAGTTTTTAACAATGCAACCCACGGCACAAATACACTCTAGGTGATCAATACCGGTTAAGAGGTATATGTGTGTGTGTGTATGTGTGTGTAATAACCCCGTGATTAATGTGTTTTAAAGTCAGGCTTTATTTACTACTCTCCATCTCTGTCCTTTGTTTGGCCGTGGTGTTTTAGATCATTCAGAAATTGATTGATACACACAGTAATCAGAGGGGGGTCGGTCGAAAGGAAACTAATGTTTCCTTGTTCATCAAACCGCATTGTGTGGAAATTACAGGTTTGGAGTGACCTTTGGCCAACTGAGCGTGGACATATTGTCCATCAGAGATTATTATATTTATGTAGCTTAAATGCAACCCTCATCTTTTTACCATCTCTGGGAAAAAAAGGTTTCATCAGAGAATCAATACACTACCTTGTATCTGAACCGCTTAGGAATAATTCTTATTCAGATTCTTTGTTTAAAATCACATTGTCAGGTGCAGTGTTTTAATTAAGCCTACACTGTAACCTATATATATATATATATATATATATATATATATATATGTATATAGGTTCAAAACCCAATATATTTTTTTTACCACGTTTTAACCAAATTATTGTGTTTTTCCGCCACATTATTTTACTTAAAAAATAGTGAATTATTGCCTCTTTTGGACCAAACTATTGGGTTTTCAACTTTTTTTTTTTTTTTTTTTTTAAAGCAAATCATTGGGTCTGAAATTATAGGCTTCTTTCAACAAATTATTTGGTCTTTTGAATCAAACTATTGGGTTTTCAACCAAATTACTTGTTTTTACTCAAACCACTGGGGCTTTTCAATTAAATTACTCTCTTTTTTTTCAGCTAAACTATTCAAACTATTTGGTCATTTTGTTTTGGATTGTTTTCCCCCAAGGCTCTTAATCTTTGTGTCTTGCTTCTGATCATGAGTACTAATCAGGAGACAGTATGCAGGATGCTTCAACATCATATGTATAGTAAAAAAGGTTGGGGTAATATCAGTTCAATATTTTTTTTTTACTGCAACAAAACTACCCCTCTCCGCATCCCAAACTAAACAAGTGTGTCTGATTCTTAGAAAGACCCAGCTCTGGGCAGTAAACTAAACCCCATAGCTGACATTCAATCCAGAATCGTAAAGGTAGAGCTCACCTTAATATGTCATATGGAGCTCACAATGGCTGCCTTGCATGTCTTCCACCTCTTATCACATCATTTCGGCTGATGGTATTGTGTTTACACCGTGGTCATTTTTAACCTTCTTGACTGATATGAAGTGCAATGGCCTGAAATTACAACTGCATAGTTTGCTGGAAGATTTGTGACTCCAGTCCCTGCCACTCTGTCCAAGCTGGCAATTCTGATAAATAAGAATTGAATTTAGTAGCAGCTGTGACATGTTGATTGATCAAAAAGCTCATGGCTAAAGCGTCCCTTCTCTCCAATCTTATTTATCCTTCGTCAAACGGTTTCAAAATCAATATTGGCCTTGTATACAAGCATCTCTGCTACAGGCGCTGGAGAGACGTGAGGAGCAGCTAGGAGAAGAAAAACACCTGCTCTCTTGCTGATGGTTACTCATTTTTCCTGTCAGCTACGTTTGAGGACTAAATAATTATTTTTGGATATGGTTGGAGGCCAGGTGGGGATTATTATGTGATCCATTCAGATAGCTAGCGAGTGCTTAGAGAGACCTTAAAGCACACTGAACATGCTACTAGAGTGATGTGTCAGAGAACCAAGAAGAAGATAACTTAGCATATGGACTCACTGGTTGGCCCACATGTACAAATAGCTATTCCCTTTTACTGCTTTTCATATACAGTGGCCAGGACAAATTGTCCTAATATGGTGTTAGCAGACACTTCTGGCTCAATATCAAACGAGGGTTTGGGACTCTGTGCGGTCATGCATGAAATTTGCAATCTATTTTGTTTTATCCATTTATTTTACAAATATTATGAATATCACTGTAACTATAAATATTTTTCTGTGATACTATTTAAAAATTTACTGAGAGTCACATTCAAATAATTCAGGCCACAGTTATCATAAAAGTGACACTCTGCACTAGCGTAGGAGTTCAGCAATAAAAAACTGACAAATGTCTACCTTCGCTAGTTTCGACAACATTGAGTGACTCTGACTCAGAGGAACTGCAGAAGTCAAGAAAACAAACATGAAAATATTCTGAATCACTTGTTAAATATGAATTTGCAAGCCTGACTGTAAATAATGAGAAGAAAACAAAATATGTGGCAGAGTTTTGGTAAAAAGTTTGGTAAAAAGAGTTTTGGTAAAAAAAAAAAAAAAAAAAGCACTGACAACGATGATCCTCTTTGCAAGCTCCTACTTATGTGAAGCTGGATTCAGCGAGATAACTCCAGATGAGATGTGTCCTTTCAAACACACATCCTGACTTTGAAAAAAGTTATTATAAATCTAGAAAATGGAGGGTGGTCAAGGCTTGAGGTCACAGAAAATTCATTTGGTTGTTTGGACAAGAGGTTTGGGAATCCTGTCACTAATCCCAATGAAACTTGGTGAAAAATGGATTTTGGAAGTCAAGGATTTGATTTCACTTCCAGACCAGTCCTCTTGACTTCTTTCTAAACACCATTTGCACTGAATGGATAACATGCAAAATTTTCAGCTCTTTAGCATTTCAGCTCTTTGTTATTCCTGCCTGCATATTTGCCATAGCCCTTGTAATAAATTGTAATCAACAGTGTTTGTAGGAAAGACAGTTTGGGAGTAGCGAATGTGATTCCTGCTCATTTTTATTTTTTTTGCCAGAATAATAATGTCACCAAGCTGGAAGACATGCTGATACAATTCTGTCATGGTCATGCATGCTCATAGTAGAAGTAGCTGGTAGTGCAGTCTTCCAGACCTGTCCATCAAACAGCGGTGGCTCTTTTGCCCTCCCTGTCGGGGGTGGGCTCCCAGAAGCTGGCCTGCATTAGACCCTGTGGTGAAATGGAGTGGGGATGGGGTTGATGTATAAATATAATGGATGGGCCTGTCCAAAACTGAATGGCTGTCATCAGTTTAGAGCTAATAAAGGCCTCATGTCCAGTGTTGACAGGCTGACATGGAGACACATTTCCATGTTTGAATAGATGTTCATATTGACCCTATGCTCCACACAGAACTACATTAAGCACACTCCTGAGTGATGTTAAGAGGAAGTGTGCATGGAGAATAACATGCTACTTTGGTTTTTTTTTTTCTGTGTCTGATAGCCATTCTGATTCAGTGTTTATGTGATGTTTTCCATTGTTGTTTTATTACCACAAGTGCTCCACATTGATGTTTAATGTAATGTCTTCCAACTTTTGTTTGGCTCCTCCTGGGCTCCATACGGCATCTCTTCAAAAGCTTGAAAGCACAGCTCCCCTCTTGTGCGTGCATGCCCCTAGTGTATGCTCAATAAATAACTTTGATGATGTTTATGAAAACTAATGGGCTTTTATGAGCACACTGTATGCTTTTTTGTGAGCTCCTCAAACGGCTGATCCCATGTTAGCGAATGCCCCAGTCTCCGGCTGCAACGGGTTTATTGAAATTAAACTTGAAACCACTCGGGATATAACAGTTAACCTGTCTTTTGCTGCGACGGCTGCATCGTAAAACACACGTCTGTCGCACATTCGGATGTCAGCTCACATGACCTATAATGTGAAGCTGGGGTCAACGTGAGAGTGTTTATCAGACCTAACTGTCTCTGCCCTCAGAACAACCCTCTTCTGAAAGATTATATATGGCATATCACGGTCTGTACGGCTGCATAAAGATATGAACTAATGGCTTCACATGAAATATTTATTTATCCTCCAGTTGAGCGTAGAGTGGAATACTCTCATACGATCCAACTGAGTGTTTTTTTCATACTCGATTATGGATAATGAAAAGCATATTTAAGTATGATTCGCATTTGCAATGCTGTAACGCAATACATGCATAATCTGTGAATACACAATGTCTGGGTGAAAATAATACATGGTGATGAACATTAAAATCAGCTAGGACTGTGCAAGCCTGGCTAAGGCCTCTGAGGATTATCGAGAAGATGGACACTGATGAAATTATAAATGTATGTTTATCTGTGTGTGTTTGGACAGCTGCGGGACATTACGTGAAGACTATAAGACCTCTGCTAGTGTGGGAGAGCACAGAAGCCAGTCCTGACTCGACCTATGGTTAGCTACAAATATAAGTCAGGGAGATTCAGGAATTTACAGAAGAGTGAACAAAGTTCCCAAAGAAATGCAGTGCCCTCCAGAAGTATTTGCACCTTTCTGGAAAATAAGCAAAATTCAATCTATTAATGCATAACAACATATGCATTGAGTGAACAGTACTTACAAACAATATAGGTAGTGCATTTTTCTGCAAAATGGCAGTTTCAAAAGTATTGGCACCCTTCCAAATAAGTAAGGAATAAACCGTTTAGGATATGCTGTTATGCTGTTATAGTTACATTTAATGTTGTGGAACATTCCCAAGACAGTGTATTTCCTGTTATCACTTGTGTTATAGCAGCTATAAACATTCATTCTCTCATTGCCTCTTTTTCTCTCTCTTCAAGTTAACAAAATTGCAGTTTGTCATATTACCGAGAAAACTAAAAGCTGGAGACTCTCTCGAGGTGAGAACTTACTAACTATTCCAAAACGCTGATACTGGAGACTCCTTCCATATCCTTACAGAAAGCTTTACCACATCAATGATCATACGATCTTTGTTAAATAACAACACGTGTTGTATAACATTTATTATTAGCCTTAGATTATTTGGCTCATCCACCATACAAGTCTCTGTGAATGAGCTGTTCTTATATAAATGATAATGTTTATGTTAATGAGTGCATTAATATAAACCTGTTGTTGGAATTACAGGTAGTACTACTGAGAATTCAGCAGTGCTGTAGTATAATATTTCATAAAGCCTCCCGTGGAGACAATAACAGCACTGAGGTTCTTCCTGTAATGCATAACAAAGTTGGAGACATTAGTAGAAGATCTTGGACTGTTCTTCATTTAAAACATTAAGATCCTTTATGCTATTATGTTTGTACACGTGTAAGCATACATACATACATACATACATACATACATACCACATACTGGCTTTTCTGCAATACAGGAAGCTTTATAAAATAAACAAAAGAGGATTTACCGCTATCACTCACTCTGAATTAATGCCAGAAGTCACTGAAAGTCAAAGAAAAATCCTGCCCTTGTAGCCATTTCTATTCTAAAATGGGCTGAGCTGCAGATGTGAGGGCAGCTCTGTTTGTTTGAGGGAAGTGGGGTTTTAGTAGAGAAGCTGTTTGTGCAGCTGTAATGGTCAAAGGGTGGCAAAGGGGGAGATTCACATAGAAAAGTGGGTGGGCTTTCAGAAAGCTGCTTCTAGAAGCAGATTTATCTCAGGTTCCTGAATAGCGCAACAGTCCTGAACGTTCACTCTGGCACTGCGAAATTTAGAGATTACGAATTGAATTCCTGATGCGGTGGCCATCTCTGGCAGGAAGTATAAGAGACCAGAACTAGCCCAGCTTTCTTATGGGTTCCAGTCAATCACAGCAACACAAGCCAATCACGTCAAACAGTAGATGACAGAAAGTGTATCCTGGAGTTAGAATATATGGAAATATGATTATATTATTGGGGAAATATATGGAAATAAAATCAGCTCTGAGTGGTCACATCTTACTGCCTATAGATGTCTATTTCATGCCATGTGCGTGTTGACTTTCATATACTGTATATGGAAGTCTGGCATTGATAAATGTATGTATTGTGACTGATTTTTTAATCTAGCTAACCACATGAATTTAAACTGATCTTATTCATATGCTTTACGTTCATAATCTTCATTAAAGCCAGCTAGCTTACTACCATAAGCTAACAGGAGGATTTATGAGAGAATGCTGTATTTTCACTGCTAGCATGAGAACCTGACAGGATTTCTAAAAGAATTTTAAGTCATATTCATGAATGTTCAAAATCCTAACTGCTAATGCTAGAATAAACTAATCTGACAGGATTCCTGAGAGGATTTTGTTCATAAGTTTCACTGACACCACAATTTACTAACAAACGCTAATCTGACAGCATTTCTGAGAGGATTTTTAAGTTGAATTTATTCTTATTCAAAATCTAGATACCTAGCTAGCATGGGCTAACCTGACAGGATTTCTGAGAGGATTTCTAAGTCATATCCATATTTTCATAATCTTGCCTTGTGAATGCTAGCTAGCTAACATGCGCTAACCAGACAGGATTTCTGAGAGGATTTTTAAGTTATATTTATTGATGTATTTATTGATTAATTGATCTCTACTGCTGACACTAGATACCTAGCTAGCATGATGTAAACTGACAGGAAGGTCTGAGAGGATTTTTTCTGTCAGGTAAGCTCATGTTAGCTAGCTAGCAAAGGAAGAATTATGAACACATTCATATGTTCATAATTCTTCCTTTGCTAGCTAGCTAACATGAGCTTACCTGACAGGATTGCTTGGTTAATTTTGAGTTATGTTCACTGATGTTCACAATCTCTACTGCTAACACTAGATACCGAGCTAGCATGAGCTAATCACTTCTAAAACTAACCACTTCCTAAAAAAAAACAACAAAAAAAAAAAAACACAAATTCATATATATCAAACTCAAAAGCATTAGTCAAGGCTGTTAAAAAAAAAAAAAAAAAAAAGCTAAAAGACCTAAAAGTCTGCTAATCCCAAGAAACTATGGAGCACCCTTACGTGAACTGGAATCTAAGTCTAGTTAAAATAAAAAATTTTATTTTTGTTGAATGTTTGTCCATCTTAAACCTTGTCCTAGCTTGTGAAGTTATGTTGCTAGATATCGGTTACTCTATTTTCTTGTAGCAGGATAACAAGGAGTTATCCATAGCTGCAGGGACCACCATTTTTCACTGTGTGACATCATCATTAATCATCAGAAATCTGGATCTCTCAGCATGGCGCTTCGGAACGTTCCATCATGCTTCTGCAACATCTGAGTCCCACTGTATAGTTACACATCTCTGTATTGTGGAGCTCCATTAATGAAAAAATAACATATCACGGGTTACAAATGAGAGCTGGAGAAGTGCGAGGACTTCAGAAATGGAGAGATAATTAGATGTCTGCTTTGGATTGATGGATGCACGGTAATTGCTTTTGTGTTATTATTTCAGGGTCCAGACAAAAAAACCAAACCCTCTCTTCTTCCAGCCATTCAAATTCATTAATCTCATTAATGTGTGGAATTAATATCATTTTATCGGACATTCCAGAACTGCTGGAGGTGGTTGTGGCCACGCTTGCAATGCAGAAACTGATCAATCATGCAACGAAACCCTCATCTGGTACGCGTCACCACATTTTGGCTTGTTGGTGTCGTGATTATTAATTTGTTTACGCAACTTTTTTTGGTATAATTTTAGCTTGGTACACCTGTTTGGAGCACGCCATAAGTTGGATGGAAGAGTTTGGCACGTGTGTAACATGAGCTTTCCATTTTTAGTGATTGAGTAGCTTTATATTTTTTGGATTTTTTCATATGTACTGAGATACCACGTTATTAGGCACTGCATACACTATGTGCATTGAAGGAACTGGGAACTTAATACATGTACAGATATAACATTCATGAGATATACAGATATAAAATGCATCTTTCAGAAAACATTTTTCAACAAATAAGTCACTTCTGCCCGACTGAACTTTTCAGAACGATCAAATTCCTATTTAAACACATAACAGACCACATGTCTTCGTTCTGCTCCAGTCTCTGTGGGGGGGTTCGGGTTTGTGCCGCGTGTTCCCAGGCTTTCGGACAGCTTGGTATGCAATGAAGATGATAAGGACGTTATCTAATCTGAGGCAGATAGGCCTGGGTGACACTCAAACAACAACCCGATCACAGGTGTGGTATTATCAGGACGGGAGGAACGTTTCATCACCGGCCACAATGTCTACATGGACAACCAAGTGAAAGCGTAAGCAGTGTGGGATGTTGAGGTGGGAATTTCCATCACAATTTCAGATACATGGTTGTGTGAAAGGAAAATATGTAATCATTTAAAGAAAAAATTCCCCTCCGATCCCCACGGATCATCTTAAAGTGATCTTCAAGATTTATTTTGTAAAGAAATGCTAAGTTGTCTTCTTTTTTGAACTTCTTTCATCGACAGGTTAGCCTATGGTTAACTTATGATTACCCACAATGCTGTTCGACCACCTGCTGATAGAGGTTCCATTGAGATATTTGCTGTAATCCATTGTACATTGTACAGAACTCAGAATGTTCCCAGTCGATTTTCCAGAGTTCAGATCTAAAGATGTTACAGTGCATTGCCTTGAAAAAACATGGATGTACAAAGCAAGGTCATAATTGTATGGCGATCTCTGTATTTGATTAAACATCTAAAGAAGGCCTGTGCGATTATAGTGAGAAATGATGAATAAGACAGGTCAACTGTCACCTCATCATGTTAGTAAAAATGGGCTTTTCACAACACAAAAGCAACAGATCAGGTAAAATCGAGTTTTATCAAGTAGAAAATGATGTAAAGAAATATTTACAGAAATATGTTTACTGTTAACTGTGAAAATCGCCATATTATTGTGATGTCAGGTGTGTTTATGTCTGAGAATTCGTGCTAGGTGGATGTTGCCCAAGTTTCCAACTGGGACTTCCAGGTTTAATGACCATTCCGTTGCACTTTACCTGGTCAGAGGTCCATTTTTTTCTGAGTTCCAAGTACAGTGGATTGCAGCATAAGCCCTCGCTTCATCTCTACCTAAAGAAAGCGATGAAACAGAGCTCTATCCAGCTCTGTCACCTCCTCATCTATACACTCGGCTCAAACAGATCAGCTTCCAAAGCTTCAACTTTCATGCTAATACTACTGTCAACACCATTGCACTTGCCATCTCATAGCTCGCTAACTAGCCTAGCAGATGCTCCGGCATTACTCATCATAACGGCATTGTATAGCTGCATTGCATTCTGGGAATTTGAGTCCAATGTTTGCTGCCCCCAATACATCCGTGTTGAATTTTTCATTAATGTGAAATAGAACATTTCTGCAAAATTGTGAGAAAAGAAGCTCTGGATGCTCTGGAGCTAACAGTGAAACCCTTATGGTCATGATCTCCTATTAAACACCATTGTAACTGTGCTAACAATGTGAAGTCAGCATGGCAGACAACCGCTAACTCCTCACGGGAATAATGAAAATACAGCAACAGCCAACGTATTAACACCATACTCTCTAAGCATATCAGAAATATTTCAATATACACTTATCTAATGTGTTTCAGGGTGGTTTTATCCCTTCATTAGCACACATGATTATACTCAGTATGTTGGTAGTTCACTAGATATCCCTGATCATCATGCAACAGACAGGCTGTTAAATGGATTGTATCACTTGTGGCCTTTCCTGATTAAGGAAATCGTAACTTCCGATTAATGACAGGTTAATTGCAAAGCCCTTCTTGGCCTAATCAATTTCAGAGGCTTTGCTCTGTGACCATCAGTTCTTTCACTTCTAGTAATACATGGCAGGGTGCATTAGCTTCAATCATGTTGACACACAGTTTGATTGGTGGTCTGTTTGAGGATTATGTTTGGTGTAGTTATGATATTGTGTGTGGATGTGTAATGGTGTGTGAAGATGATGATGGACCCTGGATGATGCTGTGAGCTGATCTGGAAAATAATGATAGGAGTTATCCAAAATAATTATTATAATTGATGTTAAAAATAAACAACTGGAATTATCTGCTGGCTTATACTTGTCATAATTTACGAGCAATGGATAGAGAACTTTTTGTTTAAACATATCAAAGTCAGGTACATTGCTTAACCAAAAATAATAGTAGTTAGAAAATTATAAATTAGAATTTAGAAATGTATTTATATTAATTATAAGTTTGAAATTTAGTGATTATATGAAACAGAATATTTCACACATCAATGATTTCTTTATTTAAAAACCAAATTATTATTATTATTTTTTTTTAGAATAAACCATAATATTTGTCAAAGTATACAACAGGGATATTATAAAAAAAAAAGAAAGAAAAAACACAAGAAAAATATGCTGATTTTTTTTGTCTTTATTTCTCCCTCAAGATTTACTTTTGTTTTCTGTAAACATCATTAACAGACAACAGAATAATATGATATCATGTAATTGTTGTGAATGTATAATAAAAAGAAAGCAAAACTGAAATAATCTCTGAGCATTTTAAAATTTGAGATATGCTCATATAGACGGATGACAAAATAAAGGAAAAAAAGAAGACATTATTGTGTGTAAGTAAGTTGTTAAGCCACTACGAGTCACCAGACCAGCTTCAGTACACTCTGTACACACTGATTCACTGGATCTCAGGAACTGGACTGGAGCAATGAACACTGTTCTTCCAACAATATATTCCCTCACTTAGTGTTGTGATGATCACATCACTCCAAAGTCTCCCACAGATGCTCAGTGGGTTGAGCTCTGGTAAGTGTGAAGGCCATAACATATGATTTACATCATTTTTATCCTCAACAAAGCTTTCAGTAAGCCCTCATGCCCAGTGGAATGGGGGCGGAGTCATGCAGGAATAGACCACGCCCATCATGATAGAATTGTTTCATCATAGGATAAAGGTGATCAATCAGGATAACTTTGTATTGATGTGCAGTGACGCTTCTCTGTAGGAGGGAATGTGGAGCCAAACCATGCTAGCAAAATAAGTAAATGCCCCCATAACAGAGACACCAGGATTCCTTTAATTTCACATCTGTTTAATTTTAAAAATATGTACATCTTAAATTTATGCATATTTATAATTGGACATTAATTGGTGCAGTATCAGTTTTTTTTTTTTTTCTAACAAGCACTCAGAATAAGAAACCTGCATCGTCACTGAGAATCAGTACAATAAGTAATATCTATTCATAAACTCCAGCTTAAATTATTCAGTTATTCAGTAGAATTTGAAAATAAATGTCTATTTAACTTTGTCTTGAATAACATTCAGCTCTTAAATGTTGGTGTTCCCCCGGTGTGGGTTGTAATGTGGCCGTAATGGACACCGGGGGACCGAGCTGCTGTCAAGCCCCATCGCTCTACAGGTGGTTGGGGTGGCGAGCGAGAGGAAATGGGATCTTTACAGCCAATTTGAGCTGAAGTGAGTTTGCGTTTACATGGAGGATATCCCCTGACCTCGCCGTAATGACTCCCAGACTACAGGTGGGCTCGCTCTAGTGTGGCAGTGACGGACTGCATAAACACACTCAATCACACTCCTCTAGCTACCTCTCAGACCATGCCCCCCCCCCCCCCCCCCCCCCCCCCCCCCCCCCCCCCCCCCCCCCCCCCCCCCCCCCCCCCCCCCCCACACACACACACACACACACACACACACACACACAAGTGCTCTTAGAATTATGAGGGAAAATAATAGTATTTGGTCGGATTTCTATTACAATTCTTTATTAGAAAATTAACATAAACTTCAGAATATAAACTTGATGTGTTTTACCCAATTTACAGTCACTATACACCTGTAATAAAAAAAATAAAAAATAAAAATATCCAGCTTCTGTCTGCTAATTAGCAATGGATATGCTGTTCACTTGAAATTCTTGATTTCATAGTGATATATGTATTATGTGTATCATATTTATTATTGACAATACTAATATTAGACCAGTAAAACCCTTTAGCTTGTTTGAGGATGTTCCTGATAGTGTTTTTTTTTTGAATGAATGAATGAATGAATGAAATGAAATCTAAATCGTTCCAATCATTTCAAGGTGAAAAGCATAGTAAAGAAAAAAAAAATCACAGAAATTATAATGTTAAAACTAAAAACTATATATATATATATATATATAAACATTTTCCTCAGATGTGTTGGTGGATTACTAGGAAAAGACTCCGTATGAGTAAAAATATAATACTTAGCATTAACTGTTAACGGAACACTCATGAGGTCACCCATACTGAGAAAAGTTAAGGTGGCCTCACACCTAGCAAACATTTTGAATGTTCATGTAATTACAGAAGTGCTAATTACAGGAAATATCCATGATGAACACACGTCCTTATTCGAGTGTAGCATCTAACTTTCTGACGCTGTTCTGTGCTAGCTAGGTGACTGCTAGTGTTAACTGTGTAGCTATTACCTTCTGCGTTTGTGTTCTACGCAGCTTTTCTCTTTTATTCTTTTGATGAACTTTTTCACATCTCCTTCTTTCCAATCACTCCTCACCTCGCCGTTCTCATGTGTGTGCCATGTGGGTAGTACTTAGAAGTCTGCGGTGTCCCCACACAGAGGCTCCAAAAAGGAATGAAACATGGCAGCCAGGGCGAAGAGGCAGAGCAAAGCACAGACAACAGCTGTTCATGCTGATTTTCCTCCTTTAATAGGACTTCCGCGGCTGGCCACGGGCGGCCCGGGCTTATAATACAACAGCTACTCTTTCCCCAAGTACAAACACGGTCTGTGTTTAATTGTTGTCAGACTCTCTCTCTCTTTCTCTGTGCCTGTGTGTGTGTGTGTATGTGTGTGAGCCCCCATTGAAATGTGCTCCAAGCCATGTGGTAAAGGAAGGGATTTGCAGAAGAAACAAACAGCATGAATGTATTTGGATTTGTGTGCTTAGGCCAAGCGCTTACAAAACAGAAGGGCCTGCCTGAGAAGATTGCCAGCGAAATATTTCAGAGGCTCACACTAGAGCATGTGTAAGTGTGTGTGTCCTCTATCATCAAACACACACTCTGTCTTTTTAAGAGCCCTGTGCAGGTATGCCAATAGCAATGCCAAAGTGCATTATTTTCATGCAGAAGCAGCAAACACACTTAGAAAGACTATGTAGTATGTAGTGATCGTCAGATGAATTGTGTGTGTGTGTGTGTGTGGTCTCTTTATGTGTGATGCTGTTATTTTAGATTTGAATTGTCCACCGACACGGTTGCCAGGTTTGCATTACAAAAGCAGCCCAATAACCAGATCAATACATTTCTGTGCACAGCTTTTAAAGTCCTTTTTTTTTTTTTTTTACCACAACACTATTGCATTCTTGAATGTGATTGGGGATTTCAGAAGGTGTTGATTAGTTTTCTATAACAGCAGGTCTGACAATAGTTCGGCTGCAAGACATTTCACAGGTTTACATTAATGCGCTTGTTTTAATACATGATCATTTTAACAGCTAATAACAGCTCATTCACATGGACTCGTATGGTGGATGATCTACATGATATAAAGCTAAGCTCATTTATGGAAGGAGTCTCCAGTGTCAGTGCTTTGTAAGAGTCAGTTTTGTGCTACAGGAAATACTTCGGGACAGAGGAGTTTGCGCTTAACTATATAATAAACAGTATAAATAGTAAATAATAATAAACATTTGTAACTGTAGTATAAGATGTATAAACTTTGGAACATGGTGTTATCAGTAAATAAGTAACTTTAGGGTGGTAACACATCTATGTGTGTGTGTGTGTGTGTAAGAGTTTCTCTTTAGGTAGGTCTTTCAATACAAAATACAAAAACTGACTATGTACAGTATAATGGTACACATTTCTTAAGGACTTGAGTATTAGTTAGTATTTTTAAGTGTGTGTGTGTGTGTGTGTGTGTGTGTATGTATGTCTGTGGAAATGCTCTGACAGCTCCTGGGTTTGGACCTTGTGTAAACATTGCTGACTGTTTGGCAGAAATCTGGCATCACTGCTGAGAGACTTTCCTGTCCAGAGCTGTGATAGAACGGACGGGTTGGAAAGTAAGTGAGCGAGTGAAGGGTGTGTGTGTGTGTGTATGTGTGTGAGACAGACAGAGAGAGAGAGAGAGAGAGAGAGAGAGAGAGATTATGTTTGGGGGGCAGATCATATGAATCAGTCAAATTTGCCATTCAGCATGTAATTGGAGGCAATTAATCATGGAGGGCTGCAGTGTGAACAGACCTGTGTTGGGTTGGCCTTGGCCATGTGCGTGTGTGTGCATGTGTGTGTGTGTGTTTGCGCGCACTTGTGTGTGCATGTTAAAGTGAGTACCTTGTACTTCTAGTCATGTAATGCTTCTTAGCACATTTATTCAAAATGAACATTTGTTTTAAAATGATCCCATGTTATAAATGAGTGTGAATGTGTGTGCGTGCGTGTGTGTGTGTGTGTATGTGTGTGTGTGTGTGGTGGCATATTCAGTGTGTATTATTGCCTCACACCCAGGGTTCCCGGGATAGACTCTGGATGCACTACAACCCTGACCTGAGAATAAAGTGCCTAATAAAGATGAATGAATGAGTGACTCTACTGTATATTGGCAGGAACTTAAAATATTTTAATATTTTATATGATTTTTGTACATTTCATCCACCTGATCACAAGAAATTCACAAATTTGTACAAGTGAGAGCAAGATAGTTGGGTGTTGTGTGTTTTTATTTAAATGAAGTTGAAAGAAAAGGTTCACACAAACACACACACACACACAAGCCCCACCCCTAACACCAACCTTAACCTTTCTGTCTTTTCATACAACTTGAGTTAATATTATTATGAATGTTATAAATATGATGCCAGGTTGATTTTGGAATCGTAAAGTTTACGTAACAAAATGTTCCCTATGCATTATAATGAAAATAAACACTGATTTCCTATGAATTAATGAATATGCAGTGTGTCTCTATAACTAAGTCAATAAAACGTTAATTGATTTCTGTGGTGTGATGTTTATTATTATTATGTAATGAACCATCCATCAAAAATCCATGGCAAATTAAAAAAAATAAATAAATACATAATAACACCAACACTCCTTCAATGACTCCTTTCTCCCATTTGTGTTTTTTTTTTATGTTCTGTGTCTGGAATGTGGGAAATATGATGGCGATGAATAAGCGTTCTTGTTGCTGAGGTGGCTGTGTAATGTGTGAGGTACGGCATAACTCGGGCCTTGTTTCTCCTCAGGTGGTGATCCAAGGGTCAAATCTCGAGCCGAGGCCTGCCTCCTATTTGCATTCAATTACAGTTACGAGCTGTGTAAATTAAAAACGCTTGGAGAACGGCAACTGCACTGAGTTTCTCTTTCCATGTTCCTCCCTGCCACGACTGTACGGAGCCATTAACTTTAAAAAAAAAAAAAATCCAAGTTGGAGAAAAACACTGATTTCTGAAATGAAATGATAATTAGTCACTTCTAAAATAAGGAGCCATTAGTAGCGGAGGTGTCAGAAAAGTCATGAAGAGGCATAAATCACAGGATCTGTGTCGTTTTTCACACACGAGTGCATAAACACGAACACAAACTTGCACACAGAACTGTTATAACTTCGTGTACCGAGGTGGTGTGATGACCTTGGGGAATTCTGATATGTTTTTCATACACGTTCTCATCTCATCCGTCGTTTCGCGCCTAGAGCTGCATGGTGTTTTACACAGAAAGCACATTGAGATTTTTCACCAGCTTGGATGAGGCCCATCTGTCTACACTAATTGAACTGTGTGTTTCTCGGTGTGTGGGGAATTTACGTAGCACGGCAACAGTTTTTTATGTCCATTTTAGGACCAGAAGATCGAGAGGATCGAGAATTAACCTCAAGAGGTTTATTGTAAATATTAATACAACCATGTGAAAAGGTGAAAAGGAGACGGAATGCTTTTCTGTTCATTCTTCATGATCAGATCTAATCACCGGATTGATGAGAATGTCCTAGGGCGGTTTTAATAACTGTTATCCCATAACAGAATAGCCTCCATTTTCAAACAGGGGATGTTGTGATAGCAGGGGTCAAGTAGAGGGGGTCCTTTTTCATTCCTATAAAAGGAAACGGAAATGACACGTTAATGGCCGCTGCCCGTCACGGTGGCCTGGTTGTGAGGACTCACCCAGCTGTTGCTCGGGTCGTCCCCGAGATCAGGGGTAAAAAGAAAGAAAAATCAAACATGCTTATATGTGCAACCCAGAAATACATGCTTTAGGATAGTAGCGATTATGTACCAATCCCTTCCACTATCAGAGAGTTTTTAACAAATTTTAACAAAAATCAAATAGCAGCTCCAGTGTGTTTTGCTGCTGCTTTTTTGATTGCATCTCATTGCACATGCTCCAGGAACTTCTTAATAGATTAAGGGATGGAAACACACATGGATTCACTTTTTGTTGATTCCAGGTAAATGAGAAACACTTGACCTTGTAACACATTCTATGAAGAACATATCTATAATGATCTATAAGTCCATTCATAGAAAGTTATTTTAAATGTTAATACATTTGAGGCATTATACATCTTGGTATAATTATTAATGATTACAGCAATGTTTATTAAGCATTATGAATTGTTAATATCATGTGTACATAATGTGAAACTCAACTTTTCTACTATTTAGACACACTGAGACACTCTGTACTACAGTATGTTTTATAACTTCCCAGTAACAGCAACAGTGCTACAAGGACAGTGTCCTTTTTTTCTCTTTTTTTTCAACAGTGCTGTGGTATAACAATTCATAATACTATAATACATA
Organism: Pangasianodon gigas; assembly: GCA_022758105.1. Classification (NCBI taxonomy): domain Eukaryota; kingdom Metazoa; phylum Chordata; class Actinopteri; order Siluriformes; family Pangasiidae; genus Pangasianodon; species Pangasianodon gigas. Next base: position 3,942,028 of record CM040478.1, on the reverse strand, counting down.
CAGTACTTGATTCCTAATGATGGTAATTTGCAACATTTTCATAATTATGTATAACAGTGTGTATAAAGGCTATTAACATATTATAACCTACTATGAATGTATTCATAGGTCAGTGTAGATATGGTCTAATACTTTATGACAACTGGATTTATTAACTATAGTCCAAGGGGCTTCAGATACACAGGACTTAGTTGGCCTAACTAACTAACTAACTAACTAAATAAATAAATAAATAGAAAGATTATAACATTTTTTATTCATAAATAGATTTATTTTAAAAAATCATGGAATAAAGGTTACCATGTGATGTGTAAGTTAAGCATTTTTAATTATTCCTTTTCAACACCTGCACTAAGGCGTGAGCTATACATTTCAATGAAATCTTCTCCTTGGCCTGGATTTTTGGCAGCTTTTCTGTTTGGCTCACTGGTTCAACCTCGTGTCCAGTTTCTGATTGGTCTAAAGCAGGAAAAACTTGGCTCAGTGCCTCTTTATGCATAATCTGTGATCATTAACTACATCATGACGCGACAGTCTGGCGTTTGTGCTTTAACCAGACTGCTTAATGGGAACACACACTACAACCAGGTCTTCCCTCCCGGTCTTCCAAAACGGCGGTAATTTAAAGTCGGACCTCCTTATTGCAGTTATTCTCCAGCTCTAAATGATAGCTCATTTTCTTAGCGTGATACAGACGGACTCTGTGTAGGAGATCAGATTATAGCATAATGATGCTTCTCTTTATATTTGCTGTTTGTAAACGTGGCATTCTGATGTTGGGTTTGCTCAGATTATGATTCAAGTCTAATTAAACACGAACAACTACAGGGTGTGTTGAGGTTTTTAATTGCCTTTAATATTATTTTATCGTTTGGAGGTCAGGCACACACACATGCACGGCAGCTTCATCCTTGAGCTATTCACCGTCTTGTATGCACAATTATATCACACAAATGAGAAGCTTTGGTTGAGCTTGTTTATGTTCGGTTGTCCCAGAGCCTCTAATATTTCTGCCACTAACTCGAGCCAGGCATCCAGCAGGAGCCTTCTGTCTCGCCACATCCCATAATAACCCTTTTATTCTGCTGGGTTAAAATGATACATTTTAACAAAAATGTCATATATATGTGGCTCATGGAACAAAATTTTCAAAAATACACATCTGTAATATAGAGACGATGTTCTGAAGTCCTGGGCTACGAGTCCTGACCAAGAAACTACCATGAAGTATGGTAAAGAATGCACCTTTACTTGTACTATAAATGCATATGCAGTCTAGAAATGCCTCATGTACTTCTGCCTTTGCTCATTCCTAGCTGGAATTTTCTACTGCCTCACGAGATTGAGGATTATGAATTCACAAGTCAAAGTTGACCACCTGGATAAAGTTATAGACTTAGTGAAGCATGTGTCTCTTTCACATCCCACATCTTTTTCCCTCTCAGTGAATTTTATTTGTGTTCAGTTTGACAGCTGCTTTACCTGAGAAAGAAAAAAAAACCCTTAATTTTCTCTCATATTGCAATGGCAAGGGTCAAATGTGGCGTTTTTTAAATGCATTTTACAATTGTACATTGCTTTAACATGAAAAGGTGGAAAAGGTCAACGGGAGATCCATTGCTAAGTCGTGAACAGAGCAGAAATGATAACGAGCGTACTCCAGAAGGTAAGGTAAGGTCCACTTCCCTTGTCTCGTCCCTTCTATGATGTGTTGAACGGCGCCCTAATCTAAAATCAATGCCCCCCACTTAAGCCCGTCGGCCGCTTATGTAATTTGATAATATCAATCATAACGGTAGCCGAAGCCATCCGTCTCCCTCGCGCTGCTCCGGGGGTCAACGTGGGGGGGAAGGCGGAGTCTCCGAGCCATCAATTATAGCTTATTATGGGTTGCGGTGGAGGCACCGAGCAGTGTAGCTCTCCTCCATAAATAATATTAACAGCTTCTAGTCCATCAATCAATAGCAGTACAGTTGTCGACCCGCAGAGCTAATGGTGTGTGTGTGTGTGTGTGTGTGTCTGTCGCACTCTCTCTCAGCCTGGATCAATGGTTATGGCTCCATGCTCTCTGTGTGTATATTAAAGCTGGGTAAAACGAGCTGCTCTTGGGCACTGAGGAAAGTCTCGAGCAGCAGCCCGCTGTCTCTGATTAATATTGTCGTTTTGTCTTGACGTCTACAAAGCTGCCTCCTCCTTAGCTGGATTTCCAGACATCTCCATCTGTTGTGTAGCAACATCAGAGACTGGAGAGTTTGTTACTTTCTCTTATTTGATCTAGATAAAGTTTTTTTTTTTCAGTCTATGGACAGAAGCACCTGAACCTGTGGACAGTGTCAGACAAGGATGGTCTTATCTCTGCACTATGCATTATGAATCTTGGTGTCTTGATTAGAGGTGACTTTCATGGCCATGTGTGAGCTAAAATGGTTGCTACTATTAAAGTTATGCACACATCTATTCACTCCTCTATACAGTTTTGTCTCTTCTCTTCTTAGCTCTCTTGCTGCCCTCAGCACAAAGCACAGATCCTGAGAGAGTAGAGTCTACAATCTCCTACTTCTGCAATCCTAAGGCTCCCAACCTCCTGATTTACATTTACATTTATGAGGCTTACGATTACCTTCCGCTGTGCTCTATATCCCACTATTCCTGTCATCCTGAGGTCTTCTAGCTCCTCCTCCTGCCATTATGAGGTCTAAAAGTTTCTATTCCTGCTGGCCTAAGGCACAGAAGTTCCTGCTCCTGCCATCCTGAGACCCAGGACTATAGCTTCTTCCATCCTGAGGAACACAGGCTTAGCTTCTGCAATCATGAGGAACACAAGTTTAGCTCCTGCCATCTTGAGGCCAACAAGTATAACTCAGTGCCATCTTGAGGAACACAAGCTTACTTCCTACCATCCTGAGAAACACAAGAAGAAACTACCATCCTGAAGAACCCAAAGTTAGATCCTGCCTTCTTGGGGCCCACAAATTTACCCACTACCATCCTGAGGAACACAAATTTAGATCAGAATAGAAATTTAGCTGCTGCCATCCCAAGGCCCACAAGCCTACATTCTGCCATCTTGACGCCCACCAGTCTAGCTTCTACTATCCTGAGGAACACAGGTTTAGCTCCTGCCATCCTGCCAAACAATTCTCAGTATGTTACTACATTAAAATATGCCTTGCAATGTTACTTAAATATTCTACAATTTAAAATATCATATGAATTAACTCAGATGACTAAAGCCTCTGAATAAGAGAAGATTCATCTGGATTTGTGTCCCACTGAGTGCAGCAAGTTCATCATGTATTTCCTTATCACCAGCTCTTCCTAGCCTCTCCTCAAGAGCTGTGACTGTAGAGATTTCCGGCCTCTTACTGACCTCCACACTTCAAAGCCTGATCGGCTAACCCCTCTCACCCCGAGCTGACAAATTTGTTAAACAGCAGAAAAAGAGGGGGTGAAGTAAAAAGAAAAACTCAGTGTGACCAAATCTCTAGAGATCTTTTTTTTGATGTTTTTGTCTACAGGCTGGGGAGTGGTGATTGTACGTATATTAGAATAATTACTGTATACCTCTAAATTAAAATATATTCCCAGTTAAGCAAAATAATTTATTTACATATGCCCACATCTTGTACCAAAATGAATAAAAGAAAAAAACATGAAAATAGCAAACACCCCCTAAACATCTCGGTGATTTAGTCTACTCATTTTAATAAATATACTTTATTTATGACAATATGAGACCATTTTTGGACCATGGTGAAAAGAAATATTTGATGAAATCTTGTTTTAAACTGATTTATTAAAATGTATAAATATATTCAGGTTCCTGTCTATGTGAACTTGGGTTCATGTCTGTGTGAAATTTCACATGTTCTCCCCATGTCCATGTGGGTTTCTCACTGGGAGGTTGAAGGAAACTGGAGTCTACTGGTTTCTCACTGGGAGGGTGATGGAAACTGGGGTCTACTGGTTTCTCACTGGGAGGTTAAAGGAAACTGGGGTCTGCTGGTTTCTCACTGGGAGGTTGAAGGAAACGGGATTTTTGGTAGGTGGATTAGTGACTCTAAATTGCCCCAAGGTGTTTTGTCTGTGTGTGTGTGTGTGTGTGTGTGTGTGTGTGTATGGCATTCCCACTTCACACTCAGTATTCCCAGGATAGATTTTGGATCCACTGCAACCGTGATCAGGATAAAGTGCTTACTGAGGAATGAATGATTAAAAGAATGAACAAATACATCTGTTAATACAACACAAGGTTATACGCACTATATAGCCAAAAGTTTGTGGACACCTGACCATCACACCCATATGTGGTTCTTTCCCAAACTGTTGCCAGAAAGTTGGAAGCGCACAATTGTATAGAATTATTGCATATCGATTATTGATAGTTGCATAATCCTTTTGATTATATTACACCACTCAGTCTTTTTGGGTAAGAGTCTATCAGCATGGTGCATCTTGACTTGGCAAAGTTTTCTCACTCTTTCTTGCAAAAACATTCTAGAGCGATCGAATTCTAAGGGCATCTCCTGCGCGCAGCCCGCTTCAGGTCACCACACAGATTTTTAGTTGGATTCAGGTCTTGGCTCTGGCTAAGTCATACAAAGACATTGATCATCTTTTGGTTAAGCCATTCCTTTGTTGATTTGAATGTATGCTTTGGGTCCTCGCCGTGCTACAAGGGGAAATTCCTTCAGCTTACTAGCAGACACCTGAAGGTTTTGCACTAAAATCGTCTGGTATTTGTAGCTATTCATGATTCCCTCCACCTTGATAAAAGCCCCAGTTCTTGCTGAAGAAAAGCCGCCCTAAAGCATGATACTGCCACCACCATGCTTCATACCAAACATATCTTTTGGAATTATGGAATTATTATACCTTTTGGAATTGGTCTCATCAGACCATAACACATTTCGCCACATAGTTTGGGGTGATTTAGTTGAGCTTGGATGTTTTTTGTGAGAAAGGGCTTCCGTCTAGCCACCCTTCCCCATAGCCCTGACATGTGAAGAATACGATATATTGTTGTCACATTCAGGAAGTAATCATTAGTTGTCAGATATTTCTGCATCTCCTCTAATGTTGCCGTTGGTCTCTTGGCAGACTCCCTGTTAAGTTTTTGTCTTGTCCTTTTATAAATTTTGGAGAGATGTCCTGTTCTTGGTGATGTCACTGTTTTGCTCCATTTTCCCCACTTGTTGATGATGGCTTTCACAGTGTTCCATGGTATATCTAATGTTATGGAAATTTTTTGTACCTCTCTCCTGATCAATATCTTTCGACAGTGAGACCCTGTACATGCTTTATAAGCTCTTTGCGGACCATGGCTTCAGCAGTCAGATGAAACCAAGAAGATGTCAAGAAAATCCTACAGAAACAGCTGGTCTTTATTTGGGGTTAATCAGAATAATTTCATTGATGACAGGTATATGAGAATTACTTTTGAACATGAGATTGAATGTGATTGGTTCATTCTGAACACAGCCACATCCCTATTTATAAAAGGTTGTGCACACTTATGCAACAAGGTTATTGTAAGTTTTTTTTTATTATTATTTTTTTCCTATTTTTCCCTAAAATGTTTCTGATTGTTTTTCACTTAATTTTTGTATGTTGTAGTTTCACACCGAGGGTGGAAAAAGTTCTGACATGATTTATCTTGGTTTATTTTTATTTTTTCACATCAAAAAAATTTGCCATTTTAACAGGGGTGTGTAGACTTTTTATATCCACTGTATATACAATGTTATGTACATGAATGTTAATGGTGGAAATTAAGGGCCATGTATAGGCAAGAAGATCTTTTAAATTTTACTCTTGGGTTGCTTTCATCACGCAGACAAACCTGACAGCTCTGGACATGTGGATTAATCAGTCAGGCCCACACACAGAGCTCATGATTGGTTAATACATTGCACTGAACAATTTTTGAAGGTCTGTCTTATGTCACTTAAATAAACCCATGTGTTTAAACCTTTCAATTTATGAAATTGCTCATTTCAGCCTGAAAAAGAAAAAAAGACAAAAAAAATAAAATAAATAAAATCCATCCCAGGAGCCTGAGGTTGAGTCATACAGGAAGGTTATGAACTCTTTATACTCTACACATAACTCTCATTTAGTTAACACACATCAAAGAAGGAGAAAAGCTTAGAATAGCAGTAATAGCAGTGTATATTTGTAAATTTGTAAAAGTAAAATTGGGAAATTAGCAAACTTAATTTTGATGACAATTCAAAATTTCATCACAACAGATGAAAATGTACTGCTTAGTTATTGCTAAAATTGCTGATGTTTTTTCATCAACTAAGAATCACCAAATTACTAAATGGATTTAAAAAAAAGACTAAAACTAAAATTATCTCCCCAAATGAACCCTGAACTGCTGTTGCCCTCATCTCAGGGAAGGTCCATTCATTAGAGACGATTTGTCAAAGCAGATGGGCTTTGTGTGTTTACAAAATGTCAGGCTCGCCTGAATAATGCAAGCTGAGGTATGAATTTGTAAAAGGTGAGACTCTCTCTCTCTCTCTCTCTGTCTCTCTCTTTCTCTCTCTCTTTCTCTCATTCGCCTTCTGCTCTTTGACTCCCTCCACCTGTCTACTTTTGAATAAACTAGGGGTGGACAAGGGCAAAAAATTGCATCCATAATTAATGAAAAGACACATTAGTGGTGTGTTTGGCCTCTGCACAATAAAAAACATGAACAAAGAGGACTCTTAAGAAAAAAGGAGAGGATGGAGAGGGCGTCAGGATGAGAGGCGGATGAGTGTGAGAGAGTAATAAAGAGATTAAGGTAAGGAGATATGAGCGCACAATGTATATATGCATGCGTGGGTGTGTGTGGTGTTCCTCTTTAGTGTGTCCACTGCAGGTTTAATCCATATCTGGAGGCCTTAATGAGCAGATAAAGCAGCTTGGCTTGTCTGTTATAGACTCACGTCCCGCCCTGCTACCTCCAGAGTGCAACGTATCGCTCTATCGACTGTTCGTAAGGCTCTCCTCCTGCCGAGATCAGCTTCAGCACCAGCAGAGACAGACAGACTGCCTTCATCACAACAGAAAATCAAGGAGAAAGTACTGAATTTCCCTGATCTGGTATGGAGTAGAGCAAGAGAATGCTCTTTATTTTATGTAGTAAAAATCAAATTCCCAGTAGTTAATGAATAACAAATGAGTTTTAATATTATTTTGATTTTTTTTCCTGATAAATTTTTACAATATTTAACATACCCAATATTGAGTGACACGTTGCAGAAAAGCAGTGTTCTCATAAGGTGTGCATAAACTTATATAAACATTTTATATCCCTGTTCAATCAAATCTGATTGATCAGAAGGTGTTGATTCGTTTTCTACATCCGGCTGTTTTTCAATCACAGGTTTATATTAACATGCTCATTCTAATACCTTATGGTTTCTATAGTAACAACTTATAAAGGAAGTTGTATGGCAGATTCTTTCCATAATCTCAGCCTAACAGTCAACAATGAAAAAAACATGCTGTTTAACAATGAAAAAAGTATAATTGTTGATAGGGTGAAGTTTTCTGTAAGAAGACAGTTTTCAGGAACATTTTTGGAAGAAGTCTCCAGTGTCAGTGATTTCTAACAGTCAGTAAGTTTTCCTTTTTTTGTCCGGAGTGTACACTTTCCAGTTTCTTGCTAAAAAAATTAGAAGCTGGTGAGAAAACAAATGATTATAGCTGCTATAATGTCAATGATAGCAGAAAATAAACTCTCAGGGATGTTTCACAACATTAAATGTAACTGAAAATGGATAAAAAGTATGACATAGTTTAATCAATAGAAATATTAATCATTGGCAAATTTTTGTGATTTAAGATAATTGAAATGCTTCAAGATGTGCTGTTTTAGGAAAACATTGAGGTGGTAACAGTAACTCTACTTCATCACAGCATGCCCCAAGTGTGTTATTCCTTACATAAAGGCTTATTTCATTAGGCATAAACGGTCATAAATACAATTTTTGTCAACTAACAAAGTGACAACTTTTGTCGACATCATACATGACTAGCTTAAAGCACTCAGTGGCAGCTTGTCCATTTTTTTGAAGGGTGCCAATAATTAGGAGTATGAGTAGATTGTACATCAATTAATAGAGAAGTCATAACCATACAGAACAACAAATTATTTTGAATTATGTGGTTATAAACATAAATAGCTGAAAAATAAGTAGTGAATAAGTTCTACATACTGATTCAATTCTTTTTAAAATTGGATTTCTTTTCAGAATGTAACATTTCCTCCTCCAGCAGGCTGTTTTTGGGTTTTATTCAGACTGGCTCCATGTACAAGCTGCTCCTCTTAAACTGTGCTCATTACTGTACCATTACTGTACTGCTCCAGCTGGAGGTGAGCTGTCAGCCCAAGATGTATGAGGGGAATTTCACACTGACATAATTTCATGCCAAAGATGGAGACTGTTATTGTTATTTGATTGTACGAGCCGTGTTTCTGAGCCAGCATTTAACACGCGTACATGGATCACGGCATCGTTTTTGGCCCATGGTTATTTATGTGTGTTACGAAATGGTGTTTTGAAATCTGTCTTGTTCTTTAAACACTGTAAACAAAGATGATCAATCATGAAGCTGGACAGCTATAATGGTTGCCAGAGCCACATGAGCTAAGTACAGTACTACAGCTTCCTTTGACTGGCACAGGAAAAAAAAAAAAAAAAAAATCACAGACCTACATTTTATAGGAAATCTTTTTTGAAATATGGCTTCAGGTTAAAATGAGTGAGCAGGTAAATAAATAAATAAATAAATAAATTCATTCATTTAAAATTGCACATTCTTTAAACAGAGTGTAAAGAATTTCTGTAATATCCACAGTATTATGTTCAAACCAGTAAACCTGTTATAAAATATAATGATTGAAATGTGTTTTGCAAGACTTTTTCACAATTATACTGATTATACTGAAAGGATAGCTACAGTAACACTACTAAATTGTAATAATTCACTACAACATACATTACATCGTTGACTTTACTGTAAAACTAGCCTCTAGCAGTTTTTATCAGCAACTGAAGCAGCAATCAAACCTGGTCTGGCTATTTTTTCCTACATTTTTCATTTCTCATTTCTAATTTCCAGTAGTTTGCCATTCAAAGTTTTGATCAAAATACATACTGTACCTGTAGCTAATTTTAGTGATGCAGCATAAGTGTGACAAGTTGAACCTGGAGATAAACCTAGCCATTGCTAGGTAGGTTATGTTTGCTAGCTAGCTTGATATTTTAAATAGTAAAAATATACAGTATATGGAGTAAAAACTTTTATGGAGCAGTAGAAAAATGATGTGGAATGATGTGTAAGTATGCACATAATTAGCATTGTGTATATATACATGGATTGAAATAAATTTTATTGTTACAATGGTAAGTTGGAATAAACTGTGTAGAAACTGCAATTTGCATCAAGCTATGAAATAAACTGGGGAAGAAACATTCAAGCTGAGTGAAGAAAATGGAGATGTTGCGACATCAGTACACATTTAAGGAATAAAACACAACTAGTTGTGCTGTTGTAGGAATATAATCAACGACATAGCGTTGTGGTGAAGCTGAGTTACTGTTACTACCGCAAAGTTGATTATTTTCCTATAACAGAGTGTTTTATTCCTTTTATTCTGAAGCAATTTATCCACACTTACAATTTTGTGTTTGTTAAAAAAATGACGTAGTTTTTATCAGTTTATAGTAACATTTAATGTAGAGGAACATCCATGAAACAAGTTAGTTCATGTTATTACTTACGTTATAGCAATGATAAACCAGTTATTCCTTCACCAGCCTCTTTTTTTCTCTCCCTTGGAACTAATAAGACACTAAATAAATAAATAAATAAATAAATAAATAAATAAATAAATAAATGCAGATTGACACTAGGTTACTAAGAAACACAAAATGTTACAAAACCCCTCGAGTTTCAGAAAACATACAAGTTTTACTTCTGATTGTTACAAAGCACTGACACTGGAGACTCCTTCCAAAATGCTGAAGGTCAGAAAACACTTTCTGACCAATCAATACTTCTACATTTATTACCAAAGTAGAGTATGTATGAAATATATACCATGTTCATGTCAGTACACAAATAATATCTAATCAGCAGTAGTCATGTGAAGGCTGCTTTCTATTGATAACTTTAAATATAATAAATAAAGGTGACAAATTGTACACACGCACAGCAATAGCAAAATACACGAAACAGAAGAGGCTTCAATGCAGAAAAATTCGAAATGTTTTTATGATCAAATATGTGCTTATATGCCGTCGCCTAAAAGCTGTCGAACATAATTTGTGTAGAATCGCTAGGCATATTTATAAAGATCTGGCAAAGCTCTCTCTCTCTCTTGTGTGTGTTGCTCACCCATTGTTTATTCCCTATGAAGAATCCAGCTGTTTCTTTTTGCTGCTGTTTAACATCCAAAGTCATCTGATTGGCTGTTGGCTCTGTATTGATCATGCTGCGGATAATGCTCCATGCTAAGATAGGAGCTCCAGAGGTGTGTGTGTGTGTGTGTGTGTGTGTGTGTGTGTGTGAGACAGAAAGAGCTGTTAGAATAATTTTACTGATGTCATGAGCTCCGCTAATCCTAAACAGCAGATCAAACTCCACAATCACTTTTTACGTGAAACAATATCAATACTTCCTGTGCTCCTGTGAGAGGGTTATGATCTCTCTCTCTCTCATATGTGTGTGTGTGTGCGTGTGTGTGTGTGTGTGTGGGTTTAATCCACATTACTGAGTGGAGCTGCATAGATTTTTATGGAGCCGGGGGGGCTGTGTATTGACCTGTGGCTGACATCCACTTTTCTACCTTCATAACCTAGAATGAGACATTGACACGTGGTTATAATGACTCGATTCAATTTAATGCCTTCTCTGCAAACACATTGATTTGTTTTACAGCTCTCCAAAACAATTACATTAATATGTGAGGCATAATTAGTTTACACGTCGCTAAATTACTGACAGATTAATAGTGAAACGCTGCAGTTCATATGCGGGCGCATAACAGCCAGAAAGGAAATTAATATGGATTCAAATGCTCCTCAGAGAGTCCTACATGCACACAGTACAGAGGGAGAGAGTGAGGGAGAGAGAGAGAGAGCGATGGAGAGAGGGTTAGAGGAGTGGAACATGGCTAATCTTAATGTTTAAGCAGACATTGACAGAAAAAACGCATCATGGCATGAGGAATAAAGTAAGGGACCACAAATGGGATGTGGAAACCTGCTCTGTAGACCGTAATGAGATCAACATATTCATGTAGAGAGAGACATAGGAAGTGATGGACAGGAATACAGACAGGGCATCATGTTGTTGGGATAGAATCATGCTAGAAAATTCATTACAAATTTCTTTATGAAATTCATTAAAATTCATAAGAATTTATAAAATTTTTTATGAAAACCTACAAAGTTAATTGTTTGAGTTAGGGGCGGGGTTATCATCACCCTTGCTTGTTTGAAGTTACAAACAAATTTGTCCAAAAGGTTGGAAACAAGAACCAATATTGATTTCAATATTATTATTTCTTATTCCATAGCACTGTTGAATTCTCAGATCTTGATTGGTCAGAAAGTGTTGATTAGTTTTCTAACTTACACATTGTTTCTATAGTAACAACGTACAAAGGACTTGTATGGCAGATGCTCCACATAAACAGATTAAAATAACATATGTACTTGTTGATATGGTGAAACTTCCCGTCATGTAATGTTTATTTAACATTTATGGAAGGAGTCTCCAGTGTCAGTGCTTTGTAACAGCCAGAGGTAAAGTTGTTTCTGTGTTTTCCGCCATTGGAAAGTGTTCTGGATAGATGGGTTTACGCTTTTTCAGTAAGATGACAAGCTGCTTCAAGAGAAAGAAAAAGTGGAAGCTGGTGAGGGTTTATTTTATTTATTTTTTATTTATTTTTATTTTTTTATTATTCAGTCTTATTTCATTTACTTCATATTTTCACTTTGAATGTGAATTTGTCTATGTAATATTTGTGTATGAAATGTGTTATACACATACACTTGCCTTGCCTTATACTGTAGCTGCTATAGCATAAATCATAACTGAAATTTTTTATTGCTGACATTCCATAACATTAAATGCAACTATAAAAGGATAAAAAATATGTTGTTTCTTAATAAATTAAAAAAAAAAAAATCTTTGTAATTTTTGTTATTACTTCATTCGTGTGTGTGAGTTATGTTATGAAGTAACATAAGAGGAATATGAAGTAACACATGATAAGCGGAATAAACCACAATCAGGTGTGCGCTTGTAAGAAAATAATTAACAACAACAAAGTACACTCTTAGACAAAAAGATTAAATCTAAAACCTTTAAGACTTCAGTTTACTTCGTTTATCTTTAAGTGCTCTATATGCAGTAGAATGATACTAACTACAAAATGGACGACGAAGCCCCAATTCCAGTAGCTTGTGCCAACACCAGACGAGTATACAGTATAAATTACAAATAACAACTTCCAGGTTGGTTGTGTAGCTAAACAAGCTAAAGAGACAACCTAGCTTAGCATTTCTGGAGCTATCACAGACACCTCTCATTATGATTATCCTCCTGTATAAGCACCATAGCTAATGCTACGTACACACTAATATAATAAGTAAACACTGACACATTAAATTCACTACTCATTGTGTAATAGACAGCTAACTAATTAATTAGGTAATAAGATAGTGCTAGCTAGTGTGTTACTAGCTAATTTGTTGTTAGCATTCATCCACAAGTAAAGTACAGGTGGTGGCTGTGAGCTAAAAGCTATTTTATCTGCTAACAATCATCTAAATATGCTAATAGCTATTCTTAGAAGCCATCTGGGAGAGGTTTTGATTGGAAAATTTGTCATTTCAGACATAATAAGTTGTTTATTGATGGTGAATTTGACAATTTTCACTCTTTCACCCTAGAAAAGATACACCAACCACTTTTTCTTTTTATTTTTTTTATATGATTTTTTGTTGCCTGTGATATTTTACACTATTCATTTGTTTTTACACTTTATTTATTTATTTTGTACATGGAAGACACTTTATTTATTTATTCTGTATAATTCCCATGTTGTCACATGCAATTTCAGTGCATAATATGTTGAATTCCTATTTTCACATATTTTTAATTTTTTTTTACATATTTAAGAATCCATTCTTAAAACGAAGACTTGTCTTTTAGGGATGTTTACATTGACAAACTTTTATTTTATTTTCGAAATACTGCTCTACTGTCCAGAAGAATCAGACCTTTCTGACCTTCAGTGTCCTCATCGATTCCTCCTCCACGCTCTCTCTAATGAACAGGTCGAGCCACCATCGAGTTCCCGGCGCTCCGTCTCTGCACATGTCCATGGCTCAGTTTACAACTGATATAAATCAATTTGCACTTATTGAAACAATATGTGTGTGTTAATGCTGACGAGGGAATCGGTTGAAGCTCCGGAGACAGAGACGCTTCAATAGACGATGATCAAAGTTGCCCAATCTATGCCGTGGCAGCTTGTAGTAAGCAGAAAGCAGGACAAGATGAGGAAAGGTCAATCATTCTTTGATTTTTTTAAAGTTTTTTTTTTGCATGTGTGTGTGTTCCAAAGTGCGGATGTGTGGCTCCATATGTGACGATCGACAGCTCTTTTGGTTAATGATAGAGCTTTGCTTGAGAACTTGAGTACTGTTATTACCTGAATTACAACTTAATGCAAACTCTTTACTGGGTTTATTCTAACATATCGCTTCTAAGTCAGAGTCAACCATCTTATTTCATTTACTTTTATATTTCATTCATCCTCTATGCTCTTAAATTGTACTGGTGTTTATCATCATGTAACAACTAGGACCTTTTATTCCTTACATTTTTACATAGAAATAAATGCATACTTTATGAAGTTAGGAACTCCTAAACTTCCTAGCTTTTCATTCAACTTTAAACTATTTTTTAAAAGAAAAAACACAAAAAAAACCACAGATTTAGGTTAAAATCATTTACTTTTAAACATGAATACACTCAAATATGCATTCATGTCTAATTATAATTTTAATACAATAAGCAAACTGCCACCATTATGTATAATGTTTACACATTTTATATATATATATGTATGATTATGTACATTAGCTACAGTATATACACATTAAGGCATTCATGGAACACTCAGCTGTACTGAATTAAAGTTGTGTTGCTCTCCTCAGTGAGCAGGTGCTTCACTCATCTGTATAATAATAAAAAAAAAACATGATGAACAGGTGTGTGTGCTGAACAGGTAACATCATTAATAATGTATATTATCTCCAAGAACACCTTCTTCCCTCACCGTCACCCTGTCGTCTGTTTAATGCACATAAATACCTGCACTTTATTTAGCAAAGGTGTGATTATGCTAACATGGCTGAGAACAACAACACATTCTCATTAATAATATGGAGCTGAGTTATAACGGCAGCAGTCGGAAAAGTGATTTTATTCCCTGGAGGGTTACTGTGTGACATTTAATTATAGACAAATATAACAAGAAACTGACACCTTGTTAATGCCTTGCATTTATTTCTGACTTTTTACATTTGTTTTACTGTGAGAAGAACTTCCAAAGAGGATGACCTTAAATGGAGCGAAGGCCTGGTTAACAGTAACGCAGGTGGATTTCTGATCTGTGCTACCTTGCCATCGGCATTAATATGTGCTTTCAACGCATCTCCAAAAGTGGATACAGCTTCGAACGTAGCTTTTTCAGTACGATGCTGACATGTGATGCGATGCGTTGCGATGCTATTTTCTCTGTTATGTATTTTACTTTCTTGTAGCGATTTAATTTTCATTTTTGTTTGTTCTGAACCAAAACAATATTTTTACGCTCCTGCTCCAGCGTTCCACACGTGCCTTCTTTAGTTGGATAGTAGTTAATAACTTTCTTTATATATGATAGCCTACTCTGTGTATAAGAAGCTTAGTGTATGAATAAAACCAAACTCTGCATTTAAACAGAAATGTGTATTTATTTAATATTTTCAGAGCATTCTTCTACTTTGCAGGATGATTTGTTGCTTGCAGAATTGTAGGGAAAATATTTTCACATGGATCTTCAAAAACCCAGCTACAGCATCTATCTAACATCATATCTTCCTGTAGCCAGGCAGGAAGTGACAAATTTTGGACAGAAATTAAGGCTAATTAGGAAAATGGTTTGGTTTAGGCTATGCTATCTTGAATTCACACTGGAACAGAAAAATACCATTGTTGACCGGTTAAGCACTTTTTATTCTAGAGTGATTTTGTTCTTATTCTTGATGTTTTTGATTATGTTAAATGTAAAGTTTTGTTCATTTTCCTGTTTTTGTTTTTGTTCCCGAGGAAATTCCTAATCCCTGCTGTCTTATTTGTCTGCTTTGACTACTGTTTATTAAATCCCCTCAAAAAATAAGTTGAAATAAATTTGCAAAATTAAATGAAAACATTCCTCAGGGTTAAAAACTCTGGTGTCTAGGTATAAATTTTGGAACGGGCTTCAGCCTCAGTTCTGAATTTTCATTAAAGTCTCAGTCATCATGGGATTCATTTTAGTAACTGATGTTGATGAACATTGGTTAACACAGGTGCTGATTATTTGGCTTATTTGGTTTATTATTTTTAAGAAGAATCAGTTAACACCAGTCTTATTTAATAATAATTGTTCATGTTAACTAATGAGTTATCAGTTAAAGGAACCTTTATTGTTACCAAACTGTTACTCATATCTTCAGTAAGCACTTTATCCTGGTCAGAGTGGATCCAGAGACTATCCGAGGAACACTGGCCTTGAGGTGGGAATGCACCTTGGATGGAACACACACTCACACAATTTAATGTCATCGATCCGGGATGTTTTGGGAGGTCGGAGGAAACTGGAGAACCCAGAGAGAACCCACATGGACACAAGGAGAACATGCGACACTCCCTACAGATAGTGTCACACACTGACACACTCCACAGCTAACCCCCTCTGTAGTTCTTGCATTTCCTAACCAAAATGTTGATTCTTTTTTTCCCCTTTCCTTCTTTGTCTTATTCCTGATTATTTTACAGTTTCACTTTTCAGATGTGGGATTTGAGAACTTCTACACATATCTTTTATCGGTTGGCTCACACCTGAGTATAATCTGATCCAAACAGCAGTATCCAATCACTTTTACACCCCCTTTCCTGTCCACTGAAATAGTTGTGCTCTCTTATGACTTTCCTGCTCATATTCCTCCCATTCAGACATGACTAAATGAATTTGGATAGATCCACCAATTTCCACGTTCTTAACCGGGACAAAATTACAGCGTTGCCTGTTCCTACCGCGTATTTGCTGCGTAACCATGGCAACGTCATTACGGCTGTATTTTCAATCATTAATCATTCTCACTTTTAATATTTCCTCCGGCGCTCGTCGTTTCCGCGTGTCCCTATAATTGTCTTCCTCCGGGGCAGAGTTTGGAATTGCTTTCGTACCTGTCCATAGTGTTAGAGTGTTTACTCAGCTGCAG
Organism: Pangasianodon gigas; assembly: GCA_022758105.1. Taxonomy (NCBI): domain Eukaryota; kingdom Metazoa; phylum Chordata; class Actinopteri; order Siluriformes; family Pangasiidae; genus Pangasianodon; species Pangasianodon gigas. Next base: position 3,925,481 of record CM040478.1, on the reverse strand, counting down.
AGGCTCTGCTGTCCTCTCTTAGCCTGAAACATCAGCCCCCAAATATTTCATTTCCCAAGTAAAACACACACATACAGACTTACACATACACACACACACACACACACACTTCTGTATTACTGTCTTTATGTGTATTTACATAGTTACATTTACTGCTACTCCTACAGTCAGCCAAAATTGTCATATATGTCTGTCATAATGGTCCCCACAAAGAGATAAATACATGCACGCACGCACACACACACACACACACACACACACACACACACACACACACAGGGTGATGAATGTGCAATCAGGCTGATTAACTCATTATTATAGGGCAGGGGATCCTCAGTAGGAAATGGGGGGCGAGACTTGTGGATGACTGTTTATGTCCCTCCATCCTCCTCACAGCTGGCGAGAGAGAGAGAGAGAGAGAGTGAGAGAGAGAAAGAGAGAAAGAGAGAGAGTATAAACTACAAAATATTCACTATACTGTTATGAGTGCACTACATAACCCTTGAGTTGTGTTCATTACTTAGCAATAGGCATACTGTTCATGAATTGAATCTGGGTACCTATTTTTTATAAAACTAGATAGTAATAACTGATATTTCACCACATTTTTAATTCTCAGGTCAAAATGACCAGAACATAACTCATGTACTAATATAAATATGGAGTGGGGGATTATGGGATTTCTGGACTGTACTGGATGTTCTACAGCAGGATTTCAGGCAGTGAAATAGCAAACCTCTTTAATCATTGCTTCCTGTTTGGGTCAAAATAACCCATTTTAAATTTTTTACTTAAAGTGGAAACATACTAATTATTTTTTTTTCCCAACACAAAACTGTATGTACTTGTCTAATTTTTTTTTCCTACTGACTATGAGAAAGGACAAATTTACTAAACATTTGCTCTTTATGAAAGCTAATTTCTGCCATGCATAAGAAAATATTACACAGATTTCTCTCACAATTGTGAGTTAATGCAATAACGCAATAGCAATTTTTTTTATCTTGTAATTTCAGGTTGTTTGTTTTTCTTCATGTGAGTCAATATCATACAATTGTGATTTTATTTCTACATTTACTGCTTTTATCAAACGTCCTTATCAAGAGCGACTTGCAGAAGTGCTTTGGCGTCTTTAGCAATCCTCATGTTAGTTCACTAGGTCAGGAACTAAAAGTACCATCAGTCAAAAAAAAAAAAATCCTGTTAGGGAAGATAGTACAGTACGAAAAAACCCAAGAGAAGTATTTTTTTGTTAAACAAATAACAAAGCGCTAATTTAAGTGCTTGCAAGTAGGTGGGTGTTTAGTCTTCATCTCGCAACTGTGAGTTAATATTTCTGAATTCTGACTTGTTACATTGCAGTTACTTCACACAACTGCGACTTCTGTTTCCAATAATTAAACCAGAACAAAACCTAGCAGTGTGTAAACAAGCGAAAGTGTTCATTTCAGCAGGAACTGGCCACTCCAGGAGAATGTCTTAAGCAGAACCTGGTAGTGTGGCTGCCGTGTTGGTGTGGCTTGGTTAGGGGGAGGAGATTGCCTTATAAGAGGGAGCATGAAGTCACAGTAACTTACGATTGCAAGAAAAAAGTTGCAACTGTGAGATATTAACTCGCAATAGAGAGATAAATCTGCGTAATAACAGATTCGCCAAAAAGTAATGTAATGGTTGAACAGTTTCGCTATTTCCCTGCCTGAAAGCCTGGTGTAGAACATCCAGTCATTTCCTGAACTCCCACAATGCACTGCAATATCTTATTATCCAAACCATGTAGGCTTGACCTATTTCCTAATACAGTCTTTGTGAAATCCATGTGTTTGATATGATAAATCACTGACACATGACACTTACAGCTCCGCCCCTCCCTTTTTAACGCTCCATGAAGACTTTGCTGTCTCAGAGTTTTTAGTTGCTGAATGTTCACAGCTATGACTCTTCACCAACATGCGAGTACTTCGTCAGTCCTTCCTGCTGTTTCATTGCTGCACAAATTAGTTAATGTTCCCTCCACCTTTAAGAAGCCTACATCCATGTGACTCAAAGTGGGGTTCATGAGCAGCCATAAGCAGAGACAACTGCAATTTTATTTTCTTTCAGTGATGGAAGTTACAACCCACCATTATTACAGTTGTTATATTTACTAGTGAGATTCCATAAGTATTAGCCTGCTTTTCTGTTTTTTTGTTTTGTTTTTTTTTTCTTATTGAATCGATTTAATCCAAACCTCAGGGACTCAACAGCAAGCTTATAAACAACATCAACTTAATGAGTTCTGTGGAAAGTTTGAGAATAAAAAGCTCAATGGCTCCAATAAATAACCAGAATAGTATTGGACACATTTAAATAATAAGCCTAATTTGAATATTTGGATAAAATAACTCTGCAGGAGATCTGTTTATTTCCTTTTTTTTTTTTTTTTTTTTACAGTTAAACCAGTTTGAAATCCCCTGTCCTACAAAGCCAATAAACACTGCTGTGACACTTTTCTTCTGTTGGTCGGCTTCATTTTTCCAGATGCGCTAGTTTGATTTGAGTCCAGAAACAGCAAGGAAGCCAAGAATCATGCAAGTTACATCACAAGTATTGAGATTTTTTTTTTTTTAGTACATTGCTAGCTAGACTGTTTGGCTTTGCGAGATAGCTATCAAGCTAAATGACAAGTTAAGTCAAACAGCAGGCAATTTTCATGTGAGTAAGTTTAACCTGGATATAGTTTAGCTAGCTAATTATTCACTAGCTAGCTTTTAATTTTATAGCTATAGTTTATGGTCCTTTTCAGGCATCATAAATAAATTAATATGGCCTGAGCAGGATTTGAGTTTGACACTCTTTAGTTCATGTTTTTAGTCATTTTATGCAAAATTTGTTAGTATCCTAGTATTTCATTAAAAGACAAGGTTTGTGTTTTGCGTAATCAATAGCTCACTAATCTGATCTTTGTTTCAAATTCAGAGTTAAGAATTATGTAAGATTTGGATAGTCAGAGGAAAATGGCTAATAACTGACTTAGAAAAAGATGCTAGTGCTTATTTTGCTAGCTTTAAGGCTTTATTTTATTGTGTATCTTTACTAGCAAAGAATTTGAACACAAACAAAAAAATGCTGAAAAATCTCTAGACATTAATGTCTGTAAAGAGTTCAGTTTAACCCTTAGGACAGAAACAGATTCGTTAAAATTTTGCTTTAGTCACATTTCCAGGATATCAGTGTTGAGAACTTGATTTTTGTTCCCAAATTTTTGCTACCAATGAAAGACGCAGAGCTTCCGACTTCCATGATCCTAATTTATCTCCCGAGCCGAGTCGATACCGAGAACCCAGAGAGGCAGACGGATGCAGAGAACCCATAAACTGATTTGGTGTAGTCTGTAGAAAATTAGTGCCATTTTATACCCAGGCAGAGACAACAGAGAGTGAGGGATAAAAAGAAAGGGTTGTTTGGAGAGTTAAAGGTTCTTACTTTGCTAAAATGGGTCTAGTGGAAGCGTTTGTGGTAGAGAAACCCTGTAGGGTTCTGTATAGAACTGTAAGGGTTCCCGCATGCAGAGAAGTGTTATGGGTTGTACACTGAACCTGATTTTTCTCACAGTGGAGAGAGATGAACGTGTGTAAATGTTGGCTGTAAGTGAGTCACTCCTTAAACTTTTCCGCTTCCCTCTTCATTCATTTCTTTTGCTCTATTTATACTTTCGGTCCTGTCTAACTGGTCGAATATTCTCTCCATTCGCTCATCTGTCTGCTTTTCCTCTCTCTCTCTCTCTGTTTCTCTGTCATTCTCTCTCTGTCTCACTCTCTGTCTGTCTTTCTCTCTGTCATTTTCTCTCTCTCTCTTGCTCTCCTTCTATCGCTGTCATTCTCTCTTTCTTCTCTCTCTGTTGTTCTCTTTCTGTCTCGCTCTCTGTGTGTCTCTCTCACTCTGTCTCTGTCATTCTCTCTGATGTTCTCTCTGTCTTGCTCTCTATCTGTCTTCCTCTCTCTCGTGCTCTATTTCTGTCTCAGTATCTCTTTCTGTTGTTCTATCTGTCTTTCTCTCTCTGTCTTGCTCTCTGTCTGTCTGTCTTTCTCTCTCTCTGTCTCTGTTGCTCTCTCTCTTTCTATCTGTCGTTCTGTCTGTTGTTCTGTCTGTTGTTCTTTCTCTTTCTCTCTCTCTCTCTCTCTCTCTCTCTCTCTCTCTGGCCACCAGAAGGTGGAGCTACAGCATCTTATCAGTGTACATACAAAATGGACAAAACATGGTGTGTGTTTTTCACTGTCATTCACACACACACACACACACACACACACACACACACGTGCGCATGCTATCTGTTCAAGAATGAAAAAAAAGATCTAGTTCCTGTCTTGAGGCAAATGTTTGTTGGAATAAGTGGTGATTTCCTGGTCGTGCTTTAAAAGGAGATGAGGTGTGTGTGTGTGTGCGTGTGTGTGTGTGTGTGTGTGGGGTGCTTGCTTCATGCTAGGCCTTTCTCTCAGTCTCTCTTCCTCCCTCTTTCCTCCTGCTTTCTCAGACAGACTTCTTTTAACCAGAGTGTTAATCCAGCAGTGGATGAGACGCACAACGGAGCACGGAGAAGGAAAAATCTGGAAACATGACGGAGCGTGTATGTCTTAGCAGTGGCATTAGGAATGTAAGTAAGTGCAGTGTTTTTATCTTTATAGGACGATGAGAGTGTGTCAATGTGTCTGTCGGGGAGAGAGAGAGAGAGAGAGAGAGAGAGAGAGAAAGGGGGTAGCGGAGCAGCATTGAGTACAAACAGAATTATATCATGATCCGATTATACGTCAGAGAATTTACTATAATACAGCACAGGATATTTATTTATCTACAGGCTATGGGAAGTGGACTGGAAGTGTGTGTGTGTGTGTGTGTGTGTGTGTGTGTGAGCTTCTTAAAGGGAAAAAACACAAACACGCACAAGCATACTTCCAAAACTTTACGGTGACAAAAGCAACATTAATAATAATAATAATAATAATAATAATAATAATTACAATGATAATATAACAAATAACCCATATGATAATAACAAGCAATAGTAATAATGACAAATAAATAAATACAACAATAATAAAAAAAATAAATATGATAAACAATAGCAATAACAATAAATAAATAATTAATGATGTAACAACAATTACTACTACTGCTAATAATAATAATAATAATAATAATAATAATAATAATAATAATAATAATAATACAAAATGGCAAAATCGCTACCTCTAAATGCATTATTATGTTAAATGCATATATTAAAAAAAAAAATATTTTTCAAAGACACTTAAGGGAAAAAAAGCTATAAGACTCTTAATCTACTGTTTTGCTTTTCCCCTTGAATAAAACAGTTCTTTTCAGAAATGCGTGGCTAGTTTTTGCGCGACGTCTCAGTTCCAGGTGATAACTTCAAGTTGTCCAAGTCTTCAGATTTGATCCCATGGTGTGAACACACCGACTGTCCTGCCTAAAGCTCATTCATTCTATTTTTCCTTTTCTACGCTGTGTGTTCAGGTGTGTTAGCTGTTCTAGCGGACACTCCCACACACTCACACACACACACTCACACACACTCACACACATTAGCGTGTCTAACATCCTTTAACATCTCTTTGTACGCAGGCAGTGAATTTGTCTGTTAGCAGTGGCAGGTCACAAGCTTCCTGTCATGAGTTTCCCATCTAAATTAACTTGTAACTCGGATATTAAATCTGGGAAAAGCTGCTAGTCAGTGAGGAGTAATCCAATTGGCTGATGGGAAGAGGAAGAGTGTGGCTGATGAGAGTAGAGGGTGCTTGTGGGTGACCTTTGACCCTGACACAAGATAAGCCTTTAGGCTATATGTAGAAGATGAGCAGCTCTCTCTCTCTCTCTCTCTCTCTCTGTCTATCACTCACTCACTCACACACACACACGCACAAGCACACGCACGCACACACACACACACAGGGTGAGTGAAGAGCTACACTGATGACTTCATCCTCTTAAGACTGATGTGATTGACTGCAAAAAAAATAAATATATTATAATACTACTACTACTAATAATAATATAACATATAATAATATTAATATATATTTAATTAGAAGTCCTGAAATAAGGTTAAAATTATATATTATTATAATTATAAATTATATATATATAATTAAGCTACAAATTTTATTTCAATATTACACAAACATGTCTCAAAAACAGTTCAAATTTGATTAATATTAATAAGTTTGTATTTTCTTTTAACTCACTTCCAGAAATAACTCTAGAAAGTAAGAGATTTTTATTTTGGAGGTGGTGTCTTTTATTATTATTATTTTTATTTTAATTCAAATTTTTTATTATTTTATTACTCTTTTTAAATTATTTTTTAACAAGAGACTATTTCTATATTTAATACATAACTTTTCTATAAATATTATAAAAGTTGACGGAAAATGATGTACCTGCGCATTAGTAATCCGACTAATCCTGTCAAACAAAACACACACACACACACACACACACACACACACACTGCAGTAATCCCACATGCTCTAAAAAAAAGGCCACTTTCGCATAATTTGTGACTTCCTTTTTTTAAATTTGTCGATGTTCTCGGATCGGAAGTCGAGGACATGAAAGCTACAATTACGTGACCTCATCTGTACCACAATCTTGGCTTTTCTGATCCGTTCCATTGTTTCCTCCATTTTTTTCTCCTATTTTTGGATCAAATTTCAGGTTTAATAAAGAAATCAGGGAATGTGCTTTGACCAGGAGCGTCAAAACGACTTTTTTGAGTGAACAGAGGAAAATTTGGGTTTGGAAGCGTTTCTAAAACCTTGCTGGAGAGTGTTGACAGTTATGGGGTGTGTGTGTGTGTGTGTGTGTGTGTGTGTGGGTGTGTGTGTGGTGTTTGTATTTTCAGGCTGTAGTTCTGAATGCAAAATACTGAGTATTAAATAAATGTTGAATGTTGAATTTCACATGTACAAACTGAATGCTGTAATTTTGTCTTTGGAGTCGCACTGTAATGCTACCTGCTTTACACGTGCGTCTTCTATAAAGCTGCTATTATTAAGCAAACCCCGAACACTCGCCATCTTTTTCTGAGCTTGACGCACTAATTGGAAAACTAGCCCTTGTGATATTTATTTCTGGGGCGAAATTTCAGGCAGAACAGCGAATAAACACTTTTATGCTCACTGCTTTTTTTGAAGTAGCACATTGTGCTCCAGTCTGCTTTACATTTAGACTCCTGTGTAAAGACTGGTCTGTGTGTGTGTGTGTGTGTGTGTGTGTGGCTGGCATATGGCTAGGTTTCAATGTCAGAGCCAACACCCCTCCCTGTTCACTACAAAGTATTTACACGCATTCTCTCACAGCGGTGATGGAGAGTTTCAGGACGCGGCCCTGCCAACATTTCACCCAAATAACTGCTGCTAAGTGGCGTTTTATATCGAAGCAGACATTCAGGTTAATCTCTTACTAACAGCGTCGTATTCCCCGAACGGAGAAAGGCTTCGTGACGAGATTTGAGATTTGCGTTGAGATTTTTTTTGAAGAAGTGTAGAACACAGTTCGGAACACGGCGCCATTGGATTTTACACTATTGGGTTTTGGAAAGTTTTGAATGCAGTGTTTTTTTAAATGTAGTGTTGATTAGGAGGGATAAACTGTGATGAAATGTGATTTCATTTTATTTTTTATTATCTATTTTTATTGTAATGTATTATCTTGTGATTAATTTGAATTGATGATCTTAGTGTTATAGATATTAGAACAAAAAACAAATGAAGTTTACAAATAACACAAGAAAAAGAAAAACAACCAAACCAAAAAAAAAAAAAAAAAAAAAAAAAAAAAAAAAAAAAAAAAAAAAAAAAAAAAAAAAAAA
>CM040478.1:3878690-3917514 GCA_022758105.1 Pangasianodon gigas | reverse complement strand
ATAATCTAGAAACAATCTAGAAAGAAATCTAGAAAGACAGAAAAAGACAAACAAAGCAAGGAAGGATATTTATAAAAAAGGAAAAAAATAAGAAAGAAACAAACAAACCAATAAACAAAACACAAATAAGGCACGGAAGTAAGAAAAAAAGAAAAAACAAACAAACAAGCCATGGAAAGAAATTTACAAATAATGACAAAGAAAGAAAGAAAGAAACAAACAAACAAACAAATCAACAAAGACAGGAATGAAAAAAGACACAACAAACAAACAAAAGAAATTTACAAAGAAAGAAAGAAAGAAAGATAAAAACAAAACAAAGAAGGAAAAAAAACATTTTTTTCTAAAGATAAAAAGAAGTTTTTTTTATAACATTTTATTTGAAGTGCAGTTATTTACACAGCCTTTATCAAGGTGCCTGGACATTTCAATCTTTTAACTCTTTAATAGACAAGGTTTCAGATTTCTACTTTTACATAACTTCATTCTATAACCCTGTGTGTGTGTGTGTGTGTGTGTATGTGTGTGTGTGTGTGTGTGTGTGTGTGTGTGTGCAGGTCTCCTCTGGTTTTAATGCACCGTTGCCCGTCGGTGGAGGATGCAGTCTAAAGCTCGGCACACATGAAGCCCATTTACCGTCATCCTCGCATCTGTTCTCACTAATCCCCTCCAGACGTAACAATATGTTGTCCAATAAGATTATGATTGCTCAATAAGCCTTATCTATGTAATTCAGAAAACATATACGGCTTTAAACGAGCTCGCTAGATTAGAGCAGTTTGGAGCTAATCTGGAGTCAGTCTGGAGTCAATCTGTGCTGCTAGGGGGAGGAGGGAATTATTTTAATCTCCTGGAAATAATCCTGTGATTCCCCCGCAGTCTGTTTTGTTTTATTAAAAGCCGAGTGTGTGAGTTGATTTAACGTCATACTAATCCTCCAGTTGCTGTGTCGCTGAGGCTCGAGACGCCCCGGGAGTTTGAAATGCGTGCTCTGTGTAATTTACACGCACGCTGTTATTAATGAAATCAGCACTTTAATTGATTAGACTGAGAGATTATGATGACATGAGCATGAGCAGATTACTGTATTGACTGCCGCTTGTCTAATAAAGGTGTAATCACAGTGTAATTAAACACATTATTTACAGCTTATCATAAGATTTAGTTAAATTCAGGTTTAATAGATAATTGAGTACTCGTGTATATTTTTTTTTCATTTGGATGTGGATTAAAGAAGGTGATTTGATGCTTATTGAAAACATGTTTGAAGCTCTAAGGACAACTTTTGTTCATAAAATTGCAATACTAATAAAATATGGTGTGAAATAAACTCACTATGAACAATACCTGTCTAGACTCATGAACAAAGTTTAATCTAGAACCTTTAAGGGGTTCTTCGGTTGGTTACGGAGAAGAGGGGGCTGTTAAAGTTCAACGAAGAAACCTCTCAGAAAAGGTCCAAGGAAAAGCCTGAGGATGCTAAGAACCCTATCCAAACTATCCAAGAACCCCTGAGGAACCAGAAAGAAAGAAAGAAAGAAAGAAAGAAACCAACTAACTAACTAACTAACTAACTAACAAAAGAAAGAATGAAAATTACAAATACAAGGAAAAGAATGGAAAGAAAGAAATAAACAAATAAAGTAACTTACAAATATGACAAAAAAATTAAGAAAGAAAAACAGAAAACAAACAAAACAAAGTAACTTACAAATATGAGAAAGAAAGAAAGAAAGAAAGAAAGAAAGAATGAAAAACAAAAAAACAAAAAATATGACAAGTGAAAAATTGGAAGATGGAAAAGAAAGATACAAATAAGACAAAAAGGAAAGAAAAAAACAAACAAACAAGCAAAACAAATATGATAAGTGGGAAATAAAACTGAAAGTTGGAAAGAAATGAAAAATAAAAGAAGGCAGTAATTTGAGAATTTTATTTCTATAATATTTCAGTTTATTATTATTATAATTATATTATTATTATTGTTATTATTATTATTATTATTATTACACATGTAATCCACATTACAAAGAAAGAAAAAGAAATAAAATAAACTGGAGAATTTCCTCTTTAAAGGAAAGGACACATCATCTTGTCTATACGTTATGCTCATGTTGTGTTCATGTTGTGTTACCGTTTGTGTTTGCAGTTTAAGTGTTAGTGTGTGTGCACTCTTTAATATAATTGGCCTGTCATACTGTAACACTAATCCCGGTTATCATCCCCAGCTATTTTTACTCTCTTTATGGTAAGTAGCTTGTGTTCCTTGAAGATCTCCTCATGGCCAATACTATTAGGCGCTATGAGTTTAGCCAGCGTAAATCGCTTAATGCATAAGTCCATAAGAGGCTCGGAGCGAGGCGGCCCGGCCCGAACACACCGCGCGTTCATATTTGATCATGCAGAAGAACTCGTAATCACATCTCAGAGCGGCCATGATGATGATCTGCTTCTAAACACACTCGCTCGATCGGTCTCCGTTTCAGAGCTGAGAGTGTGTAATGCAGGGATTCTACTGTCGAAGCACAGTCATGTGTGTGTGTGTGTGTGTGTGTGTCTTAATGCTCTTTGCTCTGCTAAACCACTTCCTCTTAGCAGTCAAACCACAATACATTGGACACAGTTCCACACAGAGGGAAAAAAAAAACAAAAAACAACAACAACAAAAAAACGGCAGGACGTAGCAGGGGCAGAGGAAGTGTTTCCCTGTCTGGAGCCAGCCCTGTGTTTGTGTGTGTGTGTGTGTGTGTGTGTGTGTGTGTGTCTGGCTTAGTAAACATTACTGAGAGTGACACAGTCACACACACACAGTCCTGCTTGCACTTTCAGTTAATCCCCACTTAGTGAGCCGCATGTCACCTGGGAATGACATCCAAAACGGCGTGTGTCTCATGACACACAGATTCCGGCTTTTTCCGCTTTTGGTTGTTACACTTCATCAGATTTGGGTTGTAATGTTCTGCATTTATGCTGTTACATTACCGTAACTCGGGTAACTTTGTACTGTGTTTGTCATTTCTAAATATAGTTTTAATGTCGATTACTTTTCACATTTACTCGAGTGAATTTGTACTTTTTTTTACGTCATATTTGGGCGTGTTCTTCCTGCTACATGATATCTCATCTTTTTTAAATTCATCGTATGTTTATTCGTACGTTTATTTCTTTCGCTCAGGATCATTTACATTATTTGGCTCTCCATCTCCTTGAAGTCACAATGAGTCCATGCCTTACATGATTTAATCGCTCAACCAATCAAACTAAGGTTAACAACGCCTGAGAAGGATTTATTAATTGTGAGATAAGAGATGAGATAAGAAATCTTTATCATCATTATACATTTGCTGTAGCAAACCAATGAAAAATGCCAAATAGGGTAATAGGTATGAAATTTAACCCCATGAACCCACCAACTTTGGAAATGAGGACCAATAGAAAATGAGAGTAGGGCTAGGGTCACTTCTTTGGTGAAGAATCAAGAAACATTTTTTCTGAACACAGTCAACAAAATGTCTTTTATCGCTCTTATCGCAAACAAAAAACTAACTAGTTAGCTAAAGTTAGCTGTTCACTATTTTTTTTTTCTGTGAATACAGACAATCTTGATTCCAGAGGGAATCAAGTGGTAACACTGAGTAAAACCTTTAGCTAGGTAGCTAATTTGTACTTTTTTTTTTTAATGGTTTGTGCCAAATGACTACGAAAATATTGAGGCTATGAGACTATGAAAATATTGAACTTTGGTGTGAGTGCTACTCAGTAACTAGCAGTTCTGCAGTTCTTCACTTCCACTCCTATTAGTCTGGTTTCCAAGTCCAAATCTGAGCGTAGATTGATACTTTTCATACACTTCCTGTTTGGTTTGGTTTCTCAATGCACATAATTAAACAAACTGAAAAGCAAAGAAATGTTGGCAGAGAGATATGTAGAACTGAAAACGTCCTCATAAAACATTTTTAATCATTAGTCAGAAATAAAGCGATGGGAAAAGGTAAATAAACCTTTACCAAGTGTGTGTGGAAATCATAAAAATATCACCCAAGCACTGAGAACATGGAGTCAGCTCAAAAGAAATGAAAACCCACAGAACGTTTGATTCGCTTCCTGCAGGTGAGTCGATTCAGAAAAGAATCAGAAATGAATCACTTTCTCTCTGCGATTAAACCACACTAGAGCTCACTGGCCTCGGTCCAGTTCCCACCTCGCTCAGATGCTCTCCGGCCAGATGTTTTGGTAACTTTGTAAAAAAAAGTTGTTCACTTCTAAATATAGTTTTAATGTAGATTAATTTTCACACTTACTCGAGTGAATTCATACTTTTACGTCATATCTGGGTGTAGTCTTCCTGCTGCATGATTTCTCATCTTTTTTAAATTCAGCATATGAACCGCACTGGAGTTCACTGGGCTCGGTCCGGTTCTCCCCTCTCTCAGATGCTCTCTGACCGGATGTTTTGGTCTGAACCCGGGTGTGATTTCTGTGTTCTCTCCTGCCTAAAGAACCGTACTGATAGAGGAAGAACACCTCAGGGCTCCATTCAAACGGACTAAACACCGCAAGTGTAAAATCAGCTTTAGAGAGTGAAGAGGCTACAGCCGGCCATGTTGTTTTCTACAAGTCTGAGGTTCGTGATCTTGTGAACACGGTGTGAAGTGAAATTAACCACTTTCAGAAGAGAATGCATCTTTCACGTCTTGCATCTTTTCCTATTTCCTTGAATTGACTCTTTCGCTAGGTTTTATTTGCATTCAGTCTGGTGTTATGGAAGCCCTAATCCACAAGGTCCTTATGTCCTTATTTTGACTTAGTATTTCATTATATCTGGTTATTGTATCTGGTATAATATCTGCTTATTTTGATTTAATATCTCATTATTTTGACTTAATATCTCATGATTTCAACTTGGTAACTGATCTCAATATATCTGAATATATCATTATTTTGCTTTAATATCTCATGTTTTCAACTTAGTAACCCATTTCAAGATATGATCTCATTATTTCGCTGTAATATCTCATTATTTTGACCAAATAACTTATTTAAAAATTTTATCTCAGTATTTCAAATTAATATCTGGTTATATTGATTTAATATTGAAACTTATTTCAACTTAATAACGTATTTTGTCTTAATAATTTACTTCAAGATTTTTTGTCATTTCAACTTAATATCTTGTTATTTCTACTTAATAACTCAATTCAAGATATTATCTCATTATTCTGACTTATCTGATTGTTTTGATTTAATATCTCATTATTTCAACTTAACTTATTTCAAGATATAATCTCATTATTTTTGCTTTAATATCACATAATATTGTCCTAATAACGTTATTTCAACTTAATAACTTATTTCAAGATTTTATCTCAGTATTCTGATATAATATCTTGTCGTTTCAACTGTCATAATATCTTTCATAATATCTGATATAATATCTTGTCGTTTCAATCGCATATCTTTATGTCGATTCACCAAGTATTTATTTTGAGTTATTGTATCGTTATTTAAACTTACTAACTCACTATTTTGACTAAATATCTTGCTATGTAAAGATATCGTCTCGTTGTTTTGACTTAGTAACTCTATATTTTGATTTAATACCTTGTTATTTTGACTTAAATATAACAAATTAATGACATTAATTTGAAATAATGGCATAATTTAGGTCAAAATAATGACATTGCACTTAAATGATAAACGAATGTTACACCTTGCAGTTTAGGGGTTCTGTAGCTATTTTATTAGTTATTTGAATTCATATTTTTAATTAGCACTTCTCGTTTTAAGTAACATTATTTTTTACTTGATTAAGATTTCCAGTTACTTCTGCATTTTCAAATACACACATTTATTTTCTTTCTCTCTTTCTCTTGGACTGCGTTAAATTCCCACGACTGTGCACTCGTCTGGAGGAATGCACTTTCACTAACTGCTACTGATCCGTCTGACGGGCCATAACCAGTAATAGCGCAGATTGTATATTATTTCAGAATCGACTCGGGAGTGAAGTTCACAAACGGCTCGGAAAAAAATGAAATCGAATGCGTCACATTAAAAACCCTGCATAACTTTGAACATCTTTGATGGCTCATGTGGCTTCTTCTAAATGCTGCTTTGCGCTTTGGCTGAGTGGAAAGACAGTCAAACTCCCTTTTCTTCTTCTTTTTCTTCTTTTTCCTCGTTTTTTTCTTTGCCTTTGATGCCCAAGTGTAAACTGTAATGCCAGACAGCGCTGTGCCACTTTGCGTGTTGGCACTTCCTGAGGCATGTGGCATGGGGATGCACTTTTTTTTTTTTTTTTTTTAATAGAAGAGGAGGTGGAAAAGAATAAATAAAAAATCTTTTGAAAACTCTTTTGCTTTTCAACTTTTGTACAGAAATCAGCGAAAAAAAGTGAAAAGATCACAGTTTAAAGTTATTAGTGCATACACACTTCCATATACACCATCTGGGAAGAGAGGACACAACACGCAATCATGTCTCTTACTGTCTAGGTCAGGACCTTCCACCGATCTAGCTATTAATTAATTAATTATTTTTATTATTAATAATTAATGCAGATAATTAATGCTATGCTACACCTAAATCTAACTCTAACCTTAACCTTAGGTTTTCCTTCTGGGAACCTGCCAAATGTCTCCACAAAACTATTAGATTCCTATCCTTGTGGAGACAATTGGTCCTAACCGAGATATAAAAACATGTCCACACACACACAAACACACACACACACACACACACACACACACATTAAAAAGATACCAAAAAGCATGTGTATCTCCTAAATCTTATACCCTGTTAATTATAATTTTATTTACTGCATTTGAGCAAAAGTATTTGCATCCTGTTTACATTAATTTACCATAAATGAACAAAAGTATTTGCTCCCCATCGAATATTGTTTTCATTTACTGTAAATGAAAAAGTGTTTGCTTTCTGTCAACTAATTTTCCATTCACTGTAAATGAGACAAATCTTTCAGCACACAAAACAATGTCTCCTAATAATTTAAGATAAGAAATAATGTTTAAATTATATCTGAGCTTGATTTTGAACAGATTTTTTTTTTTACTCCTCGTGAAACAGATTAGCAAGCACACTACCACCAGAGATTATCACTATGTAAATTTCACTGACATTATTTATAATAAGAATAAGAATAATAATAAGAGAATTGAATGAATTGTACATATGTTTAGTCTGGACTTGGAGAAGCAATGATAAGATTTCTGTAACGCTTCCATTAAGCATCATATCTGTGATAAACTATGAAAATTCATAGTTTCAAGTTTCTATCTTTATCATGCATTATGAATTGTTAACATGATGTATTATACAGTAAGAAGTGCCCATAGCACGTTACCAAAAAAAAAAAAAAAACAGGCCACAATTTGTATAGTGCACTATGAGACCTGGTGTGTTACTTTTTCCCTTTAATAAGTGCATTATAACAGAGACATTTACATGTTTAACTTCTTTCAACTTCTTAATGAACGGCAATAAAAAGTTTTAGAAATTCACTTAAATAGCTGAGCAGTTCTCAGTGTGTATACGGCTGAACATATATCACAAACTGGGGATGGATTTCTTTCATATTGTTATGATGCATTATAAACGCTGCTTATAATGCATTCTGTTCACTGTGTATGAATATATTATAAAGGATGACGTCATCTGCCAATCCCTGCATCGGGACTGATAGGAAGGGACAGACGGAGATACCCACAGAAAGTCAAGGAACAAACTGTCTTACAAACTGCAATGCCTTTTTATAGGTAATTATAACACCTTATGAATGCATTATAACACGTTATGGATGTATAAGTCATATATACAGAAAGTGTTACCAATTCTCTCTCTCTCTCTCTCTCTCTCTCTCTATATATATATATATATATATATATACATATTCTATGCATTAGAGTTAAAAGTAGAAATATGTTAATAATAATAATAATAATAATAATAAGTCTCTTGAAGACTTTTTTGTGAGTTTATTTTGCAGAAATATGCAACCTTATTGAGTGATGCAAATTATTAAAAAGAAAATCATTTTATACACACAGTGTCCACTCATACCTTCTGATACTTCTGAGTTTATCAGTCTTTAATAAAGACTTTAATAAAGCAATCTGTTTCTCCGTTCATTCTCTCTCCTTTTTCTATTATTGTCTCGCTGATAAAGTTGTGCTCTGTCAGTCGATTTGTCATAAACCATGCTGCAGATAAGTGTGTGTGTGTGTGTCTGTGTGTGTGTGTGTGTGTGTGTGTGCATGCTTATATGTGTGTGTCTGAGCACCTCCATCCCCTCATGAGAGTCATCTATCGTCCCACACACACACACACACACACACACACACACAGTGGCCAGGCGACACAGGAAGAGATGTGCTGCCATTAATCTGCACTGACTCGGGGAAATTGCATCTTTGTAATGAGTATTAGGTGGTGCATCTACATGAATTAAAGCTAAATGAGCGTCTGATTGATCACCAGCGTCTAAATGACGCTGAGCCGCGTGTCATTACGATTTAAATGTGACCGTCATATCGACTGATTAAAATCTGCAGCTACTCAGAGAAATTCCTGCGTAAACACGACAGACGAAAACACGACTATGACACCTGAGAGGCGCTTGAAGACCTTATTAGTTTTATTCACGCTATAGGTGCAAAAGTATTTGCTCCCTGGTAACTATTTGTATTTACTTTGCATGAACAAAACATTATTATATATACTTTGTCAACTAATAGTTGTATTCATTTTAAATGTGCAAAAGTATTTACACCCTGTCAACTATTATTTTTATTTACAGTAAATGAGCTGAAGTACTTTCTCACCATCAGTTTTATGTCCATTTGATGTGCAAAAGTATTTGCTCCCCATCAGTTATTTTCATTTATAGTGAAGAAACAAAAGTATTTGCTCCTCGTCAGCTATTAGTTTTATTTATGCTTGATGTGCAAAAAAGTATTTGCTCCCCGTTGCCTGTATTTTTCATTCACTGCAAATGGACAAATCTATTGGCTCCCTGTTATTTTTATTTATTTATTTTTATTTACTATGAATGAGCAAAAGTATTTACTTGCTGTCACCTATTAGTTTTATTCACACTTAATGTGCAAAAGTATTTGCTCCCTGTAACCCATTATTTTCATTCACTGCAAATAGACAAATCTATTGTCCCCCGATAATTAATTATTTTTTATTTACTATGAATGAGCAAAAATATGTATTCCCTGCCAACTATTAATTTTATTCAAGTGTGCAGAAATATTATTGGTATTTATATTAAATGAGCAACAAGTATTTTTCTCCCTGTTGAGCAAAAGTTTTAACTTCCTGTCAAATCTAGTGGCTACCTGTCAACTGAGCAAAATGATTTGGTTCCCATCAGCTATTATTTTCATGCACTGTACATGAGCAAAAATATTCACTCCCTGCATACAATTATTTTTATTTACTAAGCAATAGCTAAGCAAAAGTAGTTGCTTCCTTTCAATTTTTAATTTTGCTAACTATAAATGAGTAAATGTGTTTGTTACCTATCAACTATTATTTTTTGTACTCTGAATGACCAAAAGTATGTGCTCCACTTATATTATTTTTATTCACTCTCCTTGAGCAAATTTGTTTCCTTGCTGTCTGCTAATTTACAGTTAAGTGATTTCCTAAATGATTAATTATCTTACCTTCAAGTCCAATTAAGTTCATTTAGTTTAGCAATCATGTTTTAATGGTGTGAAAGCATATTATTGTGCAGTTCTATGCTATTGTGTTATCATATTTGCAAGAGTATTACTTTAGTGGAGTTACTAGTTAAGTTACAATTGAAGCTGTATTACTGTTTACTAATGTCATAAAACTTCAATTGTAATTACTTAAAAAAAATACTTTGTAATTACTTACACACAACGTTCCCAATTTTGAATGCTGTGCAAAACGACTTCCATTTTCCCCAAATAATTCTGTCTTTTTTATTCTTTAAAGTTGAAAATATTTGCAGACCTCCCCTAAAAAAAAGTAACCTTTTCCCTACAAATAGAAACAAATTGCAGGCTCGAGCAGACATCGAGAATCAAAACAGAACTTCCTGGTCTTGCTGGCTGGCACGGTGCCAACTCGAGCCTGGTACAGTTCTTCTCTCTGCACTCGCTGGCTCCGTGTCAGCCCTGACAGAAGACGTGTTTGAAGTCTGAGCCAAATTCTCTCAGGCATTTACGTGATCTGAAATATACGTTCCCTCTACGGATTCTCTTTCTCTATAATGTACACGCTGAAATCATCCTTTTAAACTTACAATTTATTCACATTTGCAAAGCCTTTATGTTAATGGATGTTGACCTGTAGACTGGCAGGCATGATATTTCATCCATACGTGTTTATAGAAGATAAAAATTGACTTGCGTGAGCAGAACTTGTTCAGACCTCGAGGAGGAAGTTTCACCCCGCTGCCACAGCTGGCCACGCCGCACAGACCCCTTAAGCACCCACGCACTGCCAATGACAGCACAATTATGCTCAAACTTTTTTTAAAAAGTAGCTTTGTTTTCCCGACGACAGGCCTTTGTTCAGGTGAGATCATGATAATACGAGTCAGACACTGTAATTTGGTTAAAAGACCGTTAGGACATGGCTTGATAAGGACAGACCTTATTTAGCGCGAGACCCGGGGTCGCACAGCACGCTGGGGATTTTTCATCATGTTTTGCGACATATTTACAGTACCTGGACACATTAATGTTGCACTGTAAGCACGGAAACCTTCATTAGTCTGCCATACTCCCTGTCGGGCTAATTATTCTAAAAACCCTCATTAGCCAGCCGTCAGGAAGCAAACGCCTCAAACTCTTCCTCTTTCTCCGCCTTCGTCCTCTTCTGTTACTTCTGGGAGGATCTCCAATCGTCTGTCAATTCCCGTGAGATCTCTTTTTCTACTTATTCTCTTTATCTGAACTCCTTCCATTATGGGATTTTGCTTGAATATCTCAAACGGAACACTCATCGTGTTAAATCTTTAAGGCATTCTCAGATCACATGATCGTTTTATGGATGTCTGGGTATTTTTGGAAGCAAAACATGCCGTCTGTTGAACACATCACTAGACACAGAGGTGAAATCTATAAGAAAAAGAAAACATAAAACACCAGACACACAACTTGGAAGCTTAGTCTTAGGAATAAGACTTGGGATGCTAAGAATTAAGAGACTAGAAAGTGAGATAGGAAAGTTGTTGTTCTTTCGGCTGCTCCCGTTAGGGCTCGCCACAGCAGATCATTGGTCCGCATGTTTGATTTGGCATAGGTTTTACGCCGGATGCCCTTCCTGATGCAACCCTCCCATTTAATTCAGGCTTGGGACCAGCACTGAGAGTACACTCCCAGTGGCTGGGTTGGTTCCCTGCCCGGGAATCAAACCCGAGCCACGGCGATGAGAGCGCGCTTAGCCGCTAGACCACCAGGGACCCAAGTGAATTAGGAAAGTACGCTTTATAAATACAGTGGCATTACATACAAGACAAACGGGGCGGATAATGATGAGATATGATGAAATTCATAACAATGAACAAGTGGTGACAGAAACCAGGGGGCGTGGTCAGGGCTAGAACAATAGTAGTAATAGTAATAGTCCTTACTCTTATAAGAATTAGCAAAGGTAGTGTCTTCTTACAAATCATTTGTGGTTAAAAAAAAAAAAGTAATTCATGTGCGTACAAGTGAAACATCTGCAGACTACTATATGTTTTTATCAGTCAGGATTCTCCAATAAAGGCGACTGCCTGCAATACACCCAGTCTGCTATTAAAAGAAAGCTTTTAATGAGGCTGCAGAAATCTTGCTGTGTGTGATGAAAGTAGCTGAGCCACTTGGCGTATTAAAAACCAGGGGATAAATAAGAACACTAATCAGGTCGGAGGCCTTCGCCTGCTCTTTGCTGCAATTTGCTTATCGTTAAATTATTCAGAACATCATCGTTTTTTATGTCAGTGAGTAGGCACGACAAAGCCTTGGCCAGCCTAATCGTTTCCCATCGTCTGCCATTTTATGACTGACGTAGCAATAAGCAGATTGTTCCGATATTTATGCCATCTGTGGTTTGTAGAGATAATTAAAGTATATAAATTAATCAAGTGCAATTAATTAGGCCGGTTATGTTGGCGGCGGTGCATCGGCTCGCATGTATAATTTATATTTATTGATTTGTTTGCTTTCATTAGCCTATGAGAACAGTAGAGATGCATTAGCGCAGAGAGGGGAAATGCAGCATTAGCATTGCGGGCCGTGGTCTGTGTGTGTGTGTGTGTGTGTGTGTGTGTGTATGAGTGGGTGGATGGTCAGTAATTGATAGATCAGCGAGGGCTATGTGCTGAGGCGACGTTGTGTTAACTGTCATAAGTGTCCAGGATCGATGTGGGAGGTTTCACTCTGGATCTTCCCTGCGTTGATGGATGGCTGACTATGAAAGCACCTCTTGGCCAAGCATGAGGCTGATATACTGAATTTACTGTCAAATCCACCTTCAGCCCATGACGAGTTGCAGCTGCAGGGCTGATACGCTCCTTTAGAAATCACACAGGAAATAATGTGTGGGAAAGAGTGATAGTAATTTCATTAGAGTTGATAAGAAAAGCTACCATATGTTTACTAATCCCATTCCTCCCTCTAACTACAATTTGCCTTGTGTGAATTCTCATGAAGTTAAAATCATTTTGAAGCATCACAAGCTTTAGGCCTCTTTTATTGGACTGCCATGGACAACCTGCTCAGGAAGAAAGAATGAGAAGATGAGAGAGAGAGAGAGAGAGAGAGAGAGATGTCTACAAATATATCATATACATACAGGAGCCTATCACCTCCTATCACCATAGAGACAACCATGATTTTAACTTTAAGTTAGAACTAGAGAGTCTGTTAAAATGTGACTGAGGTCATAATTATATTTTTTTTTAAAAATCAAGATTTTTTAATTTTTAAGATTTTCAATTCTACAGTTTTATCTGTGGAACAATTCTCATATTACAACTATGACTCTTAAAAGTCTTCACAATTTACGACTGCACATTTCAATTTCCTTTTCGATTTTCAAAGTACAAACTGAATATGTGAAAGATGATGGAAAATTTGTGTTATGTGTTGCAGATTTGTGAAACTATCAGTATTTATGATCCATGAAGATATCCAGATATTAGTGCTGCATTCATGTACGATTCTGAAAGCACTGCATTCATGTACAGTTATGAAAGTGCTGCATTCATGTACAGTTATGAAAGTATTGCATTCATGTATGATTACAAAAGCGTTGCATTTAATTATGTTTATGAAAAAGTCGTATTTGAATGAGATTCTGAAAGCATCAAATTCACATACAATTACAAAAGTCTTAGAGTCATGTACGATTATGAAAAAGTCACATTTACATAGGATTCTGAAAGTGTTGCTTTCATATATGATTTTTACTAAATATTAAGCTTTAGGATGAATAACTGAATATAATTTGGGACCTTTTTGTATTTGATACAATCATGACCTCAATGGTATCTTAAATTTTTAAAGTTGCAACAAGTATCTTGAGCTACACGGCACTGAATCACACACCCAGTGTGCACCCAGGGGTTGTTGCCATGGAGCTCAGGGGTAAGACGGATGACCTGGGCACGAGGCTCATTTTCCTAATTGTTCAGGTGGAATCGGTCCTTTTTCCCCTCTCAGCCATTGATTATGTGGTTATTGATAAGGGATTACTGAGCAGCATGCTACTCAAGACCTTTTCTACCTAAAATGCACATCGACCTTCTGACCTCCTCTACATCACGCAAATGTGACCGTCCTGCTCGATATTCCCTGAACGTTTATTTTCTCATAAGTAAGTGTGCATGGGATTTATCTAGGAAAAAGGATGTGTATGAATAAGCCAAAGGAGAAATGAATATAAAGTAAAATAAAAGAACTCGCCATAAATCAATGACTGTGTACAATGTGTGTATCACTCATAGGATCTCAACAGCTCCCATGAGCACCAGTGTTTGTTTAAATGTTTACATGGTTTGTCTGATTGTCGATGTTTTCGTCTAGTTTGTTGAATTGTTTTTTTTTTCTTGACCAACTCTACAACATATCGTTTTCTTCACCGTCTACTCCCCTACACGCACATGCACAGTAAATCCACCTCATATTGGTTTAGAAATAAAAAGGGCTAATGATTCAACCCTATAATCAAAGTAGATCACTTTCAAAATGACAATAAGTGACATTCTGATATTTGGTTTTGTCATAAGGTTTTAACTTTATTAAAAAAAAAAAAAAAAAAAAAAAAGTTTTCTCTGATGATCTTCCATGAGAAAAAAAACCCCCAAAAAACAGCCTACCTCATTTTCACCCTTATCTCTATGGGAACTTTCAAATGATCCACATTTACATCCCTCTGCCTGTTAACTATTTACATTTCCTATTAGTTTAACTGTAATTTACTGAATAATTCATAGTAGTGACAGAACATTATTTAAGATAAATAACTGAAAAATAAGCCAGTAGTTTAAAGAGTTAAAAAATCTTTTTATTATTATTCTATCTGTTTACTACTGGAAAAATGGTGACATCATTATCTACACCAGTATTACATTAATGGTATTATCCAGCAAACAGAGAACATTATTAGAATATTCAGTGAAGTAATTGACAGGTTCGATAAAAGTTACATAATTACAGAAATAACATTTCTGTAACGTCCTAAAAACATCTGCTGTGAGAATGATTTGCTTCACAGTGTGCCACGTTACACTAAGACTAACATTATAGAAAAATCTGAGCTAATGTTCCTATAACTTAAAATGTTAAAGCAATGTTGCAGGAGCATTTATATAGTGATTTACAAATATTCGCGTAACATGACAGATTGAGCATTCTGGGAAAAACCACAAGGTCTGTAAGAACTGTAACTTTCAGTAAAAGTTTTACTAACTATATATTGAGTACTAATTCAGATTAATTCCATGATTGTCATGATTATTCATGTATCACTGAATCTGAAGGTGTTAATGTGCTATTTATGGTTATTTCTGAAAATCTCAAATGTTTCAGATGAACGTGTTTCTCTAAACTGTTCCCTTCTCTTTCACCCCCCTCAACCATCCCCCCCCCCCCCCCCCCCCCCCCCCCCCCCCCCCCCCCCTTCTGCTATTTATAACTATTGATGGTGATAAGCTGAAAGTGTGAATGATGGTTATTGGCCGGTGCTGAATAATGCAGGCGCATATCTGTTTGCCCACCAGTAAGAGAAACCCTTTAACCTTCCTTCTCTCTGGGGGGTCGACCTTATACACACACATATACACACACCACCAATACCACACACACACACGCACACACACACACGCACACACCCATGGAGCACATGGTCTGAAACTTACCCTCAGAACAGCTGGAGCGTTTCAGGGTGGTGGTCTTGCGTCTGTCCCATATCATCATGTCTGTGTGTGTGTGTGAGTGTGTGTGTATGTGTGTGGGTGTGTGGGGAGACTGCCATATTGACAGTACAGGCTGCCTGGTTACTTTAAATCCTTTGCGGGTTATCTGATATCCCCACAATGGGGCTCTGGGGAGCAACATGGCTTCCATTTTTTTGGCTGAATCCTGACTAGGGGGTCAAATCTATCTGGCTATTTATGAGCAGGAAATGTGACACTGCTTCTTTAATGCTGTCATCTCCTCCGATTTAGTCACACAAGTCTTTGGTGCGGCTGTGTATGCATTCGTGTGTGTGTGTGTGTGTGTGTGTGTGTGTGTGCGTGTGCGTGCATGCATTCCCGTACGTATGTGTATGCACGGCTGAGAGAAAAAGACTGGGAGATATTTTACGACCATTGCAGCAAATTGTTTTTCCCCCGTCTCGCCCCTTGTAAACAAAGATGGGTTAATACGTTCTTTTGATGACAGCTTTATAGAAAGCTTTTAGTCCTTGAGTATGTATCATATTTACTGTAAGTATACTTCAACTACAAAGACATGTCACGGCAGTCGTTAATCAACGCAGGGCCCGTTGGCTCCGTGTAGAAAATGTATTCAAATAAAGTGCGTAAAATATGATTGTTATCTCTGCAAGACGCAAAGTCACTACGTTTGGTTTGGGCTATGAGCTCCTTGTCTATTCAAAGTGATGCAATGCCATTACTCAAGCAGAACATGGCCTGTTTACAACATGACAACAGGAGCCGGATTTTCTCATTCCTGTTTAATTGAAAGCAGGTCTTCCTCTGAAGGTGAATAAGGTCTTTTTTCAACATATGAACACACACTTTTCCTTCCAGAAAGGACAGTTTTTCTTTATCTCTCCATAAACAAATGATCATCAAACTGGTTTAAAATTTATAAAACCATTTTAAAATGTAAAATCTTGGGATTTTGTTTCGTAACTGAATGGTGTCTCATATCGGATGACGTATGGACGTAAAGCTTGAATAGTGCTGAATTCCAAGCAGCTCTCGAGTGTTTGTTAAAGAGAAATCAGTATGATGCCTTATTGACACTTAAATAATCAAACAGGAAGCTTTGCTAGCTACACTTTTTTCTCAGGAGTTATATTGGGATTTAGAAGATGGGGAGTCCAACATTTTCACGGGTGCCAACATTTATAGAACTTTCAACACTAACATAAAGGAAATGACACTAAAAGTTTTTATTGTTTCTGCCCTGAGGACTTAATTTAACTTACTGCAATTCAGTACTGTGATTTTTTTTCTAGCAAAAATATTACTTAACATTTAAGGAAGGAGTCTCCAGTGTCAGAGTTTTGAAACAGGCAGAAGTAAAGCTGTAAGTTTAATTTTCTGATCTAGGAAAGTCTTGTTTCGCAGTAACATAACAAGCTGTTTTTTTCTGTCTTATTAACTTGAAGAGAGAGAAAAAAAGAGAGGCGGTGAGGGAGTGACTGTTTATAGCTGCTATAACGTAAGTGAGAACAGGAACTTACTTGTCTCACAGACATTCCACAACATTAAATATAACTATAATGGATAAAACGTATGACATCTTGTTCTTTAATTAAATAGCCAGCAAATAGCTGTGGTAGAAGAGGAATAAAACACTTCAGGACATGCTGTTATAAGAAAATATTCAACTTCAGGGTGGTAACAGTAACTTCGTATTGTGTTGGCCCGCATCACACCACCTGTCGTTGATGATTTTCCTCTAACGGCATGCCCGCGAGTGTATTATTCTTCATTTAATTGAGTCCTGTGACATCTCTTGTGTCAGTATTGCTGTTTATTATTCCCGACCATCACTGTCATACTGTGAAAAGAAATTTTAGCCTTGTGTTAGCACTTTAGTTCAGAGCTGCAGGTCCATCATCATCATCATCATCTTTCTTTTTCCTCTGTTTTTTTTTTAATCTGGACCAGCTCTCAACATGTTATTCTCTCCTCTCAAGTTTGTGTTTTAGGGGAGCGAGGAGCAGGCCACCCTGACCGTAAAGAGGACGATGGGGGGAGACGCAAAGGAGGACCAGAATACAATAACATAACCATGATGGAATGGGATGGAGAAGGAAAAGGAAGGAAAACAAAGACGGCATGAGTTAATATGATATGAAAAATGAGGAAAAAAAGAGGGAAGCGGGTAAAAGTAAAATGACGGATAAAATGCATCATTTTCAAAGTTCCAGCACACAAAACCAGCCTCCAGGCCTGTACTCAAGCTGGAGAGCTTCAAGGTTATGCTAGCTCAAGCATGCTGCGCCAATAACATAAACAATGCGATAACCAGCTGCCCAACACATTTGCGTCATAACTCATGGTCATAATGGCCTGGAGTCTGATTTTGTTTTTCTTTTTATGGACACAAAATATTGAGGAGGAATAATATTTTTGATTCCAACACTGTTTGCGTTCTTGGTGCTGCTCGCTAATGTGAGTAACTAAACATGAGTACATAGACTCTCAGCTCTGTCCTTAATAACTCTTAATTCAGAAGCAAATATATCTCTTGGCTATGTCTGTGACAATTACAGTCTACTCCAGAAATACTGGCACCCTCCAAAATGAGCAGAACTAGATATATGAAATGAATAACACATGCAATGGATGATATTTTGGCCTTGGGGCGAATGTATGGAGATTCTGGAGATTCTGTAAAACACTGATCTCAAGCAGTGAACTTCTTCTTGTAATGTCTAAGAATGTTGGAGAAGTTTGTACAGGATCTTGGACCTTTCATACTGAACATTTTAAGAATTTTAATTCTCAGGTTTGGACACGTGGACTCTTTCTTCAGTTCATGACCACAGATGGGGTTACTGGGGTTCAGATACAGAGACCGAGATTTGATTTTGAGCTTTGAGTATTATTCCATGTCTTATTCTTGTCAAAGTTTTGACACTTTGACTCTGATTCTGCTTAATGCTGCTATTTTTAACTGCTTATGTATTTTTTTTATATCCATTGCCTGATGTGTGCAGGTCAAAAAACATTGATTTCTACAAAAGAACAATTTAAATAAAAGGTAGAGCTTTTTGAAGGGGGTCAATAATTTTGCCATGGATATTTTGAAAGAAAATACTATTATTTAAATGTTTCTTGTGAGATTTATGAAATTACAGAGTTTCCACAGAGAAAAATTTCAATCATGTATTTTTTTTTCCAATTCTGTCAAAGGGTGCCAATAATTCTGGTGTTGACTGTATGTTTTTCCTTCTGTTCTCCTTTAATTACTAGCATAATTGGGAGGATGTATAGGCATACAGCATTGTCAGTCAAAGTGGGAGATCTGGCACAATCCTTACCCAATCAATTAGTCACTAACACTATTCAGATGCATTATTTGTGTCAAAGATCATCCATCTAGCCAGAGAGAGAAAGAAAGAGAGAAAGAGAGAGAGAGAGAGGGAGAGGAGACAGAGAGAGCTAGACTGTATATGCCTTCCCCGGCCCGTGTCAAGGTTGGGGCCTGCAAATCCTCAGATATATATTCCCCTAATTAATCCTGATTACAGCTCTCTAATCACCCTCCTTGAGCCTCGCTGAAACAAAGTGACATTTCCTAATGAATCGAAGCTGCCGTACGCCGTTTCAGCCTCATGTCACAGGCGCGCTAGTCAGTCAGTTCCCCGGAGGCTGAGGCCACCAGTGGAGTTTCATTTCCCCGAGTACGGCTGGGTAATGTCACCAACAAATTTCACACACTTAGCAAAGGCAGATCTGCAGCAGTGAACACAGAATTCCTTACAGAAAGAGTCGGGCTGCAATTACAGCATCTGTACCACTGATACACTGTTAGTACAACCTTCCTTTATTTATTTATTATTCCTTTATTTATTTATTTATTTATTTGTTTGTTTGTTTGTTAATATTATTCATGAATAATGCACCTAACAAAAAACAAAACAGACATACAAAAACTAATTAATTAATTAATCACTTTTTTAATTTGTTTTATATTGAACATGTAAAAAAAAATTAATGGATAGATGGATGAACGAATAAATGAATGACTATTTTTATGCAGATGAAAAAAAGAGAATATATAAATAAATAAATAAATAAATAAATAAATAAATTCTATCAAAAAAATAAAGGTGAATAGATGGATGGATGGATGGATGGATGGATAAATGAATGAACGAACAAATACAAATCATTTTTGTGTACTACAGAGGACTCTCAAAAAAGACAAATAATTAATAATAATAATAATAATAATAATAATAATAATAATAGATTATCAAACATTTATTGCTTTTTACTGAATGTCATGTCTGTAAGCACTTTAAAGTTTTTTTTTTTTGATAAATTTTTGAGTTACACTGCTGGATAAATAATTAAAGAGTGTACATTTAAACTCTTTTATTTTTTTCTTTTAGGGTTCTCCTGAAAGCAGCGCATAGATTTATTTTGCGGCAAGTGACATAAACTTTATTGCTAACTGTCCTTTACTGACTCACACATATTGGAGTGTGCAATACAGATATTGCAGAATCCAGCAATATGCAAATGATTTTTCTAACAATCCGCAATTGTGGTATTGTCCTGTGTGTGCATTCTGACCATTTCAGTGCTTATAGATGTTTTCTGTTGATGTTTCGATGAATCAGAGCATTGACACTTCACAGGTTTGCTTCAATACGTAAGTGAATCAAACCATGGTAACAATGTAGCAATAAAATGCTAAAAATGCAATATGCCATTTTATGCAGCCCGGTACAGCCGAAACAAGCAAAATCTTCCCCAGAGGTTTTTTTTTTTTTTTTTTTTGAGTTTTCTCCAACCCGCAATGTCTTATTAACCGATTTTCACCCATGACCTGTTCTGGACAGATATGTTAACTCCAGTCAAGGTCAAGCCGAACAGAGCGCACATTCACACCGGCTCTGCAGATGAGAGCACACATTACTGACCTGGCCTTTTTACATCCAGGTCAGTAACATCGGACGCAGAGGGGTCACCTGCTGCAGCGCTAATGCTTAACAAATGAACTCAGCGTCCCCACGGAGGGGGGGCATGCCACTTTTTTACGCCACACTGTCCCGGGAGATGGGATCGTGTGAAGCCTGAGATTGTTTCCCCGATTAAGAAGAGCGAGCGAGTTTCACCTTCATATTGCTCATTCCCTCGTCAAGAATCAGCTTCACTCCTCGGAGCACCCGGAAAACAATAGCCAGCTGTCCCCTGCTTTCTCCCTTTCGGCTGCTTTGATCAGCCAAATGAAGGCCGCTGGCATTTCTTATAGAGTGGAGATTGCTTATCGATCTATATCAAAATATTCATGCTAATCCTCGGGCAGCCTGAGACTATTTTTCAAGCCAGGTTAGCAATCAGAGCAGGCCCACTCTGTCTGCAGCAATTGGCACAAGCCATGGAGGGTAATCAGAGAAGGGTCCAGCAGTCAAATGCACTTTGCTGTTTAAATTTAGAGCCGTGACAGTGATGGAGGAGGCCGAAGAAAGGTGTTGACAAACCAAATTGTTTGTTCCAGCATTATTTTGCCAGAGATCAAGTCCAGAGTAATGCGCTGTGAATTTGTTCATTACGCTTGGTGGAGTGGGGGGGGGGGGGGGGGGGGGGGGGGGGGGGGGGGGGGGGGGTGGGAGGTGAGAATGTGTGTGTGTGCGTGTGTGTGTGTGTTGGGGGGGGCTTCCGCCAGAGACAGATGAAAGACGGTCTGGATGTATGTATGTATGTGTATAGGGGTAATTTGCCACGAGCACTGATCTTTGTAACATAAGAGTGTGTGAGAAGATCTAGAACAGATGTTTGTACTGTTTTTATGCTGGTTCTATAATGATATTTAAATAAAACAAAGCAAAAATAAACTTAATTTAAAATTAAGTTTAAAAAAGTATTCATTCAATTTTTAAAAAAATCAATGCTCTGATATTTAGTGTTTTATATTTTTTCTATACACAGATACCAACACTGCCAACAAGAAATCCTAGCAGGCAGAGAGAAAAAAGTGAATTTTACCACAAAAACCCTAGTGATGGACCTGAGTGATGCTAACAGCAAATATGACAAACAGAACCTTCTACCCTGCAATTTTACCAACCAGAGACAACGACCCCACCCTTTTATGTTCCATTGGCTCACAAAACCCAATTTTGCAAATTCTCAGGTCAAAGTTCACCTAGATAAAGTCAGCATGGAAATTTTAACCACTAAATTAACCACTGCCACAAAGAAATGTGCATCTTTTACAACCTGTGTCTTTTCCCGTTCAGTGAATTGACTTTCCACCAAACAAATTTTATGTGTTTTGTCTGACTGCTGCTAACTGGAAAAACATAAAAACATCGTTTTCAGGTGTCTACCATAATCACCGTAGCATAGCTAAGGGATGCTATGGCTAAACTGTATTGCTATGGCTAAACTGTAGATGTTAGCACGAGTTATTTTAAAAGATAAATAATTAAGGTATTCAACTGTCATCTTAAAGCACGTGCACTATTGTATATGTAGGAGTAATCTTATTTATTTATTTATTTATTTATTTACAGTGTTTATTTAGACCTGGAGAAGATCCTATTAACTCATATTAGCTGAAATGGAACAATTCATTACGTATTCTTCAGACAACACTCTCAACTAAGTTCATATTGAGTTTGCAAGTAGGATATTAAGGATCTTATTTAAGGATATTCGAGGTATATTCTTCCGTTCCTGAAAATGTTTTGTTTAACAGCTAGCTAAAACTAACTAAAAGTTACGTGAGAAACATAGCTTAACAACATTGATGCTACATCCATGATTAAAGACAAATGTTCTGCTAATTGCAAATAATAAGAAAAATAATCAAAGGTAATCAAAAGCAGCTGTCCTTAGAAACAGTTTAGTCTCATTAGCACCCAGCAACCTTCTTGAGCCTTTTATTCTGTTTTCAATCAACAAACAAGAAGCACCTTAATAATACTATGGATTAAATGTATAGGTTATGTATATTAAGAGAGTTTATCAGTGCTACTCATTTGAAAAAACAGTCATTGATTTCAAAGCTAGCTGTTTTTAAAAGTAGCAACACTACCACATTGCTACTGGAAATTGTAGTTATGCTAGCTAGCTAGAAACTTGGCTAGTGACACTACAGCCTTACTACTTTTATATGTATATAGCGAGGCTAAACACAGACAGAATAAATGCCTTCTGAAAACTTTGTGAGCCTCAATGACTTTTGTTACAGACATAATTAGCTAGCTAGCAACATTGTTATCATTAAAAATGATATTTTTGTTAAGAGCAAACAAATTTAAGTTTTCACTTACTGAAACAGTTACTAATTAGAAGCTAGTGGTTTTAAAAAGCAGTGATACTACGTCATTGCTATTGGAAAACATAG
Source organism: Pangasianodon gigas (assembly GCA_022758105.1). Lineage (NCBI taxonomy): Eukaryota > Metazoa > Chordata > Actinopteri > Siluriformes > Pangasiidae > Pangasianodon > Pangasianodon gigas. The sequence continues at coordinate 3,894,697 of CM040478.1, read as the reverse complement.
GTATGCCAGGTAGCTAATAACTTGGCTAATTATTAGCTAAGTGGCTAATGCCTTATTATGCTCATGTGTAGCTAGGCTGAACACTGAGACAAACGTTTTTTTTTTCAGAGAATAAACAGTGTGAAACTCCTGTGGGCCTCTTTTTGTGACACTTTTTTACAGACATAATTAGCTAGCTAGAAACATTGTTATGATTAAAAATGATAGTTTTTTTTTGTTATGTAAGATATTATTAGCTATCATTATTAGCAGCCAGTGAGCTTGAGGTTTTTTTGTCCTGTTTCCAGCCAACACATAAGAGGCAGCTAGATTACTTGAGGGAATAAAATGTAGTTTGTTTACATTAAGAAAACAGAGTGTAGTGTTTATCAGTGCTAATTAATTACATGCTAGCTGTTTTAAAAAGCAGCGATGTTGCCTCATTGCTACTGGAGACTATAGGTATGCCAGCTAGCTAATAACTTTGCTAGTGCAGCTAGGCAAAACACTGGGATGCTAAACCCTGAAACAAGTCCAATAATATGATAGATTAAACCGTAAATTTGTGTACATTGAAATATGTGAAATAAAGTATTCTTCAGTGCTAATCAGTTAATAAAACAGCTCCTGACTTCAAGATAGCTGAAATCACATTGCTACTGAAAAATGTTCAATGTTAAACTGTTTGGCTAGTGATGCTAAAACCTTACTATGTTTATAGCTAGCTAACTAATAACTTGGCTAGTGATGCTAATACCTTACTATGTTTATAACTAGCTAGGCTCAATGCTAGCTAATAACTTGGCTAGTGATGCTAAAACCTTACTATGTTTATAGCTAGCTAGGCTCAATGCTAGCTAATAACTTGGCTAGTGATGCTAAAACCTTACTATGTTTATAGCTAGCTAGGCTCAACACTGAGATACAAACAAGTTTTCAGAATCCTGTAAACTCTTTTTGTTACAGATTAGCTAGCAAATTAGCTAAATCAACATTGTTATGAATAAAATGCTGTTTGCTATATCAGCACAAAAATAGCTCCGGAAGTACTTCTACAAAAAACAAAACCCTTCATGTCAAATTTGTGTCCTACCACACAATAACCCCAACGTTTCTTTCAAAACAATATTCATGCTACAATTTAGCTTGCTTTTAAATCTCCACTCAAAGATGCTGTGTGTTAGACAACACGTCTCAATCTGCTAATGCATTTTTAGCTCTGAAGAAATGTCAGCGCAGAGCAGGTGCTAATCCACTGTATGTCATGGGGCTAAATGCTAACGCCATATGGCTTGTGTAATGATGAGAGTCGTACATTCAGGTCAGTCATACAACGGTATTAGTGTCAGGTAGAGATTACCTCACTAATGTCCCTTCATTCTCAGACACAACATACAGTACATGACCTCACAAATACCACAACATGTTTTCAACAAGCGCTACGCTAATACCCCACAAACTCTCTCTTAATGCTAGCACTGGTATTGTTGGTGCTGTTTTTTTCTTTCTTTCTGTCCTTTTTTTGTGGATTGTTTGCTAGAGTTGATGTCTTTGCCCTGATTATTTATGGCGTTGTTTATTAGCGAGCCTAGCCTTCCTGTTTAAGATGATAAACCGTTCACTTAAGAAGCGTTGGAGGAAAAAAAAAAAAAAAAAAAAATCCGCCCTGAGATGTATGTCTGCGTGTGTAATAAGAATATATTCCTACTGCTCCTCTTTTACTCTTTTACATTTAAACCCTCGTTTTCATTGTAATATTTATATGAAGAGATGTGCCTTAAAACATGAAAATGAACATTAATGCTTCACATTATGTATTCAGCAGCATTTGATTCAATTATAGTGAGCCCTTAAAAGCATATTATTCTTCCCATAAGCCCTGTTCTTCCTCATTTCTCGATCCAGGATGTGTTTTATGCCTAAAGTACAGTTAAATCTCAAGCTTTAGCATGAATATATATATATATATATATATAAAATGAAAGTGAACATATTGTTCCATTTATTCCTCATTTTGAATAAAAATTATTTACTCAATATGGTAAGTGTGAGATTTTTGTTTTTTTCCCAAAATGCCACACAGGAATATCTTCGATGCGACAATGTCTGGATCGAGGCCACATGCTCAACACACACACACACACACAGGATGCTTGTGTCACCAGACCTTCTTTTTGTCACCTGTGTGTATGTCAAGCAGTTGTTTGGTGTTAAGGTGAGAGTCTACTGGGAAAAGCTGGGGATGCGAATTGACAGATGGATGTGCTTTTGCATATGTGTAAATAGTCACAGATCGCTATTAGCGTTCCTCTGTACAGATGGCAAACTAATAAAGAACAAATCATAAACCTGTCTGCTGTTACATCTTGCTTGAAAAAACTGCAAATAAGTCTCTGGTGATCATAGTGAGTGCATGATCTTTCCGGAACGCAGACGGGCTAATGAGGAAAAAGCTGCAGGTTATGATGCAGCATGTGCGTTTAGTAAATGATGGTATTTTTAAAATTGTGTCTAGTATCTGAGTGATATTGATTTCGATCTAAAGTACATAATCATTTCGGTATTTCAGATTTGGCAGATTTAGTTAAAAATTGTAATGTTTTTCCTGCTCCCAAATAAATCATATCCACGTCTGTGCACCTGTCTGTCCTCATATTTGTGCGTGCGAGGGTGTGTGTGTGTGTGTGTGTGTGTGTGTGTGAAATCAACTTAATGCACACTGATGATGCATGTGGAACTGATTAGTTGCAAAACAGACAGAGAGGCAGTGAAAAAGAAAAAGAACTTGCACGAACAACACATGCTGCAAATTCTGGGTCAAATACTGTAAGTGCCTGTCTAGACATGTAATTTATTCCTAATAATCATATTTACACACCACACTACTGACATATGGCTCACTCAGCTATTGAAATATTGCAAATTAGCCGCGATAAGTAAGGAATAAAACACACCAGGATGCGCTGTTATCGGAAAATATTTAACGAGGGGGCGGTGTGATGAAGCGAAGTTACTGTTATCACCCTGAAGTTGAGTATTTTCCTTTAATGCATGAAATGAAGTGTTTTATTCCTCTTATACTACATCAACTTCCCAAAGATTGCAATTTTTAATTTATTAAAGAATGACGCATCATTCTTTTTATCCATTTGTAGCTACATTTAATGTTGTGGAACACTGTGTTATCACTTACGCTACAGCAGCTATAAACAATCATTCCTTCAATCACCGGTGCTGACACTGGAGACTCCTTCCACAAGTGTTACATAAACATCTCCTGACAGAAAACTTCATATCAACAATTCTACATTTTTTTTTCTTTGTTAAATAACAACACGTTTGTTTATCCATTTTTTATCCATTTGCATATCCATTTGTTATTAAATTTAGATTATGTGGATTAGATTAGTTTTTTTTTTTTTTTACTTTAGAATCAATTGGCTGTTACTATAGAAACAGTAATGTATTAGAACTAGCACATTATTATAAACTTGTGATTTGTCTTCCAGTTAGATTTAGTGTCAGAGCTGCTGTTATAGAAAATTAATCACCACCTTCTGACTAATCGAGAATTTAACAGCGCTGTATAAGCAATATTAAGAGAAGAAGGTGCAAAGAGGAGATGTAATTTTGTAATTTACATCATAATACAAACGCTGGCCTTTACAGCAAGCATTATTATTATTATTATTATTATTATTATTATTATTATTCCCTTTATGGCTAATTCTTTAATAGTCATGCAGGTTGAAATCTTGAGAGTTAGTTGCTAAATGACTAATCCTGCATGTAAATTAATAATAATAATAATAATAATAATAATAATAATAATAATAATAATAAACTACAGAATAGGGGGAAAAAAACTCAAGTAACTATTAATTAAATGTGTAACTTTTCTTCTTCATTCAGCAAAAGGGTGTCAGAATGCATTTACAGTGCAGTCTTTCTCTCTTCCTCTCTCTCTGTCTCTCTCTCTCTCCTTCAGTCTCACCCAGACATTTGAAGTGAAAATGACCAATGTTCTTTACACATTTCCGCATCTTATTGGCGTTTCCAAAGAATTTCCAGAGGCGTGTGTGAAGTCTGCCTCTCAGGTACACTACATATGAGTTAATATTAAACTGCTCACAAAAGCTAATGAAAGATGGAGATAAAGAGGAGAGATACTCACTCCTGCTTCATGACACTCAGATCAGGAGATATTTATTTTTATTTAGGTTTATGTCATTATAGAATGATATGGGTCAATATTTTTGACCATTTTTGAACACATGGAGCTGTGGAACTACATTTGTGTGTTTCATAATGCACATAAATTACATAAAAGTACACAATAACATACACTTTTATGTAACTTTTTTTTTTTTTTTTTTTTTTTTAGAAACATTACACTGAAGGAACTGTTAAAGGTTCATTGTAGAACCCTAGAGTGTTTCCTGATCAGACAGAGATCCCAGTGGAACCATTTTAGGAACCCTTAACTATCCCAAGTTACCTTTCTAAAGGGGTACTATTGTATCTGAAAATGTTATTTGAAAGCAAAACACACTGTTATAGGGTTCTATACAAAAGCCTTAAAACTTCTATTTAGGGATCTAAAATGTTTCCCAGTCAGGCAAGGTACCAAGTAGTACCCCTTTAGGAGACCTTTAACTAAACCCTTTCTAAAGGGGTTTGATCTGAAAGCTTATGACAGGGAATTGTGCTGTTGTAGGGTTCTACATAGCACCTTTAGAGGGAAACACTCATATGTCATCAGTAGAACCCTAGAGTACTTCCCGATCAGATAGAGTTCCAAGTATTGCCCCTTTAAGAAACCAAAAACCACTAACTATCAACAGAACCCACAAGAATTACCTTTCCAAAGAGATTTTATTTGAAATCTTATGTGATAGCAAAACACACTGATGTGGGGTTCTACATAGAACCCTTAAATTATTACAAAATTATTACTAATACAATTATCAGGGTTCTGTGTAGAACCCTAGAGTGTTTCCCATTCAAATAGGGTTCCAAGAAGAACCCTTTTAGGAAACCAAGGACCCTCAAGGGGTTCCAAAACACAACAAAAAACCTTTATGGTTCTATTTTTTTTTTTCTTAAGAGCGTAGGAAGTTTTATTAAGAAATTACTATTATCACCTGTTATCACTTGGATTTTATTTTTTATTAATTTTGCATTTTCTAGCACACATTTTTCCCCTTATTATTAATAACATATTCATTTTGACAAATGAGCACAAGAGGAATACATTAATACATAAATACGCATTTTGTGAAATTATGTAATTAATAATATAATAAAATAATTTTTAGTAAGTATGGACAATCATAGAGGTGTTTTCTTTGCTACCTTATTATTAATATATGAATTAATATACCAATATTATGTCGTATTACACAAATGCACACAATTATAATAGATGTAAAAAATATGCAAAATACAAAATATACTGTCGGATATTTTACAGTAACAGACTTTAAAAGACATTGACACTGATAATGATTTTCTCTGTGTTAGTTCTGTGTTAGTTTGAAGGTCTGTGTTAGTTTCCAGCTTTTAAACCTGCTTTGTGTATTAGCAAATTCACTCCAAAACAGTTCCCTTGGTGGATTTTATGGCTTTTATGGATTTTAATAATGAAATGGATCCTTCACATGCTTGTTAAGGTGACAACGCCTAATTAGTTGCATTTGATATGATGTTAAAAAAAATAATAATAATAATTTTCAATTCAAATTCATTTTTTAAACTGATTATTTAAAAATGAGGAGGCACGATAAATAAATAAAAACACACGTGAAACACGGAAATTTAGCACACTCCTTCTCTGTCCGGCTAGTGGCCTTGGGGCTCCACACATTCTCTCTCTCACACACACACACACACACACACACACACGCACACACACACACTATTCATATTACAGCTGATTCTGAAAATTAGTCAGCAGGATATCCCTTAGAGATGTTCCTGATTACAAGTGTCTGCTTCAAATCCTTACCAGACCTGGCCTTCCACTGCGACGTGTGTGCGTGTGTGTGTGTATGTGTGTGTGGCGACATGTGTGTGTACGCAGACGCAGACACGCACATGCACATGCACATGCACGCATTCAGAGCCTCAGAAAATTGATTGTCTTTGATATGAATCGGTTCCGTTTTCATTGTTTATCTCTCGCAGTGATGAATTATATCAGCACATGCATCTGAGAATATAATCACGTTAGAGCTCTTTCATAATGAATTTGTGAATGCGGTAAGAGGATTTTTCCACAATTTGGAGTCAACCTTTTCTCAAAGGCCTGTTTTTGTCGTTCCTCCCTTTTTCCTCAAGCGATAATTTCAGTTAAAGCTTATGTTTAGAAGAAAACAGGCTGTTGTGTTACATGGGCATATGCTGCATGTATTTTATTAAACATTTTAATGTGCCTGTGGCACATGGCTGGTTGTGTTTCCTGGGGAGTTTTGGCTGCGGTGTGTGTGTGTGTGTGTGCCACACATTTGGTGCCAGTCCGCCTCATTTCCGATCTGTGGGCATGGAAAGCATTTCCTGTGTGTATGTGTGTGTGTGTGTGTGTGTGTGTACGGGTGTGTGTGTGTGTGTGTGTGTGTGCGTGTGTGTGTGTCTATGTGTGTCTGTGTTTGTGTGTGAGAGAGAAGGCTGGGTGGGGGGTGAAGACAGTGCTATTGGTAATCTATGTCTCTTTCTCAAATGGAGGAAAGCAAGGCGATGGCTGTGATTGCTCTCAGTGGGTGACATCAGACTACACACACACACAAACACACACACACACACACATACACACACACTGACTTCTGTAAACAATTGCCAATGCAACTAACATTAAGCATACCTCTGCAAGCATAGATTTTTATTATTTGCCAATGATTACATTTATCATCTATTAAAGAGTGACACATTTTTTTTTATCTATTTACAGTTACAATGTTAATGTTAATGGGATAAATTCACATATTTACAGTTTATTTTGGTTTAATTTAATTTGAATGTCACAAAGCAGCTTACAGAAATAAATACAATGTCCATTGTTAGAAGCACTGTAAAAATAAAATTGAATTGAATTGAATTAAATTGAATTATTTGTCTTATTAACTATAAAAAAATGTGAATTTGAATTGTTCAGGAAGTCATGAATTCAGGCTTTTCTCACTTCTCACAAAATCTAGAGTGCACTGCATTTATTAGCCTTCTTACAGCACTTTCCCAATGAACAATCTGTGAATCTGTCATTGTTTACACTGCAATGTGACCTGATTCTTAACTTCAGTACCTGAATTTGTTTGTCCTTCTTCCATATTTATCAAAATACCAAACATGGACAGGTGGGTGGAGCTAGAAACAAAGCAAAAGATTGATTGGTCAAACACTATCATTAGCAAATCATCCTAATAATGTCTTTTGATAGATTTGCTTTTCTACCGGAGAGTATGACACAGCGCAGATCTTCGTTAGTGTTGCGACTATTTGCCAAAAATTCTTTCTTAATTCAAATATCTACTTTCTGGTGGCTTTATCGAGGCAGCATCATCGTTTTATAAGTTCCAGATTCATTTTTTTTTTTAATTAAAAACCATAACTTTTTCTGTTGCTGATATTTAGATAGCTGTATGTTACATTTTTGTATAAAATTAAAATTAGCCATGCAAGAAAGTAAAAAATTTATAAAAATCCATCTTCAAGTTAAGAGTAATCTAAAATGGCTGCCTATTTGATTTATATGTGAACTACATGTAGTGCATTATACTGCACATGCTATAGTGTACTGTCTATGCCCAATCAAACAGTTGAAATTTACACAGTAAAATCACTTATATTTTTGTTGTACTACACAATACCTTCTGTATCTTTATCAAGAATAAAGTATTAGCACCCTCGGCTTCATTTAGGCAATTTCCTATTACAGCTCTTCACTGGATAGTCCCACATGAATACCCTAAATATTTGCATTTTCAAAAAATAATTTATGCCCAATTCTCACCAGTTTCTCAGTGGATAATCTCAACTCAAATCTCAAAATGCTGCTGTAAACATAAAAACTGTCCTGTGCTCATCCCAGGACTCGCCCATTATTCACTCACTTATTCACACATAGTACTGTTTGACTTTATAGTATTCATTTGTAGCAGGGTAATGAGTTATAATCCCACTATCTGCTGTCACTCAGAAGAGGATGGGTTCCCTTTTGAGTCTGGTTCCTCTCAAGGTTTCTTCCTCATGTCATCACAGGAAGTTTTTCCTCACCACTGGAACTGTCTCCTCTTGCTTGTTCATTAAGGAGTTAAATTACATTTGGATTTTTGTAAAGCTGCTTTGTGACAATTTGTATCATTAAAAGCACTATACAAATAAAATTGAATTGAATTGAACAAGAAATTTGCTGTCTCTTTTGCTTGATCTTAAAAGGAGGCCTACAGAGAATTCCTACTTTTACCATTAAATGACATGAAATGGACACAGGTGTGTGTGTGTGTGTGTGTTGTGTAGTATTTATTTCTGTTTCTTTTGTTTTTGATGCATTCAGAACAAATTTCTTGCACAAACATTGATTGTTCTAGATTCACTTCCTGGTTATAAGGTGTGTGATCTCATCCCCTCCTACAAGGGCCACATCACCTTGCCGCCCCCTAGACCCTAAACCCCAACCCTGTTATGGCCTTTCGGTCATTTAAGGTGGCATGTAGTGACACTACGGTGAAGTTAGTGAGTGCAGTAATCTACTAATGCATTAACCTACTTAGCTGTGCAACTAATATCTTTGTGTCAGAGAGAAGCACAATGAGTGAGGCGAGACTGGCAGATTGGCACAGCCTTCCAGAGAAGTGGCGAAGCATATTGTCATTAGAGTAATGTTCTCACCCTGCCTTACTCCCCTGCGCCCACTCCTAGTGAGAAATATGTTTAATAAGAGCATAATTATGACATCTGTTAGCCTCCCAGCACCTATCAGGAGCGACGTTAACTGCAGGAATAACAGGTTTAAGTATGTGTTAACACTATGATTGTGTGTTTAATTGAAATATGACTGGGGGAGTAATGACGATTAAATTAAGCCCACGGATAATCGTCTGACACAAAGATAATTGAGTTGCAATCCTCCTTTCGGCGCGATGAAGAATAGAGCTGAGAGAGAGAGAGAGAGAGAGAGAGAGAGAGGAAGGGTAGGAGGGAGGGAGGGGAAAATAATCATGACCTTCCTCATCTGAAAAAAGCCTTTTTTCCCCTGCTGACAAGAAATAATGATAATTTCAGTCCTTAGATTAAACTGTGATTAATCAAAGCACTAATCCACAGTTTGCTTCGGGGGAGAGATGAGAATGGTGCAGCATGCTTTATGTAATTATTTTACACTTGGAGTGTAGGAGCATTTTGAGATGAGTCAATGACTGAGCCAAAAAAAAAAATCTCAGTCTCCTTTTCTATTTTTCTCTTTTCTTTAAATATCACAGTACACTCTCGTATTCAGATGAGGGCATGGTCCACTTTTAAGTGCCTATGATGGATGATGAGATTAAAAGAGCCACTGACCTTCTGAGTGCCTCTTAAACTCGCTGGCTTCAGGCCTCTTAGACCAGTGGCAAAGCCAGATATTAATTCCAGACAGGTTAGAAAATGCGTTAAATATAATAACTGTATGATCTGTCAAGCTAAATTTATGTGGATAATCAGCCTTCATGATTGGGTTCAGCCCACTGAATATCTTTCACATTAGAAACTGCATGTGTGTAATACAGAGATCATTGATTTTTCTTTGTTGATATTGTTCTGAAACCACAATTTTTTTAAAACATTTTTACAGACGTTTCATAGTTTCCTTGTTGAACTTTCACAGAAAACACTGATTTTCTTTGTTGAAATTTTATAGTAGTCACTGATTTTCTTTGTTCAAATTGTACACAAATAACTGATTTTCTTTGTTGGAGTTTTATAGAAGTCACTGATTTTCTTTGTTGGAGTTTTATAGAAGTTATTGCTTTTCTTTGTAATTTCACACTTCCTTTGTTCAAATTTACAGATATTAGAGATTTCCTTTGAAAGTCTATAGATATCACTGATTTATTTATTTATTTATTTATTTATTTATTTATTTATTTATTTATTATTTATTGCTTGCAATTTTACAGACAACACTAATTTCTTTATTGAAACTTTTTAGAAGTCATTGATTTTCTTTGTTGGAATGTTACAGGTTGCTGCCACATTTCACATTCATTTTTTGATGCAACACTAACCTAATTTTGTGAAATGCTTGTACAAATTAAACCAACAAACTAGAGTGATGTGGATTGATTTTGACTTTTTTCAGGGTCATCATACTGGAGTGGGGATTAGCAGAGACATGATATATTTCAGTGCTTCTGCAAAAGCATAGCGTTAAGTGTCTGTTAAGTAATTTGATGTGTAATTTTCTCAGAGGAGGAGCAAGAAAAACACCGAAATGGCTGATCTGAATGGAAGTAAAATCACAGAGTTATGGCTGGAAACAGTGGAATTACCCCAGTTCAACACGTAAACCTAATCCCATCTGAATATGGCTTAAGAAAATTGATAAAACATGCTGTATGTTTTATATGCAATAATATGTAACTATGTATGTTTATGTAATTATATACAGTATAAAGTGCTATATGTAAGCTAGTTTGCTATTTCTATCAATAAAATATCGATGCAAAATGTCTAAAATCTTCTTGTATTTAACTTGTAGAAAAGGTCACTGGGTTTTTAAAAGGGAATTGAGAGAAGCTGATCTAATATCACATCAACATGCCTTAGGACACCTTTTCATTATATGCTTATTCTAACCCTGACCCCCAAAACTAGTGTCCGCATTGTGTTTCAAAAGACTAGTCTTAGAGTATTAGGAAAGGAAGAATAGATTAGGGTTCAGAGCTTGGAATAAATGGATGCAAGTGAGGTTCATGTTGGAATTTTGGGGAAGTTAGTTGGTCGACATAAAGGACTTAGGTGATGTGTAAATGTCTCAGATGGTAAACAGCACTATCACATGACAAGTGTTGCTTCCTGTCTCTTCATTTAGTGGTGATTATAAGCAAGACCACAAATAATTTAGTGAGGTCAAAGTTATGCTTCCCACATAAAACATTGGACTTTTATATTAGTGATAATTAAAGTGAGAGAAACCAGAAAAGAGGTCTTATGTCAGTTCTAAAACAATGTTAAACTTAAAGGAGCAGTGTTATGGAGGTTCATGAAAAGAAAATGATAAAGAATGAAGAGTGGACACGGCTGAAGGCTAAAGGGTGCAATAACTCATAACAAGATTCTTCTGAAAACACCCAAAACACACACAAGGTTATGAATTTCACTCAAAGTCAAGAACTTGACATCCCCAAACCTGTTTGCACTCAAGAGGGACCTTTTACTGTTCAATCTGTAAGAGCGAGCAATCTACTATCATCCAGCTCTCAAAGAGCCCAGTGTCTATTTGTGTGTATATGTGTGTGTGTGTGTGTGTGTGTGTGTGTGTGTGTGTTTGTTTGCTGGTCATAAACAGGAAGAAGCAAGGACACAACCTCCGCTGTCAAAATCCCATCATCCCTAAGAACACACACTTGAAAATGTGGATAAATATAAACAGGTCATGCATAACATATATGTCAGTGTATACACGTCTGTAAATCAGCATACAAACCAAATGTACAAAATGCACAAAATACACACAATCAGAAAGCAAAAAGAGCAGAAAACACAACAGCAGAGTTTATCTGTGAATGGAGTGGCCGCTATTCATGGGGGTGTTGTTATCTGCAGATTGGCTTTGAATTAGAGCAAAGCTACTCTGAGCGCTAGTTCCTATTCGCCTGCACGTACATGGCCGGGATTGTGCTGCTGACGGTGCGAGAGAGCGGCACGTTGTAGCACGCGGCCTTTAGCTGATCTGTGACCAGTCAATGGTTGACTTTTTTCTGCACAATATAAAAAAAACATACATTGTTTTTAAAAACACATGCATTTCTATGAACGACTTTACGTCGTACTGTGATGGTGCATTTCATCGTCTCAATTTTTCATTTTTGAAAAAACCTCATCAACCAGTCAGATACAGATGTATATACAGATGGCAGATGACTCGTGTGGTGTCAACTTCATCAACACCCTAGCAGTTGCTAACTGATAACTGCTAGCTGTGTTTGATAGCAGCTACAAAAATGAGAAGTTAAAGCAAACTGTGTACAGTATGTGTCAGTGCTGAGTAAATAAAACTGACAAATGGTGTTTTAGTGGGAAAATCCAGTGCAGAATGGCTTCATCTTATCGTATTATCTCATATTATCTCCGCACTGTTAATTAAATCAATAAACAATTATAGATTATATGTTTATTCATCCACATTGCCCAAAATTATTCTAAATGAAAACACTCAATGTATTGTTTTAGTTTCTTCCATTTTTAAGAAATGGATAATCTATCTATCTATCTATCTATTTATCTATCTATCTATCTATCTATCTATCTGTCTATTTATAAGGACGTGGAAATGACAAACTAAATTATATTGACTTTATCTTACAGCTTTAACTGAATTCAAACAGATGGTAGTAAATCTTCATATTGATCTGAATTATATATCACATTTTTAATTGATTTTAAATATGTAATCATTGTCTAATAATAAGAATAAGAAAAAGAAGATGAAGAAGAATGAGAAATAACACACAAACCATAATAATAATCATAATAACAATAAGTTTTATTTATATAGTGCCTTTGTCAAACTCAAGGTCACTTTACAAAATCCATGATGCAAATCAGAAACAACGCAAATCATTTTTTCATTTTTACATTTGTTCTGACCATCCTGAAAAGACAGTCTTTTGACATCATATTTTTTTATACATGCTGAAATAATTATACATTAAGTTTTTTTCTCAACACTGTCACCTCTGGTTCATTCATTAGGGATCTAAATCTACATCTATTTAGATTTTATTTTTGAATTGTCTATGTATATTGAGGCAAGGTGGCTTTGTGGTTAGCACATCTGCCTCGCACCTCCAGGGCTGGGGGTTTGAATCCCGTCTCCACTCTGTGTGTGTGAGTTTGAATGTCCTGTCCGTGCTTCAGGGGATTTCTCCAGGTACTCCGGTTTCCTCCCCTAGTCCAAAGACATGTGCTGTGGGCAGATTAGTGTTTCCAAATTGTCCAGAGTGTGTGAATGGGTGTATGAGTGTGTGTGATTGTGCCCTGCGATGGGTTGGCACCCTGTCCAGGGTGTCCCCTGCCTTGTGCCCCGAGTCCCCTGGGATAGACTCCAGGCTCCCCTGTGACCCTGTGTAGGATAGGTGGTACAGAGAATGGATGGATGGGTTTTCATTTCTTTCTTTTGAAGGGTAGAAGCCTAGAAATAAATCAGTTAAGGGTTAGACAATGATTTTAACATTGTGTTCTTTTTAAAAACAAGATCCATTTCATGCATTTCAAGATTAATAATGTGACATTATCTGTACTGGCGCTGATCACATAACATAACATAATTTCCGATTTCCTTATCAAAGTTTTTTGTTCTGGTTCATGTAAAAATATTCACCCATGATTAATTATTTTTTATTTTTTTTGCTTTGAAGTGTTTGGCAGTGTCTGCTGCGAGACAGATAGTTCTCTCATTTTGGTGCCTGCTGCTTCTTGAGTTTTGTGCAATGACGTCCGCCTCCATAAAATTCACTCCAAACACTTCCCTGTTGCCATGACTCCCTGACACACACACACACCGTCCGTATGAGTGTTTTTAAAAGCCGCTCCCTCGGGAGGCGTCACTGTCTTCCAAGGGCCAGAGCTCTAAGAGGCCATCGGGACAGACGGCGTTCCCAAGAGTGAGGCCTCTCGATCGGGCCCGCTCGTTTCACACTCCCTCCTTTTCTTTCAATGGGAACTGGAGAGATAGCGGTCAATCAGTGTTTGTTCAGTCTTTCCACAAATATCCCGTCCTTGGCCTAGAACAGGACGAAGGAAACAGGCCGTGCGTCCGTCTTCTATCCCCTGAACGCCAAGTGCTGGTGGCTCCAGGCCGCTAACGCTAACAGTGCTAATAAATCCAACATGTCCGGCTTTGTTTTGGTTTCATCAGAGCTAATCTCCAGCACGGAGCTGAGTGTGTTTACACTAGAGACACTGATGAATGGCTGGAGCTCGGTCTCTTTCCTCTCTGCATTTCCATATCCAGGCGCAGTGAAAGGCGAACATTGTCAAAGTTTATGAAATTCGGTTTTCGATGGCTGATCTCCATGTGATGTCAGAAATAATAATACTTAAGCAGTTATGATTTGCACCACAGAAAGTAGACATTTTAAACTTAATTACCCCTGACTAAGGCTAGCATGTGAACTTGAACCCTAGTCTGGATCACCTTTGAACTTCCAGTTATCCAGACTCATACATTTGAATTAATTAAATTAATTTGAATTAATTGTTTTGAAATACTTTTAAATGAATATTGAAAATATGAAATCTGACAGAATTTCACTACATTTACTTATGGGATGGAAAAGCTACTAGCAACCTTTCATTCACAGTTGCCTGGAGGACAAGCAGGTTCATTCGGCTCATGATCCAGCAACATCCAGAGAAGGAAAATCTCTTCCTGTTGACTTTCTCAAAGAAAACTTTTCATTTGATTTGTTTCTTTAAACGCAACACACTCCAATCGGTTCATTTATTTCTCTGTGGTGCAAATCACATCCACCTGCTTCCTTACGCACAAACTGGCTGCTGGTAGGAGCTATTTTTACTAGTTATATTAATTCGCTTGAATGGATACTATACAATCTTTCCAGAATCAGAATCAGGAATACGAATGGAAGTGGAAATGTTATAACTTTAATGCTAGCACAACACGCAGTCACCTCGCATTTAATTTTCACTGAGCAAAAATGAAGACGCTAGTTAGACACACAGATAACATGTGACAAAGAACATCACAGCTCAGAGCGAAACATTAGACAAAGCCTTTCTGACATTTTGTCGAGGGCGTAAACATGATGCTCCATCACCAGAGACATTAATGTCTGTATTATTGCTCGTCATATGTATGTTCAATTATCTTAGTTGACAACTTTTTAGCTTTTTAGTTAATTGGGCTTCCAGGCAAGCATGACATGGGATTGGGCAAGCATATTATTGCTTTAACTTGACCTTTGGGTGAAGTGAATTTATGATCCACCCCTGACTTATAAGCCTTATAAGTTCACCCGTGGGTGAATGTTCTAGTACAACTGTCTAGTTGTACCAATCTAAGTATGTAAATACACAATCACATTGAGAAATACAGGAAGCAATTATCAGGACAAACATTAAACCACTCATGACTACTCACTTTTACGTGTCTAAATCAGACTATGTTCTGTATCCCATTTGCCCATAACATGCTGACACATCAGACTGCACAACCCAAAAACGATAAACATTTATGTCTAACTCATTATGTCTTAACTCATATTACTGAATGTCTGTAGTGAGTAATGCATGACGTGCATAGAGGATCATGAGGCATCATGAGAAAATGTACTGTTACTGTACAACAGGGCCAGATGCATGATGGGAAAAAAGAGTGTCTCAAAAAAAATGCACTGAGAACGGGATGTACCTTTGTTTTCTTTGTTTAGTATACTATATATATATATATATATTTTATACATATATACATACTGTATATATATATATATATATATATATATATATATATATATATATATATATATATATATATATATACAGTTGAGGTCAAAAGTTTACATACCCCTTTCAGAATCTGCAAAATGTTTATTATTTTACCAAAATAAGAGGGATTATACAAAATGCATGTTATTGTTTATTTAGTGCTGACCTGAATAAGATATTTCACATAAAAGATGTTTACATATAGTCCACAAGAGAAAATAATAGTTAAATTTATAAAAATGACCCCGTTCAAAAGTTTACATCCCCTTGATTCTTAATACTGTGTTGTTACCTGAATGATCCACAGCTGTGTTTTTTTGTTTACTGAT
>CM040478.1:3855545-3878590 GCA_022758105.1 Pangasianodon gigas | reverse complement strand
TGTAAACTTTTGAACGGGGTCATTTTTATAAATTCAACTATTATTTTCTCTTGTGGACTATATGTAAACATCTTTTATGTGAAATATCTTATTCAGGTCAGCACTAAATAAACAATAACATGCATTTTGTATAATCCCTCTTATTTTGGTAAAATAATAAACATTTTGCAGATTCTGAAAGGGGTATGTAAACTTTTGACCTCAACAGTATATATATATATATATATATATATATATATATATATATATATATATATATATATATATATATATATATATAAAATAAAAACACTTTACTTAAGGGTAGTACTTATAAAGATATATGAGTCCTACATGATAAATGACACATTTAAAAAAAAATGTCAACAGATGTCCTCTGACTTTTTCATGCCGTCAATATAAAAGCAATGTCAAGAGATATAATGTTGTGTTATAACGCTTTATGTTTACATTAAGGCATCATGACAACTGACTTGGGGCTCTTGTATGCTGATGTAGAAGTGAAACTTTTTTTTTTGTATTTAGTGAGTCATTTTATTCTGTTCATTTAATTGATTCATTTCGATTAATTTACTGATTTGCTCGGTCTGATCATGCCACTGTCAGCTTGACTGTAAAAAATAAATAAATGCTAATAATCTTTGCTATTTTGTGTTATTTTGTAATATGGTTATATGTCTGTTGGCAAATTAATTATTTTTCACACACATCCAAACAGACACTACTACTCCATTAACTGAAACTCTGGAAATCACGCAAACAGCCAAACATGACTCATTGATCTCACTGACTCAACTGGTCTGCTGAATGGGAGAGAGTACATTCTGATCATGACGAAAGGATTTTACTGACTCAAGGGGTTCGGTATACACACAATAATATGACTTACAATTCACCAATATTTAAAGAATAGCTACAGATAAAGCATACAATATAAAACAGTAATGACTGGAAGGATTCCCTGACTCAAACTCTGACCCGCTGAATGCTAGAGGATCAAATCCCAGTAATGACTGAAAGGATTCACTGACTCAAACTCCGACCCGCTGAATGTGTCAACAGCAAATCGCTGTCATGACCAAAAAGATTCACTCATTCATACATTGACCTGAGGAATAACAGAAGAGCAAATATCATTCTTGACCAAAATGATTCACTGACTCAAACATTGTCACGCTGGACATGAGAACAACGAATTGTGGTCATGACTGAAAAGATTCACTGAATCAATCACTGACCCACTGAATGTGAGCTGAATAAATTCTGTTCATGACAGAAAAGATTCATTGAATCAATAACTGACCCACTGAACATGAGCTGAATAAATTGTGTTCATGACCAAAAAGGTTCACTGACTCAAAAACTGACCTGCTGAATGAAAGAGGAATGAATCTCAGTCATGACTGAAAGGATTCACTAACTCAAAAACTGGCATTCAGAATGCAAAAAGAACGAATCTCAGTCAAGACCAAAAGGATTCACTCAAACATTGATCTTCTGAATGCGAGGAGAGTGAATCCCAAAAGGATTCTATCCCTCCATCTTCTGTACCACTTATCCTAAACAGGGTCACAGGAGCCTATCCCAGGGAAACTGGAGTACCCAGAAGGAACCCCTGAAGCACAGGGAGAACATTCAAACAAACTCCAAGCACGCAGGGCAGAAACAGGATTCAAACCCCCAACCCTGGAGAAACTGCCCACTAAGCCACTGTGTCCCTAGAGTGTTTGCGTTGGATTTTGATGTTTGACATAATCAGCGTTTTGCGACCGACATTAGAAAATGCACTGGGCTAAAGTCAGTTGTCTTGGCGTCCTAACATACAGTCGATCAACCTGAAAAGTGTTATAATGCTTTTATTTCAGCAACAATCTGTCACTTGACTCAGGTGTTATGTCAACTTGATATCAGAATTGACACAAATAAAAAAAAATAAAATAAAAAAGCTAACCAAAGCTTGTTGGAGTAAGGGTTTCTAAATGTTTCTGTAGATTTTTGTCAGTTGTGAGGAGGGGCTTGTGCAGGTGTCATGTAGCTCTATGAACACAGCCCTTAAATAAAGTTCTGTATATAAGATTATAGTATATGCTAATGATTAAAGAAATATAGATATTTGTATATGACACTTAAATTACTCTATGAAATGAAAGAAAAAGAGATATTAAAGGTTTGTTACTCGGGTGAATATGATCTCTTTGACATCTTTTAGCAACACCGTTTCCCCTTTTCTTCTAAAAATACCCTCCATGTGTGTTTATCACACACTGTGTACAGATAATGACATTTTCCTTTTTTCCCCTCAGCCATAGTTTATGATAAAAGAAAAAGAGCCGCTCTCTTTCTCTTCAAGTCCGGCTCGCTGCCGCTAAATGGACACCACCTGTTCCAGCGGCCCGTGTCACGTGTGGGTCAGGCAAGGTCCTGTCTGATTGGCCAGAGGTCAGGCAGAGTCTCGTTTGATTGGCCGAGGTGGCGGGTCGGACCGCGCGGCAAAGGCCTCGGTGCTAACTTTTAAAAATGCTCAGGAAGTTGGCTTCACCCTTTACGGCCCGGGACATTTCCTACCAGCGGAGTTAAGCACTCGGGACAGGAAGCTATTTGCTGGAGCTGTAAGATCTTCTTAATGAGTGTCTAACTGGAACCAGACTGGCCACAGCACCAAGCACCATGAGCGTGTGTGTGTGTGCGTGTGTGTGTGTGTGTGTGGCTGAAGAAGAAAGACACCTAGATAGAGCAAAGCAGCCAGGGTTCAAAAAAGAGAGTGAGAGAAAGAGAGATAGAGAAAGAGAGATGGGTCTGGACCTCTTTTCCATTATTTTATAGCCTCTTCCACAGGAGCCTTTTTTCACACAACAGCAATAAAATTTACAAGGAAGCCCTTTTTAGCGCTACAAGGCGAAGTGTGGTGATAAGAATGAAAGAAGCAGTGCGGACACATGCTAATCGAATCCTGCTTGACCGTTACCCTTAACATGCCTGGTTTATGTGGGAGAAAGGTTAAGAGATGAGATGGGGTAAGAAGGCAAACAGGCTCATGTGGAATTCGGTTTACTTTTTCTCCACTCGCTTTTTTGCTTGAGTCAGCGGCCATTAAACATCTCACTTTCACTGAAAAGAATGCAGGGAGGCTAGAAAATACTCTGTTTGACGAGCCACTTTGCATGATAGATAAGAAATCATCAGTTTACTTCTTGATTCCTTCACTTTAAATGGATAAATGATAAATGCTACAGTGATATTAGCGTTTCAAAAACACTGATAAACAGCACTATAGATGCGCAAAGGCTCTTAGAATTAGCTCACAATTTTGTGAAACTTTTGTTTCCTCTCTTTTTTTAATTTTTTTTTTTTTTTTCTCCCATGTACTTGTGCCTGTTTTGCTGCATATCGTGAACATATACATTAAATTTTCTTCTTCTCTTTTCTCTCCTCTTTCTTATTTTTTCCCCCAATCAACATTTCTTCTCATTTTCTTTTTTTTCCGTTTTCTTTTCCTTTTTTCCCCCCTTACGAATTTTAAATTAGTTTAAAAAAAAAAATTTAAAAATTAAAAAATTAAAAAAAAAACTTAATGTATAACTAACAAGCCCCCTGAAGATGGTAGGTGATGACAGATGACAAAAAAGAAAGGATAAAATGGAAAAAGTAAAATGGAAAAAGCTTATTAGATTTTAGCATACACTGTCTTCTTACTAGCATGGCACTACTGTACATGCAAGAAGCAAAGCATGCTAATTTAGCTACATCTCTTCATCTGTGTGTGTGTGTGTGTGTGAATATTCCCGCTGACTGGGGAAATGAACTGAGACCACCAGAGAGGAGAATGTATACATATGTGTAACTCTCTCTCTTTCTCTCTCTCTCTGTCTCTCACTTTCTCTCTCTCTCTCTCTCTCTCTCTCTCTCTCTCTCGCTGTCTCTCTGAACCTCGCTCGCTCGCTCAGAGGATTTAAACAAACCCAGTCAGAGCTAATTAGCAGTGAGTGAGAGCAGCGAGAGGAAGGCCGCCTCACGCTAACTTTGTTCACCTGCCTCCTGCTGAGAGCAGGCCTCCTCTCAATGAACCGCTTGATAACTTTCAAAGATACAACCCCAGAGAGAGAGAGAGAGAGAGAGAGAGGGAGAGAGTGAAGGAGTAAATACTAATGGTTCAGGAAGGGCTATAATCAAAGAATTACATGTATGTTTCCATGTGTATGTGTGCACACGTGCATGTCCGTTGCTACTAATTTCCTGTGTGTGAAATTGCATCCACAAGCCTCACTCGCTCAAGCAGGAATGTCAGACGCTCCTGAAATCCAGTGCTACGATCAGGATGCATTTGATCACAAAAACACTGAGTCAGTTCAGCACATCATACGGATCAGCTAGCTGCTTCGGCATGGGTCTCACTGACAGCGTTTTCACACTTGGCCCGTATACCCGAATCTGCACCCAGGACCGATTTGGATTGTTCAGTAGGCATGGCTCATAATCACAGGTTTGCTTTCACATAGAAGAATTCCTTGCATCGACTGTGCAATTTCACACGTCACTTTTGTGCACACAGGATTGCAAAATTGCTTCATCTGATTGCTGTTTTTTATTATTATTATTATTTTTCTTTGGTATCAACACTCAAGCAGCGAAGAATGGCACATTTTGGATGCAGGAAATGTCATTGTGCAGGAATACCAGCAAACATGGAGCCATTCTCATATAAGTTTTAGCCATGCATGCCGGCACGAGCTGTACACTTTTCTTTATGCTGTTATGCTGTGAAAGTCTGTTTTTATACATCAGTAAGGTGTTCCGTCTTCTCCACTGACCTTAACAACCCTTTCCCAGTGATCACAAAACAGGAAGTAACGTGACAAGTTGAACCAATCAGTTCTCTGGACCACTCGCAGGCAAATGTACCAAACTGTCAGAGCCCTGAGTTAAAATAAAATAAAATAAAAAAATAACAGAAGTGTGAAAACAACCTGAAAGTGGAATGATTACAGTGAACTTAGGAAATGAAATCATTCACGTTTATCTTTAGTTGGACTACATATAAATGAGATCAAGTTTGGAGAAAAGAAGAGAAAAAAGGAACAAAAAGAAATTAATATTAGTATTACATGTTAATGGAGTTCTTTGCTACATTTTTACTCTCAATCTTTTTTTTTCCTCTAGAAATAAAAGTATTGGCACCTCAAGATCATTTCTCAGCATGGGGCTGTGTATGTTCGTCCATCCATCTGTCTGTCTATCTGTCTATCTCTATATGTCTTGTTATAATTATTCTCTTGTCTTTTAGTTGCTTTGGGAGAGAGACAACTTATCTAATTGCCATTTGTGGGTGTCTAGCAGTCTGTCTACTTCCAGTTTATTTGTGATTCCCATGGACAAGTTTCTATGTCTACTAAGACGAGTAATAAAAACGCATTTGCTCATCTATGTGTACTAAGAAAAGAAATAAAAACACATTTACTCACAACATAGCTACAATGGAAGTCTAAGGGCAGTCAGTGAATTCTGTCAATAAAACTTTATATGAAATTTGATGTAATTTTCATGAATTCTTTAATTAAGCTTGAAATCCTAGGGGTCAAAGAGAGGGATGAAAGTAGTTTTTTTAGATTAACTGCCACCAAGGGAGAGAGAGAGAGAGAGAGAGAGAGAGAGAGAGATGTCACTTGAATACCACAAACCGTAAGTAACCAGGATTTACAATATTGCTCAAGTTTTGGAAATTTGGATGAAATTCTATAAGAACACCCTTATGTTTTATTGAAGAGTTCAATAACTGCCCTTAGACTTCCATTATAAGTCAACAGATTTCCCCTTTAATCAGTCAAGGGAAAAGTGTTGACATTCTTGTCCAGAGTAATCACAAATAGATGTCACAATTTTATATTTTTCTTTTGTTCTTTTATTATTATATTCTTCTTCTTCTTCTGCATTTATTTTGTAAATTATTTCCTAAGGATTGACCTTTAGAAATGTTATGATTGCTCCTTTAAGCTACAGTCAGAACCTTTAGACTTGGTCTGTTACAAGCTATTGGTTTATACTGGTACAGAAAAAGTGACTAAAGCAAAGTTTGGAAAAAAGACCGACTGAAAGAATGTCCATGGTTGAATAAGATTTGCTTGAAGTGTATTGGTGTGTATGTTCACGTGTGTGTGTTAGTTCAGGACATGAATCCCTTTGATCCCATGTATGTATTGTCTCGGGCCAATCTCAGGCCCCTGCTACAGCATGGCCCCCAGCAGATGGGCCTTTTGTTGGCATGAAATAAAAATCCAATGAAAATGGTAATTATATAAAAAGCGCCACATCGCTGAAAGCCTCTACAGAGGGGTCCTGCGTTCTGGCGCTGGGCCAAAGAATGACAAAATACTTCTGCCTTTTCATCTCTGCAGCACTGTGCTTCGTTGTCCCTCTCTCACACAATACAAATCATAACTGTGAGTAAGACGTTAGAAGAATGCTGAACAAATTATTGCACTACGCCCCTACGGCTGGCTTGGATCGTTGCCTAAAAGACTCTGAGAGAGAGAGAGAGAGAGAGAGAGAGAGAGAGAGGGTATAAGACCAAACAGTATGTCTGTGAGTTTAAACTCCACATGAGCATTAATATACCAGAACAAATTATTGTGGGAAAGCTCCACTTCGCCAGAGAAGAGCTGCTAGTGAATGTCATTGTGTGCTACATTCCACACTGTCTGGAGTATGATACATGGTTAATGACCCAAAGACGGATGTATGAGCGTCTCCATAGTTTCTCACTTTCTTGTTCTCATGCTTGGTCCACACTTCAGAACATCATTTTAGTATTAAAAGGTTTTCCGTCTACCTGATCCAGGATGTTTACGACATTTCCAACAAGCAGCAAATACATTAATACAAATATCAATGCCATTATCTATTTTGGCAGTCAAATTAATTGTGTGTTTTGAGTAAGGAATAAAAAAGTTGGGTACATGATGTTAGAGGAAACTAATCAACAACGGAATGCTGTGATGTTTACTATTACTGTTACAACGCTGACGTTTAATATTTCCCAATAACAGCACATCCTGAAGTGTTTTATTCCTTTTACACCACAGCAAGTTGCCAACTATTACATTTCTTTATTTATTAATGAACAACATATAGTTTTTATCCATTTATAGTTACATTTAATGTTGTGGAACATCCACAAAACAGGTTAGTTCCTGTTA
This sequence comes from Pangasianodon gigas, assembly GCA_022758105.1. Classification (NCBI taxonomy): domain Eukaryota; kingdom Metazoa; phylum Chordata; class Actinopteri; order Siluriformes; family Pangasiidae; genus Pangasianodon; species Pangasianodon gigas. Next base: position 3,871,400 of record CM040478.1, on the reverse strand, counting down.
TAATTTATTTTTAAGTTATAGCAGCTATAACACTCATTCCCTCACCAGCCTCTTATTCTTTTTTTCCTTTCTTAAAGTTAGTAAAACAAAAACGAAGACTTTATCATGTATGGACAGTATTACCTGACACTGGAGACTCCTTCCAGAAATGTTAAAAACAGGCCGACTCCTGGTAAAAACACCCTATCAACATTTTCACACTACTTTTTATCTGTTTATGAGGAGCATCCACCATAAAAGTCCCTGTGAATGAGCTGTTACTATAGAAACGATAACGTATTAGAGTCATGCTGTTATAGGAAAACAGTCAACACCTTCTGATCAATCAGAATCGAGAATCCAAGGGCACTGTGGTATAAAAGTGTGTTGCATCATGTCAGAATGATGGTAATTATAAGCTTCTGTCTTCATGTCTTTGTTAAACTTGTAATTGCCAGTGCAGAACTTGGTTTTCTGACAGTGTGTGACGTCTCACGTCTTATAAACATACAGAATAAAAAAATGATAGTGGCTCCATGTTTAAAGTAGTAAGGGTTATAATGTGTGGATTTAACTGTTAGAATAATTGCCAATGTTTAAATTAAATATTATTTTCTAGTAGTCAGTGCATAGTAAATGGCGTAGTTGACATTTCTGTCAGGCAGGTGTAAAGGGTATTGTGTGTGTTTCCATAGAAATGATTACTTTCCAAGGAGATGCACAGCCCTGGGTGATAAAATCTCTGTACTTCTCTCTTATAATGACCACATTTGTGGTATATGTAATATAATTACATCTAATTAAAAGTTAAAATTATAGTTAATGTTAGCATTTGTACATTTTCTTACAGCTTCCTTGCTGCAAAACTGAATCCAGCTAGTCACTTCAACCCCATCTGTAAACACAATCTCCATTTCCCAGAATCCTTTGCTACAAGGCTTATCACCTTGATCCGTCACATGACCTGTTACCTCACTTTCTCTCTGGACTTCTAATCATACACACACACACACACACACACACACACCTGTATCTAATCATTGGTTCATCACATATACACATCTCAAACCTCACTAGTGATGTGACCAAGCTTTTATCTTTAAGTGTATATGGTTCTGGTTTTAATTTTGATTGGTCAAGTTATAGATTCCTGAAACAGCCTTGTGTATTTGAAATCATACCAATTTTTTGAAGAACTGAGGATTGAAAGAAGAATGAAAACTAACAGAGAAGAAATTACAAGTTAAAGGAATACTCCAGAGCTTTTCCATCTAATCCCTAGCCAATGAAAATGTAGCTTTTATGAGATTGCAACAAAAATAACAAACGTTTAATTGTACTTTTAATTGAAAGAAAAAAAACTCAAACCTAATGACTCAAATCTCATTTACAATGGAAGTCTAAGAACAGTTGTAAAACTGTCAATCAGTGGCCAATCACAAGACGACAGCCATCAGCATTTTCAAGTAACTCCCATCAATACTACACTGAAGAAACTACGTTTTGAAACTTAGCCAATCATGAAGAACACTTTCGAAATGATTTTTGCTTTTTGCTGGTTGAACCTCTTAGATGGGTTTTGCATCCACATTAGTGTTCTTTAAGCATTATCCTTTCTCTTCCAGGTGTGTTTACAGGTTTGTTATTATTATTTATTTTTTTGCCTGGCAAGATCTTAAATATGAGAAGACATTGAGCCACCATAACACAATGTCACTGACATTCAACAACAGCAATACATTTTTAAAAAGCTGCAAGTATGAACAAGTTTATGAGGCTTCAGGTTTCATTGTCTTCAAATGTCCTCCATTGTTTGTGAACATAAGAGCCGGTGTGTTACTGTGCTCGTAACATGCACTTGTTGCTAACTTGTTAGAAATGCCACATTCGGCACACTGAATACGGAACGGCTGACGGTTGAAAGAGTCAGCATGTCATCCTATACCAACGCTTCTTTATCACCTGCTATAATTTTTCCCTCCTTCCCTCTGTTCTTTTCATTTAATGTCATCGCTATGGGAACCGACAGCACCCTGGAAATCATTTTCAAAACAGCGTTATTTGTTGAAGGGGGGTGTAGTGGAGGGGTTTGATCAGGGATTGAAATATGTCTTTGGCACCGATGCTCGCACGGAGCTGACGCATTAATAAGCCGAGCTCCAAGAAGAGGCAAGGGGGCCCCACCGACCGTAGCCTTTTGTGGGAGTCCGCTTGTCATAAAAGTGCCCCTTTATTGGTTCTTTTATCACATGCTGCCGTGCCATGACACACACAGACACGCACACACACACTCCCATGCTTGAGGTGGGTAGTCTTCAGTCGAGCGATGAAGGGGTGGGAATCGGGCAGTGAGAGAGACAGAAGGAGGGGAAGGAGGGGGATCAAGCCTAGAGATTCAGCTAGCATGTTAGACTAGTACTTTATTTTATAGTATTAAGCAACTTCTTTTTAAAACTTGTAGCCTGTTCTTCTACTAAAGTCACTTTGGCTCTATTTTCTAAAAAGTTAAACGGTCAGTCATGGGCAAAGAGAAATCATAAGATTGGATCTCATGGATGCCACAAAGGATGCTGTCAGTTTCCCCATCTTTGAAGCTTAGACTGTTTAGTTTATCCATATGCCATGTATCTGCTGTCTTGTGTAATTGGTATGTGTGATTTAGCTGGTCTGTTCTGTGTATTTATTCTTGTCTTACACTTCTTGCACCATTTGTACTTTACGTAATCCTGTTGTATGCTAATGACCTGTTCACATGGTCACAAATCCGTAATACACAAGCCTACTTCCCTGAAAAGTTCAGGACAATTCAGCGTAAAACTAGTGTTCAATCAGTAATTTGTCATGCCATAATTGTATCTCAGACATTCCAGTGTTTCAGCAGAATGCACAAATTTGCATTGTTGCATTTATATCCAGAATCTCTACAATATCCAGCATGCATCGTTTAAATATGGTACCCTTAGGCACTACCCTTGTGGAGTAAAAACCAGCAGGTGGAAGGTAACTAGCAAAAGTGGTCACAAATACTATCCTTCAAAACAAATATTATCGTTGTGTTGTATGCTGATAACCTGTTCACATGGTCACAAGTTTGCACTTGCACAAGCCAATTTAAACTTTAATTGTTCAATCTAGCATAATTAGTCATTTGTCAGGTCATGATTGTATTTCTCACCTGTGAGTGTTTTGGTAGAATTTATAATTTTGTATCCTTGATGCATTTACATCCAGCATCACTGTAGCATGCATTGTGCAATTCCAGTACATTATCCTTGGGGAACGCACACCATAAGGCAGGAGGTAACTAGCAAAAAAAAAGACCATGAATATCATCCATCTAAGCAACCTGATCCTTTCACCAATCCAACATAAAACTATGTTTTTCAATTAGTAATTTTTCATGTAACGATTGTGTCTCTCAAGTTCCAGTGTTTTGGCAGAAATTACATTCAAAATCACTAGAATATCCAGCATGAATTGTACAAGTATATTACATTATCCTTGGGGAATACACACCACTGGGTAACTAGCAAAAATGGCCATAAGTATCACTCAAAGCAACATGATCCTTGCACCATTTGACATTTATGTATTTCTATGTACATAGTCTGTGTATAGTGTTGTATGTTGATGACCTGTTGCAAATTCATTAAAAACCTGCAAACAGCAATTCAGAATCAGAATCAGAAACAATTTATTGCCAGGTACAGTAAAGGACACTCTACAGTACTAGGAATTTGTCTTGTTGTCAGGTGCAAACACAGAATCAAAGATATAAAGTCAAGGGGGAGATGAAATGAAGAATACAAAAATACAAAAATGTAACACAGTAACAAGGGTTAAACAATACTAAAGTATTGACATGAAAAGTTAAGAGAATAAATTGTCATGTCATGATTGTATGTGATTGTTGCAAACATTGAGGAATACACACCACAAGGCACTCAGTAACCAGCACAAAACCATGAATATTATCCCCCAAAACAACCCAATCCCATGACATATCTGTAAGAGTCAACTGATCAAAAATGATGTAGTCAGATTTGATTTGATTTTTGATATCACATGAGAGGAGTCATGAGAACAGTTACAAGTGCTAATCTTACCTATACCCTAACCATAAAGTTCATAACCTGCACCTTTTTGTATGACTTGAGTAATTGCATGAAATGGTACAAATTTGTGAGACACAAAAGTGTGACCTATGTAGTGTAAAGATTTATAATCCTTCTAATCGGTGTTAGAAGAAAATGTATGATTTTTGACCCTGGTTCCTCTCAATATTTCTTCCTGTGGTCTCAGGGAGTTTTTTCTTGGCACTGTTGCCTCTGGCTTGCTCATTAGGGATCTAAATCTACATCCAGGCTTTTATAAAGCTCCTTTGTGACAATGACCATTGTTAAAAGTGCTATACAAATAATATTGTAATAGTATGTTCCTCAAAGCAGCTGTAGGTCCTTCAAAATTTACTTCCACCTCCAAGATGCATGATCAAGGATTTTCACTTACATTTCAAACCAGGAGATCTCTCTGTAGTTATGTACAGACATATCAGTAGTTTAATTTAAAGTTTCAGATTGACGTAACAGGGATAGTGGTCATAGCTTTTCTTTCAGGAACCAAAAAAAGTCGCATAGTTGTTAAAAGTCCTATTAATTTTGCATGAGATCAGGTTGTTCTGCCCATGCAATGTTTCATCCTACTATATATCTGTATATATAGATGAGATGACAATAAAAATTGACTTGAGTAGTTGTGTTCTACATGAATCAGCTCTATGACCAGCTGCTTTGTGATGGTGGGCATCTGGACAGGGGCTGGCCATAAAAAGCCCAGCTGGGTTTTGTGGCCCAGGAGAAGTGTGGCATCTGGGGGGCTTATTTTCACCCTTCTGCGCCAATCGCTTCTGCTGCCGTCATTCGCTTCAGACCCACTTGTTACAAGAACGCCACTCCCTGTATGCCAGGCTAGCACTAAATACTGAAAAATCACCTCTGGTTGATGCTGGAGAGCAGGACTTTTTCACAAGTTGGTGGATTAGTTTATTTTGTCTTCTCTCTTTCTTTGCCAGAAATTGAAACAGTGGACTTTTCATCAGATAAACCATTCACTGATTTGCCCATTTGTGCATTTTCCTACTTTGTTGAGTTTGTTCATATATTGCCAGGCATAAATTAAACAGACTTCATGGTGTACGGTGTTCATTAGCTGCATCTGTTTCTGATGTTTATCTGTGTTTCAAGTTTCAGTGACCCAAGAACTTTGTAGCAGCTGGGAACCAAACCCCCCACAGACCTCCATCTTTACCTTTCACCTCGCCACACCTACCTGGGACCCTTCTGACCTTTTAGGAAATGAGCCAAACTTGCCACTAGCCATATCTCCTCTTTGCTTACAGTGTTTGAGCAGTTGCTTATTCAGGTCTACCGGTTCAACATGGTTTCACAATGAAAAGTTCAGTTGAGTTCTTATGAATTTGAATGTAATTCATCTCGCTCTTTCATCTAGTGCTGTTTATTTTACAAAACTGTTCATAAATTAGTTAGGTCACTAACCCTTTCTTTTACAGACTCCTAAGTTCCAGGTAACCAGTTCAGTGTGTGATACAATTTCTGAACTTCTAGGTAATTATTTTGTGGAGCAAGATGGTTAAAAACCAAACCAGTTTAACTAAAGTACACCAGAATGCCACCCTCATTCTAGCTATAACGCAGGTACTAAGTATGTGGTACAAACAACAGAGAACTAGTTAATTAGTTTGGGGCACAAGCACTGAGTACCAAGGCTAATTTTACCTGAAAAATCTGACAGGTTCTAGATCTTAAGAAGAAACTAACATAAAATACTTATACTTGGATAGTTATTTGTAGTAAAGAAGTGGTATGTAGAAACATACACAAAATTTATCTGTAATATGCATTAAAGTAAACCTTTTTTTGTAGATAAACTTTCATCATAATTATACATTTATGTGCTTTATAGCTATAGCTATTTTATATACTTTAGAGTACTTTAATGAAACCACCTTTGTACTTACTATTTTTTTAATATGTAAAATAATTACCGAGTATTTAACATTTTGTGTCACACAGTTACCCGGGTAAGAACATAAAAAAAAAAAAAACATTTACACAGCATACAGTGATTACTTACATTAGGTCTCTGATATTGTACTGTATGGATCCACAGCTCTGAGTTCACTACCAAGAACACTTATTTAATCGATTAGGAAAAACTAATCCAATTGTCTCCAAAGCAGGATTATATAATACTTCACTAACTGAATCAAAAGTGTTTGTGCTTATCTGCTTTAATAAAAAGGTAATGACAATAACACAAAACACATTGAGAACTGTGCTGTGTGGGTCAAACATTAAGAGACGATTGCCCCCAAGAAATATGATTGTTCTGTTGTGTTGTATACAAATTTATTGAAGCCAGTGATGTGCAAAAAAAGGATATTTAGCTATATAACCAAGATTTTAAACATTTAAATTCCTTACAAGGATTTTTATTTCTCAAACAACCGCAACAGCATATTTGTCTTGGTTTGATATAGTGTATAATTGAATAATAAGCAGCTTAATTAACTCATGCTTTAGTTCTTGATGGTAATAGTCTCAGACTTCTGGACTCTACTCTTCTCAATTTCAATTTTGTGGACCCCATGCTATCCACATTTAGTGGGTTCTTACTCAAACACAAGCCATAAAGGGCTTGATAATTAGCTGGTGATTTAAGTCAGGTGTGTTAGAGCTAGGAAATCAGAAAAATCTTCGAGGGGGTCTCCAGGACTGAAATTAAAAACCGTTGCTGTTACCACATTTACAAAAGCCTCTGAAATACATATAGACTCACCATCCACTTTCTTAGGAACTTGAATAGTCCTGCACATTCATGCTATTATCCAATCAGCCAATCATGTGACAGTAGTGCAATGCATAAAGTCACGCAGATACAGGTCAAGAGCTTCAGTTAATGTTCATATCAAACATCAGAATGGAAATAACATGTGATCTCCATGTCCGTGGCATGGTTGTTGGTGCCAGACAAGTTGGTTTGAGTATTTTAGAAACATCCAGTGAGCAGCAGTTTTCTGGGTGGAAATACCTTGTTGATGAGAGATGTCACTAGAGAATGACCAGACTGGATGAACTAACAGGAAGGAAGAAATAAAAACATGAAAATGATGGGTATGTTATGCTATAGGGGTCAGTTATTTATTTATTTTCCCAGCATGGTTTGGCTCCACTTGTCCCCTTATAATGAAGCAAACCAATACAAAGTTCTTCTAATGGATCTCATTTATCTTATGATGAAACAGTTCATCAGAATCCTGATGGGCATGGGCTCTTACAGGATGACTCTGCCCCATCCACAGGGCACATGGTCTCACTAAATGGTTTGATGAGGATGAAAATGATGTAAATCATATGCTATGGCCTTCACTCTCACCAGATCTCGACCCTTTTGAACACCTATGGAAGATTTTGGAGTGATGTGTTAAACAGCAACAGCGCTCTCCACCACCGTCACCACAACACCAACTGAGGGAATATATTTTGGAACAATGGTGTTCATTACTCCAATATGGTTACAGGTAGAATGTAAGAATGATACTGAAGCTGCTCCATGGTCACCTGACACCTTACTAACACACTGTGTTGTTTTTTCCTTTAATTTGTCATGTGCGTTCATATTCAGCTCTTTCCATAAACCCTTAGGGATCCTGTGCTAACCAGCTCAGTGTATGAGCTATGAATATATGTATGATGGTGTGTGTGTGTGTGTGTGTGTGTGTGTGTGGTGCAGCTGCTGGGGCCTATCCAGCGAAGTCGATTAGGTGCAGATTAGATGATGAATGGTCGAGTCTGACACTATGGTGACGTCGTGTTAATTGGATTATTTACACACAATAGGTCCAGTGAACGGCCACCTAACATGCACTGAGGTTAGCCCACTGGGGGCATGGGGGTGGGCCGGATTTGTGAGCATGCATCAGTAACGTAGAGCAGAAATTGTCAAAAACTGCATTCTAGTTTTGAATTCTGCATCCTAGTTCTGAACGCGGTTTTTGATGATTTCTGCTCTACGTCATTTTGTATATATACAAGGCATCCCAAAAGTCTCCATATATAGGGGACTATGTATGCCAGCACCACTTTGGTTGTAATAAGGATTTCAGACTACTAAAGTAACTACTTTAATTCCTTTTAAGTAGTATTTCTCAGTATTGTGTTTGAGCCTCTTTTTTTTTTAATCAGAAATAATGATGGAAATAAAAATAAAACACTCTCATCTCTGGCCAATGGGACTGGACCTGCACACTCTGCAGAGCAGAACATTTCCCTCCAGCAGCACTTCAGCTTGGCATCACCAGCCTCAATTTCATCACTTATGATTCTCACCTGTAAATATTTTAATGTAGATTCTTTTTTTACATTAGATTATGATGTAAGGCTCCACAAGGTTTGTCCTTCATTTATGGTTTATATGTGACACCTTTATGAGTTTGATTTTGAAATTGCACAGAACCAGAGTGTTATAAAACATGACGTATTAAATAGGATAAAGATCCAAGTTTGCCCTCTGGATATTAGAGGCTCTGCGATAGTCAACTCCAGAATAGATTTAAAAAAAAAAAAGATAGAATTATTCACAATTTACGTTCAAATAATTGAATAAACTACATAATTTCCTCTAACAAAATATACTTATGAGGACTGTTTTGCAAATAATAATGTTTTCCCTCAAAAACTTGGGTGAAATCATTGGCACCTCTAAATAATATGTAACAAAAATGCATCAAGCGGGTGTTTCCCCATTTGGAAATATCACTTGCATCAACAGTTGCATTGCAATGATTGCACTTTTTAGCCCAAAACCTGGTCACCTCTGCCCAGAGGTTACAATTTGGTTGCATATTTTGTATATATTTCAACAAGATAATGACCATGAACAGGCATCCAAATCTGCTTCAATATTTTGTAGTATCCTTGTTTGAACTCTTTAGAAAATCTCTGGTCTGTGCACAAGCATAAAGATATACATGAGCTATAAATGTTCTGAATTGAGGGCTACTCCAAGGTGTTGTACTTTGGTAACTTTGTTATGCATTTAAGGAAGATTCTGAGTGCTGTTAGTAATTTCATAATAATTCTAGGGGTGCCAATAATTCAGAAACCGGTGTTTTGAAGAAATTGCACTACTTAAGAAAATGACAGTTAAAAGCTATACAGTACCGTCACATGTTAAACTCAAAATATAACTTATTGCAACTCGGTGGTTATTTATGCTTTCCAGTAGTTGATTTGGATTTATATTTGAAAAAAATAGGCAGAAAAATGGGATTTCTTTCCCCTGGAGCTTGCTAATCATTCATGATGTGTTGCTTAATACAAAGTACAATTACCGAGATCACGCGACTGATTTAAATTAAAGTATGCTGCATCAGGAAAAAAAAGATGCTCATAAAGTGCCTTTATATTTCAATTAACCACCTGTCTTATGTTAGAAAGAAATCCAACCACTTGCACACCGTCATGCCAGATTTTTCAGTAACTCATTGCTTATAGACGGTATATTAGTGTACGGTGGCGTGGAGAGAGCGTGCCTTCATGCCTACCTGCTCTCTAAAGTGCATACATTCAGTGGAAAATTTCCATGGATTGTGTTTTATTAGGCTGGAGTTCCCAGGAGCTCGGCGACCAATAAAATCCAAACTAGATAAAAAAGGGAGAGAGAGAGAGAGAGAGAGAGAGAGAGAGAGAGAGAGAAGGAATAGAAAGAGAACGAAAGCTGTAAAATTTTCCATATTATCTTATGAGAAGACACACTCACCTTTCCTCAGAGCATCTACCTTTGCTACATTTTGAAGGACATAAGACAAGAGACAGCAAAGACAAGAGCAACATGAAGCTTTGCATAATTAAAATTAATATTTTATAATTATACATAATTAAAATTTTGAAATGCATCATTTTTTAGTGGCAGTATTGGGCTGGGTGGAAAAGCAGATGTAAAAATAAAAGCCATTGTGGTACAAAAGCAACCTGACTGAATCACAAGGCCTTTTTCCTCCACCGGGTCCCTGTACGTCCCCCACCACTGAGAGAAAATCAGCCCTCCCTGCATGTTGCGTGTCTACGGAGCGCACCGCAGGCCGCGGCAGCTCGTAAAGACGAGGCCGAAGAGACACAGAACTATCCGAGTCTGGCGAAGATAAACAAACGAGGGTATTCAGTGCACACTTTATGGGCTGCAAGGAGAATCCTGGCCTCCGTCACAAGCCTGAGAGACTTGAGAATCAATTTACACAATCGTAGAGGGCTCACACACTCACACACACACACACACTCACACACACAGAGAGAGAGAGAGAAAGAGAGAGAGAGAGACACAGCTCTGGAGTCCTTCCATCTTACAACATACAACTTAGAACAACAATAAATGTGCGGATAAATAAATGAATAAATAAAGCTTTTACTCCTTTTTCCATCTGCAGATCGGATTTCCCTGGAACCATCTGGACCGTTTCCTTTTCAGCATGCTCCCTACTTCACAGATGCTCCCTTTGTAGTGCCCTCCAAATCTTAATAAGCAGTTAAAATATTTACAGAGCTGCTTTTCTCTCCCTCGCCCCAGCTCTTCCTCCAGCTTTCTTTTCTCTTTCCCTCCCCACTTTTTTTTGAATCATTATTATTATTTATACCTTTTCAGGCACTAAAAAATGGAGACGTCCACTAAATGTGATTGATTGGGCTTAAAAATGCCCATTATTGCCATTAAGGTCCACATGTCAGCTGCAGCTTTTGTACGGGGGCCTGTATTCCTAAGCTACCCAGTGATCCATGAGCTGGAGAAGAGAAAAGGTGGAGGGGGGTTGTACCGGTCAAAAAAAAAAAACAAAAAAAAAAAAGAAAGAAATGGCTGTGTGGTTCTCTATGGATCCTTGGTTTGATTCAAAATACAGCTGCGAAGTGAAGTCTGCAGAGAGAGATGAAAGAAGAAAAAAATTTGAGAAAGGAGGTTAAAAGGAGTGAGACTTTTCCATTCTTTACGGTGAGACAAAAAAAGGTTTGTGACAATAAGATTAATAACTGAGACGAGCTAATCAAAATTTGGCACTAAAAATAAGCTCCACAGCTTTGCAGTTCATTTTGTTTTCTCTTTCTTTTTAGCTCTCTTCTCGGCACATATTCACGCATTCATGCAGCCTACATTGAAAGCGTAATTGAATTTGCGCTACTCATGGGAACGGGAGGCGTGTAAAAGGGGAGGGGGGGTCTGTTTAGGTTGTTGATGTTGATTTGTTTGGTGGCGTGTTTCGTATTTGAGCAAGTGTACGATGCAAGGAGGAGTGAGGAAAGAGAAGGAGAGAGCGTGGAATGTGATAGAGAGAGAGAGAGAGATGTAAGGAGGATCAGGGGAGAGAGAGAGAGATAGAGGGAGGGAGAGAGGGAGGGAAGGGGAGTGTACACTACATGCAGCAGGTGTTAAATACAGAGACTGAGTAATGGGACAAGACATGCATTCAGTTAGGTGTGTGTGTGTGTGTGTGTGAAGGTGAAGGGGGGTGGTTGCTTAATCTAAATTTTGTATATTTCCCTAACCTAAAATCATTTATAAAATGATGACAGAGGATATACGAACTTTGTAACGTGACATTAGATGCTTTATGCAATTTATGACTTTGCATGTAATAGACAAAAATATATGGAAACTACCATTACAGGTAGAATGTTCCAGAATGTTCCAGATGTTCATGCAAGTCTTAGTTTGTCTTTACTAACAGCACTTTCATGAAGCTTTGAGGCATTTTGTGTGAAGCAGCTGCTATTTTCCCATTCATTAACTTTTAAAAAGGATAAAGTTGCAGAAAATATATGGAGAAAATTCATTTCTGATTGGCTGGCTGGGATTAGAAGTAGATCCGGTCAAATACCAGTTCTAAATCAACACCTGATTGCATGTCAGCATGTTGTGTAACTGCGTAACCATGACAATGAGCTTAGGCTATATATCAGTTTATACTTGGACCGTTTTTGTTATCTTGTCACTAAGTAATGAATAAAATACTTCAAGAGATGCTGCTATTAAAAAAAAAAAAAATCAACGATAGGGCTGGTGTGATGTGGCCACATGAAGTGGAGTTACTGTCACCACTCCAACATTGATTATTTTTCTGTAACAGCATGTCCTGAAGTGTTTTATACCGCTTACACCACAGCAATTAGTTCCTTTTATCACTTCTGCTATAGCAGCTGTGAACAGCCGTTCTCTCTCTTTCGCTTGAAGTTTATTTTTAAAAATGCATCTTGTTACTAAGAAAATGTAAATCCCAACATCGTCTATCCTCAAGACTTTCCTATAGTGGAAGACTTAGAGTTACAGCTTTATCTCGGAGCATTACACATCACTGACACTGGAGACTCCTTCCATCCATAAACATCAATGTGAATGAGCTGTTGCTATAGAAACGATAAAGCATTAGAATGAACGCGTTAATATAAACTCGTGATTTGAATTACAGCCGGAATTACTGTCTGAATTACTGCTGTTATAGAAAATGAATCAACACCTTCTGACCAATCAGATTCGAGAATTCAACAGCAATAGAACGTACAAATCCTTGAGTTATCTTTAACCAGATTGAACAGATGCCATTGATGAGATCTCAAAGCTTTATGAATGTGTTGTTAACAAAGACAAACAAATAACCTGCAAGATAAGAAGAAATAAGAAAACTTACAGATACAGCAGTCTCATGAAGTAACACTAATGATGAGACAAAGTCACAACAAACTACCTAACAACTTCACAAGTTTTGGCACAAGCCTTAGATAATTCCTGGAGCATTACTTAATATACAAATGATACATATATGCAGTGCTTATCAATGCATTATGAAAGTCCTGTGTGTCTTTATATGGTTAAAATGATCGATTGAACAGGTCGAGTTTTGTTCCTGTAATGTCGGAAGAAAGGATTGTACAGAGGCTTGCGCAACCGCTCTGTACACTATGTGCATGTTGAGAGCACTTAACACATTTTACTAACATTTATCACAGTGAAGTCATGGGAAATGTACACAGACAAGCATGAGCGCTGCTGACCTAATGGCTAATTTACTCACACACACACACACACACACGTCTATGAGTTTCACTTCCTGAACATTAAGAGCTTACACGTCTTCTCACTGCAATACTAATGTGTGTGTATGTGTGTGTGTGTATATACGTGTGTGTGTGTGTGTGTGTGTGTGTGTGTGTAGCCCATCTGAAAGCCCCCATTAAGATGTGAAGTTTTAGGGGCATTGTTAAAATCAGGAAGGGGTAATTTCATCTTGCAGACTTCCTCTTGAAAAAACATAAACTCCATGATTTCCAAATATAAACTCAGGGGACTTGCACGTCTTCCTAGTTTAACCCTTTAAAGTCACTTTAAAAATCAACTAAAAAAGAAAGAAGTTAATTTAAAAAATAATAATAAAATAAATAATAATAATAATAATAATAATAATACATTTTATATTGCCTTTCTCAAATCCAAGTTCACTTTACCAAATAAGCAATTACATAAGGGCAAAATAAATTGAACTAAATAAACCAGAAAAATATACATCAAAGATAAAGCATACTTGCTTCATCAGGAAATAGAACTAAGAACTATTAATAAATCTAAAAAAAAACGACCTGTATATTAAATCGAATTTATTTCATGTTATTTCCTGAAATATTCTTGTGCCATCTCTATAATAAATATTTTAAATAAATCATTAAACCGTGAATCACTTTGTCAGACCAAAGCTTGCTTTGTTGCTCCTATAATGTTTTTTACTCAGTCTACTGTATGAAAGGTCTTCATGTCCTCCATTTTTGTTTATTCAAGGTCACATACTAACCCACACAAGAGATCAGAACATTCAGTTGACACTTGTAATAGAGAAATATCAACATTTCCACTAGCGTGCACATTTTGTCCCTTCTTTTTTGTTTACTATGCATATTTCATAGCCAGTGTTTAAGCTGGTCATGCTCAGCCAATACGCCTCTGCTGTGGGTCAGTGAATAACACTGTTTTTATCGTATGAGCATCAAGGCCATGTGTGGGTAGGCTCGCTAATTATTAATAAGGATATTTTCCATTTTATTTGCACTTTGTAATTTGTTTTAAAATTGTTTCGCGCACTTTGGACAGTGCGTAAGTGGAATGGGTGCCAGACAATAACAGAGCTCCATGAAGCCAAGTTATCTGTCACAGAGGTCAGCCGCATACGACAAATACACAGCGGTCAAAGAGTTCATCTCCTTATACAAATGCATGTACAGGATATGTGCAGAATTAAATATCAGTCACTCAGTCACAATATATTATTTGATTGAGCAAAGCATCAGAGTCAGACCTAGGATTGGATTCTCTTAATACAGCTGAGTGCAAAAGTTTACACACCCTCAAGGTAAAATAAAACATTCAATTTAGAGACATTTTAGTCTGTTAATTTTAACAGATAAAGCATTATTAGTTATTTTATTGTATATACTGTAGATAATATTATAGATATTAATTAATAAATATTAATAGTAAAAAAGTCAAAATAATATAAGTTTAGAAATTTGCATAAAAGTAATAAATATTTTATTATATTTATATTACACAGCGTTTATTGCAAAACATAATAATAATAATGATAATAATAATAATAATAATAATAATAATAATAATAATAGAGACCTATTAAAATGCAATAAAAATATTATCATATAAAATATATGAAGTATTGTATAGCTACAATCATATATAAGATTTGTTACATATTATATTAATACTATATATGTTTTAGTTGTTAAGAATTATTTCTGATCTGATGCATTACAGTTATTATTATAGTTTAAAACAAATTGTTAAATATTATATATAACATGTATTTAGTGTACATAAATGATGTTTATCAAGAGCTGAAAGTCACAACCGGAGTCCGTGTGTCTCTCCCATAGCTGCTGCTCAGCCATCTCTTGATTAAAGTACACTTGCACTTGAAAATATCTTTTTTGAATGTTTTAACACCTCTTGGATGACTGATTCTGATTATATGATTGAGTCAAATTGATTTACATTTAAAACCCAGAATTGCAGACTTGCTCAGAACCTGATTTGGAGCTCAGTTTGTGATGTCTCTAAATAAACTCTGTGACTTCGGACTATCACAGTGAATATGCACATTTATTACAGGATGACATGGTATCTGGAAACTGCGTGCTAAGCTGGCCGGCTAGCTAATTTAACTCTTGTTAGTATTGAATGGATATATTTGGTTAATGTTAAATATGTCATTGAGAAGCTAGTTTACTAACCGGCTAGCTGCTTGGACATATGGGACATGAGCTGATTTAACATATGCATATCACATATATTAACAGATCCTGGCATTTCTAATTAGCTGTAAAGCTAAGAAAGGCAAAAACAGCAAAGCTATAGAGATGTTCCTAAAACATTCTATTAGTTTATTGTGAATTGCTCTACTGCTATACTATAACTATACTTTCTACTATATAACAAAATAAAACACACTCTGAGAGCTTCCAGTTTGAAGGTCTGTGCAGGAGTGTATGATTGTGTCAAGACATAAGATGGCTAATGCTGGTTCAGTGTGTGTCAGTGTGTGTGTGACATCATCTCTTTGTTCAGCTGGAAAAGCAGAGGGCCACCCGCCTTTATTTACACTTCTGTACGTACAGCTCTTCCTTTTCAGAGGAGTGGGAACTCGTCTTTACCTCCTCTTGGCTCTGTCTTATCTCTCTGCCTGTCCCTCACACTTTTCACCCTCTCTATTATTCTCTATCTCAAGCTGTCTTACGCCACTCTTTGCTCTCA
>CM040478.1:3820786-3855445 GCA_022758105.1 Pangasianodon gigas | reverse complement strand
ATGTAACCCTCTTAGCAGCTATTTAACTAACAAACTTTTTTTTTTTTTTTTTTTTTTTTTTAATGAAAGCATGTTTTATATTCAAGGTCATATGACCAGCAAGGTTCTGGCAAGCAAAAATATTTCATGAGTGCATTTTGTTCATGCTGCTAGTTCAGAATGCCACTGATTGTTCAAATGCAAGTCTTTATAGAATGATCATACTGATGATCTTACTTGTTATTTAGCTAGCATGTGATTACTAAAGCTAGTTATACCACCCTGGTAGGCCGTGGAGGCAGGCTTCGGAATGGTGCTTCAATTAGCCACCTGACATCACTACAAAAAGCATACACATTTCCATTTCTCACTGCAACACAACCACATACAGGTGTAACCACTCACTCATTACCTGCTCGTTCCCAGCAAATCCTCCTCCCATTCAAAGCCAGCACCTGACCATGCCATCTTTGCCACGATTGTGTTTTATATTAAGACTGACATGATATGACTGGCAGAATGTCCTCAATAATTTTGTTTTTAGAAATTTGGCATGACAAATAATATGTTGCAGGAGTGTATTTCGTACTTGCTGTTAGAGTCTCCTCACTTCTGACAAGCAGAAAAGAGAGGAAACCAATCAGAGCTGTTTAGCAGAGCAAGCCCCATCCATCAGTCATTCCTGACCCACAGAAATGTACCTACACTGGAAATAGAGCTGGAAATAAAAAAGGTTCCTGGAACTATATTCAAGGAATTAAAACACTCCAGCTTGTGTACAAAGGCAAAACCGGATCCCTACCTACCTCAAGGCAATTATCAAGTACCTGTACCATGTCTCCTTCAAGCCTCTAGCTTGGCTTGAATTGACCCTCCATTTTTCAAAGTATCAGGAAGATATGAATCAATACTCTTCTCTGTTCCAGTATCCAGGTGCTGGAATGAACATTCCCTGGTTGTCTGAACAGCTGAGTCACTGGCGGTCTTTAAAAGAAGATTAAAGACCTACCTCTTTAAACCCTGGCTTATTTTTGCTAGCATGAGTATATTGATGCTTCACAGCTCCTGGTCCCGGTTTGACCAGAGCTCAGGGTAATGCCGTGTTTCTTCCAGGTTTTCCTCTCAACTCCTAAAAACATGCAGATATGCTGAGTTGCCCCTAGGCATGAATGAATGTGTGTGCTTGGTGCCCATGTAGTGGTACTGGTATTCTGGCCAGAGTGTATTCCTGCTGCATCCCCAGTGTTCCCGGGATAGACTCCTGCAACTGCAACCAGGACAAAGTGCCAAGTTAAAAGATTATTGGACGAGGATATGTGAAAACCTCCTGTGGTGGAACGGTATCTATAGTGTGAGAAACCGTGTGCTTACTCTTCTTGCCTTTTTCAGGAGGCCATAACCATTTGTTTTTGCTATCAGACAGCATGGTGCCATTGTGTAGAGGTTATCTCTCTCTCTCTCTCTCTCTCTCTCTCTCTCTCTCTCTCTCCCTCTTCTCTGAACCATCATGCAGTTCACCTTCAGGATCTTTAGATCTTTATCACCACCTTCGAGATAGATACAGGCTTAGACTGTCACTCTCTTTCCCATAACACACACACACACACATACACACAGTGAGCCTGCACTGCCAACCCTTCACACTCCTGAGGAAGGCACACACTCTTTCAGTTCCTCTTCAGCTTTGGAGACTTTAAGGAGAAACACTTAGACACACACACACACACACAGAACCATGTCTCAGATCACTCAGGTGCCTCTGTTGGATGGCATTAGACGACATGTAGGGTTGTGGCACAATCGATTTTTCACACGGGGATTATGAGCTGCAGGAGTTTCTCACAGAAAGAGTTTTGTTCGTTCTGCAGAGTGCACTTAATGAAGCAGGCGGCGTGACACATCGCTTCCGAGGAGTAGCACTTTTTGACACCAGATTAGCTCATTTCTGAGAGTGTCTTTGATGTTTCTTTTCAGAAGATACTCATGCGTGACTGTAAGTGTGTGTCCCATTTCAGGCCTGGAATATTGCTGCATCGGTATCAAATTGGATTTGACAGATTTTCCCATCGGACGTTTTTTATAGTGTGAACATGAGACAACTTTTTGATTGGTGCTATTGAATGCTCGACTCTGATTGGTCAGAAGGTGTTGATTAATTTTCTGTAACAGCAGCTCTGACGATAGTTCCGGCTGCAGTTCAAATCACAGCTTTATAACATTGCGCTCATTCTTGTTATTGTTTCTATAGCAGCACATGGACTTGTATGGCAGATGCTCAACATTAAAAACTCATTGAAAACGTGCATAGTTGCTGATATGGTGAACTTTTCAGTAAGGAGATGTTTATTAGCATTGTTTTAGAAGGAGTGTCTAGTGTCAGCTCTTTGGAACAGTCAGAGGTAAAGCTGTAACTTTATGTTTTCTGACATGGGAAAGTCTTCAGGATGGAGAGCTTTAAAATTTCTCTAACATGAAAAACTGCATTTTTTTTGTCATTAATTTTAAGGCTGGTGAGGGAATAACTGTTTATAGCTTCTATAATGTAAGTGATAACAGGGAGCTAATTGGTTTCGCAGACATAAATTGTACCAATAAATGGTTAAAAAGTATGATGTATCATTCTTTAAATTGAATAAAAGGTATAAGAGGAATAAAACACTGAGCAATGTTTTCAGCAATCAAATTCAGTGTGGTAAAAGTAACTCTTCTTTGCATTGGGCACCATTACACCACCCCATTGTTGATTATTTTCCAAACAGCATGGCCCACCATCTTTTACTCCTTATCAAAAGTGGTATTAGTGGTAGCTAACCTGGCGGTGTAAGCCATCGTTTGTCTAATAATAGTTTATGCTCAAATCTTTTCTTTCTTTGTTACCTGCATCCTGCCTTACTCACTCACTCACTCATCAATAATTCAGCCTCCAGAGCCATTTCACCAGGGTCAAAGGTCAAAGGTCAAAATACAGCTTTTTAAAACTGTTTTTGCTATGGGTGAATTCACACTATGTAATATTAACCAATTTATGAACTCATAGAGGTTTCTTATGAGTTTGAAGAGATATGTCAAAAAAAAAAAAAAAAAAAAAGTAAATGCTCATGACATACGATTTTTTAAAAACAAGTTTAAGGCTCTTGATTTTCCTGTCTGTTTGAATTGGTGAGCTGTGAGACACTACATTTTATCTCAATCTGGAAGAGGGTTTTTGTTTATGCTTTTATTAAAATGGCTACTTATCATATTGCGGTGCCACATGAGAAAGAAAAATTTTATTCATTATTATATGAAATTATACAGAATTTTAACCATTGCTGCTCTCTAGTTTTTAACAAATTGTTGTCTTCTTTTTTTTCATAACCAATAACAAATAATGCTATCTCCACATCTGAGGCCATATTTTTTTATAGCGTCAATTTTGCACTCCGAACATAATCATGTGTTTAACTTTTTCATATCCTCTGACAATTTTTTTCTGTTTTTTTTAACATGTACAGTTTTCCAACATTTTACATATGCTTTAGTCAATGATGATGCATCATTAAATTTTAAAATCATTTTCAGTTACTGATTTGTTATTGCCATAGTTCTTCTTCTTATATTATTCCACATAGACAATGAGTGTCATTTTCTCTTGTCATCCTTCTCTAAGTGTATGTGTGTGTGTGTGTGTGTGTGTGTGTGCTTTCTAACTCAATGGATCCTTGCCCTTTGACCCCCCCATGCCTCAGGCCAATTGCACCAATTATTAGCTGCGATGATGAATCCGATCTCCTTTCAGAAGCGGCCGTACGGACGCGACCCCCTGGCCATATTTTGGCCAGCGGTCTAACAAGACCAAAATGGTCCTGTTAATGGTGATATATACAACAACCTGATTCTCAGAGAGCCATTATTCCCACAATGCCATGCTCTTCCATGACCTTTTGACCCATCTCAGTCCACACAGAGGAGGAGCAGATTTGGAGGCTTCACTGAGCAGGAGTGAATGTTTTCTGGGTAAATATGGATATTTTATTTATTTCTGGTTCTTGAATCACATCCACAGCTACAAAGATTGCAGTGCTGATCAAGATATTAAGCAGAAATGCAAAACTCTCTTAAACTTCTTGCTTGTTCACTACTTACATTTGAGTGCAAAAGTTTGTGCACCCATAGGACAAAATGAAGAAGACAAAGAAATTTGGATTTACAGAGATTCTTTTATTATCAGAATTAACACAAATGGAACTAATAGTGTATTATTACACTATTATACACGGTTTATAAAATATTAAAATATATAATATCTGTTAAAAAGTTTTCTTTTCCTTTTCTGAATGTGATGTTCAGTAAATATTCTCTAATAACTTGTATTTGCCTACAAACTCCTCCATATCCTCTCAGCCTCCCAATGTCCGACCCCCTCCCACATTTTTCCTGACATATCTACTTGGCTAGTCTTTGTCCCTGCTAACACATGCTTCCTCTGAGACACAGAAGCCAGCCAGCCACGTGTTTATCGAACTGCTACTCATGTAACACACTCGGAGAAAAGCGCTATCTACCTTCTTCCACATACCTGAGCTCACAGATGTGCATGATTGGCTAATGTTGTTATGATTGACAGGAAAGATATATGCCCCTCCAAATGCCCCTCCAAATCAAACAGCCAGTCCAATTTTTCCTCTCCTGGACATGGATGGCTGTGACATCACTGGGATTCAAACGCAAAATCTTCCAGTGTTAGGGTGGATGTTTTCTTTTTGTGCTATTGTTCAGGAGTTCATTGTTCTGGACATATCTGTTCTAACTCAGCGATGGAACTGGCATACACTGCCTTCTTTGGATCAGGTCTAAAGACCAAGTGAGTCATCACAAAATGTCTTTTTAAACCATTCTTCTGTTAATTTTTTTCCCTCCAGAATACACCTACATTTGAGATTTCATTTTTTTTTAAACCACCATTAATAAATCCATGGGGGTACAAACTTATGCAATTGATTGTTCCTAGCAGTGGAGAGAACATCACAGAGAAAGTCACTTTATTTGTTTGTTTCATATTTACACCCATCAAATACTTTCAGATCCAACTTGCTTGATCGTGACCACTGTAACATGATACCTTTGGACTTAAAGGTATAGTCAGCAATTTGCAGAAATTAGCTGAATCTAGGTGGTGTTAAAACTCAAAACACACTCTGCCTCTCCTCCTTTAAATATTCCCTCTAAAGCCAAACCTGAAACTCGTAATTCCTTTCTGAATTGCCAGGTAACATGATTGACAGGCAAGCAGGGACTCCCCCTGGTCCAGATTGGTTGGATGTTGGTGCTCCACTTCCTTTGTTTTTTTAATGAGCTTGTGGTACATGATTCTGAAGTTTTTTCTCCACATGAATATTGAATTAAATCGGTACGTGAATGTGAGGAGAGACTTCACCTTAACAAGTACTGATCCTGCATTTAATGGCAATGTCTCGCGCATCACAGCCTCTCAAATTAATAACGCATGTTGTGTGAAATATAACCTTGACAGATTGTTTGTTAAATTATTTCAGGCATCTCTGATATGATATGAACTACAACAGCACAGCAGGTGTTTGATCATTCTCTTACTGTTGTGTTTTTCCTGCTCATTCTTGCCAACGCTGTGTGTACGAGAGAGTACACAGTAGCTTGCCAAACACCTGCCTTTGGCTTCAGCATAGGAGAGTCCTGGTTTTCTTTTTTTTTTTTTCTTCATTTTCGAAACAGGCTTACTTCTCTTTACAAGCAGAGTGATAATCCCATCGTTTATAGCTGCTAAGAAGGTAAACTCTGTTTTGGAGCATTAAATAAAGTCCTGGTGTTTTGTGTTAAGGAGATCTCAATGCGCTCCAGCTTTTTACACTCAGTGGTCAAAGGGAGTGAGCAAAAACCTATCTACGCATTAAAACCCATATGAGCCTGTTATTTAGCTAGCTGGACACCTAGCCTTATAGGTTCATTCATTGGAAATATATATTCTTAAACATATATTGAAATATATATCTTACTTCTGACATCTTTACCTGGTTAAATCTGGTTATCACAACTTTATTTTTTTAAGCTGATTCACATATGTTGTGTACTTAACGTTCACTTTGCCATTTAAGGTTAAAAATATACCTTTTTTTATCTCATTTGGCAGACGCCCTTATCCAGAGCAGCTTACAGTTATCTCATTTTGTACAACAGAGCAGTTGAGGGTTAATGGCCTTGCTCAAAGGCCCAGCAGTGGCAGCTTGGCATTGCTAGGATTTGAACTCACAACCTTCGGATCGGTAGTCCGTTTTAACCACTAAGCTACCACCAGCAACCATATATTGATAGTATATCAGGGTTGCCAGATTGACTCACACAATACGAGTCCTAACAGTCTGAAAACATATCTGATATCTTTTGTGATAATCCTATTGGTCTGAAAATATGTCTGATATCTTTTGTGCACTTTTCTGGCCACAAGCTTCAGACTCTTCAAAGTTTTAATCTGGATGTTACCACTTCCATCAATACTGTGGCAAAATGAACTTTTTGGAGCAGGTTTACAGTATCACGTCTTTAAAAGTTATTAAATTGGAAGTAGCGAGTGGCGAGTAAATAGGATATCCTTTGCACATTTGCTGTGATTGGTCATCTGAAATGTCAGTGAAATGGCCGCTGAGGTGCTTCTTATTCATGTTTAGTGATGGGTATTAATTAATTTAGAGTTTGAGATGGTTTGTAGTGAATTGGGAAGGTTGTTAACCAATCCTGACCAATCTGCTAACCCTAGTTTTGACCTAACAACCTCCTTTCAGAGAAGGTTGGTGCTTCATAGTAATAGCAGTTTTACTAATTTGTATATTTTTGTCAACATGAGGAACAAATCTCAATATAGATGTAATTGAAATATTGATAACATTGATGTAACATAGTGATGTTAATCCCAGTGGAGTGAAAAGAAAAGATATTCACTCACACTCACCCTTTACAAATCGAGCCAGTTCAAAATGCATGGCTTAAATGTACAATGAATATATTTTGTCATATGTGGAGGGTGTATGAGGATAACGTGGTGCGAATTCTTGTCTTGTTTTCGCATGTGGCTCTGTATTGATGTTCGTCTTGCTTATCAGGCGTGACCAGGTCAGTTTCATCTGAACCACTCTAAATGAAGCCTTTCATACACGCTGATCAAACATAAACATTCAGCATTCAAGGCCAAATTGTTTTTCCATGCAAAGCTGATAAAAAATGTGTTCATCGCTAAGTAAACATGACTCAGTATTTACCTATAACGAAGGGGGGCTGGAGCGACGAAATTTGGGGAAGAAGAATGGTGTATTCTTTGTTACACTGATTGTGGGAAGGAGACTGAGGCATTTTAATTAGATGCCTCACTCTCTTTTTCGCCCTCTTTGTTTTTCTCTCTTGCTCTGAATGGAGTGATATCAGAAATTTATTAACCTAGGTAGTAGATGATTTCATAGCTGCTCAAGGTCTCACTGTTGTACACAGGTGGTGGAAAATTCCCAGAATTCCCCAAATGTTTGTGGTCACTCACGGTGTGTCCTCAGAGAAGCAAAGGGTCTGGGGCTTGTTACGTTTTACAAGGCTGACTCAAATCTACACAACATAACATCCAGGAAGATGCATGAATCATCATAGTTCATGGGTTAAAAAATAATGTAAAAATGGATAATGTTCTACCAGATGGTTGTTTTAATGATTTAATGATGTTTTCAGAAAGTAGATGGTCCACTTTCCTGGAATTGGAACATGTTTATAATCAGGTCTGAGAGCTGATGCAACAGTCATAACATGAACTGTGTGTTATTAACAATGGGCATTACAGAGAATTGCTGCTTTAAAAAAAAAAAAAATCTGGAAAGCTCTATTTGAATTTTCCTATGTGCAGTATGCGCTTTATTGATTATTCACTTCACAGATTTTTGTCCGTAGCTTGCCACAACCTCTCAGTTCCTTTTATTATTATTATTATTATTATTATTATTATTATTATTAATGGGAATTTTCACTAAAAATTAATGAGTAAATCTTAAATATTATAAAATATAATTTTATAATAATCTAAAATAATATGGGTATTATTTTCATATAACAGCATGGTCTGAAGTGTGTTATTCTTCTTATATCACAACAATTTGCCAATGATTACAATCTATAATTCATTAATTAATGATAAGTGATGCTTTTTAATGGTTTGTGATTAGATTAAAAGTTGTGGAATGTCCACAAGTTAGTTCCTGTTATCTCCTATGTGAAAACAATGATAAACAGTCCTTCTCTTACCAGAACAATGATAAACAGTCCTTCTCTTACCAGAACAATGATAAACAGTCCTTCTCTTCCCAGGCTCTCTTCAGTCTCTAAGCTCTGTCTTTAAGTTAATAAGATAAAAATGCATCTTGTCTTGTTACCGAGAACCCAGAAAGCGTAAACTCCTCTGTCCTAAGACTTTCCCATGCCGGGAAACTTTACAAAGCACTGTGACTGTTACAAAGCGCTGACACTCGAGACTCCTTCAATAAATTTTAGCTGTATTTTGTCTTAGATGTAAATTTTTTCTGCATTACTGTGTTAGTAGAAAAGGTTTATTTGCAGAATCCGAAGGAAGTCATAGTCAGAGTTTCAGAAGAAATGTCAGGTTCTCTACGACGCTTAACAATACCTACCAGATGATTTTCTTATAAAACTGGACTATAGTATACCTGAGGCAACCAAAGCAGTTTTAAAAGCTGGTTAAAAGTATCAATTTGCTTTAGTTTATTAATGTGTATTGCTTTATATAGTGAATTTTTATATGAAGAAGTTTTATTGTTTTTGTGGCTATTTTTGCTTTATAGAGTTTCTGTCAATGTGCACAGTGCTGTATGTACAGGAAGTTTATCTGCAAGTAGGAGAAAATGGCTTGTTTTACCTTCTATTACCTGAGTGTGTAGACTGTAGTGTGCTACTGGATGCATCACTGGAATGTGTGTGTGTGTGTGTGTCTGTGTTTATAGCATGTGAGCTGAAAGCCACAGAGTGAGATAACGTGGCCCTGGAGAATTTGTCACCCCTCCAGTACAGACGCTTCAGTCTGTACTCAATGGGCCAATGATGGTTCTTCACATCTTTGGGCTTTACATGTCTGCCTGATGTGTGTGTGTGTGTGTGTGTGTGTGAGCCCTTGAGGGTGGTCTCAATCCACAATTCAACAAACACAGTACTCTATAGTAACCTATGCTTCATTCAACTTACCTCAGAAGTGGGAAGTCAGAACTTATTAGATAAGTTATATTACATTATTTTCATCCTCCTTGCATTTGAGCTATAAAGTGGGGAAAAACATGGACACCTCTGTGTTTGTCATTTGTTAGCAGCAAGCTAGCCAGCTAACTGTGATGAGTGATGTAATGTAATGTAATGTAAGAAATGCATCAAAATGGCTGTCACTTAAAAAAAAAAACTTTAGGCTTAACAGTCATACTGTCATTTATAAAATGTATCAAAATGGCCATCACTTCTTGAAGCCCTAGGAATTTTTAGGATTTTTATGTCTAATAAAATGTTTTCATGCTGAAGTCTTTCAAATCTCAGTCTACATAGGAGTGAGAGATGAATAGAGATGGACAGATGAATGAGATGGAGAGAGGGTGGAGGGAGTGCCGTATAAAGTATGATATAATGTTAATCACGTAAACTGAGTGTTTCAGAGGAAAACACACAGAGGACGTGACATGGTGTTTCTAAAATACAAAGCTTGTGGTGGGAAAAAGTGAAAAAGGAAGTCACAGCAAACACAGAGTTGATTAATCTCCATACACACACACACACACACACATCTCTCTCTCCCCCTGTACACTTCAATACCTGATGATGTCATGGCTCTTTGCGAGGATGTAGAAACTCTTCAGACGGACTGCCAGTCATGACCCCTCTTTTCACACCGACCTTTATTCCTTCATCCCTCTCATTTCTTTCATTCTTTCCCTCATCTCTCTTTCTCTTGGTCTTCCTTCTAAAGTCTTTCATTGGTCGATCAAGCAACCGTCTCACTCATTCACCACGGAAATCAGGGATAAAAGCACAAATTTTCATTCCTTTTAGGGTGTATGGCAACAGCAAACAATGTTATCATCCAAAAAAAAAAAAAAAATTTAGCCTGCATTTGAGTGCAAAAGTTTAGACACCCTTAAAAAATAAAAACCTTATCATCCAAAAAAAAAAAAAAAAAATAGCCTGCATTTGAGTGCAAAAGTTTAGACACCCTTAAAAAATAAAAACCAAAAATTTTTTAATTTGTCTGGAGAGCAAGAGCATCATAACAAAAATTTTGAATTCTGGTTCTTTTCAAAGTGTTTATCTGTTCGTCTTGAGTGTTTAGATAGTTTGTAATTGTATTTTGAGGATACATTTTTAAATTAAAAACACATTTATGTTTACATTTTCCATTAAAAAGTCATGGGAATGCAAACTTTTGCACTCATGTATGAAGTATTTAGGCTATGACAAAATACATATATATATATATATATATATATATATATATATATATATATATATACTGTAGTAAGAATGTAAAAAAGTGTAAAAAAACAATGAGAAGATAACAAAAACAGTGAAATGAAGCAAAAAGTACAAAAAGTAAAAAATGAAAGGGACTTAATTAAATACTAAAGAATATCTTTAATCAAGTATTATTATGTTTTATATTATATTTTATTTATTATATAATATATTTTAATGAATATTTTTAATATATTCCTAATATTATATTCCGAGTGCTCTGTAGGGTGAATGACTGTAGTTACTGTAGATTTCTGTGAATCCCACAGGGGTTTATTCTCGGCCCAATTACAATGCAGCTCTGCAGCTCCCGGTACGAATCCTCCTCTTTCTTTGTGCTCCTTTTCAGAGTGATAAGAGAGAATGAATGGAGGAAAATCACACAATGACGATACATGCATGCTTTCACCCTGTGGCTACCCCCCGTAGTGCTCCGCATACAGTACGTGTCTAATTACACCTGCCAAACAGCCATTCATCCATCCAGCTACTCCCTCCATCCCTCTCTCTCTCTCTCTCTCTCTCTCTCTCTCTCTGTTTTTCTTTCTATCTCTCTTTCTCATATCTTCCCATACCAAGTGATTATTACGATCTTATGTAGCTAATTAGCCTTGCTGCTTATTAGAGATACTATTATTCTGCACATGCTATTCTTATGTCCTGAGTGCTCTGTGTGTGTGTGTGTGGAGTGCTGTCCACAATTCAGAGGTTGCGGTAACGCTGGTGCTTTTGTGGCCTTCTCTAGCCTCTTATCCTCCCCAACAGAGCCTTTCCTTTCTTCTTTTTTCCCTTTCATTCTATATCAGTTGCCCTCATTCTTCCTCTGTCTTATCAGCCTCTGTTTAGAAAGTACACACTTCTGGAAAGTATCTGCAAGCATCCATTTACTTATGTGAATTATTAATCTGTTTCTCTTAAGCCGCATCAATTCGTCACTCTGCGCAGGATTTAAGAGCATCTTGTGCGTTAAAAGGTTTGCTTAAAACAGTTTGTGGGCTTTATCGTGTTGTGACATCAGCAGACATGCGGTGATCTCACACCTGGGGGGTTTATTATGAGGCAGGAAATTCACAGCGCAGGAAAATATCTTTTCATTGTACAGGTGATGAGGTTCAGGAGGAGAGGCGAAGTCACGGATTAGGAGTAGAAGTCAAAAAGATTAATGATTTGATAAGATCTAAATCATCCTTGAGCTGAAAAAATAGAATTCATCCTAGATAATTATATTCTAAATAGTTCATCTTTGTCATTTATTTATTTATTTATTTATTTATTTATTTATTTATTTATTCACTTGTTTCTAATAAACTTTATTTATTTCTTATCATTTTTTGCTTGTAAAAAGGTTTGATTTTAATTTATTTTATAAGTGATTAATTCATTCATTTGTTTGTATAATCCTTGTTTTTTTTTTTTCAATTTATTTTAGTAATTTACTTATTTATTTGTTAATAAATAAAAGATGAAAACCGAAGAAAAAAGAATGCATCGAATGTTACTCAAAATCATATCCTATTAGGAGAGACAAGCAACTTTGTGAAATTTAAAAAATAAACAAAAAAATTAATTAGAATAAAAAATCAAACAATCAATAGTTTGTGCAATAGTTTATGTTCAATAACTATCAATTAAAAAAAAAAAAAAAAAAACAGGGGGGATGCCATGATATATTAGAAATATATATTAGAAAAACAGAAAGCCAACATTATGAATAAAATAACATTAATAAAAAAATAAAATGATTTTATGGATAAATTACAGAAAGAAATAACATAAATAGAAAATAAAATGCATTTATACTTCTTTCTTTCTTTCTTTCTTTCTTTCAATTCAACAACAATTTGTCCAACCTACAGTGATATTTTCTTATTAATTTGTTAAACTTTTTTTTATTATTATTTATTTATTTTCTCTTTCTACTATGCCTTCATTGAACAAATGGCTCCATAGTCTATTGACTGTTAGAATTTTTCTTTCTTTCTTTTTTTTATGAGATCAAAGTGGTCATAGCTCTACAGTCTGGACAGATTGATTGAAAGGTCTCCACCTCTTAATGAGTGACTTTTAGTTCACTTCCCACTGGAGCCACACCTCAGACAGGTGTACAGGAAGTGCATCTAAACAGTGAGCCAAATTAGTACTCCGGACCGACTCCCAAAACCAGCGAGCATCAAAGGTCTGGTTTAATTCTGAAGTGTGTGAACACTGGACATTATTCACTCCTGTAATTTCAGCTGTTTGGAGAGGCAGGACTTCTAAATCATCGAGTATGCAGTTACACCAAGCAGCAGCTCGACTTCTGGGTTGCAAAATTTCTGCCTGGAGTACGGTGTGTTAAATACACGAAATAATGCATGATGCTCATGAAAGGTTCAAGACACTATTGTTGAGGAGAATCATGTTTTCTACCATTGTGATTGAGGTAAACAATTTCATATGCACTATTACTCTCTATGGGATGACCTTTGACCTTGGTGGAGTCATTGCATTAGACAAACAAAAAAGGACTTCCCTCTTTTTTGTTTAATAAAAAGAAGTTTCTATAGAAAGCAACCAAAAATTAAAAATTAGCTCAAAACTAGCATCAGCGTGACTGTGTGCTGTAATGTTTCTTCCTTTAAGCTTTATTTCAACTTCATTAAATTATGTTTCTTATTACGTGGAAATTTGCACAGCTCCAGCTCCGGCTTACACAGAAGTCTCTGACACATGTGAGAAAGAGGAAGCTTAATTCCTACGCGACTTAACATGTTTGGAAAACTCCAAGCCGGCTGGTCGAGTTTGCTAGGGAGTGAAAGGAGAAAGAGCTGTGACAACGACATTTTTTTACGTGATGCGAGTGACAGGGCGAGAGCGAGAGCCTTTGAGAGCCAGTGAAGCTAAGGTAAATTGTTTGTTGACTGCACAACAAGTGCTGAATCTCAGCTGTCAGCTTCGACCAGACGGACTGGAATTCCTCTGGGAAACAGATTTATAGCGCATTTTCATGCCACTTGCTTTTACATAGAGAGTTAGAAAATGTGAGACAGAAAGAGAAAAAAAAAGAGATGACGTGAAAGAAAGAAAGAGAGAGAAAAGCGAGAACAAAAAGGTGGGCTCGCACAAAAAGTGCATGTCTTGTCAGCATCATTTCCAAACATTTTCCCACCTATTAATATGGCTGATATACATAGAGTGTGGATGGGTAAACATATGCTAATGCACGGAGAGAAAGGAGAGGATAATGCTGCTCCCGAGTTTCTTTAGATTCCCCCCGTTTGTTCAGACTGTCCATCAAATTGGCCTTTTTTTCCCTGCATTTAAAGGAAAAGGGGAAAGTTTTAATATTATGATCATGAACTCAGAGGAAAAAAAATCCCAGAGCTGGAAGAGACAATATTATTTAGACCACACAAGAAATAATTTAATGAATAAAGACTGCAGGATGTTGGTCATAAAACAAAACAAAACAAAACAAAAAATTAAACCTGCATGTAAATAATTTAGCTTTGCTCTACTGAAAAAAAAAATTACTACACATAAAGCATTTTTTTAGTTGAGCAAAATGTTTAAATGTTTAAAATATTTACCTGTAACAAACTGACTTTTTTTTTCTTTTTTTAAAAAAAACTTTGATCCTAAGTTTGATTTTTTTTTCTTTTTTTTTTTTTTTTTTCTTTCAGTGTAATGGTCAATTCAGTGTCAGGAATTGCTGGAAAAAAGGATTGTGGAAATCATAATTTTTTAAAAATATTTTTTTTTAATATCTTTAAAAAATAACTTCAAACTTTCTCCTTTTTCACTTTTGAGATAAAAAAGATAGAACTTTACTTCTGATTGAAATACATCCAAAAGAGAAACGTATTTCAGTTCAGGAAAATCTGTAGTTTTTAAAATGATATATACTAGAAAATGTCAAAATTTCACCATGTGAAGGGTTTTCCCAGGCCGCCACACAATTAGGCTTTGTCTGCATCCTCCATGCTGTAATTAAGCGTACAGAACTTATTTATTATTATTATTATTATTATTATTATTATTATTATTATTCACTCATCTGGAGAAGAATATTAAAAGCTATCCAACTTACCAATAATGACAATAATTATTCATGGATGGAAGAAACATGGACATAAATACAACAGAAAAAAAAGAAAAAAGAAGAAAAAATCTGCAAGAAAACTTTGTAAAAATTACAAAAGAAACAGGAGTCCTGAAAAAAAAGGCTTTTGAGGTATGTGGAGTAAAAATGCACATGTATATACCATTCAGAACTATTATTTATTTATTTATTTATTTATTTATTTATTTATTTATTTATTTATTTATTTATTTATTTATTTTCTAAACTGTAACTCACCTTAAAAGGCTTATTGATTGCATTATCTTACAATAAGGATGTGCAAACATCTACCCGTGTTTTGAATGACGTCACACTCCTGAAGCGATGTCAGGAGTCAAGAGCAAACCTCTTTTTCTTTTCGGAGTCATCAGCTTTCAGACTTTCACGCCACTTTCACAGTGCTCATTTACGTATTTACAACTTTGCATCCTCTTAACGTTTACAGGTGTGAAAATGTCTCCAAATGGAGCCTCTCAATCAGAGCGTTGGTCATTTACTGTGCATTAATGCTGATGTGCTGGAGATTTATGCGTTAACTTCTGTACCCGGTATACATGTGGGCGTGAGTGTCCTGGCCTGAGGAAGGTTTATTGGGCTTTGATGGTGACGTTGTGCCACTATGAGTGGTATTAAAGTGGAATGTTATTGATTAGGAGTGTGTATGTGTGTGTGTGTGTGTGTGTGTGTGTGTGTGTGTGTGTGTGTGGTGGTTTGTGTGTGTAAGCAGCAGAATGAATAAGTACATTGTATATTGCACTTTGTATTCAGACAGTGTAGAAAGAAAGAGGCATTTTAACCCTTCATAGGCTTGTCATGTGATCGTCTTTTAGATTATAAAGCGCTTATGAAACCGTTATAATACAATCACAGACATTTCTACCACAGCATTGTTGAATTCTTGATTCTGATTGGTCAGATGGTGTTGATGTATTTTCTATAACAGCAGCCATGACAGTTAGTGCAGCTGCAAATCACAGTTTTATGCGTTAATGCGCTTGTTCTAATATATTACAAACTTGAAACAGATCTACAAACCTTTGCTTAGATTCTGCGTAAATATCGAAAAGTTCACTGAGTCATATGGTTTGAGACAAATAGCCGAATAATAAGCAGGACGTTTACGATCTTAAATCCAGCCTTGTTGGGTTAAATAATGGTTTATATTTTCTTCTACTTTATTTCATTTTCAGGCAACTGGACATGGGACTGAGGCGCTTGACAGCTGACAGCTCATACAAAATGTTTAAGAAAGTTTATAAGTCCATCAGATTTTCCATCAAGCAGGAAATCTGTGTTGACCAAATCCCTGTAAGCCAGATGATGTGTGTGTATTTGTGTGTATGAGTGTCTCAGAGTGTTTGCCAACATTCTGTCATCTACATGTTAATGCATGATAATGTAGTTAATGCGGAACTTTCAACACATCACAACTTCATTCAGCACAGCTGTGTTGCTTGATTCATCACTAACAGATGCTGTACATGGTCCACACATATATACACATCCAGACACACACGCACACACACACACGCATCACTGGGATTAGCTGACCGTTTAGATTCAAAATGTAAATCCATTTTAAGCCAACTGTGTGAGAGCGCAAATCAAGGCTTGGACATGAGGAAGTCAATCCTCTCTCGCTCTCTTGCTAACAGGCCATGATGAACAAAACATGTAGAGAGACCACCAAGTTGTCTGTCCTGGTGACCACAGATAATACACACACACACACACTCATAGATACACCATACACCATACAATACTAGATGCTTATACACTTATGAGGATTTCAGCAGCATATAGCACGTGTGCTCCACCTTAATCCAGGATCGTGTCGGCCGCTCGTCACTGCTTTAGAGCTTCTTTTAAGTGAACTACTGTTTCTAAAAAAAGCTTCACTTTGAGAAATGAAAATGATTGTTGGAATTTTGAAAACAATGAAAATGTGCAATGTTCATTTAAACTGAACTGTAAGGTCAGCCTACATAGCCTACATTTGTCATCTTAATGCCTTTTTGTGATTTGTCCCTCTGAACGATCTATTAAAGTTAATTTCAGTAGTAACCCTATCAGAAGGGGTTCCAAGAAGAACCCCATCTAGAAGGTTAGAACTCTTATCTAGCCATCATTTTTATCATTTTTATCAATCCTGCCCCCCGTGTGTGCGGAGTCTGCAAGTTCTTCCCATGCTTCAGGGGTTTCCTTCAGGTACTCCGGTTTCCTCCCCCAGTCCAAAGACATGTGTTGTAGGCTGATTGGCATTTCCAAATTGTCCATAGTGTGTGAATGGGTGTGTGGGTGTGTGTGTGCACCCCATCTAGGGTGTTCCCCACCATGTGCCCCAAGCTCCCCTGGCATACTCTCCAGGCTCCCCTGCGACCCTGTGCAGGATAAGCGGTACAGAGAATGGATGGATGGGATGAATGGATAGTTACGGTTCTTTAGTTTATCTGTCTGTTGGAACTTTTAATGGCACATAGTAGAACCCTTTTAAAAAGCTAAGAGTCCTAATTTATACAGAGAACACCCTCAAGGACCTGCTGAGTTTACTGACATCATTGAAGGATTATTTGGATATCTAAAGGTCTTTGGTTTGTTCCTTTGGTGGAACACTTAAAGATTGTATGTAGAACCTTTGTACATGAGTTTCCCTATCAGAGAGGGTTCCAACTAGAACCTCTGTAGGAAGCTAAGAACCCTTGATAACCTTTAGGGGGACAAACTGAAGAATTCTTTGAACATATTCAAAAAGAATTCCATTGAACATATTCATAAACATATTTTTGACCATCTTTTTTCCACATTGTGACATATTCCTGGCTGAAATGGTCATTTCAGAGGGCGGGGCTTTGGTTGTATCCATCTGGATTTGATTGGCTTGTGAAAAGTGGACGTTCCAACATAAACACAGACACACTAGCCTGTAGATGACTGTAGAAGACTACACGCCTCCTACAACACCAGTGGCACTTGAAGTGGAGGTGGATGAAATCCTGCCAAGGCAGGAGGCGGAAATGGGAAAAAAGACAAAAATTTTGTCCCAGGAGTGGAGCCATATTTTTTTGAGCTTGAAAGTCAAGGCCAACACTTGTGCTCATTTTCTCAATCAATTTAGGAGCCAACATGAACTGATTTGTTATTAGATTTTTGTTTGCCCCACCCACAACTCTACAATAACATTATAAAAACTCAGAGGGGATTAAGAGGCCAGAAAATGGTGAAGATTTCTCCAATGCAGCTCTTTGTTCTCCAATTTCTCCAATTTCTCCAGTTTGTCGGCTCTTTGTTTAAGTGATTAGTACAGATGAATTGTCCTCGGTAGTACATGAGCTAACAAAATTAAAAAAAAAAAAAAAAAAAAAAAGGTCAGTATGATTTCAGGTTTATGAATTCCAGATTTAATCTTTATTTAAATCTATATAAATCTAGTTTCTACATTTACAAAGCCTCGTTTTTGCTAGTATTTGATAGATAATGAGCACAACGAGCACTTTGGCAGCTTGTCAATCAAATAAGCCACACCCCCACAATGCCCACAACTCTTTTGTAATACCCACCAGGACTGGAACATTACATTTGTCTTAAACATGATGATAAAGTTTCACATTTTTGTTATTTTTGGGTAATTTCTCCTGGTGCTGTTGGGAAATTGCGGTAATAGTTTGCATAATTTACACAGCATGTTACTGTAATAAATTACTGTATATATTATATCCGGGTGAGGGTCAGGGCAAGCTGAAGACACTGTGTTTGTGTGGTTTGTTGTTGCAGGCTTCTGCAGATCAGTCGTCTCCTCCCTCCAGGCACTAAAAGAGTTTGACCCTCTCAACCTCCATGCTGTGTGGTTAATACAGATTACAAAGAGACGACTAGAGAGAAAACAGTACAGCTGTTCATTCTCTCTCTCTCTCTCTTTCTCTTTCTCTCTCAAGCTGTAATTTAGCAGGTTGGCCCACTAGTTTTTTTCCTTCCCCTGGAAGCTTTTAAGCAAAGTCAATAATAATCGGAAGGGAACTTTGTTTTTAAAAAAAAGATGAAAATAATAATTAAGAAAAATATAGTGCCTCTCGGCTCTGTGAGTAACTACCTCTGGGGAGGGGTGTGTGTGTGTGTGTGTGTGTGTGTGTTTGGTTGTGGGTGGGAGAGTCGCAGAGACTGACACACACCTTGATTTAACTGCTGTCATCATCTTCCAACCTAGTGATTTCCCCCCAAAGATCCTTTCATGCTTTATTTTGTCTCATGATATCTTCCTACTATTGTGTTTTTGTCATTAATTTAATTTCAAGTCATCAAGTTCTTTTTAATTTAATCAACTTATCAAGTTAGTTTCTAGTAAAATGTCCCATAAACCTAAACAAACAAATACTCTTATCAGATTGAGTATCATAGCAAAGTATCATTGAGTTAATTTAATTATATTTTTGATCTCACTGTTATATATTATTTTATATACAGTATGTATGTATTGTCAAAAGTTTCTGTGCTTGCTATGATTTATGTTGCAGAGCCTGTGTTATAATGCATTATAAGTTATTAGGCTCAGCAATATAGCTCACAGTACAGATACAATATCAGAACCTGTGCTTTACCTGTGCTTTACCTGTGCATTATAAAGTTAGTGTTTACAATGTTCAACATATGAACAGACGTTATAATACGTTATATATACAATGTATCCTGACATTATAAAGTCATGAACAGATGTTATAATGCGTTATGCAACCTGAGGTTATTTGCTCATGGTTTATAAAGTGGTCTGTCTGTAACAGTATTACTTACACACACTCATACAGACTGTTGCTAGGCATTATAAAGCATTATATATAGTGCCTTATATAGCAAGGTATAACTGCATTTATAATACACAGTATTTCAGATACAGGAATGCACTGCTTTAGTTAAAAAAAAATAAAAATCTTCTAAATTATGAATAGTTTTCCTGTGTGGGTGTTTGTGAGTGTGTGTGTGTGTTAGGGGGTTTAAAGCAGTGGAATTCATTACGCTTTGTCACTGGATGGCTCAATGTATTGAATGTATTCTCTCTAAACTAATTGACTGGTATGGCGGAGCGGCTCTGAATTACGCCAATAGACCCAGCCAAGGCAGGTTGGACTTGATTTATTACTTTGAATGCTGAGCTGAATCAATGGCACATTCCCCCAAAACTCCAATCATTGTTATGGCGGAGAATAGGGAGATTATGCCGTCCTAATGAGTTTCGCTCACTCAGTGTTCCCGCACCATTCAACTCAAAATCATATTTAATGGCTGACATCGTGGCAGTGCATGTTCACTTTCTCAAACATTTTACGTTAAACCGTCATTTATTCAGTAACTCATAAACCACGAGCTGAGTGAACATCCTTCTCGGCCGTGCTGTACGTTTATTTGAAGATGACTAACCAAGAAAGCTCAAACTTTTGCCTCACCTCCTGGCTCTCATTCTAGTCATCCGTTCATTCATTATTTCATTCCTTCATTCAGAGCCGTTGATCGCAGTTGCCCGGGTGTCTGGATGAGAAATGCTGTGAATGTATATTACATTAGTGCAGGGGTCACCCCTCTTTCTTTTCTCCCCCGGAGTAAAGCCCGCATTTGTCCCGCTCGTCCCTGAACGGAGCCCATGCTTATATTTCCACAACTGCTACTGCATTCATTTGCAAATGACCCTCTCTCTCTATCTCTCTCTCTCTCTCTCTCTGTCTCTCTCTCTCTCTCTCATTCTTTTAATACCTAAAAGTGGAAAACCTCCAGAGTTTGTAATGAGAGCACAGAGAAGCAAACATTTGGCTTCCCTCCTGCCCCAAATTTAGCTTTTCTCTCTCTCCCTTTCCCACTTCCAGAGCCCCTTTTCTTTTAGCTGGCGTATATTCATTTCTCTCGCTCGTACTTAATCTCTCTTTTCCTCTCAGAGTCTCTTTCATTTAGTGACATGCACAGAGATAAACCTCGCTGGTGGTGTTTATACTGCACAGCGTTAATGTAAGGAAGCTGCACAAGCACACAGAAGACATCTATGAAGATTTTATTTGCTCAGTTAATGAAAAATAAATGTGTTTTTTTTTCTTGTTGTCTCAGACAAGATTTTATTTTTTATGTCTACTGCAGAAAAAAAAATGACCAGAAATAGTTGCATAGAGGACTGTACTGTTAATGGACAATAATTAGCTAAATTTCCATATGCATAATGTGATAAAATGGAAATGCATTAAAAATGCCTTGTGTAATGACGTTATTCATAGGTTTTGCTTTATCAGGAAAATGTTTTGTTTATGGTTGTTTGTCCTTTATTTTGTTCTGTTATTTATCCTTATTTTATCACATCTATTAACCTGATCCATGAACACTTTATGTTTGTCATTATGTTTGTTCTATTTTTGTTATTTTGTCACAAATCTTTGTAAAGCAACCTTGAGTTTGAGAAAGATGCTATAAAAATAAAAATTCTTTCTTCTATATTTCCATTAAAACGTTCATGCATATTACATATTTAGCAAGTTTTCACTCACTTGGCTTCTTTGACGTCCCTTGTGTGTTCCCTTTTCTTGTTATGTTACATGAATTTAAATTAAATTTACATGTAATGGTTGTGTTTTTTCTGATAGAAACATTTCCATTAGTTTTTTTTTTTTACATCATTTCATCAACAACAGTTCACAAACACGTATATGATAAGTTAAACAGAAAAATGTTATATATTTGTATTCTTCAATATTACCCATAAATACCATTTTAATTTCATACATTGTCAAACCTTTCTAGTTGCTAAAACATTTTTAACACAAAACATAATATCACTAGGATTATTAATATTAACAATGCATGTTTAATAGTCTGCAATCCAATTTACTGTATTTTCATGGTTGTACATTTGTAATGATTAACACGACTCTATTAGTATGGAAAGATACAAAGTTTAATGCTGGGCTTAGTGAAGGAGGTAAAGTTCATACCTTTTCTTATGACTTAATTCATATCAAAGTGAACAAAATGTCTAACCATATCACCCTTTCTTGTTTAAAGTTTTGCTGGACAAACCTTTCATCAGGTCAGGTTCATGCTACCATTTGAACCAGATATGTAACATCACAATTATTAGAAAACATTACAAACATGGTGGAATATTTAGTTTAGATGAAGTTACATTTAGGTAATAAGTTACATTTCTCAAACACCTAAAAGGTTTCAAGTCTCCTTCAGTGCAATATACAATATTTTAATATTATTAGTCTTTGAAAAATCATGAAATAAAATCAGACTTTTAGAAAAAAGGATCCTTCTTGCAGTCTCTACATTGTTCTTTTATTTGCCCCTTTGTAGAAAAAAAAAGTTTGTCTGTCTTAAAAGGTTCCAAGTAAAACTGCTTCCAAAGCTTAGAACCATAAACCGTCCAAAGAACCCTTAAGAAGCCATTTTTTTCAGAGGTGGCCTAAATTCTACACAGCTACTGAACCATCTTCCAATATTTTTGATTTAGAGTAAATAAATAATTCACACGTCTTCACATCTCTGGGGTATAAACAGAGGCTGTGTGTATTATATTAGGCGGGTTAAACTGAGGTCAGGCCACCGGGAGCTGAACTCCTGTTCTTAAGGTCAGAGTTAACCTTCTTCAGGTTTAACCACTGAGCTATTACACAGATCTGAATATGTGTTTGAGAAGTCCCACTGCTCCAAAACTGCAGTTTACTCATTGATTACATGGGAGATATGGATTGGATGTGCTATAATGTGTGACGTAGGATGATGAGAAGGCTTTATGTTTGCCACTCAGCAATTACGACCACACAAAGAGCTGTAGAGTCGCATTGTGCACAATTGTGAGTGTGTTTCTGTGTAGATTATCATCAATCACATCTTACTTTAACCTCCTGAAGCTCTTGCATCATATGAGGACATGTGATTTAAACTAGCCTGTGCCTTATACGTATTTGTTTTCCAATTTAAAAATGATGTTTTCAAGAGAAATTGTCTTTTTTTTTTGTAAAATCTCTTCCATAAATGACACTAGAAAGAATCGACAACAGGTCTTTACATTAAAGTGTGCTTATATAAGGAATAAAACACTTGAGGGTGTGCTGTTATAGTAAACTAATCAGTGGCAGGGTGGTGTGATGAAGCACAGTTACTCATATCACATCAAAGTTGATTAATTTCCATTCACCACATGTCCTGAAGTGTTTTATTCTTCTTATATCACAACAATTTGCCAAAGATTACAATTGTTTCCTCTTAATTTATTGAATGAATGACACTTTTTTATCCATTTATAGTTACATATAACATTGTGGAATGCCCCAGAATAAGTCGGTTCCTTTTATCACAAATGTTGTCCTGACTGTTACTAAAACACTGACACTGGAGACTCCTTCCATAAATGTTAATTAAACATTTCCATACAGAAAACTTCACCATGTCAACAATTACATGTTAATCCATTTATTATTAGGTTTAGATTATACAGAGCATCTGCTATACAAGTCCCATGCATGAGAGTTTCCATAGAAGCGATAACAAGAGCATTAATATAAACCTGTGATATGCTTTGCTGCTGTTATTGAAAATTAATCAACACCTTCTGACCAATCAGAATTGAGAATTATGTCACAACGCTGTGGTATAATTACAACGATCAACATTGTGTTGTATGCTAATATGATAGTTTTAATTGTTATTTTTAGTGATAGTACTTTTGTTAAAGCAATAATGGTTAAAAATGACAAATAATGTGTGTGCGTGTGTGTATGCATGTATGTGAGTGTGTGTGTGTGCTTAAGATTTGCTCTAAAACAGTCTAAAGCACGTAGTGTGCTTACATATTCCCATTGAAACTTGTCATTTAGGACTAGACTGATCTCTGTCTAGGGAACTCTCCTCAATATGCCATGTTCAATCCTGCTGCGTGTGATATTCGATGATGCACTGCTTCCATCAGTCGAGTAAGCGCACAGTAATTTTTAGCCTAATGAGAGCCACACTCATTTACCATATTGATTATGCAAAGCGAATATGCAACAGCGCTGATCAATAGGCGAGTCATTTCCAATTTAGTCATCACAGTGACAAACTAATTACTCGCCCCGCAATTTATTAAAACTCCCGAAAAGCATTTCGGTTTAACGAGCGAGGAATTATTCCCAACATGCCAACTTATTGAATCAAAGTATGAATTATATCCTCGAGGGGAACAAGGGATAGAGATATGTTTATGTATGTATGCATGTGTACGTGTGTGTGTGTGTGTGTGTGTGTGTGTGCATGTGGCAGATGAGTGGGGTTGAAGTATCCATATGGTGTGTGATCCAATATAAACCCGAGAGGCTTAAAACACTGTGTCCTGACGGAAAGGTGAGCTATAGCATATGTCTCTCTCTCTCTCTCTGTCTCTCTGTCTCTCTCTCTCTCTCTCCCCTCTGGGCCTACTCACCTCATCACTGGGCCTAATACAGTGAATTAACAATTAAAAGAATGCTCTAGCATTTTTGAACTAAACTCTCTCCAGTGCATCTCTTTATGTTTGATGACCACAAACAATAATTTCTGATGTGTTTCCTTGTAAAGAATTTTTTTTTACTGTACTAAGAAAACCTGTACTGATAAAACAATGTAAAAAAACCTGTACTGAGAAAACCACGTAAAAAACCTTTACTGAGAAAACAACCTAAAAAAAACCTTTACTGAGAAAACTATGTAAAAACCTGTAATGAGATAACAACATAAAAAACCTGTACTGAGAAAACAAATGAGCTAAAATTTAGTTATACTGTAAGTTGAAGGGCATTTGATAAATTCTGTTGATAAGCATTTAAAATATGTGAATATATAACATGAATTTTAAATTACAACCATTAAACTTTCACAACAAAAATGTAAAGATGAAATGTCCTTGGTTGTGCTTATTATTATTATTATTATTATTATTATTATTATTATTATTATTATGTTTGTAACTATTAATAAAAATCCCCATAAAGAGTGGTTATTTCAAGAGTGGATGAATGCAAAAGTTTATTTATTTATTTATTTAAAAATTCAAAAGTTAATTTAATTTAATTTTATATTATTTTTAATGGCTTTGCTGAGCATAGCTGCCTCACAGCTCCAGGGTTCCTGGTTTGATCCTGAGCTTTGATTCTACAAGCTACTCAACCGCCTGTCAATTTATGCTACAGATTTTACGTTTGAACACACTTCCTATGGCTTCTGATATGATCAGAATATAAAAAAAGACTTAATAAGTGGCTTCATTTTAGTGATTGAAGCAAAAGTGAGCAGAACTGAGGGGAAGAAACTTATCCTTATTCTGTCAGGAGCCTTCTTTCTCTCTAATGAGAATTAGCCAAAAATATTGCACTACACCTAAACCCTGAGAAAAAAAAGACATTAAAATGAAAGATACTGTGCATAATGAAAGGGGAAGAGAGAAAACGAGAGAGAGAGAGAGAGAGAGAGAGAGAGAGAGAGAGAGATTGTGTAAAATGGTTCTTTGCACCCAGTTTTGAAGTCGTTTTCCCTACGGTTTCTTCCAGAATAGACTCCGCAAGTGTCAAGTCTCTTTACCTCTAATTACAGAGCCAAAGCAATTACAGGTGAGAGAGAGAGAGAGAGAGAGAGAGAGAGAGAGATGGAGAAATGGTGAGAAAGAGTAAACCACAATGTGTTTTATTCCGTTTGTAAAGTGCAAATAATCCCATCAAAGAGAACAATTGCCTCCCACCTGCCTGGGAGCCAAACCCTCCTCTCAGCTAACCAATTACACACAGCTAAACATGTCCTCTGTCACTCTCTCCCTCACACACACACACATACACACACATACACACACACACACGGTTTATGAATGTTTTTTCTCCCATTTGTTCTATGAAAATCCCCAGTTTTTAATGAGCATTGTAGTCATGTGATCAGACATAAGCTACTGAACTGTTTACCATATCTGGAAACAAGACATAGTTACCACATATTACACCTTTACACCTTGACACAGAGC
The DNA here is from genome assembly GCA_022758105.1 of Pangasianodon gigas. Taxonomy (NCBI): domain Eukaryota; kingdom Metazoa; phylum Chordata; class Actinopteri; order Siluriformes; family Pangasiidae; genus Pangasianodon; species Pangasianodon gigas. The sequence continues at coordinate 3,829,823 of CM040478.1, read as the reverse complement.
GAAAAAAAAAAAAAAAAAAAGATGGAGAGACTGTTCTCTCTTTCTCTCTCGGTTACTTTGGTTCAGTCATTAATTTTTATATTAGTTCCTGCATTTCAGATCGTCTCCTCCTTCTTTTTACAATGATTACAATGTTTAAAAAAAAGCAATCTTATAAATGAAAGTTTCTAATTTTATTCTTATGAAGTCCAATCAAACTAGTGTGCACTAAACTAGCCAATGACTGGGGCTAGTGATTAAGCTAGATAGCAGGAAGCCATTAAATAATTTATCTGAACAAGGTAAAGGCACACTAACTAGAAATGGACAATAGAAACGAGACGAAAACATTGTTAATATCAGCATTTTCCTCCGATGTGTTGGTAAAAGTACTAAGAAGTCCACTCAGACCTTGTGGGAAATCTAATTTATATACAGATTACACAGCCACAGTGTGGCAATGAAGTATGCTAGTTAAACTAGCCAATCACTGGAGCTAATGATTTAGCTAGTTAGCAGGTAGCCATTAAGTCAAAATACAAACGCTATAAAAGCACAAGAACAGTAGAAATGAGACAAAAACATTGTGAATATTAACATTTTTATCAGATGTCTTGACAAGTCCTAAACTGCATCACTTAGGCCTTATAGGAAATCTAATCTTATATAGAGATTATACAGTTAGAGGGGGAAAAAAGAGTGTAAACATGGGTATTATGGTTTACATTTGATACTGAAAATTGTTTAATAATCTTATAAACAACATTTTCTTGTGATATCTATTCTTGTGAAGTCTTATAAAGACTTAACTAGCCACACTAAACTAGCCAATGGCTGGAGCTAACAATTTAGCTAGACAGCAGGTAGCTGTTAAGTCATTTATACAAATAATATTTTTGTAAAAATTAACAAGATGTGTTGGTAAAATGACTAAGAAATGTCCTAAGCTGCAGCAAACAAGCCTTATGGGAAATCTACTTTTATGTACAGATGACACACTTACAGAAAAAAGTGTGCAACTGAGTGCCACAATTCGCACATTACAGTGAAAATTCTTAAAGACTTACAAACATGAAGTTTCTTATGAAATCTAAGTTCTATATCTATTCATGCACTAGTCAAACTTGGCTATGGCTGGAGCTAACAATACCTAATAGCAAGTAGTCATTAACAAACAATGTAAAGACAGAACAACAGCAAAAACGAGACCAAAACAGTGAGAATATCAACATTTTCCACAGATAAGTTGGTAAAATTTCTGAGAAAAGTTTCTGGATGATCAAATTACACTGTGATTACACTTAGCATCGACTACAAAACCAATCTTCAGTGGGCTCTGCTATACAGAAAAACATTTACACTGTGTCACAGTGGAATGTCCTTCACACACTCGATTGACTCCAATGATCAAATATTACAATAACAAGTATTAGGAATTATTCTAAATAGATTTGACCACAAAAATCTGGAAGCTTTTTGTGCAGGCTTTTGTAAACTCTGAGCCGTGATCTGGTTAATTTACTGCTTTGTGTTCCAGCGTGTTGTGTGTTGTTGACATTGTGTGTAAAATTGGCAGCTCCACACTACACATTTCTGCTGGAAGGTTACCTGACTTTATTGCCTTTTTTAAACCCAGGCGCCAGGTGAACTTTGAGTTGATAGACTATTTCATGTGGTAATTACGCTGTTCGTTACATTCCTTTCTGTTTGAGATGAATGAGAGAGCGGGAAGTGGCTGAACCCGTTTTGGCATGTTAATTTCATAGTCGTATGAATTTATGGTCTGAAGCCTGGGGGCTGAGGAAAGCTCCAGAAGGTCAGAATAAGTGTAATTATTGTAAATCCTTGCAGAAACATAAGGAATATCAAAGCAAATCATTATCAGACAATATATTTGTCTATGGACTGATGATCATTGATTAACGAATTGTAGTTTTGTAGCTGAAGAGGTGTGCAGTTTTAAAGATTGCGTCAAGCAGACTGCTTAATAATTTGTATACTGTAGTATATGTATTGATTATATCTATTATTAACTAATTAAAACCACAAATTACTATTCAGGTATTTATCTACAGCCTATTTTTTAGTAAATACAGTGAAATGTGTAACTAAAGTGAAAAATGCTGGGAGTTTAAGGGGTTAAAGGTCATGTTATTTATCATTTATACCATAGCTGTTGAGTTCTCGAATCTGATTGTTTATTTTTCTATAACAGCAGCTCTGACAGTGGACATTAATATTAATGTGCTTGTTCTAATATCGTTTCTATTGTTTCTATAGTAACAACGTACTTAACCCTAGAGACTTGTATGATGCACAATCCTCATGAATTAATTTCCTAATGAATTAATTTTTCAGAATAGGAACAATTGTTGATATGATGAAGTTTTCTGAGGAGATGGTTATTTAATGTTTATGGAAGGAGTCTCCAGTGTCAGCGCTTTCTAACAGTCAGGTTTAGGTTTTCTGGCAGGGGATTTACAGTTTCCTGGTAATGTAACAAGCTGCGTTTTCTTCCATCTTAAAAACTTGTTAACTCGGCTGCTATACCGAATGTAAGAACTAGAGTTAATATTTATTAGTTAGTAGTTAGTTATTAGTTACTATCGTTACCAAAAATTGCTAAAAAAAAATTAATAAAGGATACATTTAAGGGCATGGTTAGCCTGCATACCTTTCTTATGACCTCATTTCTCTCTCTCTTTTAATTAAGATGATTTTAACATTATCATGCTTTTATTATGCTTATTTATTTATTTATTTATTTATTTATTTATTGTTTTTTATGAATTGCTATGATAACCATTTTGAATAGGATGTATTGGTTGTATTCTTTTTTTTTTTTTTTTTTTTTAAATAATGATATAACATTTTTGATGATATAACATTTTTAACTAATGATATAACATTTCCTGTTTCTTTGGACCCAACTCTAGGCTGTGTTGATATCTAAAAATTGCTGTAATCCCTTTACTTTAATGGACTTCCTCCTTGAAATCCAACTCAAAGTATATTCACGAGGTGTTGCAGGAAATTACTTCAACATTTTGTTAATTTTAGGGTTCATTATTAAACTTTACACCTCGACTAGATGTTGGAATCATATTCTTTCAGTTTCTTTTCTCAGTGCCTTAAAACCATGCCACACATCTTTGTGTACAAACAAAGAAAGAAACAAAGTCTCCTCTGTTCTGCCGGGGGAAAATGACCCCTTTGTCTTCAGTCACTAATCCCGCCAGCTATTTCTGCCATGGCCGACAATTTGATAGGTTTTCACACTTCGGTTTTCGCCAAGGCTTCCCATTGCTACCCTCTGAGTGCAGACCAAGTGTTTTACAACTACTTTTCAGAGTTTTCCACTTAAGCCATGTTCACTGAAAACTTTGAGGTACTCGTTATTACAGTTATATCATTCCTATAATTATAGACTAGTATTATCTTCTTTAAATAGATTTATATGTTTGTTGTTATGGAAATGGCACAATTCAGTTGAGTACAGTGTATGATTTTTAAACCTGCTTACAGTACTCCCTAAAACCATAATACTGACAATTATAAAGTTCTACACCACATCTTTGTTCTCGTTGTTGATTAATTTCATTTAACAGCAGCTTTGACAGTAGTGCCAGCCGTAAGACAAATCATAGGTTTATATCATAATGCTAATTCTAATATTTATTATCCTTTCTATAGTAACAACTTGTATAGCAGACATTCCACATAAACAGGTTAAGTGTTGAAATGGTGACGTTTTCTGTAAGAAGATGTTTATTTAGAGTTTATGGAAGGAGTCTCCAGTGTTAGCACTTTGGAACAATCAGAGGTAAAGCTATAACTTTAAGTTTTCCGACATGGGGAAGGCGTTAACGCTTTGCAGTTTCTCAATATACAAATAATCAGTAAGGAATAACACGTAACAGACCACGCTGTTGTATGAAAATAATACACACCAGGGTGGTGTGATACGTTACCACTGAAGTGTATTATTTTCCTACAACAGCATGGTTCAAAGTGTGTTATTCCACTTATACCACAGCAATTTGCCAAAAATTTCAATGTTTAATTTATTAATGAACAGCACATCACACTTTTTAATGGTTCATAGTTAGATTCAGTGTTGTGGAACGTCCATGAGACAAGTTAATTCTTGTTAGTTTCTGTACTTTATAATGATGATAAATGATCATTCCCTCACCTGCATCTCATTTTCTCTGCTTTAAGTTAATGAGACAAAAAAAAAACAAAACCATAGTTTGGTATTTAACAGAGAAAGCAGAAAGTGTAAACTCTTCCGTCCTGAAGACTTCCACGTGCTGGGAAAATTTACAAAACACCATGACCATTACAAGGAGCTGACACTGGAGACTCCTTCCATAAATGTTGCATAAATGTATTCTAACAAAAAAAACTTCACCATCTGTTTATTATTAATCTATTTATTATTAATCTGTTTATTATTAATCTTCAGTTGTGTGGAACATCCATCATACAAGTCCCTGTGTACAAGCTGTTACTATAAAAACAATAACATATTAGAACGAGTGCATTAATATAAACCTATCGTTCATGTTACAGCCTAATGTCTGAGCCGTGAGGTTAAACAAAATTAACCCACACCTTCTGACCAATCAGATTTGAGAATTCAACCGCAGTGTGGTATGAGATGTTAGCACACTGAACATCTATGATTAACTTCATTTGACTGAGAATAACAGGTGAGTAGTGCTGTCTTCCAGTTTTATTCGTCCTCCTCTGTTATCTAAATAAATCAGGCTCCAAATTCTCCAAAGGAGACCTAAAGACTGGTATTAGTCACTGGAAAAAGACACGGGTTATATCGGCACTTCTTGTCAGTAAACTTGTTAAACAGTTGAAACATTTTCCACGCTTTCTACTTTTGCACATTCGGTGTGTTACTATTAACTGTTTGAATATTATTGTTAAAAACTTTTTACACTTCTTGCTGTAAGTATACGTCTGTGTTAAAAGACTGCAGGTTTACACATCACACACACGCATGCACACACACTCACATGCACGCACACACACACTGTCAGGTGCGTTTTATACCATTAAAATCTAGCATTAAAGAAAAAGAAAATTCGAGACTAAGGCATGAATTTCCTTATCACCTGCAGTTTCAGATGTCATGTGGAAGTAAGTATGCGTGTCAGAGTTTGAGCTGCATATCATTTTCATTAGAGGTGTGTAGAGTGAGACTCGCAGGTGTGGCATGTTTTACACATTCTGCTCATGAAAAGTAATGAGGCAAAACATGCATGCTCGTACACACTCACTCACTCGCATAACCCCAAACACCCCCCATATACACTACACATACACACACAATAATGTATTTAACACATCCGGTTTGTTTGCACTCTCATGTGCGGAGGTTAATCTGCATTCTGATTTATTTTGTTTATTGGTTTAAAATGTGATGTGACACCGAAAAACATTTGTGAATTTTTTCAAAACACACACACACACACACACACACACACATACACACACACATATGTGGTTGAGCAATATATCAGCGTTTGGCCAAAAATGGCGGCATGGACCTTTCACCTTTTTATTTTCAGATCCAGAAATGACGAGGGTCAAGTCAGAGTTATGATGTTATTGTACTCTGTTCTGTACAGAACTCTGTGTGCCACAGAATAAATATTAATCTATGTGCAGACTTTGTTCCCTCTTTTCTGGAATTGACCCAACTCTCTTTCTCTGGCCTGCATACATCTTTGTGAGTGTGTGTGTGTGTGTGTGTGTGTATGTGTGTGTTGTGCTGATTTATTTCTCACACGCTCTCGCTCTGGCCCAGATGATCACCGCCTCCTGCTTTTGTCTGCTCCTGTGTGAAAGCAGGAGCCTTTGACCAGTGCTGACAGCACGAATATTTCAGGCCCTTTTTAATATGCACACACATCTTTTTACTGAGAAAGCTCTCTTCAGGACAGAGAGAGTGGCACCTTTTATCCAACAGCCGAATAACACACTCACAGCCGAGGTAGAACATTACATGGGTTCATAATGGAGGTTCATAATGTGTGTAAATTCCTCTCCTAAATTCAGTTTAAGAGCTTCAGAGTTTCAACAATCTTGGATGATATATCTACAATGATATCATCTTGATTGAAATTTGTGATTTTTACAGACAAAATTTGTGTACGGACAGATACGCTCTTTGGTTTGGTCCTCTGTGGGAACCCTACAACAGCGTTTCCCTATCAGAGTTCCAAGTAGAACCTCTTTAGGACACTAATAAACCTTAATCATCAAGGATACTTTACTCTTCCTAGTAAATTCTAGCTGTTTTAACTTTGTTATTTTGTATTAAGAAATATGTACTAATATACACCGATCAGCCATACATTAAAAGCACCTGCCTAATATTGTGTAGGTCCCACTTGTGCCTCCAAAACAGCTGTGACCCATCGAGGCATGGACTCCACAAGACCTCTGAAGGTGTGCTGTGGTATCTGGCAGCAAGAAGTTAGCAACAGATCCTGTAAGTCTTGTAAGTTGCGAGGGGGGGCCTCCATGGATCGGACTGGTTTGTCCAGCACATCCCACAGATGCTCGATAAGATTGAGATCTGGGGAATCTGGAGATCAAGCCAACACCTTGAACTCCTCAAACCATTCCTGAACAATTTTTGCAGTGTGACAGGGAGCAATATCCTGCTGAAAGAGGCCACTGCCATTAGGGAATACTGTTGCCATGAAGGGGTGTACTTGGTCTGCTTGGTACGTATCAAAGTAACATCCACATGAATGCCAGGACCCAAGATTTCCCTGGTGCCATCTCTTCCTCAGGTAAGTGACGCATGATTCATCAGACCAGGCCATCTTCTTCCATTGCTCCATGGTGCAGTTCTGATGTTCACATGCCCATTGTAGGCACTTTCGGTGGTGGACAGGGGTCGGCATGGGCACTCTGACCGGTCTGCGGCTACACAGCCCTGTACGCACCAAGCTGTGATGCACTGTGTGTTCTGACACCTTTCTATCATTAACTTTTTCAGCAATTTTTGCTAGACGGGCTAGCCGTCACTCCACATGCACATCAGTGAGACCTGGGTCCCCATGACCCTGTCGCCGGTTCACCGATTGTCCCTCCTTGGACCACTTTTGGTACATTCTAACCACTGCATATATACACACACACACACTTGGACTGTACGTACAGTAATTACAATTACTAAACTTCAGCAAACCACCAAATACATATAAAGAGATGAAAAATGAAGAGGAAGCAGTAGGCATTCTTAACTCCCAAGAATCTAAATCATTTTATTTTTTACCCTTTAAAACTGTTTTTTTAAGAAACCTCTGATCAAAACATTCTGATCAAAACATGATTTTTTTTTTTAAAAACTGCAGCTGTAGGATTTTCAAGGTTATGAAATTGTGTCATTTTAGATTTTTATCATTATTATCAGTGACTGTAACACAAAAATAAAGATTAAAAATATATTATTTTATTAATATTAATGTGGGAATTTATAAACAGTATATTAATTTTATGGTTAACAATAACTGTGGGAAATAATATGTATTTTCTCCGACAGCACTGAGGGAGTAGTGTGGAATAAAACAGGTGTCTCAGTGCTTCCTGTTATGAACCATTTCCCGTCATTTCCCATCATAAAACTGGGTCATGGTGCCTCTCCAGTCTTTCCTTATCTTCTACTCTCAGAATGTCTGGCCCTCCTTGGTATTTGTGATGAATTCTTTATTGGGTACATGAACTTTTGTGCATATCAGTAGTTACGGTAGACTCTCTTCTCCTCGTGGGAAAAGAAATACATCTTGGTGCAGGTGTATCAGGTGGCCTGCTGCAAGTTTGGGAGTTGAATTTCAGATTTTTTTTATTATTTTCTCAGGGAACTTAGACAGAGTGTGTTATCAGGTTCTGTGTGTCAGATTATTTATCGGAAAGAAGAGAACCATACGTTAACATAAAGAAAGGTCTCGATTAGCTCCCAGCTCCAGTGCTTTTATTCTCAGGTCCAATACTTATTTAAAAATTATTTAAATTTATGTTCAATATGTTCATATTTTTTCTGAGGTTTAAGAAGTTTATGTGTCTGTCATGTGACATACATGTGTCTATTATGAAAGGTAGGGAATAAAACACTTTGGGAACATGCTGTTATAGAAAAAAATAATCAATGATGCAATAGCATACCACAGCAATTTGCCCACGCTACCATTTTATATTTATTAAAGAATGTCACATCATACTTTTTATCAATTTATTTAAGTTTAATGCTGTGGAGCGTCTGCAAAATAAGTTAGTTCCTGTTCTCACTTATGTTATAGCAGCTGTATATAGTTGTTTCCTTACCATACTCTCTCTCTCTCTCTCTCTCTCTCTCTCTGTGTCTGTCTTTTAATGAGTTAATGAGACAAAATGCAGCTTGTCCCCGCAGAGCACAAGAAACCGCAGAGCACAAATTTCTCTCTCCTGAGCATGTCAGAAAACTTTACAGCTTTACCTCAGAATGTTACAAAGCTCTGACACTGGAGACTCCTTCCATAAATGTTAAATAACATTTTAAATAATGTTAAATAATTTCCTTACAGAAAATTTCACCATATCAACGATTACATGACCCACCATACTAGACCCTGCAATCTGTTACTATAGAAACAGTAACTTATTACAACGAGTGCATTAATATAAAGCTGTGATTTGAAGCTGCACTACTGTCAGAGCTGCCGTTGTAGAAATGAATCAGGTCAAACTGTAAATAGGAACTAATTATAGGTACGAAGTAAAGTTGTGAGAGAGGGAATGAAACAATTTGCCGTACCACACACACCATCAACTCGGTCCGATGAATCATTCGAGGCAATCATTTGGATTTGTTGCTTTTCCGTGTCATACCTAATTTGCATAACGTTAAGAAAATCTCAACTCACTCATCCCGCACTGTCATTTTGTCGCTTACCGGTGTCACTGAAATCGCAGCTCCATGTCACACGTGTAAATCAACGGTCACCTGTCGCTTTGTTGCTCGTTAGCATGAACGCAGGGTTAGCATCAC
>CM040478.1:3790786-3815786 GCA_022758105.1 Pangasianodon gigas | reverse complement strand
GTGCATTCAAGATACAAAGTGAGAAAAACATGGATGCCGCCATATTCATCTTTTGTTAGCAATAAGCTAGCCAGCTAGCCAACTGTGATGAGTGATGCATATTTACCTCCTCAAAACAGTGTACTGTAGAGTCAGTGTTATAGACTTAACAAGCGAATATGTCTGTGTGTTGACTGATCTAAAGCAAACACTTGTATATACAGTATAACTTATTTAAAGGTAAGAAGTGCTGCTTTGTTTACTGCTGACGCTGCAAGCAGCCATTTTGACATGATGTCACTTGCCCTGAGTTTCCGAGTAGGAATTTTGGCAGTAGAACTGTTCAGAGAGCTTTAGACGGCCTTGAGGTTTTAAATTACTATATAATTTATAATAAAAATCACTAATAAATCAATTAAAAAATGCTGCATTGTTGAAAAGCAATGTGAAATGATGAGGAAACATAACAAGACAAACATATTGCATCAACATACAAGCGTAGAATTTGTTTAAAATAAATTGTATAAATGCAATATCATTTTTTTAAAGATTAAACACAATAAATAAAGCATTTCCACATTATAGGTTGGCTGTGTATTTTCTGGAGTGCAAACGCAGCTTTATTTGTACGAGATTGTATTTGTCTCTGGGGTGGGACCTTTATCTTATTCTCATTTTATATGTAAACAAAATATGTATCTTTGTACTGCATATTTTACCTGGAAACATGGATAAAGTGTACCTTTATAGAAGATACATCATTGGACTGTAATTACTAGAGCTTTAAAGGTACACTACACACACCTTTCTAGGTTAAAGATACACACTAAAGGTACAGACGGTGTATGTGTGATGGTATGACCCCAGTGACAAGGAAAAGTACAGTTTAGTACTGTTTATTTTGCTGAAAGAGTATTGCTAATGGTAACAATAATGCTTTTAAACACTCCACAAGCAAATAAAAACATGTATGGGGTTTTATACCATGTTATACAGTATAGCATATCTATATCACAGCGCTGCTGAATTCTGGATTCTGATTGGTCAGAAGGTGTTGATTCATTTTCTATAACAGCAGCTCAGAAAGATCTGACTGTATGTGCAGAGATTCCACCGTGTCCCTCTGGGTTTCTTCTGGGTTTTTCAGTTTCCTCATTGTGCCATGTGATGGACTGGTATCCCATCCAGGGTGTATTCCAGTCTCACGCCCAGTGTTCCTAGGATAGACTCCGGATCGACCATGACCCTGACCAGGATAAAGCGCTTACTGAAGATGACTCACTGACTGAATGAATTAATTAATGTATATTTGATAGATTACATTTATGGCTGCAGAAGCACTGGTTTGGCTAGTAAGATGCTGACTGGCAAATAATTTTGAAAACGACTAGCCCCAGCTCGAGTATCTCCATATTTCTGTCTATTAATCCAACATTAGACTCCTGGATTATCGGTGTTCGCTATGTATTATTCTGGTGCAAACACAATGCACATACACACCATCCTACACACTCTTTTATATTTAATAACAGTGTTAATAAGTGCATTTGTAAGGGCACACATCATGAGTCATGATGCAAACTAAGCCCTGCTTTTACAAAAGTATCACATATGCGTACACACACACACATACCCACACAAACACACACACACACATACAAGTTTCAAGTCAGGATCAAACTTGTTCTTAAATCTAAACTCTCATATTCAATGCTCTGTAAATTTCAAGCGCTTTAGAGAGCAATAATGTTTTCTCTCTGTCTTTCTGAGAAACAGGGCGTCTTTTTCTTCCCCCTCCTCTCCTCCTGTTCTGTGAAAAGCCAGTGTTGTCAGTGCATCATATAAAAGAAGATATACAAGCAATTCACATGCTAATTCCATGGCTGCCTTTAAAAAACAGAGAGAAGAGAGGAAAAGTGCCATTGAGAGAAGATGGGGGGATGAGGGAGGGGAAAATAACAGAGAGAAAGAGCGAGAGAGGGGGCAGTGTAATGAGAGGCCGAGTGTGAGACAGAGTGGCAACTGTGCGTGTGTGTGTGTGTGTGTGTGTGTTTGTATGAGCAAAGCTGAATAAAAACTCTGACCAAGTGTCATTTACATACCTATAACACAGCGCTATTGAGTTCTTCTGATTGGTCAGTAGGTGTTGATTAATTTTCTATAACATCAGCTCGGACAGTAGTGCCAGCTGTAATACAAATCACAAGTTTATATTAATGTGCTCGTTCTAATATGTTATTATTTCTAAAGTAACAACATACACAGAGACTTATATAGTGGACTGTGCTGTTATTTAACAAAGAACATCACGAGAAAATTGTTTTGGAAGGATTCTCCAGTGTGAGTGCTTTAAAACAGTCTGTACGTTTTCCGAAACGGGTCGGAGGGCTTTGCGGATTTTCAGTAACATAACAAGCTAAATTTTTTTTTTATTAACTTTGAGAGAAAGAAAAAAGACGAGGCTGATATAACGTAGCTAGCTAACATTACAGCTATTTAGCTAGAAATAACTAGATAGCTAGCTAACTACCATTGCCACTAAAATGAAATTGCATCACTCCAGAAAATAGTGAGGTGGAAATCCTTCTTTCTGTCTTGACTTTCTCCTTTTTATCTCCTTCACATGTGAATTAATTTCCTATAAAAGCACATTCCCGAAGTGTCTTATCCCTCTTATACCACAGCAAGTTGCCAATGCTAACATTTTTTGTTTATTTATTACGGAACAATGCATCATACATTTTGGGGTACGTGAGTTATGTGACTCACTTTCTACTACAGGCTTCACTAAGATGAAGTCCACTTGATGTAGGGAGCTTGTTTTCTAAGCAGCTTCACATCCTTCCTGCTTTCTCTGGCTACTATGTTACATCCTGTCACCACAGAGAGACCAAGAGATAAGCAGAAAGAGCACGAGTGCTTAGAGCTTATTACATGCACCACCAAATCTCTCTCTCTTACACACACACACACCCCCCTACACAGAGACACACACATGTACACACACGCTTGCACAATGACTCATTAGCAGAGCACACAGACAGTCTCAGAGACACACAAAAACCCAAAAACAACAAAAAAAGGGTTTAAACTTTGACAAATGACTATATTGTCTTGGCATTGTGTGTGTGTGTGTGTGTGTGTGTGTTTGATCTAGTGACCATGTCCATCTTAGCTGTTATTAACTCTCATTTATTCACACATTGGTTAATGTTCAGTGTTGGTGATGGAAATCCCAGGCTTGTTGAAGAGCCACTGTTAACCCTTTTCCTTAGAAGAGTGCAGAAGACAAAGGCATGATGGGGGATTTGGGTTTAAAAGATTGCTATTGACAAATTATTGATGTTAAATATTGCAACCAGGAATCAGTGATTGTCTTAGGAGCTACATTCCTGTTGCTAATTTTGAGCTGCTAAGCACTCAACAAACAAATAAACAGGCATAAGCAAATAAAAACAGATATCACTCATGTTGCGTGTAATTGTGAATGAAGATGTGTAGTTCATGGTGACATGATGACATGTGACATAAGTCATGTGACTTTTTGGGGGGAATATTAAGGAACATTAGTTTACGTATACCATTTTATGCAGCACATTCATACTAGATCACTGTCTGATTGGTCAGAAGGTGTTGTTTAATTTTCTAACTGCAGTTAGGACAGTAGTTCTGGTTGCAAAGGCAAATCACAGATTGATTGATTGATCGATTGATTGATTGATTGATTGATTGATCGATCGTAACGGTCACTTTTAAAAGTACGTAACACAAACTAACCTCAATCCTAACATTCTTGTTTTTATAGTAACAGCTAATTCACTGGGACTTGTATAGTAGATGCTACACATAAACAGATATGGTGATGGTTTCTTAAAGATGTTTATTTTGCATTTTTTGGAAGGAGTCTCCAGTGTCAGCACTTTGTATCAGTCAGAAGAAAAGCTGTAAATTTTTCCAACGTTTTCAGACATGGGAAATTCTTTACGATTTGTGATTTCTAAGTAACATAAGATTTTTTGTGTCTTAATAATCTCAGTAGAAAAAAAAATAGAGGCTGGTGAGGGAATAAATGTTTATAGCTACTATAACATAAGTGATAACAGGAACTAACTTGTTTTGCGGACATTCCACAACACGTAAAATGCACAGTACTGTGCGAAAGTCTTAGGCGCCCTATTTTCTTTTAGTTACAGATGTTTATTTAATGACTTCTACATGATTGAGTAGTACAAAAACATTTTATATTTCCAAACATTACATTCTTTTCCAACAAAAAAATGTATGTCAGTAAAGAAAGCAACACATTACATACCAGACAACTTTTCAGACAAAAACATAATGAAGGCTGTTGGGTTTTGCCAGTTTTTTTGCAAGTGTGCCAGTCAAGGTCTCCAGAACAATCTCCAAGATGCTCAGTAAAAAAGTACCAGCTAATTTCCTTATAAAACTGCACAGATTGTACCTGAGACTACTGATGATTTTTTTAAAAAGCAAAGGGTTGTCAGAGCAAATACTGACTTTGTTTAGTTTATTACTCTTTACTGCTCTTTATTGTATTTTTTAAGTAGAAACCTTTAATTTCATTATTTCTGAAGGTATCTTTGGTTTACAAAAATGCTTTACATTTCTTGGCATGTGCATAAGCCCTTTTCACAGTAATGTAACTATAAATGGAAAAAAAAAAGTACTGTGTGTTGTTCTTTCATGAATAAAAAAATTGGAATCGTAGGCAAATTGCTGTGGTGTAATAGAAATAAAAGACATGCTATTACACTGGGGTAGTGAGAGTAACTTACACCATTCCATCATTGATTATTTTCCTGTAACCGCACATCCTGGAGTGTTTTATTCCATACATATTACATTAAAATGCCAAGGATGCTGTATGTATAGTGAGTATATGACTTAATAACATAATTACATAACACATTATAATATCTGTTCATTATGTATCTGTTCATACAAGGTTATACATTTTCAAGTCATGTTTTTGTTCAAAATTTCTGTTTAAAGGTCAGGAGAGTGAGACCAGATCCTGAACACTTTGTCCTGACAGTGAGAGGAAATCTAATCTGTAGTCGGACACAGACACAGCGGTGTGGTTTTACTCCGTGGCACTGTTGGAACCTGACATGTCTGCACGCCGCATGCCAACAGGCCTTTCCCATGCGTATTGTGACATTCGAGACATTATGGAATTCACAGGGACTTGCAGTTCTTGCTGGGATTAAATGCATGGACTATTCTGTGTAAAACCTATAACTAAAGTTTGTACCTTCCAGACAAACAGATAATTGTATAGAAGTGTTCGGAAGTGCAACATTAATAACACACAATTCTTCTTGCCTTTCCAGTTTGATCGCATTTATTCATGAACAAAAAGGTTACTTGGCATCTATCGTACATTTCTTCAAACAGACTTACACATAATGGTATAATAATATTAAACTACAAGCATATGGTTGTTTAAGTATATATTAATAAACTCGTATAAACTTGTAATAGACTTCAAAGCCCTTTTTTTCTTTGTCAGCATTTGTAGGTTTTAAAGATACAATCAGTGCCATTTCTTCTAGCAATCTCTTTAATTTATGAGCTAAGAAGTTGAAAATAGTTGCTGTGCAACAAATACTGTAGCTCGGAGATTTGTGTTAAATGCAGCATGACCGTCCTCATAATCATTAACTTATCTAATCAAATTGCACTAAATTAAACACATTAATTAACATCCTGTGTGTAAGTTGTTCAGTAACCTATATCAACTTTATTAACCAATTTGTAGTAACTTAAATAAGGTCTTAAACTAAAGGAAATTGCACTGCTTAATTATGATCATGCCTTTAAAACATACAGACGCTTACCGCGAAAAAGCTCATTAACATTTATTACAAGTTTGTACAAGTCTACTAATACATACTTGAAGAAATGTACAGTCAAGAATACTTGAGGTTTAATATTATTAAATTTATATAATGTCAAAATATACTATACTATACTATACTATAAGTACAATAGATACCAAGTAAACTATAATAATAATACTGTATACTATATACCATTTATACTAAATAGTTAGATATATTTGAGGAAGAGATTTTAAGCTCTACTCCAATTCATATTAACTTAATTTTACTGTGCAGCACATTGACCAACAGATATCTTTAAAATGTGATGTGTAAATAAAAGTTATCTGACTAAGTAATAAAAAAAGAAACTAGGTTAAAGAGGATTAGCACCATGGAGGACCTTCCTTTCTGAGTTCAGAAAGATGTAAAGTAAAGTAATAATCTTTAATATACTACAGCATATGTACTTGTTCTACGGCACGGTTGTATTCTCAAAATCGATTTGGTCAGAAGGTATTGATTAAGTGTCTTTAAGAGCAGCTCTGACTATAAAGCAGAATATAAAGAATATAAAGCAGCAAATCACAGCTTTATATTAATGCACTCATTCGAATACATTATCGTTTCTATAGTAACAGATCAATCACAGGACGTGTATAGTGGATGATCTATATACGTAAACTAATTTAAAAAATGTGTGTAATCATTGATATGGTGATGTTTTCTGAGAGGAGATGTTTATTTAGCATGTGTGAAGGGAGTCTGAGGTATCAGCACTTTGTAACAGTCAGAGATAAAGTTGTAACTTTACATTTTTAGGACAGAGGACTTTTGCAGTCTCTCGATAACATGACAAGCTGCATTTTTTTGTTTGTCTTATTAACTTCAAATGAGAGAAAACAAGACTGCTTTAACATAAAGTAACCCCAGGAACTAACTTATTGTCTGATGTTCCACAACATTATATGTAATTATAAATGGATAAAAAAATATGATGCACTTAGATTTGTTGGAAAATCCCTGTGATATAAGAGGAATAAAGCACTTTTAAACACAGGACATGCTGTTATAGGAAAAGTATCAACTTCGGCGTGGTAACAGTTATTCTGTTTCTTGATGAGCCACATCACACCACCACATTGTTGATTATTTTCCTATAACCGCACACCATGTTGTGTTTTATATTATATTATATTATATTATATTATATTATATTTCTGTAAAGATACATATTTAATATGTGCAGGTAAAATGGAAATGAGCTTTTTGGTTAGATTCCTGTGTGTGTGTGTGTGTGTGTGTATGCGTGTTTGTGTTTAAGCTCTGCTTCATGTTCTAACGCACTATAAAATGAAAATTATAAATAAATACAGCAGGAGATGGGAGATAATAGTGACAGTCTGTGCTGAGTTAATAAGTAGTCTGTGATGCACTTTACCTTTACACACACACACACACACACAAACACACACACACAATGTCTGCTTGCTCATAGCCTCCCCACTGACCTAATGTCTGCTTTTAACTTCCCTACAAGCTAATGACTGATAGAGACTATGTGTATATGTGTGCATGTGTGTTTATATGTGTGTGGGTGTGTGTGTGTGTGTGTGTGCTGAGGAAGGCGTCTTCATGCTGTTTGTTGACAGGAAGGTGTCATGTCTCTGTGTGTCTGTTGCTAAGTGCCCAGGGGGGGTTGGATGGCCCTCCTCTTCTGGACACCAGCCAACCCCTACAGCACATCTGGGGAAACCCTGTAAGACTGGACCCACCTTGGCTAGGTGAAACACACACAAACACCCAAACACACACACACACACACACACACATTTCACCACCCTTATTTTTAATAGAGACACACCTGCATGGTTATTGTCTGAGCAGCCATTGTTAATGCTACAGTAACAAACTAATCGCCAGTTTGCGTAATGTTTTTGGCACTTCATGTCCTTGCTATTCTTTTATATAGGTCAGAAGTTAAAAACAAAACACATACACACATGAGCAAGTGGTAAAAAGTAACCATCCATGCTTCTCAGTGTGTTATAGGTAGATTTGATTTGAGATAGTGAGAGGGGATGCCATTTGGCCCCCTTGCGCCTGCTTTTTAAAGCCACCACGCCCATATTTTTCACAGATGATGTCTATTAATGATATTTAAATTCCAACCGTATTTGCCAGCTTAGTATCTAACAGGTTTATATGGATTTTTCCTGCACAGATATATTTTTGTTACTTTCATATCTTCGTAAAATGGTCTTTAGGTCTCTTCCAGAGCAATTAAAACACGTATACTCCTCTTATATCACATTATTCAGAAGCTACAGTGAAACTAAAAGGGAAAGGTGTTACAAATTTCTAATTACTGCATTTTATTCTACATGTAAAGTTAAACTCGGATAACACTTTCTATAAATCATGTCATTTATAATGCAATATAACTGAATTTAAACAGCATACATAACACAGTTAAACAATACTTATAAATGTTAATACGTAGTTACAGCTACATGCACAGAACTTTATAAAGAATGAGTACATTATATGACATAATAAAGTCAGATTACCTAACACATTATAATGACTGTTCAGTAATGCGGTAAGGCAGTATACTTCTTTAGTTTCTCAAATTCTACTTTATGTTTCAAGCTTTAAGTAATGTTCTTACTGTAAAGTCACTGCAAGAATGTAAGTTACCTTGAGACTGTAAGTTACTGTAAAAATGTAAGTGACTGTGGGAATTTAAGTTTCTGCAAGTTTGTAAATTACCATAAGAATGTAAGTTACTGTAAGATTGTAAGTTATTGTAAGACTGTAAGTTTCTGCAGACTGTAAAGTTACCACAAGACTGTAAGTTTCTGCAGACTGTAAAGTTACCACAAGACTGTAAGTTTCTGCAAGACTGTAAAGTTACCGCAAGACTGTAAGTTTCTGCAAGACTGTAAAGTTGCTGTGAGACTGTAAGTTACTGTGAAATTGTA
This sequence comes from Pangasianodon gigas, assembly GCA_022758105.1. Taxonomy (NCBI): domain Eukaryota; kingdom Metazoa; phylum Chordata; class Actinopteri; order Siluriformes; family Pangasiidae; genus Pangasianodon; species Pangasianodon gigas. The sequence goes on along the minus strand of CM040478.1, from coordinate 3,806,980 downwards.
AGTTACTCTGAGATTGTAAGTTACTGAAAGCCTAGATTTGTCTTACAGCTGATATTAGACAATGTTAGTATAAATTGGAACATAACATACCATGTTGTTGTGCTAAAAGTGGCTAATTAGATGCAGGTTGGCCTTAAAAAACAGAGAAGTCAGAAAATGTATGAATTTAGACTGATTCCATACTTAGATTATCTAATTCTAGAATATTTAACTTCAATCCATTTCTTGACGTTTAACCAAAAATGTTCATACAGGGTGTTCAATACACTTTTGACCGGCAGCATAGTTTAAACGGTTAATCATAGTCTTATTTTCCGACCACTGGATTTTCCGAATTATGTCTGAATTGGAAGTTTGAAGTGAAACTTTAACTCCAAAACTCATCAGCAGGTCCAGACTTACATTCCTCATTCTTGTACCTACAAACCTTTCATAAAAAATATTGTTGTTACTGAATAATATGCTTTAATATAATAAAAAAAAGACTTCAAGGGGTTAAAGTACAACACTGCAACACACACAACCCTGAAATAGCTAGAGATTTTTATTGCTGTGAGTGATGTTGCCCAGATTTCTATTTTCCCAACATCAGCCTTGTAGCAGAGATGACACTGAACTATGCCTAAAACACACTCACACACATTTGCACACACACCCAGAGCAAATATCCTCATGCTTCAGGCATGCAGCGGATGCTTCTTACAGGCTACTCTATCATCATTTCTGGTATTATTATCCCACATATAGCTCATGCCAGCTGCTAAGTGAAGTCTTTTTTTTTTATAAACACGCTGCCTATTGGAACTTTTTACCCGCATTTTTTTTTTCTTGGAACAGCTCTTATTACACAAGGCCCTTATACAAAGTCATCATTACCTGAACGTCTGTGTGAATGACTCACTTTATAATTGTTGTGTTTTTATTTTTTCCTCTTCTTTCTCTCCTCCACACTTGTCTCACAAAGAGGATACCCCGGTAATCATACACCCCCTAAAAATCCCCCCTCCATCCCTTACACACACACACACACACACAAACACACGTGCGTGCACTCACAAGGTGTGGGTCGACACCTCGCAATTACTCTCTGCGTGTTTTGCTGCTGCGCAAGCGATCGTGATTTCGCCCCGTCCTGGAGCCGAAGCTCAAATTACAGCCTTGGCCCCGGCACTGCGAACTTTATTTCCTCAGCCACCTTTTCTTTTCTCTCCCTCGCCCTCGCCGGTGACAGTCGACTACAAAAACCTAATTAGGGCTTTCAAGCGTGCTCCCATTAGCAGCAACCCGATCCCTGAAAATAATTATGACATTCCTCGTATTAAATCATTGGTTATGTCCATATCTCTCGGGTGGAAAATATGATTTGCTGCACTACAAATTGTGGGACCTGCTCGCTGCTTTCCAACACTTAATTATAGCCGTGTCGGGTTCAAGGAAGTAATTTTTTCGTTCAGTGGCTTTGCGCCAAACAAGCGGCTTTATGTGCTTAGCGTGCGGAGAACTCTCAGCTACTGGAGAACCTGGTCACGTGACATGCTGGCGAAGCAGCAGAAGGAGTGTGTGTTTGAGTGTGTGTGTGTGTGTGTGTGTTAGGGGGCAGGGCAGGAGCTAAAGTGAATGATGGCGAGGGAAAACGAGGCAACAGCAGGTAAAAAGCTGCGAGTTGTTGACCTGAACAAAATGTGTCCACACATTATGGCCACACATGTGGCTTTCAGCAAGTGTGTGTCTGTGTGTGTAAATGTTCATACATTATGGACACTCTGTCTCGCGTGGATAAATCTCTAGTAACAACACTTCATCAATCAAAGCTCAGGAGACAGAAGCAGAGTGGAGCATCGGGGGAAAGTGCTAGTAGCGTTACATTAGAGAGCAGCCATTTAGTTGTTCATTCATCATCCATTTCCATCTCTGGTGATGTATTTACGTATAACATTTGATTAATTGGATGCGTTTGGGTCATTTAATTGGACAAATGTATTGCTTTTGTTTCTGTGAGGTACGCATATAAATTTAAACATGGAAACTTCTCCTTCCTAAATCTAATCCTTTGGTTTGTGACTTAAAGTTAGCGTAGAACAGAGTGGCTCTCTATCAGTGAGGCTTACAAGACAAATTCATTCAGAAAACAAGAAGACCTAACTATTAAAATAGGAAAACACCTGGGAACCCTTTTTTCTAAGAGTGTAAGGGATCTCAGGTGGTGACGTTATTACATCAGGAAGTATGTTATTACATACTTTTCACCAAGACTTGTTGTGCACTCTTCGCTAAGGAAGATCTGCAGAAGATCTTTTACAATCATGACTTCAACAGCAAGATTATAGACACTACAGAGTCTATCAGGACATCTCTCGGCTACACACACACACACACACACACACACACAGACAGACAATATCTCGTCACACACTCCTGCTCGATTGCTCTTCGAACAGCTTAGCCAAGGTGACTTAAATGACCACATAATTGGCAGAATTTTAAACCCAATTAAAAGTGAGTTCTGAAGCACGTCACTGGAGTTATTCCAACACTATTTATATCCTCTCTGATCAGCTTAGCACAAAACCTCAATACACTTCCCATAGCAATCAGCACTGCCACATTTCCACCACATACACACCCTCACACTCTCCATGGAAACTTTCATAGGCTCGGGACTTATGTGATAATGAACACAGAAATATTTCTTGAGAGAAATTTTGTGTATACCTTCTGTAGTGTACTGTGTACACACTCTACAGTGAACTCCAGAATAAGGCAAACACATCTTTTTGAACTGCTGCTCATGCTGTGTCACAGGGCAGTGTAACAATTGGATAGGGTCTCTGTGATTGACAGGAGACAGAGAATGCCCCTCCCACACAGAGAGCATGGCCAGTTTTGCTCTTTTGACCCCAGGACATGGATTGCTGTGGCATTGTCGGGATTCGGACTTGTGATCTCCGAACAATAGGATGAACACTTTTCTTTTGTGTCACTCAGGGACCATGTTTGAAAAGAACTTTTTTTTTTTAATGCTAGTATTTTCTCACCATATGTGGTAAAATTATTAATAACATTGAAGAACTTTTCAAATAAAACTTTTCTTTTCTTTAAATGCCTTCAGTCTCCAGATATTTTATTGTTGCTTTAGGCAAAATTTGAGGTTGCACTTTTATCATCATGGGGGAAAACCAGAATACTTTCATCCCAGAAGAGATAACTGGTTGTTGACCTGCACAAGTCAAGTAATGAATAGAAAAAATACATATAACTGCCATATAAAAGTCTATGCTTAGAGTGAATTATGATCTTTCATAAGAGAAGTGGAGCGAGAACGAGCGGAGGAGTGTTTAAGTCTAAGTTTAAGTCTATAAGTCTCTCCTTTCTTAGAGGCTCAGTGCTGATATACTTTCCAGCAGAGGCTTCACTAAACAGTAATTGTGGGGTGCCAATAATTGTAAAATAATTTTAAAGCATTCCTACTTAAAAAAAAAAAAAAAAAGTCGTGTTAAAATAAAACTATAGAGTGTCCTAGTATGTGTAAGCTCAAAATATAATCCACTGATTATTTATATATATATATATATATATGTACACACCTTTTTGTTTATTCACATGATGGGTGCCAATACTTATGAAGTTGACTGCATTATGAAAAAGGGGAGTGATCTTTTGCATACACTGTTAGAGGGGAAATGGCTCTTCCAGGGTTAAGAGTTTAAGGGTTCATTAGACAATTAAGGGTTCTTAGCTTCTAAAAAAGGGTTTAAAGCACAACCGAAGAACCCTTAACAATTAAGAGTGCATGTTGAATGCCAAAGTACTAGACTCCAGGTGTGTGTGTGTGTGTGTGTGTGTGTGTGTGTGTGAGTTAATCGGAGGATACGAGCCTTCCTCTGATTAAAGAAAAATGCAAATGTCCCATCCATGTAATGTTCTTTAAGTTGATCCTGATGAGAGATGGATTCCTCTGTGGTCTTTGCTAAAACCAAATGTTGTAAATGAGTATGTAGATAACGGAAGTATTAAACCAAACCAACTCAAACCAAAACAATCTGCCAGTTTGGTGCCACATTTTTTTCCCCACGAGCTGCACATTTACTGCTTTTGTATTAGTCTTTCCCTCTGAGCTGCTTGGCTTGTTTATTTTTGCATTTCTTTGAAAAGAAAAGATAAAAGACACAGATGTCAGAGGCAGTTTGGGGTGTTTACTTCACACCTTCACCACATCTTCTCTGGAGCTCTTCTGTGAGGTTTGTAGGGGCACAATAATTGACGGACACCCCAGTGTGATCATGGACAATATAACAGATAAATACATGACAGAGAGAGAGAGAGAGACAGAGAGAGACAGAGAGACAGAGAGAGAGATGTTCTTAAACTCATTATTTGACTTGGCCAGATGGTCACTGTATGTAGGCCATTCAAATCTGTTGCCCTTTACTGTTGCCAAAGATCCACCAAAGATGTTTGTGTGTGTGTGTGTGTGTGTGTGTGTGGTGTTAAAATGTTACATGGAAGAAGAAGAACAAGAACAAGAACAAGAACAAGAAGATACTGTGAAAAAAAATATCTTTGAAAATTCCTTTATGCCAGGTCATTGTGTTTTGTGATAAAGTGTTTCAATCCATATTTTCAAATTCAAATTTTCAATTGTCATATAAAATGCTGTACAGTGTATAATTTTGGGTAATGAAATTATGGTGGTATTCCATCCAGGGTGTATTCCTGCCTCATGCCTGGTGTTCCCGGGATAGCCTCCGGATCCAACATGGCACTGACAATGAATGAATGAATGAATGAATTCTTGGTGATGTGTATCAAAACTGTGCAAACATTACCAACCTGACAGGACACATTTGCAGCGAAAACCAGGCAAAGGTCAAACTAGGAAAAACTACAATTAACACTGAGACTTTAGTTACAAATGCATGATAAGACATGTGAAGAGACAAAGAAACAGCTAGATATAAATAGGCAAACTAATCAAGGAATAAACATAGAACAGGTGAACACAGTCAGGTAACAGCAATGACAGGACAGGGGCGGAGACAGGACTAAAACAGAAACAAAGGCACGTGGAAATGTAAATGAAAATACATGATGTAATCTAACAAACAACACAAAAACAACACATAAGTAGCGCCATTCGAGCTGGAAACCTCTATATGCACCGAGAGAGGGAATTTGTGATGATGCTACACTGTAGCTGCTAGTATTTTAAAGGTGCCCTTTTACTTTTATTAAACATAAGTTTTGAGTAAACTTTCTTTTCTTTTCTCAGTGCAGCCAAATATGTTGAAGTTCTAGTCCATGGAAACTAAACAGATGGATTGAGTTTAGGCTGAAAAATGCTAGAGAATTCCTTTATTTCTAAAATAGTTCTCATTTAAAATATGTCTCTTGGGTGTAAGATAAAACTCTGTAGATGTATTCTTCCTCTCTCTCTCTTTCTCTCTCTCTCTCTGTCTCTCTCTCTCTCTCAGTTCTGTCAGTGTGGTCCGTTGCATCACCAGTCACTCCGTCAGTGTTCAGAAGCTCTGCTTTTTCAGCTGTTCAATATAAATTCTGCACAAACATCTTTGTCCAGATGGTTTATTATTATAAACAATACACACATACCCACTTTGTTAGGCACACACACATACAAATTCCTGAGCTGCTGCTTTCGCTGCCTCACACACTCTGGAAGACAGTGAAAGATTCAACGATGGATGGAAGAAGGACAGATGGCTAGCTGTCACTCATCTCACTCAAATAGAGGGCCATAAAAAAGAAATACACACATGTACAGGTAGAGATACATAATGAAACACATTCACATTCAGCGAGTGTATGACGGCAGATGCATAAAAGAAACCGGTGTGTGTGTTTATCAAGTCATTTTTGAAGGATACATGGTTATTTGTCAAGGATTAGAGAGGCTTTAGATGACAGAGGACAAGGAACAGGTGGTTTTTCAGTGTAATCAATATTAAACAAGACGAATCTGCTACAGTTCAAGCAAACACAATGCATACTTTCCTGTAGGAAATCTGAATTCAGACTCTATACACATAACACAACACACTTTTCTACAGACTGCTGCAGCCACATGTTTGCTTCCTCCAGGACAAAATAAGCCCTCAGTAGTGAAGAATAGAAGCAAGGGCACTTGATTCGAGCTACAGCCCAGCATTCAACTTATCTCACAAGTGGGAAGTGGATATTGCATAATTTTCAACCTCCATGCATTTGGGATACAAGGTGGAAGAAACCTCCATATTCGTCATTGCAACAAGCTAGCCAGCTAACTCTGTACATTTACCTCCTCAAAGTCAGTATCTCTATGACTATATAACTCATCTGTGAGCAGCCATGTTGATTTGACTTCACTTGCTGAACTTAGAGTTGAGGAGAACATCCCATGTTCCCGAGTAGGAATTCGGAGTTGAAGGGCGGTTTCTTTGGTTTTCAGAGGTAATCAGAGGTCAGAAAATACGAGTTACGACCTTTAGTCGATCTCTCTCTCTCTCTCTCTCTCTCTATGGCCGAATTCCAAATGGAGTTTCATTTAGTATATAGTGTACTTTGTAGGTTATAAATGACTCTGTTTAGTGAGCACATGTACTAAATATGAAGGCTCTTTCTTTCTTTCTTTCTTTCTTTCTTTCTGTGGTTGAATCCCAAATGGAGTTCCACTTACTATCTAGTGCACATTGCAGGTTATAGAATGCCTCTATGTAGTAAGCATATGTAGTGAATATAATATATTTTAGTGTTGTCCTTACTGTGTGTTCAAGGAGCTTAAAGTTAAAAAATGAAAAAAAAGTAAGGTTTTTCTAAGTGTTTATTTATTTATTTATTTTTATTACATTAACATTCAAGTTTCTTATTATGATACAATATGAGCACACAAACTAGCACTAATGCTTGTTTGGACTGTGGGAATATAACCTCAGAGAATATTTTAAGAAATTAAAACAAATTATGTTACTTGAGTAGATAAAACCTTTTTTCTAAGAGCGCAACGCTGTGCACTTGGAGAGAGAAGTTCATTCCAGGTCTGAATGGGGTTATAAGCAACCAAATTAAAACTGGCTCAGGCTTGGGGTCAAAGGTCATTTCTGTGGCAGATTCTCAGCTCTGTGACTCAGAAGTTTAATCATCCCCTCTCATGTAGTTCACAGGGTAGAGAGACGTAAATTGCGTATGTGTTTGAGTAACATCACTATTCTCTCAACTATTTCTCCATCTAATCTAATAATCTCTCTGGTCCATCTGTTGATTTATATACAAAGACATTTGTATGATTGTGTTTTGAGTACCAGAAGCAGACTGAAGGTCATAGTAGAGGAAAAAATCATGGGAAAAAAAATAGTAGCTCAGAGCTTCACGAGAAAGCAGCAGCTAGTTGTAGTTCAATATGTTTTAGTGAAACGCCATTATAGAGCTTATAGTTTTGCTCTGCTGTTTTCCTCTCATTGAGTTTGATTTCCAGTTTTGTCTTGGCATTGATCTGAAAAGCCAAATGACTCATACACAATATATATGACAGACGTGGTAATTGCAAAGTGGTGTTACTATTTCAATCTGTAAAACCTAGTTTATAAATACACATACTGTTTAACATAGGGCTCTGTAAGACCATACAAATGAATGTTAAGACCTTCATAGCAGTTATGTATTTTTAAAAAAATCACTATAAAATCCTGTCAGTATTCATTAGATTTCCAAATACAAATCTAAAATATCTGAAGATATTACACAACAATACTATTTTCTGACATTAAGAGATTTGTAAAAATTCTTACAAAGCAACTGGAAAGTTAGCATTAGCTAGCCCTGTAATATTTTTTGTAATTTAATTTACATGAAATTAAACAAATAAACTTTCTCTCACATTTTATCCACCTTGCTGGATTGATTGTCAATAAAAGCTGATTGTCAATAAAATATTGTTTGCAATTCTTCCAGGTAGTAACGTAGCTAGCGGTTTTAGCTGGCTAGTTTGAGTTCATCTCAGCAGCTAACACTAGATAATGCCACTTTAGCTAGTAAAGTTTTTTTAAATGAGTTAGTAAAGTTAAAGTTATTAAAACCAGACTATGAAGTTAACTTAAACTAGTCTGTAACAAACTATCTAACCCATTAGCTTAGCTATACAGGTGCTGTTCATAGAGCTACAGCTTACCATCATAGCTGATGATAATTTTTAGCTAATTGTTAGCTAATTCCTGCCATAATGCTAGATATTTATTTGAGATTTTGGCCAGACTGGTGTCTCAGCAGATTTCATTTGGTTCCCAGGCCATCCAGGCAGCTAATTTTCAAGCTAATAGTAGCTGGGATTGCTAATATCACTAGCTAAGTTTGCTGACTAATCATACTGCTAATTTGGCATTAGCAGTTAATGTTCTAGTGCTGTAACTATACATAGTGCTGCAACTGAATATTAATTACTTATATATAAGTACGTTTTTAAAAAAAAGTGTTTATTTTTTCCTTTGTTTTTGCTCTCTCTGCCCCAAAAGTGACCTGTGAACAGAAGCAGGTGTCTGTGGTGTTAATGAAGCGTGTTCAGTATCTCATTAGCAAACTTGCCCAATTCCATTAGAACATACCTGCCATTCCTGCAGTGCGTTCATCTGCCTGAGACCACCGGCGACGAGGTCATCAGGGACTTCCGTTCCCAGGGGAAACCTGAGATGGTGTTGGACGTGAACTCATCAACGAGTTCATGCTGTGGTCAGCAGCTGAACACAAACAACGTTCGAGAGTCACAGAGGAGCTGAAGATGAATGAATCCGAGTTCTGGCTGAGAAGTCAGAAAGATAACAGCGATTTCTTAATGATAATGATGATGATGATGGTGATGATGGTGATGCATGACTTTTATCATCTCAGTCATCTCAGTTTCTGGAGTCAAGGGCAGTCTGTGACTCATAGTAGGGGTGAGAATATAAATGATTCTTAGATGTATCTTGAATCTCTCTTTACATGGCTCTGAATCAATGCATAGTTCTCCATGATCACATTTTTAAAATTATTTATATTTTCACTGAAAAGCCACAAAAATAATTAAAGCAGGACTTCAAACACAGGATAATAAAAATAATAATAATATATAAATATAAATAAGGGGAAATATACATATATATATATATATATATATATATATATATTTTTTTTTGCCACAGGTCTAAACTATTTGGATGGAGAAATGTAAAGTTGTAGCTAGCGAGTGCACTATGTTGGAAACTAGCTAAGCTAGCCAATTTGAAGATTTAGAACAAACTCCTGCGCTCTCCACTTTAAAAGCGACTTTCTGGGCACTTCACAGATTTTATAAAGCCAGTCTGAAAGCTCTGTCATACCAAAATAAAATATATTAGGAACACAATGAACATGCGGAATTGCACTTTGCGCATTTTGGAGTTTTGAGCAAGTGGGAAAGATTACAAATAAAATCAAAAAGCCAAAGCGAATTTCCAGGTCAACTGCAAGCTTTGTCACAAAAGATTTGCACCCTGATGCTGAGATACAGCATTTGACAAATAAGCCGTCGTGTGTAGAATCAAAAGGCATTGAGAAGCATTTTATAATCGCGTCATAGAGCCCTGAATCAAAATCACATTGAATCGTATGGGATCTAAAGATTCCCACCCCTGGTGTTTATGGGTGTGTTTTCTGCAACAACAACAACAAAAAATCTTTGTAACACTTCCATCATCTCAGAAACAGTTTAAGGATTTGGAAAAACAGGAGAAGACATTGCGTATAGACGTTTACTGAAGAAGCTCTACATTTTATTTCAGTACACATATAAAATGAATATAAAATACTCAGTATATTTGATTAAAATGGATTTCTCAGAGTTTCTTATCTTCTTAAACTGGTTCTTGGTCATTTTAGCTGATGTAGACACCGTGTAATTGAACATATTCGATGTTATTTGCACTTATTTCCATACAATTTCATTTTTGCATTATATTTTTAAAATGAATTATTTTTGTCATTTAGGCAGGCTAGTTATTTTCAGCTTGAAATACAATATGTGCTGTCTGTAATGTAGGCTAAATATGATGTGTGTGTGTGTGTGTGTGTGTGTGTGTAAGTGTGTGTTCATGAGAAAATGAGCAGTAAAGGTTAATGTTGTAAAAAGTCATTTGTTAATATTGTATTTATGTACTTTCAGGTCATTTTAATCTGAACGAATTGCAGAGGTTAAACAAACACACATCTATTGTACTGGCTCTGCTCTCCTGTTCCCCGGAGGCTCATATCTGGCCCCGGTGTGGAGCTGCTCAGCCAGGCTTGGCTCTCCGTCGTCGGTGTTGTGAGCCCCGTAATTGATGCCTTGCTCTGGGGATATATTTAATCACCACAACAAGGATCTCGGTGGAGGAAACAACCTTGTAAAGAGCCGCTCGCCAGGCCGGCATGATGCTCTGGAATCAAAGCTTATGAAAACAAGAGGAGCTCCGTGTTACACCTTGTTTTAAACAAACACACACAGTAACCCACTCATTACACTCTCAGACACACACACACACACACACACACACGCACGCACATACACACACAGGGATGTTTCCAGGCCAAAAAAATTCATTACTCTAGACCTTAACTGGCCACTTTTAGAGGCCTCTAATTATTGAAGCTTTAGATGTGGTCATGTCGGTAGAAGCAGTAAATCACAGAGAAGAAGAAGCACTGCCAGCCCTAGAGCTGCGGGAAAACTGGAAACAAATGAGTGGCCCTCCCCTCCCCTCCTTTCCTCTCACCTCCCTTCCCTTCCTCCACTCCCTCGCTCTCTTCCGTGCTTCCTCTCGACCCCCACATCCATCCCTCTATCTATACATCCAGTGTCCCTTCGCCTGCTTAGCATGTAGGGGCATGTGGGAATGGATGGCCCAAGTGTGTGTGTGTGTGTGTGTGTGTGTGTGTGTGTGTGTTCATATCATATCAAGCATATTTCACTGTATGACATCAAACCTTGCAAACCACAGCAGTTTTCATACAAAGTCATAAAAATGCTTGATTTCATTTTTCAAGGTTGAAAGCATTTTGAAAAAAATAGTTTATACAATTAAAAGTTTTATAAGTTCATAAGTTTTAATTTTGCAGTGTAAGTCTAATTTTCTATAGTTTTATGTTTATATTTCGCAGCCAAATATTCTATCTTAGCAAGTGAAAATAACTTGAATACTGGTAAATATATTCAATAATTCTTAGTATGAGATTATATTTTCTATTATGTGTTATATTTTTGCAACTATTATAACAATTTAGTATTGCAATAAAATCATGTAAATTACAGACGCACAATGAAAATAATGTTACATAACCACTTAGTATTCAATTTATTTATAAGCAGAATTCATTTATTCTTTCATTTTCCGTAAGCATTTTATCCTGGTCAGGATGGTGGTGGAGCCGGAGTCTATCCCGGGAACACTGGGTGTGAGGTGGGAATACAGCCGGGATGGAGTGTCAGTCCATCACAAGGCACCATGCACACACACATTCACACACTCATTCACAACTAGAGGCAATTTATAGTCACCTGTTCATCTACCACCAACTGGAAGGTCATTGTAGCTGTCATTGAAGTTTGCTAGCAATGTAACTTTTTTATAATTACATAAAATCAAGTAAAGCCGTGCTAGCTAGGAATTGGGTCTTTAATGTCTTTTGTTGTTATTCATCTTATCAAGTCTTTCATCATTTCATCGTTCATCATTTGGATGGCTTGTGGAATTCATTATTATTGCTAGCCACATTCATTACTATTGCTAGCCACAGGTCAACCTAATGCTAATGTAAATTGAGGCTTCTTAGGAGTATCCTGAGTGGTTTTGTAGTAGCCATTTTGTATGTAGCGCAAGTTAATTTAGGAAAATGTTCGGCTCCTGAGTGGCACAACAGAAAAGCTTTCAAGCTAACATTGGTAAGAAGCCAAGATAGCAAAATTAGGCGAGATCACTAGGTGGGAGGGTGGGGTTTATTCTCTCTCCCATGTCAAACACAACGACACTAGCCAATCACAGGCTCCCGCGAGCTCATGTATGCGGAAGAGGGTGGGCAGCGCTTTCCTCTGAGTGTGTTACTCTGCCCTGTGACCCAACATGAGCAGGCGTTTAAAAAAGATGTAGCTGGCTGGCTTCATGTGTCTCAGAGGAAGCATGTGTTAGCCTTCACTCTGCCCGTGTGTTAGTGGGAGAGCTGGTTGGTTGGTGGGAACCAGCAGGTGACCAAACATTACATGATTAGAGGTTTTAAATGTTGTAATTTTCAGAATGTTTTTGCGTCTAGCTAGAACCGCCCCATAACAGGAAGTCTCCGTTGTTATCCATTTTAATTTTAGACAAGATTTTCTCTATCTTGATTTCATCTCAGCACCTAATGCTAGATAAAGTTTATTTATTGTAGTATTAAAGTAAACTGAACAAATGGTTATGTAATTATGTAATAAAAGTAAGAAATGGTTAAGGAAGGATAACTAGATCTTCTAAGGAGGTTTCAAAGGGTTCGGGATCAGGATGCAATGTTCTTCAACTTTTTTCCCAGTTATAAAAGTAAGTACTGGAAAAATACTTGAATTTCACTTTATCTGAAGCCAGGGCATGCCATTTTGTTTCCAAAACTAGTCAGAGAAAGAGTCATTGACCAAATAAGCAAGAGCAATTTGACAAATGTTGGAAAATATAAATATAAGGACATGCAAAAAGACATATCACTCTTTGCCTTAGCGTTCCTTAACCATGTGTAACTTTTTACAGCTCTTCTACTATGACTTTCCAAATGAGACCACAATGACCCTGAAGGTAGAACGTGTGTGTGTGTGTGTGTGTGTGTGTGTTACAGTGTCCGGCTGTCAGTACCTGGTGTGTGTGTGAGTGTGTGAGCGGGTGTGTGTGTGTGTCTGTTCCTCCCTGTCTAGCCTGTCTGCTTGTAATCTGCCTCTTTAATGTTCCCAGCCAGTAATTGCACTGTATAGCCTCAAGATAGCAATCAAAGGACTCAAAGATGCTGCATGCCTCTCTCTCTCTCTTTCTCTCTCTCTCTCTCTCTAACTACAATCACTTTATTTCTTCCGGTACTTGCTTTTGTGTTTGGGGCAATGTTACAAAAGCTTCTTGGCATCTGTTTCCTAGCGTCCGAGGAGGGATTGGGGGGTATTTCGGGGGATCAATTCAAATTGAACTAATGGTAAAATTGATATCTCTTTGAAGACTACCCTGATCCTCCTTTTCCCCATCCCCTTTTTTCTCCTGTTTTTTCCTCTCTTCACCTCCTCCCTTCTTTCTTTCTTTCCTTCATTCTTTCTCCCCCTTATCTTTTCACAATTACTAGCCCCCTCGCTAATGGTCCTTTTAGGTCCGCGGCCAGCTGTATTTTGCCGTAATATATCGTCTTTTATGTCCTGAGTCAAACGAAGTTAAGTCCACTTTAGTGCCACGCTGCTTCATAAGAGTCAAAAAGTCAGCGTGCACTTTCGCTAAAGTATCCCCAAGTTGCACAAACGCCATCTTAACTGATAGAGAGAGTCACTGCTGACTTTTAAGATCTCCGTTATTGATACTATTAAAGCAAGAGAAGCAGGTTTTTTTCCCGTATAAAAGACCGTGAAGGACATAAGAGACATCAGAGACAAAAAACAAAAAGGCCTACGGCACACAGACATGCCTCAATCAGCATGACAAAAGCACAGCTATGTTGTTCTCACCCCATAAAGTTTCTGCATGTATTAACCCCTGCGTGTATAAGCAACTATCGCACTCATCATATCAGATAGAAAGAGAGACGTGTGATTCACTAACCTCAAGGATACACACACAATACAGAGGCAGACATAATGCATCCCAGTAATGTTACCAAATCCCGGATGTTAATCCCTTAAACTCTTGGCTTATTCAGTTATTCACCCTGAAGCATATGATTCAGTCACTCTACTGAAACTAATATGTAAAAATACAGAATATATAAGACGGAGGAATGTATGTAAGTTTAGCAGGTAACATATTATCTGTTTTTGAGAAAATTGAGAAAATTTGCAATTCTCATTGGACAGAAGGTGTTGATTAATTTTCTATAACATCAGCTCTGACAGTATTTCAAATCACAGTTTTATATTAACACATTCTAATTGATAGTTTTCAAATGATGTCACGTTTCCTATGAAACATAGCACGGCACCATTTTGTAGGTAAAATGATAGGATTAGCAATGTATAAGCAATCAATGATATTTAAAAAAAAACGGTTTAAAAACTGTCATCAGGCATTATGGTTCATCGCTGTGTTGTCAGTGGGTGCAGAAATGGGTCAGATGATAAAGTTAAAAGAAAGTTTTTGTCCGTACCAGCCGTCCGACTCACAGAAAGTGATAGAACAGAGGAACTGAGTAGACATTGATGGATGCTGTGGATTGCACATACAGCAAGGAAAAGAATTGAGCCCTTAAAAATCCTATTCCAAAGTTTGTTCAGATCACTTTATAACAGGTCAGCGTTTATATCTCATTTAATATATATATATATATATATTTTTTTTTCATGATTATTATTATTTGATAATAATGGCTGCCCAATCTACCCCAAGCTTTGTGCTGAGCTACAAGAAAGTAGCATCAAAGTGCCATAATCTATGTGCAATGACAAAAAAGTAAACTATTACATGGAACTTTACTCAAACTTTATCTATTGATTGACCCACAAAATGTTGGACGCCCCTAGTGACCTGATGTAAACAAAGCGAGTGAAAAGCACCTATACAGCACATTATGGTTTCTATAGTAACAGCTCATTCACAGGGACTTGATGGCAGATTAATCCATCATGATAAATGGATTACTAATGTTATCACTTACATTAGCAGTTATAAACAGTCGTTCCCTCACCAGCCTCTCTTTTTTCTCTCTCTTGAGGTTCATAAGAGAAAAAAAACGCAGCTCGGCATGTTACTGAGAAACCGTAACCTCCTCTGCCCTGAAGACATTACCGTATCTGAAAATCTAAAGACTGTTACAAAGCGCTGACACTGGAAACTCATTCCATACATGATACATAAATATATACATATATCATACATAAAACATTGCACATGATTTTAATCTGTGTATGTGTATTTTTAGTCCCTGTGTCATTTGTTTCTATAGAAATGATAATGTATTAGAACGAGTGCATTAATATAAACATTCGATTTGATCTGCAGCTGCACGACTGTCAGAGCTGCTGTTATAGAAAATTAATCACCACCTTCTGACCAATCAGATTTGAGCTTTCAACAGCACTTTGGTATAATGTAGTTCTTATAGTTATTCTTACTATAAATGTGACTCAAAATTGTATTGAAGATGTGTATGTACTGCTAAAAAGATAAAAACACATGCACTCGAGGGAAGGAAAGTGGACTTTTTTTGTGCTACAGATTTGAAAAGCCTGTACGATTTCAGCTTTGTCATAGCACAGCTTGTGGACATTTAGCTGCAGCTGGTCTCTCTCTCTCTCTCTCTCTCTCTCTCTCTCTCTCTCTCTCAGAGAAAGGGGCAATGATTACACTCAGGTTACCATGACCCAAAAGAAGCACTAAATACTTTTCCCCTCCCTTTCTTCATCTGACTCCGTTCCTCTCCGCTTCCCGGCCGTGCCGAATGCTCGCCCACGCTCCATGCTTGGTGTGTAATTACTCTGTCGTGTCACGAGCCTGTAGCTCACTCCTCATAACACAACACCGGTCACTGACTCCTAATTTACAATCGCAAGATCTCGCAGTTGGAATAATATTTGGCTTATTTTACAGCAGGGTCTATCTGACCTGTAATCGTGGATTTACTGAGGAGGAAGACTTTGATATTCAGGGCATGACATCATGTTAGTAATAAACAACCCTATGACTGAGGGCCAGAGAGAAAGCAGGAAAGTGGAATATAGTGACGAGGAACATGGGGAGGTTTTACTTACATGATCAAATAATCTTTTTTTTTTTTTGGACACTGGAGTGCAGTTAAAATGATTTTTTGGCTTCATAACTTCATGGTGGATTGTGATTTTCCACCACTGTAGCAAAATTTCACAGGTTGCGCAGGTCCTTAAAGTATATATCAGAGGATATTTATCTCACATTCATAAAGGAAGATGCAAACGTTTGAACTGATATCTTTATAATTTTTCACTATTATTATCATAAAACACACTGTTTGATGACTTTTGGTCCTTAATGAACT
>CM040478.1:3746893-3790686 GCA_022758105.1 Pangasianodon gigas | reverse complement strand
CCCCCCCCCCCCCCCCCCCCCCCCGCCCCTTTTTTACCATCACGTGGTTTATTCCTTTGAAGTGAATGGTTTTCAGTACAGAAGTCTGGATAAAGTGAAGCATGTGTAGGAAAAGCATTGATTGCAGAGCACTAATGCTGTGTGCATGATAAGAAATCTGGACTCTACTCTCACACTGTCCTATTTAACACCAAGCCAGATGGAGATTTTTTATCTGTAAAAGAAAAAAAAATCTCTTTAAAAATTAATACATTATTAACTCTCTGTCCGGAGAGTGCTTAGTGCGCTGGCATAAATCAGAGCGTCTTCTCCTCCCCCCGGTGCAGCTCAGTCACACACTAATGACTTTTAACATATGCTTTTTAATCTTGTCCGGACCTGAACTTCCTGTCTTCCTCCCTCCCTACCTCCGTCTCTCTCTCCCTCCATCTCTCTCTCTCTCTCTGGGGTTAATTTATTAAACATTATTTATTTTAACTATATATATATATATATATATATATATATATATATATATATATATATATATATATATATATATTAATGCAATTTTAACTTCATTGTAATGTCTGTAATAATTTTATATCATATGATGATTTATATCTATTCATCTAAAGACAACTCCAAAATTATTGGCACCCTTCTCAACAATGGGAAAACAGAGTGTGCATAAAATGAATGATGTGTTAGCAGCACACATATTTTAATAATTATTTTCTGGTATTGCTTTCAGTAAATGCTTTCAAAATTATTAGCACCCTATTATTTGTGCTGTTATTATTAGTGCAGGTATTATTAGTGCAGATCTATCTATCTATCTATCTATCTATCTGTCTATCTATCTAACATCTTTTGAAACACAAAAAGTGATTAGTGCATTTTTTCTAGTTATAAAATTAATGCCACCCTCAGAATTAATATTTGGTGAACAACAACACTGAGTCTCTGAGTTGTATAATATCTACCTGTCTATCTGCAGTCTATATGCAATGAGTAATGCTTTGAGTTTAAACAGGTGCTGGACATGATGTTTTATTTAATACCACATTGAAGTTTTTATATGTAGTGCCTCTTTTTGTGAAAAACACTATTTGCAAAATTATTGGCACCCAGGGTTGAAAAAAGCATCAAGGCTGTTTTTGTATCTATCTATCTATCAACCTACAGTCAGCGAGAATGGGCAAAATGAGTGTATAAAATGAAAGACACATTCATTGTGAGTTTTTGTTGTTTCTGAAAAAATGTATTCATATGTAGTGCATTTCTTTTTTTTGCCAAACATGAGTTTCAAAATTTTTAGCACTCAGGATAGAATAAAATCATTTTGCTCTATGCTATTTTAATTTTATCTAGAAAGAGAGAAAGAGATGGGTTTGTGTGTGTGTGTGTGTGTGAGGACATTGACAGTCAGTCTCCCACAGTTAAACACTAACCTGCACATGGCCATGTTCACCACAGAGCCTGAGTGGAGAGGACAGACTTAAAGATAACATCAAAACATTCAGTGGGGAGACGGGGCAAAGGCCTTCACCTCAAGGGCAGAGTTATGAGCGTGTGTGTGTGTATGTGTGTATGTGTGTGTGTGTGTGTGTGCTGGGGGTGTTAAGCTTGAAACAAGGTACCAAGCATCTGTTTTCATTGTCAACATCCTCTGAGATAAGATCAGCTAAGAGAGGGGGAGTATTGTAGTAACTGCTTCACCTGAGTATTTGTCGGGATTTGGAGATGACTGGCGGAGATTCAGGGAGATCAGTGCTGATAAGATGTACTATAGTTCACACACACACACACACACACACACACACACACTCTCACACACATACACACACACACACACACACACACATATTAGTTTTCCTCTGCGTGGATGCTTTTACCATCAATTAGTAAACAAGTGTGAGTGTGTGATTGTCTCGGAGTCTGAGAGGAAGGGCTTTAATAAGAACAAAAAGCAGGGCAGTGAGAGACACCGAGATTCCTTTATTACCTATTGTTCTGGGTCAAAGCCCCGCAGAAGAGCTTTGTGTGCCTATGAATTGAATAACGGCTAGAATTACTCATTTGTTTGTCATATGGGGTTGAATCAGCCGGCATACAATTAGATACAAGCTGCTTCTTTGTATAATTCTGCTCAAAGCTGCTCAGTGATAAGCTGGCATACAGTGTAAATTATTACCACACACACTCACACACACACACACACACGCACACACACGTTTGTCTTACTATCCCTGCGAGGACCTTCTATTAGAAACGTAATTTGTGTAACATGTACATTTTGTGATTTTAAACGACAACTGCTGGAGAAAATAGTGAAAAATTGCTGTAAATATTCTTCACAGTTTTTAGTGTCTCAAGGATAGCTTCAGGAGTAAAACAATATGGTGCATGCGGTTATAGGAAAATAATCAAAGATAGGATGATGTGATGAAGAGGAGTTACTGTAACCAACCGGAAATGGATTATTTTCCTATAACAGCATGCTTTATTCCTCTTATACCACAGCAATTTGCTAATGTTTATAATTTTTAAAATTGAATTTCGTCATAAATTTTATCCATTTATAGTTTCATTTAGCATCCATGAAACAAGGTACAGGTTACCAGTTATGTTATAGCAGCTATAAACCTTCACCCTCACCAGATTCCCTCACCAATCTCTATTTTTTTCACTCTTCTGAGAAACTGCAAACTGGAAACCTTTCTGTTCCGAACATTTATGTGTGTCAGGAAAACTTGCAGTGACAGTGAAGACTCCTTCCATAAACGTTAAATAAACATTTACAGAAAGCTTCAGTATCAATGATTATATGGTTTTCTTTGTTAAATAACACATGTTTCGTGTGTTTATTACTAGGCTTAAATTATGTGGAGTGTCCACCATGCAAGTCTCTGTGATTTAGCTATTAGCATAGAAACAATAATGGATTAAAACCAATTTATTCATGCAAATTTTTAGGAATTTTAGTGTGAGGCCATGTTTACTAATGCACCATTAAGCCTTGTTTGGTTTGTTCTTCTACGAGAAGCCTTAAGGGTTTTACATTTTACGAAAGTTTCCAATAAGTGATGTTTTAGCTTAAAACTAGAGTATAAAACCCTAAACCATCCGAATAACCCACTGTTTGAGGTTTCAGTCTCAATATTATTCTAAATTGTAGTTTTTAAACTGTTAAATAATGACATAAGTACTTAAGAAAGGGGTGTTTTTCATTGTAGTATGCTAACCCCAAAATGTGCTAGAAACTAAACAATTTCAAGAGAAATCATTGGGTAAATACTTCATCACGTTACAAATTTTGTTGATATTAAATGATGATATGTTGATTATACATGCACTAGTGGTCATATTGGTTCAACTTTTTTTTTTAATTAAATAAATGTAAAACTTAAGCTGTCATATCTGTTACTAGTGTATAACCAGCGGTGGAAAGTAACAAACTTCTTGCTACACTTATATTTTAATCTTTTTTTTTTTTTTTTTTTTAAATCTCGAGACCCAATCAAAGTGTCTACACTTCAGTTTCTGAACACTTAGCAGCAATGTCTAAGACAGTGGAGACAGATGAACATACCTGACCCAATTTATCTTCAGTTTTAAATACTTCAAAGGATAGTATGATGTGATAATGATCTGTAAATTAGGTGAGCCAGAACTCATGGAGATATTGGAATTCCACAGCTCAACATCCAACCTGCGGAAACATGTACAGTTGAGTTAGATAGCTAAGTAAGCTAGGCAGATTCTTTTGAGCTGGATGAATGTTCTGTATTAAACTTAAGATGCCACTTGGCTACTATTGTCTGCAGTATACTTGCGGCAGTGTGGAAATATCTAAAATCAGTGTAATGGCCACTAAAATTCACATAATAGAGATAAAACCTACTAAAGAAATTAGTTAAGTGCAACAATTCACCATTAGCTGGCCCAGTTTTTGGTTATTATATGAAAAAAGAAAGAAAAAATATAATATAGAATAGAAACTAGAACATTTTTGGATTAATTGTGTCAATTGTAGACATGCCAAAAAATTAATTTGTAAAGTCAAGTACTTTTCCACCACATGCATTATTTTTGTTTCTTGATCGTTACTTTTACTTTGCACTCTTTCCAACACTGTATACAACACAATAAAACATACCTTACATACTGATCATAAAATAAGTGACACATCTCTTAGTATTCAGCCTTTAACTAAATATTTTCAAAAGAAGTGTTGTTACTATACGTAACTGTCAGCTCTGTATTTTCAAAGATTATACAGCATAGATTTAAATATATTAACCTTTTAATTTTAGACATGTTTTGGTAATAGATGAGCCCAAACACACACACACACACACACACACGAAACAACATGTTTACAACCAGATTTACTGTTAATCAGACTTATGGTGGACAAATACTGTAAGCATGTTTCTTTCACATTAAGATGACGCTTTTACTTCAACTAGAGAATGATTATTTAGAAAAAAACTCCAATTCTAATCTGCTGGTTCAATCTAAAGTAAGTCGGATTAAATCACATCTTCCATCTGCTTAAAGATGCTCGCCAAGAAAATACACATTTTCTTCAGGGGAGAAAACAAAAGCATTAAATACAGAGGTATTAAAGGAAGTGTTTACTAAAGCAGTAATTCCTCTCTTGCAAACACTCACACTGAAAAAAAAAAGGCTGAACAACATTTCATTCCTGAAGCAACTTGACCCAAATTTACACAAACACAAGCACATATACACATAAATCACAGCATTAAGAGTGTAAATGTAATCAGGTTGTATATGAGTTGGACGGGTTTACAAAACCACAGTAAAGAATTCAGCATCTGAGATGATAGATGAATTAATCAAGTGGCTGATAAATGGATGACGTCATTATTCTTTCATTCCTGTCCAATCTCTCCCTTTCTCTCTCTCTCTCTTTCTCTCTTTCTCAGTCACTTCTCAGTTTGATTTCTTATGTAAACTTAATTGCCGTATCATTGCCGATCTCTACTCTCCCTCCGTTCTCTTTCTCCCTCTTTCTCCCACTTTCTCTCTTCCCTCTCTCTCTCTCTCTCTCCCCCCTTTACCTGAAGTGACCCTCTTGTTTGGCGCAAGACACATGAACAAGAAAGTTGCATTATTGAAATTTTGTGTCTTTGTACTAAGAACTTAAATCTGCATGCACCTAAAAGTTGTAACTCGTAATTTCCACCCTTCGACTAGGAAAAACCCAATGCCCTCTCAACTCCTACTTAGGGACTCGAGATGGTCTCATCAACCCCGAGTTCAGCAAGTGACATCAAGTCAAAATGGCTGCTTGCAGAGTCAGCAGTAAACAAAGTCTTGAGAAGTCTTGAGAAGGATGATTACATTCTTAGGAGAAAAAACTGTTAACTCTAGAACCCTAGATGGTTCTATGACTGTTTCTTCCTCAAAGATAAAGCATATTTAGGAAGCTAATAACTTACTTTTCCAAGGGTTTTTATATTTAAGGTTATGTATAAAGTAGCAGGAACACCCGAGGAGCAGACATTATTATTATTATAACTATAATTATTATTGTTATTGTTGTTGTTGTTGATGGTGGTGGTGTTAAAGTTGTGGTGTTGTAATTTTATCGATCATGAATGCAAAATGAAAGAAGCATTTTGTTGAAAGTGTACAATACAACAATACAGAAGGTTCAGTGATGATGGTATAAGTAATGATGAATTTTCTTCTTTAAAGAATTTAATCATGCATCATGTTTAATTAATCATCCATCATGAATATGTTCTATATATATATATATATATATATATATATATATATATGTGTGTGTATGTATATATATATATATATATATATATATATATATATATATATATATATATATATATATATACACACATACATACATACATACAATCCATAAATATACATTTATGGATTGAAATGTAATGCTCACTGTTTGTTGCACTGCTACACTGCTTCGTATCACACACACACACACACACGCATGCACTGAGGCGTCTGGCATGCCCAGTTTGACAACATACTTCCACATGCTGCCATATGTAAGTGGGGAGTTAAGCGCTGTCAAGCATGATCTGCTACATCTTAATCTCTCCGTCTGCCTATTTATGAGCACAGACGTCTCATGTCCATCTCTCTCTCTCTCTCTCTCTCTCTCTATTTCAGCGAGCATTTCACACTCAACCTTCATTCATTTCTCACTGTTAGCCCGGGCTACTACAACATAACTAATATCACTGCATAAATCTGTCAGTTCGTAACAGGGAGCCTCTCTAAGGGCCGCTTGTTTTAGCCGCGATTTTAATGAGGGTGACAAATTGGATATGTGAAACTGGCAGCCATGACACCGAGGCTTGTACAGTGCATGCATTGTGTAGTAGCTGGAGGAGTAAAACAAGAGGGAAAGGGGTGAGGAGGCCATGATGGTGGAAGAGAGTAAGAGAGATTTACTTGAAATCATCAGTAAATATGATGATATAATGATATGATGATATGGTGAAGTGACACTCTCTGTATCTGTAAACCCAAAGTGGGCATGGCCTAAACCCGTGTGAATTTTTTTTTTTTTTTGCAGGATCCCAGTCACTATGCAGACCTCTAGTCTTAAGCAGATGCCCTGTGAACGTTTCTGGCAAGCTTCCATAAAAAAAAGTTTTCAAAAAATATAACGAATAAAGCAAATATACATCATATGAATATTTGTATCCTTTTAGAAGGCATTATCTGTTCATGCAGAATAATGTATTCATATTTGGTTACATTCCAAATATGGTTGCTGTGTGTGTGTGTGTGTGTGTGTGTGTGTGCGCATGCATTGCATCCTAATACACTGTGTTCATGTTTGGCTCATAATCTGGTAAACAGTTCACTGTTTCACTGCAGCTGATGCAGTGTCTGGTGTCTGTTTGCTCACAGATCAACCTGTAGTGGAAGGTTATGTATCGAATATGGAAATTTCCATGCAAGCATTAAGGACAAACGTTTGCAAAGTCTTGTTTCCTGTTAAAAAGGAAATAACACTCCATCATTTGCACCGCACACACATACACGCATACA
The DNA here is from genome assembly GCA_022758105.1 of Pangasianodon gigas. NCBI lineage: Eukaryota > Metazoa > Chordata > Actinopteri > Siluriformes > Pangasiidae > Pangasianodon > Pangasianodon gigas. The sequence continues at coordinate 3,783,630 of CM040478.1, read as the reverse complement.
CGCAAAGGCATAAATGCTTGAACATGTCCATACACACACTGAGCAACGTCTTACCCACAGGAAGTGTCAGTTAAAATCTGTCATAATTGCCCTTCAAATATGTCGCCATATTTCGTACCTTACATCAAGTTGTGTCATTAGAGAACATTTTATATTTCAAAAGCAAAAGCATGAAACATCCTGCGAGCTTGTGCAATCGCGGTGTTGCCATAAAGACAGTGTGTTCCAGCACTGAAATCTGACCACTGTGTGACTCATAAAAATGAGATACATAAAGTACAGCCAGAATGCATTCACTTTTTACAGATGAATGCAAAAGTTAGCACCCCCCATAGTTTGTGGGTGAAAAAAAATGAATGGAATTTAATTAAATGTGGATCAATAGTGCAACAAGAAAGCAATTGAAAACATTTTGTTGATAATAAGAATGAAGGAATGAATATTGTTCAGATTATATGATACAGGATACAGGCAGTGCTTTTGTACAGATATCCTTTCATTCTTTTTCTCTGTTAATGAATTAACATACACTCCCTTACAAAAAAGTCACATTTCACATGTGAAATTTACACACTTCATTTTTATTTTTCATACATTTGGCATATGTAATGTCATATGACTTTTAACATGTAGTGCATATGCTTTCATTTTAACATTTTGATTTTTTCACACAGTGTTTCATTTATTTTCCCCTGATTTTTTTCTCAAATGACTTTTTAATGAGTCCAATAGTGTCATGTGATTTCTTTCACAATTAAATTTTATATTCTTGTGTGATTTTTTTTTTACACATTTTATTTTATTTAATCTTTCACATGTAGGTCATGGTTTGTGTTTTTTCTTAGTTGTGATTTTCTGACATGAATAATTCTTTCCATTAAGTGTTATTCACATCATGTCACACATGTTTACTTGACCTCCTATGTGACTTTCAAAGCAAAGCATGCACCTTTTTTTCCACATGATCACATATAATTCACATGATCAAATGGTTATTGGATCATTTTTGTTACTTGTGAACATATGTGAAACCTGACACACTAGATGCCTTCTTTATCGAAATTACATTGCCTTTTGCTTTCTCATTCGTCCTGGGGTGCAAAAAATTTTGCACTTGACTGTAATTTTATTTCATTTTAAATGATATTTGAGCTGAAATATATGAACGGCGTCTGTTACGGCTGTCATGCAAACGCTTTTGTCTTTCTCAAATGTGGAAAGTATGTTTGTGATATTGTTTAGTGGACAATTAGACGAATGCAAGAGATGTAATGGGTGAGTGGATTGACAGAGTGTGAAACATGTGTGTTGTGTTATCGCGTAGGTATGAGGCCCCCGAGGTCTGCCTCACACCCTGGACACACACAGAGAAATCGGAAACACACACGATGCTTTTTTACCCTTTTTTTCTTTCCTTTAACATCTGTCAGAACAAGTTATGAGGGATTTAAACACTATAAACAACTGACAATTTTATAACCTTTTTAAAACTACAAAATGTTTCTAAAATCAGTTTAAAAAAAGGTTCAGAAACATGCCTACATATTTATCCTTATCAAGAAATCCAAATTCAATGAATATGCAAACTCAACACGCCCTTAAGCCCTCAGGCCACACCCCTTTTCATAGTAAACTGGTATAAGACTTTCAGACAAGCAGTATGTTTCATGGCTTATATTTGCATATTAAATCTGATTGGCTCTTGCATTTTGTGATGTAATAAATAACACAACTGTCACATATTCAACACTAACTTAGTAATTCTTATAAGGTTTTCAAGTGCACAGAGACAGTTTTTTTTTCACTGTATGCATAACTCAACTCAATTTTCCTGAAAAAAATCATGAATAGCACATTTTATTTAACTTAATTTGCACTCAAGCCTCAATTTGTCTATTATCAAAATTTTAATGCTATTCATATTTAACATTTTCACAAAGGGGTTTGAAGACTATCAAATAATCCTACATATAAACCAACAAGTGATGCTAACTTAGTAGGTTGCCTCTCTAGCTAGCTAAGTGTGTAACTAGCTCATGTTTTTTTTTTTTTCCTGCATAGGCACATTCCTGTGAAATGACCTTTTTTCTCTTAGTAATTTCAGTTAACATTTAAACCACAACACTGCTGAATTATTGATTCTGATTTGTGTAATCATTGATATGAAGAGGTTTTTTATAAGGAGATGTTTTCCACCACAGGAAAGTCTTCCGAACTTTCTGGTTTCTTGGTAACAAGACAAATTGCATCTGTCTCAGAAAAAAGAGTGGTTGGTGGGGGAATGAATGTTTGTAGCTGCTATAACATAAGAATTAACAGGAACTAACTTGTTTCATGGATATAACACAATTATAAATGGATAAAAAGTATGACGTTCTTTAATAAATAGAGAATTGTAATCATTGGCAAATTGCTGTGGTATAAGATGAATTAAACATTTCAGAATGTGCTGTTATTGGAAAAGAATTGACTTTAAGGTGGTAAGATTAAGTCTGCTTCATCACACCACCCTGTTGTTGATTGGTTTCCTATAATATCACAGTAAAAAGACTTTTTTTTCAGCTAAAAGGAAGTGTAGTTATGGTGTAAATGGTAAAAATAACAATAATTTCTCTACCCATCTGAAAACATTTCACAATTTAACCAGTTTTAAACTAAATGCTACACTTCTGCTCTGACTGTATCTACATACAGTATGCTGAATGTTGATCTGTGTGTGTGTGTGTGCGCGCATATGTGTGTGTTTGTGATGAAGAGAGCAATAAGAGGAGGAATGTCACCCCACCATCGTCATTGTGCACAGTGCAGAATATCAAAACTCCCTCAGGTAATCTACTTATCCCGCCTCGAGAGCCTCTTAAACAAATCCCCATCAGACAGAGAGAGAGAGAGAGAGAGAGGAGGAGGAGGAGCTGGAGGAGAGAGGAGGAGGAGGGGAGGATGAGAGAGAGAGAGAGAGAGAGAGAGAAGGAAAGAGGGAAAGAATAAGACAGCGAGGAAGAGGAGCAGAGCAATAAAAAAGACTGTCATGCGTGCCCTGGGTGCACTGCTTTGTTCCTGTTTCTAGTTATCATTAGTGGGCGTTTGAGGATCAGGGTTTTAAACACCCCACTGGGTCCCGAGCTCAATTACCATGCGCTCACGTACTGAAGGTATCCAAATGCCAAATGTCACACATCCCCTGTGCTCTCCTGCGCTCCAGCCTTTCTCCTGCTCACATACAGTAATTAGTACCTCTGGGATGTAAATGTGTGTGTGTGTGCGTGTGTGTGAGAAAGAGAGAGAGAGCAAGAGAGAGAGAGAGAGAGAGAGAGAGAGACAGAGAAACAGAGGGCTATCCAGAGAGATATCTAGTTTGTTTCATGTTATATATAGACTGGCATTTCAATGTAGACTATATACCATAAACATATCTAAGCACATATGAAATATACATATATACATACCTTACATATATAGATAGATAGATAGATAGATAGATAGATAGATAGATAAATACATACATACATATCAACAAGAACAATAAGCTGTACACTAAGTCATACTAGATGTTTAACTAGAGCTTTATTTATTTATTTGTTTGTTTGTTTATATTGATATAACCTACAGTACATCAAGCATTTTTATATTGTTTTAATTATTATTGTTTTTTTTTTAATTAATACATGATATTTCTTTACAGTTGCAAATAATAGTACTTTTATTATTTTAATGCCCAGTACATGAACAATATCCTTAAACATCATATATATGTTTTAGGTATTTTAGGCATTTTGGTTATTTTTTTAATAATATTATTTAACTTCTTAGGTCTTTTTATCATTTTTAAAAAGTACTTTTCATGATTTATAGAAATTCTAACAAATTTACAATTAATTCAATAGAGACTGAAGAGTTTAATGTTTCCTTATTACTGTGTAATCATGAACACTATTTTTAACTTCTAATCTATTATACATAAAGTACTTTGAGATTTCGAGCTCAAAATGAAGTCCAGTATTAATAAATTAAACAACAATAGTGTTGTTGTTGTTGTTATAAGAATATATAATTCTTAATAATGTGTTACTGTTAAGAAATAAAATTATGAATACCATTTTTTATTAATACTTTTAATATTAATTTAGTCACGTACCAATACAGTGTTACATATTATGAGGGGGAGTCAAATAAAAACCTTAAAAGTGCAACATACATTAGAGAAACAGTACATTACATTTGTAATCGCAAAAGTAAAAATGGCCCATTGTTCTCAATAGCCCTTTCTACTGCTACCTGAAACCTGATACACTTTCTGACACTCATTTGCAATAAAAAATGCAAAATATAACAAAAACTAAAGAAAAAAATGATTTTATTTCACACATCTTCATAGTATCAGGGCTGACACTGGCCTAAAAAAAAGGCATCATTCAGGATCATATTTTCTGATCCAATCTAGAGACATTTTTATGCCATAAACATGTGATGTTGCTAACATGACATAGATCTTGTACTGAACACACTACATGACTTTTAAATCATCCCGCCATGACACTTCTGATATTTTACATAATTATGAAAAAGATGCTTGCAGAGAGTCAGCTCGGTTACTGTGAGGATGTCAGGATCGGATCCGATCAGATCAGGTATCGGCTGATACTCAGAGTTCTGATATCTGAGTCATATCATTAAAACACTGCAACTCTGACTATACCACTTACACATTAGATACAATAATATATACACATGGCCTGATCAGTTCTCTCTTGCTCTTGGAAGTTTGATGTTCAGCAGGAGTTCAGCCCACATCTCACCCACATTTCAGCGCCAGACAGAAAAGACTAAACGACTGGAATTAAAAGACAAAAGAAAAGTGGTGTGGTGATGAGCTTTGCTGCTGGAGAGAGGCTGTGTGACAGAAGAGCTCTATCGTTAAAGTGCTCAGCGTGCACTTCTCTCTCTCCCCCCTCCTTCCTCTCTGTCACTTAAAGAATGCTTTTCTGCTCTGGATTAATTAAAGTCCAAACATTAAATATTGATTGATGCATTATCAGCGCGTCCCAGTCGCTTCCATGCAGATTGATTCCCGACGTGATTTATTGTCATATTTGCAGAGTCATTTCACTTGATAACAAAGAGAAATTGCAGCCTGAGCCCCCCTCAGTCTTTCTTTAAAAACCTTGCTTCACCTCTCTCTCTCTCTCTCTCTCTCTTTCTCTCTCTCGCTCTCTTTTCCCATTTGTTTGCTGTAAGATATGTCTGCATGTCTGCACACACCCTCTGTGAATCATTATTCAAATTAGGATGATAAAGCATCCCATGACTAATGATCAACATTTTCTTATTTCTCCTCATCCCTTTTTTTTCCTCTAGCTTTTAGCGCAATGGCGAGAAAATATAATACTATAATACTTTGATATGATTTCACAATACATAAAGATGACATGTATAGCTTAAACATGGGGTCTGAGTTATTATTATTATTATTATTATTATTATTATTATTATTATTATTATTATTATTAAAATGTGAAGTGGAGTTTCAGATTAAATGTGAATTTATCATGCACTGGTTCTGAAGGCAGAGTCTTTGGACTCATTTATTAGTCACAAATACACACGCACACACACACACACATATGCAGATTGAAAAAAACACTATTCTAGAAATACATCTCATTTCAAAATATAGGCTAAGTCTACATGATCGGAAATATGCTCAGTATGACAAGCACAGCAACTTTATTTCACATTAGTATCACATTATTACTCCACAAACTCATGATCAGCGACTCAGTATACCCACCTCAGAAGACCTATTTTACCATCTGATACTTTAACCCATCTCCAAATGAGAAGGAGCTGAGGCGAGGCTTTATGGATCACATGTGCCGTGAGAAGACGTTTGCGCAGCCGTCCCAATCCAATTACCATCTCTTCCAATAATCCCAGCTTATTTTTAAACTCCATGTGGCACTTAAAGCTTTTTCCTCCCTCTTAAATTTGTGAACATATTGTAATCTCATTTGTTTGCATTACGCCATCCACAAGAAAACACTTTGCTATGTGTTGTGTGTTTTGTTTTTAACTGTGAGTCTAATATATTCCAAGGTTTATGGAATATAAGCCTGTAAACTAATTCATATGGGAACTTTGGACTATATTGTGACATATTAAAGTAGTGTCTATACCCCCCCTCCATCCCAGCACTTATTTAGATGTGTACAACAACAACAACAACAACAACAATAATAATAATAATAATAATAATAATAATAATATAGCTCTGTTATATATACTTATATATATATATATATATATATATATATATATATATATATATATATATATATATATATATATATATATATATTAGAGAAGAGAACTGGGTATGACTTGTATATATTTTCTTTCTCTTTTGTGTGTGTGTGTGTGTGGGTGGGTGAGTGTGTGAACTGTTCCTTGTGACTGCAGCACCTCTGATTAAATAAAACATGTCTAGTCTCATAGTCTTATCACATTAGTCTTAGTAAGTCACTTATTGTTAGAGGATTCCATCACAAAGTTTTCCCAATGGCTCATGTTTCATTGACCACAGCTACATTAGAACATATAAAAATGGGTGACAAATTAAAGGGGAAAAGAAGAACGTAAAGTGTGTTAGTATAGTGTTGGGCCAAGGAAATAAAAACAACATAAATTAAATAAGTTGTTGGGCCACTGCAAGCTTCCAGAACAGCTCTAATTTAATACAAGTCTCTGGAAGTGTACTGGAGATATAAACACCATTCTTCTAAAAGATATTCCCTCAACTGGTGTGATGATGATGATGATGATGATGATGATGGAAAGCGCTGTCTAACACATCACTCCAAAATTTTCCACAGGTTAAGATGTGCTGAGTGTGAAGGCCATAGTATATGATTTTCATCCTCATCAGTGAGCCCTCGTGCCATGTGGATGGGGGCGGGGTCTTCCTAGAAGAGGCCACGCCCATCAGGATAGAAATATTCCATCATAGGATAAAGATTTTTGTATTCATTTGCAGGGAAACGTAACTCTAAGAGCACAACTGAAGGCAAACCACACCAACTAAATTAATCATTTCCCCACACAGTTATTTGTTTTTTGTTAAGTTAAGAAATTGCATTTAAATATAAAATATACTAGATATAAAAGCAATATTATAGCTGTTAGTTGTCCCAAATGTGGACTTGTGCATTGACCTCCAAGACTTTCATTCTGTTTTAATAGCCTCGGAGCAGATAAATCACATTTGTCATTATCAACACAATCAATCTTCTCCTGGCTCCAAAGGTTATAAGTAATAGACCTTACATTGTGTAATTGAATAATTAATATGTTAACCTTATTAAGAAATGAATGGAAGGACAAATTTGCTTTGCCTTTTCTAAACCTGCCACTAATGACCAATGAGAACTCTCGAGGTAATTATATTCATCATAATTAGTGCATAGTAATGAGCGATTAGCATGCAGTAGCGGATAAAAGGAGCGCTTCGCTCCTAATTGCCGAACATGAGCTGCGACTCATAACCTCCATTGACTTTAATTGTCCATAATTGGCCCCATTTATGCGAGTGATTAATTTCATTAGTCAATGTTGAACGTTCCATTTTTTTGTGAGCGTGAAGGGGAATTTTTTCAACATTTCAGGAGTAATGAAATATTTGGTGTGTATTTTGTATATATAAAAATTTGCAGCCATATAGTCACTTTATATTAACCTACTGGTCTAGTAAATGATACTAATAGACTGTCAGTGACTCTTAAATACACCTTTTATTCTGTGCATATTTAAATGTCAATGCCTTTACTGTATGCATAATTCCTTTTTTTTTGGTAAAATTGTATATTTTTGTAAAATTGTTACAGTGTTTCAGCTCCATGATTACAGCTCCATGGTGCTATTTGAGCACATTTGTACCTGTGTGAAAAGGATTCTGAGCTTTAAACTTGTAAAAAATTATAAAATAGACAGAAAAATCCTCATAACATCTAATAACAGCACATAACTGTATATTAACATAGTAACTTATCATAAGGATCTGATTTTTAATTTTAGCATAAAAATTCAACAATTAAATTATGAGTTTGTAGATGGTGATGTATGGCGTACCTATTTCAAAATTGTTTTCATATATGTCATGTTATACTTCCATATACAGGTAATTCATTAGCCATAAGCCATATGCTATACACTCCATATATGGCAATATTGTATCAGATATCCATATTACTAGCTAATCAAGGATGAGGTCAGGCTTCCTTTACATATTAGCTATCTACACACCAAAACACTGAGGATGAAAGCAAGAGTGTCTTTCCTCTCCCTCTCTGACATATTGGGTTCATCCTCCTCTAATCAATGCATTGATTGCTGATGAAACAGCGCAGTGATCAATAAGCTCTTAATGTGAGTTTGCTGCCCAATCAGGAGCTCTTTAAATCAGGAGGAACTCTTCAATGGAATATCTGTTTGCTTTCATGCTTGTCATCTTGCATTCGTTCACACATTGCTCTCCATTTACGCCAATATGGATTAGCTGCATACAGCTAATCTGTAGTAGTAATAATTCATAATTTCAACAAGATTCAAGACCTATGCAAGCTTTCTTGTACAAAGGAATTCTTATTTTGCACATGCTGCAGTTGATAACAAATAAGAAGATGAATTATAACAAATAAAATAACTTAAGTCTACACAGAGACTGTAGAGACGTGTGTGAGGTATTTGTGCAACATTGGAATATCATTCATTCACTCATCTTCAGTAAGCTCTTTATCCTGCTCAGGATCATGGTGGATCTAGCCCAGGAACAACGGATGTGAGGCAGGAATACACCCAGGATGGGATGCTAGTCCGTCATAGAGCATCGTGAACACACTCATTCACACCTAGGGGTGATTTATCTTAGCCAATCCAAATACTAGGACGTTTTGGGAGGTCGGAGGAAACCAGAGAACCCTGAGGAAACCGGAGAACCCTGAGGAAACCGGAGAACCCTGAGGAAACCAGAGAACCCTGAGGAAACCCACACAGACATGGAAAAAAATGGGAAACTCCACACTTAAAGAAAGCTAAGATCAGGTTTGAACCCGGAGACCCTGGTGCTGCACCATCATACCACCAACATTGGAATACAGTAGCAATATAGCATACACAATATATAGTAAATCTATAAAAATCATTTTTTAATATTTTGTGCCTGCATGTACAAATGGGTATACATTTAAATCATTATGACTCATCACAGGATGCAAACATTTTTTCTAGTGCAGTGTGTGTGTGTACTGAATAAAGCAAATTGTACCAAATTACTGTGAAAGTAGTCCTACTCGAATTGATGGCATATTTTCTTGATGTCAAAGCGACAGTGAAGCTCTAAGAGGTTATTATTCTTCACCTTGTAATTTCAGTCAGTTTCCTTCCTACCTGTCTTTTCATTCGATTTGTTGAGAACTGGTTCTGCTACTCCATTTGGCATTAGCATTATTCGCTGCCATGGACTAGTCTTACTCTACGCGCATATGTGTGTGTGTGTGTGTGTGTGTGTAAGCGTCACGGCTGAAGGTAGGGGAGCAGCCCCATTGATTAGGATGATAATGAGGAGGTTAATGGAAGGAGAGGAGAGGGAAAAATCGCACCTGGGATAATTACAGTACAGCCTCACCGGGGGGCTGCAGCCAAAACTCCATATGGGCTTCTTCACTGCTGCGAGCATAACAGCCTTTAAGTACAGGTTACTGCATGTGTGTGTGTGTGTGAGTGTGTGTGATTTTTTGACTGTGTAGGTGTTTTAAGATAGATAATGGTAATTTACACATGGACATTCAGAGGACTGTTTAGTTAAGAATAGAATTACAGCATGGGTGTGTGTCAGTGCCGCTGTGTGGATATGTGTGTGTGTGTGTATTGGTGTATTCATGTGTATATATCTACATGATTATACCAGCAAAGTAAGTGTTTATCTGAAGGGTTACTAAGCCTAAATATCCTACTAAACCTGCAGCTCTTAAGAAAGTGAGATGTTTGTTTCATAAATTCAGAAACATGAACAAATTGGAACCAAGAGGTACCACATCCAGTTCATTTCCACCAACCTGAGAGACAAGGTGAAACATTCACAGTGATGACAGTAAAAATGACTGCCTGATAATCATGACACAAACAATAAAATGTATTAAAACCTTTTTTATCTCTGTTTTGGACCTATGTGCATGTGAGCTACAAAGTGAGGAAAGAGCATTGATGCTGCTTTGTTTATTGTTGATGGTGTGAGCGGCCATGTTGATGTGATGTCATGTGGTGAACTTGAGATTGACGACACTTTCCTGGCTTTCCCAGTAGGAATTCCAAGTTGACGGGGCATTTTCTTTCTTTTTTTTTTTTTCCTAGTCGAGTTACGAGTTTCATTCGAACGTAGCATAACAATAGGACCAATTGGACTGTTGACCATGGGCTTCTAAGACCAAGGGCCTTGAGTTCTAGCCTGTTTTTCTCTCCATAATGATAGACTTACAGGGACCAGTTTATTATTTTTAAACCAATAAACATAACTGGTGTATACATCATTCAAAAAATAACACTGTCTCTTATTAGTTTTTTTTTGTCTAGTGCAGTGCAAACATGCATCTAGACATGTACTCGTTAGCTAAGGATACATTTGTGTAATGCCTGGCAAAATTTTAAAATGAAGCCAAAGTTGGGTTGAGGGTGCGGATAAAACGCTTACTGAAGCTGAATAAATGAATAATAAAAAAAAGAAATCTGTGAGATATTTACATATTTTAATCTCAACCCAATTTGATAGAAAAAAAAACCCTCGACTCATAATTTAATTTTGTACTTTTAATCATTTTAAATCTCATTTACTCACAATAGTGATCCCCAAGGTTCTACTATAAGGGATATTGAGTTTTAAGGATACATTATATTCATATTTCCCAGTGAGATATGTCATAAAGGTACAAGACAATGGTTCCGTTTAGCTCCTTTTTGAGATTATACAAACAGAAAACAAAAGTTCCTCATCACCCATCATTCATTATCCATTTTAAGGAAAGAAACTTAACCATTTGTGCAGGTCGAAAAATAAAAAAAGACAAAATGTTGCTTTTGACTTGACAACCAGCACCAAGAGCCAGTATTCTGAGTGATTTATTCTAATGAAAAAATAAGGTTTCTCGAAGGCTTTTTGATTGGTTGGTTAATAGTTCTAGTTTCTTAAGGGATTCTATATATTTGGAGTCACTTCTGAAAGGTAACTCTGTGTTGTAAGGTTCTAGAAAGAAACTTTAAGGATTTCCCTTTAGGGATGAACTGAATAATCTTTGAGGGAGCTAGAGGGAATGTTAGAGGGAACAAGTGGGGCCACAATTCAGGGTGCCATTAGTTCCTGTTTATGCTGGTCCTACAGAACATTAAAGGATTTCACTAGAGAAACGAACCAACCACCCCTATGGTTTTTAGCTAGATGGAACTTTTTTTCCCCCTTTTTCAGTGTAGACACATTTCAGAGTACCATTAAGTCCTTTTGGTGCCGATCCTGAGCAGGAACCTATGGTACTGAACCAGAGAGCCAGTAGGAAAAACAGTTCAGGTTCAGTTCAGGTGCTGAAAGTTTCTGTACTGTATTTGAAACAGTTTTAACAGATCTGGCTTGCCAGTTTTGTGGGAACCAACTGTTTTTCCCCTGGTCCCCACAAAAAATAGGCTAAATATTTCCTTTTGCTTACTGAGGTTAAGGTTAGGATTAAATTTAGGTGTAGGCATCACATTAATGAGTTACAGTAATCATTATGTTAATGGCAGGTCCTCACAAAGACAGAAACGTGTGTGTGTGTGTGTGTGTGTCATTTCAACCATATACAGCTGGTACAGAACACAGTGAAAAGAATCAACTTTCCTCCAGGACGGTGGTGCTACATAAAACAACACAGAGCTACATGAGACTACACAGAACTAACTAAAGACTACACAGACCTACACAGGACTACATAAAGTGCATGTGTGCCACGTGTACAAACAGCGCAAGACAGTACAATGCAAAACAGCAAAAATACAGGTGGTCAGTGTAGTATTTTGATTACAGTATTTTAGAAGCAATTTAAGAAAGAAATGAGCAAAAATTGCAAATTCTGTGTGTGTGTGTGTGTGTGTGTGTGTGTGTGTGTGTGTGTTTTGCTGTGTTTCTGTACTTAAATTTTCTTACAAAAAAAAAGCACCCTAAAGTGTCACCTTAGAACCCTAAAGTGTGTAACTCTAGGGGAATCTTTAAAGGATCTATGTAAAATCCTATAACAAAGAGTTTCAAATTTAAAAAAAAAAGGTTCCAGTTAGAATCATGTCAGAAACTAGAACCTTAAAGATTTTTAAACGAGTGTGCAGTGGAAAAAGAGCGTCACTTTTCTTCATAGAGTTTTGGTCCATGAAGCTCATTGAGGCTCTTCTGTTTAGCATCCGGCACCGGTGGCGATTTGAACGAGGCTGAATTGGATGGCATCTCCGATGGGATGTGTGTGTATGTGTGTGTGTGTATGTGTGTGTATGTGTGTTTACTCTCTCTGGACCACACTTGGCTGGGACTTGGCGTGAGACGCAGCAAGTTGCCAGATCTCCTACTGTGAATATCAACAAGACAGAGAGGAGGGGGATAATAGGCCGGCAATCTTCATCTGCTCCCTGTAGCTTCTCGCGGTGGAAAGGGGAGGGAGGTGAAAAACAAGGAGGGGCTCGCTGATGGTAAAGGAAGTCATAAAAACAGCAAACTGCTCTGAAAAGGAACCTGTGTGTATATGTGTGTGTGCCTGTGTGTGGTCATTCCTGCCTGAATAACTGTGTATGCATGCATGTTTGTGTGAACGCACAATGTCTGACTCAACGTTTGTGTAAGTCTGCATATTGGCTCTGTGAAATGAATTTTCCTCTATGAGTGTTCACACACACACACACACACACACACACACCTGACTGGCACGTGAGGAAGACAGGAAGTTTGTGACACAAGCTAATACACAACAAATCACAAAAGTGCTGCTTTTGGAACAGTGTTATTTTTGAACATGTGCATTTAATTCAGGAAAGTGTGAAAATAACTGACTCAGGATCAGCGTTCCTCCTGTAGTTTTTTGCCTCATGCTGATGTTATTCCTTTCCCTCCATGTGTGTGTGTCTGTGTGTTTTACAAAGCGAATGAGACGGCGTGCGCTGCTTTTTCAAATGTGGCTCCACATATCTTTCCTTCCTCTTTTCTCCTTCCAGACAGTGGTGGATTCAAACCGCCAAAAACACCACATCCACCTAATGTGTGTTTCTGCTTTTTTAAAAGAACAAATAAAAATGAAAAGTTCGAGTTTTCAGTGTGTGGACTGAGTGTGTAAAGGTTTTAAAATGTTCACTTTGTCTCTCTGACACTCACTCGACTGTGTGTCAATGAACAGTAGCTTCCTGTGAAATTTCGGTTGGTTAAGCAAATGATAATAACGTCATATCATCATTACACACACACACACACACACACGCGCGCACACACACACACACACTGAAAACCGAAAGAGATTTCAAAACTCAAAATGTTCCCGGAAGCACAGAATTACAAATATGCAAGCTTTTAAGACAGAGCTGTCATATTCTGTTGCATGAAAACTCATTCGAATCTAAAATATCACTCTCTCGTTCACCTCTCTCTCTCTCTCTCTCCAGACCTCTCTCTCCAGACTTCTCTCTCCTACCCCTGGGGGCAGACCAGTATTTCCCACAAGGCTGTGTTCGGTCTTGTCCCTCTAACATTGAACTATCAAACACAGTAACACCATGTCTGACTTACAGGTTTTTGTGGAGACCAAAAGTGTCCAGTGTCCTCACAATCACACAGTCCTCACAAAAACTACAGTGTTATTAAAGAAAAATTAAAATACCTAAAATATTTCCCTTTGGTTACTGAGGTTAAGATGTGGTTAGATTCAGGTGTAGTTAGATTCAGTTGTGGTTAGATTCAGGTGTAGGCCTCGTGTTAATTGGCTACAGTAATCAGTATGTCAATGGCAGGTCCTCATAAAGATAAAACATCTGAATTTGTGTTTTTGTATGTGTGTGTTTTACTGTCTTTGTAAAAATTATATTGATATTTTACTGTTTTAATACCAGTTTTATTTAAAAAGCAATTGTAAAATTTGTAATCTTATTATAACATTTTGTAGCATAATATTTTGAAATGATGAATGTTTGCATGACAAGGAGAAGAAAACAACCTTAACATAAGCAATTCGTCCAAATTTATTAAGTCGTTAAAAAAAAGTACAAATGCTAATCCCTCACTTAACCCTAATCCTAAATTCATACTAGCTAGTAACAAGTGACCGCCAGCTTTTCATTTTCTATGTCCGTATATGACACGGATCCCGCGGTGGTCCGATTTTTCTTCAATTCCCCACTCACAACTTTACTTCCTACCTCCTTAGTTTGTATTTACTTTTTGATGCTCAACAATGGAAGAAAAACGTCCATGGCTATTTGAAACTTTTTGAATGTTTGCTAATTCTGTGCTAAAAACTCAACCCTGTTATTAATTTAAGAGCAAAATGCCTCCATCGTCAATAAAGAAACATTGAAGAAATTGACATTTTGTTGTCTGAATGTGTATTAACACATTGTGTATGTGTATTAACACATTTTTAACAGGTAAATTCATTTTTTGTTTTGCTTTTAAGTTTTATTACAAGCACTATAAGGATTAAGTGGCATCCAAATCGCTGAACGACCCATGCAACTATTTTTACATGAAGTTCATATCAATTGTGTGAATTGTTATGAAACTGTGAGACAATGTTGTTGTAGACATAGAAGTTAGCACCTAAGTCATTGTGTGTGTGTGTGTGTGTCTGTGTGTCTGTGTCTGTGTGTATGTGTGTGTTGCCCTCCCCTGACAAATATCTCCTGCCCTCAGTCCTCAGAAATAAAACACCAGATGTGTTTGAACTCCGGTGAGATATTTATGGTGGGTGAGCAGCATCTTAGTGTGTGTGTGTGTGTGTGTGTTTGTCTGCCTTTCTTCTTTTTTGTTCTCTCTCTGTGGTTGACTCTTTGTTAAGCCTCCTGGCTAGTTTTTTCCTCTCTTTCTATATATTACCGTGGTTCCAGTAATCATGTAGCATGTTTGCAAAAGAGGATTTGTGTAGTCCGAGTTGACGGCTGAGAATTCATGCTGTGGGTGCACAGCATTTAACATATAATTTTAAGTTTTGCTTTCTTACAAATATATAAACACTATCATTGTTTTTTGATGGCCAGGATTTCTTCAAGATGTGTGTGGGGGTTTTTTTTTGGTTGATTTTAGACTTTTGACTTGACTTCGCTCACTCGCTAAGTGACGTGTATTGGAATAATTCCTCCCTCTCGCCTCAGTGGTGAACAAACGGAGGAGCTGCTACTCCAAATATCATCCGTCAATGCCATAAAGAGTGATGTGGATTTGATTTAGACAAGCCAGATGCCATTTTAGTGCCTCTGTGCTACGTTTTTATCCCTGGCTTTAAGCTAACTATGATTGTACTTCATCAAAGTCTAATCAAAAGAACACCATGTGTACACAATCCAGAGAGGACTAGAAAGGAAACAGATACATATTTATTGTACGTGATCAGAGTATCATTTCTGGATCATATGAACCTACAGATAAACATTTATATTTGAAGAGGCTAAGAATACATATAGAAGTTATGAAACTTTATATCTATGTAGGGGAATATCAGGGCTGTTACTAGCTTTGGGAGTTTGTTAAATGATATTCATAACCAATGTACTGGTGTTGTATTGATCATGGAAACACAGGTCATTTAATATCGTCAGTCAACTGTCGGTTTAGCAGTAATGATCGAGAAGATGATAAGCTGTAACACAGACATCAGAGCGTGATAGTGCGTCTCGAATCTGAGCACATTCAGCTGTACTCGGAGCTCAGGGTGAAAAATTAATACTGAAATTGTGCACATTGGTATTCAGACTTCAGGTATAACTATAGACTTATACGCTACTCAGACAGTTGCGAAGGGAGGAGTTTGCCGAACATAGAGGCGTGTCTACATTTTGCACGATTCTGAACTTTCTTGAACTTACACCCGTTTTCTTGGACAATATCGGCTCAGGTGAGGAGCAATATTAAGTCCAGCGCCACTGTCTGACAGTTTGATGTAATCACAGATTACAATGTATCACGCTGAAATTTATGCTTTGGGCTGTAAATACACTCAAAAAAAAAACTGGAATGCCATGAAGGCCCATATCAAATACATCAATAGGACACTAGTAATTAATCAGATAATAGTATCATCCCTTCAAAGTCCACAGAAAAGTTTATTTTTCAGCAGAGAGGACATCAGAAAAGATGTATCTCTATCAGAGACATGGCTCATCTTCAAGAAGGAATTTATGTATGGATAAAATGATGAATTAACTGGAAATGAGCTGTAAGTGTAGCAGATGAGTGCTCAGTCAGCTTTTCCTTCAATCTATGGTTGTGCTTCTTTATAGGAGAGCGCATTGAATTAACACAAATATATTTTTTAAAATACCAAATTAAATGCGAACTTAAGTTGCCTATTCATTGTCTTGTGACTTGTCCTTAACAGACAAAATGTTCCTTCACAAATAAGCAGATAATGATTCACTTTCTCTGCTGGCTTTTAAACATGAGTTAGCAAGCTAACAGATGCAATGCTAGAAATTAGCCAGCTAGCTTGGTGCATAGAGGAACAACATTGACTCATAGCATGTATTAGCTAATTACCAGCTGCTGAACACATAATCTGACTACGCAAGTGAATCAACTGCCCAGCTAACATTATGAAAACGTTCAGTAAGTATTCGACAAGTTCTGAGAAGGTTAGGTTGTAAAGTTCCCAAAATAAACATTCCAAAAACATCTGCTGTAATAATAGTTTGCGTCACAATGTTATTAGGAAATGTTATAACATTTCCCAGTTATGCAAAAACAAACATTTTGGAAATGTTACTGTTGCACATAATGTTCCTACGACTAGTAAAATTATAATACAAATGCATATGTTGAACAAAAATGCTCAGAACACTCAGAAAGCTTTACAGAGCAAAAAGCATAGAACGGTAACATTCAGAAAATAACTTAAATGTGTTAAAAAGGTGGATTTATGAGAATAAGAGCCTACAGAAAATGCAAAAAAAATTCGAATGTTCCTAAATGTTCTGTGTTTAAACAAAAATTAAATGGCAGCACGGGTGAAAGTCTTTTGGAGAGTGCAATTTGGTGCCTTGCCCCATAAATCAATACATTATTGACGCATGATTTTTTTTGCTAGCAGATAGAAGATAGCGTGTTTGTGCTGTATTGTTAAGAACAGTAGTATACTTTGATAGCTTGTCCATCAAGTAAGCCACACCCCTAGTTCATGATGATGTCATGGCAAATGACTTAAAGTCTAACATCAACTCATAGCTTGTTTTTAGGATATACACTGGAAGTATAGGAAATATATGGAAATATAGACTCGCACATGATCGTGCTATGTGATAAAATTATAATCAGATCATGTTTTTTGTTACATTTTTCAAACATTTCAGTAGTGTTGCACTTTAAGAAGAAGTCCAGAGTGGTGGTAGATTATTCTTCATTATACTACAGGCTAGCTGTGGTCCGTGGTTTTGGGATTTCTAATTCCACGGTTAGACCGCTGATCTTTTCCTTCGTACTCTTCGTACTCTAGGCTGTTCTTTATCCGCCTTGCAAATCTCGTTTCTCCATAAATACGTAAACAGCATTTCAGAGATAAACACAGGTTTGTGTGTGACGCGCTCACACACTCCAGCTAGAGCATGCTGGGAAAGTGTGTGCAAGAAAAAGAGAAAGAGAAAGCTGTGGACAGATGACTCTCTCACACTTCAGTGGCACTTTTTTTTTTTTTTGTACGAGCTCCAAACGTTAGCTTGATCTCTTTGACGCCGGCCAGCTCCAGCTGAGAGATTGCAAAAACAAACACGCCCCACTGATATCGAGTGATGTGGCAGCATCCGTGTCACGACCACAATGAGACACACAGAGTGGGGTAAAAAGCGTGTGTGTGTGTGTGTGTGTGTGTGTGTGTGTGTTGGAGAACAATAGTTCCACTCTGATCTCTTAATTAATGGAGAGCTTTCTCTGCCAGGCCAGGTACTGCATTTTAATGCCGCTCATCTCTCACACAACAGCACTCGCCAAAAGGCACCTTGTGACACCAGAAACTATTTTTCCTCTTTTAGTCTTGGCCATTTGAGTAATTAGACGTTTTTTTCCTCCAAAATTTTATGGCAGAATTTAATTGATTACTGTTTTTGGTTATTTTTATTTCTTTTTAATTGCATGAAAACAATGTTTAGCTTATGTCTCCTTGATGTAATTCTTTTTTTTTTTTAAATTATAAAAATAATTCGACTGTTTTATTATTTTATTTTATTATTTTTTGGCGGGGGAGGGTCGGGGTATAGTTACAGATTTTGAGTCTTGCAGCTGTTTACAGTAGGAATGGAGCCATATTATAAAGATATTACATCATATATACATCATAATTGATGCAATAAACAATACATGATATGTATTGTTAATATTTAGGTTTAACATCCTGCCAACAAAACAGTAGTGCTGAATTTAAAAAATAAGAACCTGTGTAAACTGAGATTGATTATTTAATGTCTATTAAAATGAATTAACAAGGAAATGGAAGGGGAAAATCTGTACAAATTCAGTCCAAAAAAATAATTAGCATCCATAAGCTTCTTTCAAAGTCTGTTCATTTCATCATTATTTTTAAGATATTCTTAAAAGAATGTTATGAAGGATATCACAATACTCCTGATATCTCAGTAAAGTGTATCATGACATATTCTATCACAATATTGATGTTATATATTATATATATATATATATACATATATATATATATATATATATATATATATATATATATGTCAACACAATGCCCAGTCCTAGTGTGGAGTTGAAATCACAAGGGATGAACTTAAGATTGTCTAGATTAGAGTTTTATACAAAATAAAATCACATTCGGATACACACTTTGGTTTAATTCCAGATTGTGGTGTAAAGTTTCCTACTCTTAGGCCTAAGTGTCACTTTATAATCAGTGTGTTAATTGCAGCTCTTTGAGATTCTTTACATTCTGAGTGTGAAGCACACTGAATCACGTTGCTATACACATCTGTAGAATTAACACACTGATGAAAGAACGTACACATCATTGCCCTCGCTGCAACACCAGCTTTCATCATCCTGAAACTCCAGCATTATTTACACAATGCAAAGACTTCAAGCCTCCTCCCCAAGCACACAACCTTCAAACGCAACTTATTAAACCCCTTCCAAATGTCCCTCTCTTTCTGAGTGTTTGCAAGTGTGATCCAACTGTTTGTAATTCTCTCCGCAGCGCGGCTCTTTAGCGGAAGCTACGTGTTGAATGCGGGGACACCAAAAAAAAAAAAAAAAAAGCGCTCTTTATGAGAGAGAGAGAGAGACAGAGAGAGAGAGAGAGAGAGAGAGAGAGAGAGAGAGAGAGAGAGAGAGAGATGATCTATAGTGTCCATGGCTATTGCTTAGGCTATTCAATTATGCGCTCAAACGCCCCTTATTTATTTATTTATTTATTGTTGGAACGATCAATTATCGGACGGTCGGTGATGATAGTGAATGATGGGCGTGCGCGCTCCCGCTTTGTATAGATGACGCGACGAGAGCGCGCATCCAGAGTTACTGCTCGCTCTCACTTTGCTTGCGACCGGTGAGAAATAAATAAATAAATAAATAAATAAATGTGAAAATGCGCATTGATAGTTTCATAAATAAATAAATAAATAAATAAATAAATAAATAAAAATACTTTTTTACATACGTAAATTAAATATGTTTACATCATATTTAAGTGAGCAATATTTTTTTTTTTTAACTCACTTCAAAAATAGTTCTACACACACATGGATCCCTCGACGACACGAGTTGGAAGCCAGTGTTTTGTTTTTACTCGCCACCCTCATCACCCTCATCCACCCACCCACACACACACACACACACCTGCAACTCAGCCCCAGCCTGGGGTCCACATTTCTTTTCACGAGCTCGGGAATTTCATTGAGAATGTCTCGCGCTCGGCGGAGCTGCAAGTCGGAGCGTTTCCGTGAGCGCAGCATCGGAGGGATGCATGAGAGATGGGTTCATCTCCACACTCATCCTGGCTTTTGTGAGAAGAAAAAATAAAAATAAGCGAGAATAATAAGTTTTACAGCCAAGTCACACACCCTCATGATGTTTAGAAAATACTGAAAGCATGATAATACGCACAACATTCTTGCTTTTTTAAATTATTATTATTATTTATTATTATTTAATTACTTGAACCGTATGTTTATGTTACAGATAACTATTTTAAGCATTTTAACCCATTTGATGAGTGTTGATGAGTCTAAATTAAACATAATAATAATCTGCAATATATATAAAAGTGAAATGACCTTAAAGCAGCCTAATCAGGGGTGTGTTAAGGGTAAGCAGGATATTGATTTCTGCTCTGTGCGTCAGCTTGCGCCAAACAAAAAGTCCGTCTGTTTCCGCAGCTTCTCCCCCTGTGTCTTTATTCCTCTTTTCTTTCATTAATAAGTAAAAAAGAGACGCCTTCAGTACAGAGAGCTGACTCTCTGGAAGACCTGCTCCATCTCGCCCCGCAGCACCTCGTTAAATATTCAGAGAAAAATAATGGCATCCCAGGCATCACCTATAGTAACATTATTATCTTCATTTCTCAAAATCAGCCGGACTGATGGCTTCGTTTGTCTTGTCCTGGACATAAATCACCCGCTGTACAGCCACCTCTCATCCCTAAAACTCTTCCTGCATTAATGCAATCAATCCTGTGCCCCAGACTCATCATCATCATCATCATCATTATTATTATTATTATTATTATTATTATTATTATTATTTCTTAGAGCTTCTCTGCGCTCTTTAAGAGTGCACATAAAATAAGATGCGCCCTGATATTTCAAATAATCCTAATTATTTTCATTTAGATATATAACCTAGATCTGAATAGGTGTCATTTGAATTTGTCGGGTTGAACATCTGGATATAAAAGCCGGAAACTAGACTTTTCAAATCAAACAAACATAAACAGATTGACAAAAAAATATATATATTAATTTTTAAAAATTTGGTAATAAAACTATCCAAATCAGGTGCTTGTTTACAGAGATTTAAACATTTCTTTCTGTCGCGAAAAAACAAAGCTAAGTAAAATAAGGGTTTTGGATCACAGGAGGCATTTTTAGGGGAAATAAAGTAGGATAATTAATAATGGCAACACATTTGATTTTTTTTTTTTTTTTTTTTTGCACTGAAACCATTTCACCTTCGCTCTCTGTGACATTAAATAAGCGGCTCGCTGTTGCATCAGAGACTCTCCGGGCACGGGTTGAAAGAAAAACCGATTTAAAAGAAAAAAAAAAAGCTTTCTGATATCATTTTGCCCTAGATGGCACGCATTCAAACAGTTGTGGAGAAGCGCACAAGCACAAGGTACAGACGCGAGGCACTGTGTGTGTGTGTGTGTGTGTGAGAGAGAGAGAGAGAGAGAGAGAGAGAGAGGTGGAGAGTCGGGGGAGCGCACGACACAGAGAGAGAGAGAGAGAGAGAGAGAGAGAGAGAGCTGCGTATGATGGAGCACAGCACTGACCAATCAGACAGCAGATGGGCCGGGCTCATGATTTCTCACAGTCCCTACAAGGGCCCTTAAAGTTTGTTTGTTGGCTGAACGCGACGCGTGATGAAAACGCGTTACTCATCCCCGCTCGACGATAATCGACCCGGTCTGATTTGAGGATATTCGACACGATCTCCGGACTCCCGACACCGTGACGCACGCAAACCCATTTACCGACCTACTGTTTTTTTTTTTCCCTCTCTCTCTCTCTCTCTCTCTCTCTCTCTCTCTCTCTCTCTCACTCCGCGCCTTGAGGATCAAGCGAGTTTAGGTACAAGCGGCGAGTTCATGCACCAGGACTGTATGCTGATTTAGAAAGGAGGAGAAAACGTGAGAAATTAAAGCTAAAGCAAGAGAAAAAAAGGAGCGCGGATGTGTTGCTGCTGCTTTGCTGTCGCCGCACGGGACACTTGAACTGAAGTGAAACTTGAACGCGTGCGCAAACCCGAGCGCCAGAAGACGCAACTTGTTTGCTACACATGCGCCAGAAATTGACATTCCTGCAGTGTTGAGATAAAGCTTTTAACGTGTTCACCAGCTGGTTACTTCAAAAAAAAAAAAAAAAAAAAAAAAAAAAAGGGTTAAACTGCATCTGAAGAGAGTTGGGGCAAAAAAGAGAGAGAGAGAGAGAGAGAGAGAGAAATCCAGCCTTTCTTCCACACTCGAATCGACTCATTGGGTGGGAGCAGCCGGAGAGACAAGAGTCCCCAGCAAATCAGCGGCTAATTGATTAAAGAGACTTCATTTGAATAGGGGGAGGCTGGCGAGGTGCCAA
This sequence comes from Pangasianodon gigas, assembly GCA_022758105.1. NCBI lineage: Eukaryota > Metazoa > Chordata > Actinopteri > Siluriformes > Pangasiidae > Pangasianodon > Pangasianodon gigas. The sequence continues at coordinate 3,761,082 of CM040478.1, read as the reverse complement.
TCGCCTTTCAAACACACCCATCCCTCCCCCTCTATCCCCCCACCCCTCTCTCTCTCCCTCTCTCTCTCCCTCTCTCTCTCTCTCCCTCTCCCCTTCTCTCTCTCCCCCTTTCCTTCTCCGTATGATTAATTGTGAGGCATTATTGATAATCATAACGGGACACATGCGCGCTGGATGGGCTCCGTGGCCGTGATTTCTGGGAAGTTTTTTGGAGCGATTGTTTTTTGAGTGGCCCATGCGTGAGACAGCATGTCGCGGAGGAAGCAAGCGAAGCCGCAGCATTTCCAGTCCGAGCCGCAGCCGGCAGTGAGCGAGCACGATGGTGAGTCCCGGAGATGCCAAGCTTTCCAAGCTCTCCAAAACTACTAATCCCTAATCTCTCCCTTTCTTCCTCTACATTTGTTTTTTTTTTTTTTTCCTTCTCCGCACTCTGAGCGCACTTTCTTTCTCTAGCTTTCACAGTAGGAATAGATAGAAAGGATGTTTAAAGAAGAGGAAGCGTTCTGAACTCAAAAACTGCTTTATTCGAGCATCTCTATGTCTATGTGTACATAAGAGCTTTATTATAGCCTGTATATTCTATTTTCTTAATAGACTTGATTTGTAAAAACTCTCAAAAAGTTTAAAGCAGGCTTCTTCATAAGTACTCATAAACAGCCAAAAAGTTTTTTTTTTTTTTAATTTATTTTTTTTTATTATTATAACATTTTCATCCAGTCGAATAGTGTGTTTTATTATGTAATATGTGATACTAACTATATTCTGTTGTTTATGAGGATATCAGAATGGCTATGCGTTTTAAATAAATATATTAAAAAAAAAAAGACAAGCCTTAACTTTTCCATCTTCACCCTCGCTTGTATTTTAACATAAAAAGTTGCGACGTTTTGTTTCCAGAATAAAGATTTTACTAAGTCAGTGCTGAGAACGGTTTTCTTTCTTTCCATCTTCACGCACCGGTTAGAGGTACATTTCCCCGTTTTGTTACAACCCCCAGACGTTTGGAGTCTTTTTTCTTTCCCTCTCTCATCCTCCGTTCCGCGCTCGTGGAGCACTCAATGCGACCAGCACTGCGGAAACTCATACACGCGTTTCTCTTTTCTTTTTTTTTTTCATGTTGTTGTTTTTTACGACTTGACTTTAGGCCTAATTTTGTCACAAACTTCCTCGTGAGTCACTTATTTATTAGTTTCATTAGTTTCATTCCTCCTCGTGTGTGCACACGGTCCAAAATGCAAAGTGAACAATTTTGCCTATTTTTTTTTTATTTTTTTGATCGATTTTAAATGCAGAAAACGTCAAAAGTACAACATTTTTAAAGCAGACTGTTCAGATTTGTTCACGAGATTTTTGACACTACATCCTAAAAGATGTGGTTCTGATTATTTTGACTTTATTGTCAAGTATGTACACTTTATACCTTAAAGATATCAGTAAAGGTTTTGATTATTACTTTTTTGTTGTACAGACTGTAAGATTGTTGCCTATTTTTTATTTTTTTTTTCTAGATTTCATCTCAGGATGTAGAGTGTCTGGAAAAATCAAAAAAAAAAAAAAAATCAGAAGCACACAAAAATGCCAGGCTGAAATAAAGTCTTACTTTGTGCAATTTTCTCGGCAAGACTTTAAAAAACGCGCTTTTTGCGTATTAAAATGTGCGTAAAGTCGCGTGCAGACAGGGTCAGGGCTTTTCCAGTGTATTTACTGGGAATGTAGGACACAAGGAGCCTAATCATCAACATGAGACTTACATGCAATACACACACACATGCAAGTGTTCCTTTTAATTATTTTAAGAGACTATTTTGCGATCATTATTATTATTATGATTATTATTATTATTATTATATTTCTTTTGAACTGAGGCAGGTTGTGTCTCCCGCCCCCCCTTTTTTTTTGCAAAGATGATAATAATTAGACTTTCTTGTCTTTAGGATAATCTTAAGTTATTTTAAACTGCGCACTTCAAAGCATGCACGAGGCTCATTTGAGGTCTAAAACAGCGTTTAGTGCGCATTAACATTTCTTCCATAAAGTGGCCTATTTCTGGCTTAAAAGTGTTATCTGCGGAATAGGTCCATCTCTGTCCACTTTTCGGCGTTTGAGATCAGGTTGCGTTTTGCTGATTTTGAAAGGAGGCTTTGATGCGATAAGGGTTTAGTTTCTAGTATCGAAGCTCGAGTAATTTTCTACGCAATTGGGCTTTTTTTATTCGATTTTCCCTATTGCTTCCAAATGGTACGTATGGTGAAATGCCAAAAAAGAAAGAGAGAGAGAGAGAGAGAGAGAGAGAGAGAGAGAGAAAGTTCTCCTACAGGCTGAGGGAAAGTTGAAAAGCTTTTCCTTTGGACACTGTCCTCTTAATGCTCTCAGATGATTTCCTCAAATCTTCCGATATGCCTTTTTTTTTCTCACTTTAAAATAAGACAACTCCGCAGGAAGAAGTGATGCAATTCTTCCTATTTCTGCACCTCCTAAGTTTTATTTTTCTCCGATCCACTTTCTATTATCTGCGCAAACTGCAGTGATAAAGCACAGATTTTTGTATACAGTAAAACATTTTCCATACACATACACATTTATGACACTAGTTGATTCTTTCTTTTTTTTTCTCCATGAAATGAAATGTCTGTTTAGCGCAACATTTATTCCTCTTCTTTTAAAACTAAGTTTAAAGAATTGACAGAGCGCGCGCGCACACACACACACACACACACACATACACACACGCGCACACACACACACACACACACAGAGCGCTTTTCTATGAATATTTTTATTATTAATAATTCACATTTAAGGCTCTCAAAGCATTATTATTATTATTATTATTATTATTATTATTATTATTATTATTATGCAATATTGTAACAGGCTTTACAGAACCAACTTTGCAAGTCGTTTTTTTTTTGTTCGTTTTTTTCAGTGCAAGATGTAGCATCCAAATCTGACGAATTAGTAAAGTAAGAACACATCTTAAGCCCAAGAGATATTTGGGGGTTTGCGTGCGAAGACGAGTCAAAGCTGCAGTTTGTCCAGAATTTCGAGAAAATAACGTCAAGAGCAGAATTGTGCTCCTTTAATTAAATAAAGAAATGAATGGCAACGTTTGTTATTCCGTGTCAGATGACCAAGCAGAGCATTTTGCAAGTCAAAATGCATAACCTGTTGGCTTCCCTGCACATGATGCACCTAATTTTGCTTTACTTAAGCCCACTTACAAACTTCTTTCCATTCCCATTATATAAAACATGCTTTGATAAAGTTTGGGTGGAAAATGGAGGCCTGAGTCTTGTCAGGCCCAGTCATGGAGGCTACACTGAGAACGGTATGGCGGAGAAGTGGAAGGCGAGTTCCCTGTCCCTGTTGGCCCATCACTGAGGGTGGGATGTGAAGCTGTTTTAACCTTTGCCAGCCTCCCTCTGTGATGAGGTGAGGAGAGATCAGGTCACAGCGTGTCCTCGTGTACTGCATCACTGACCCCCAGAGAGCCTGCTTAAAGAGAGCATAGCAGGAACTGCTGCTTTACTGGGAGGGGGGTATGAATGTCGCTGTTTTCCCTTTTCACCCCAGCAAACATACTTCCCACCCAAAGAGAGATTCAGATACGGCAAGAGCTCACCCCGGCTTATAACACCACACACAGAAACAAATAGCACTGAATATACAGGGATTTGGTTGCTTGTCCTTTTTTTTTGCCGTGATTTCTATAGCAGAAGTTTTGGAAGTGGCCTTGAGGGCCCGGCTTTGCTTTGTTAAGTCCCCTCTCACACCCCTCCTGTTTTAAAGCATGTCCCTAATACACAGGCCAAGCAAAGCTGACCAGAGGAGAAGAGCTTTACCCCATCTAGTGTTCATAGAGACGTTTCCTAAAGGCTGAAAAAGAGAGAGGGGGCATGGGAGGGATGGGAGAAGGGTGGGAAGGACAGAGCCAGAGAGAAATGAAGAGGTGAACAGTAAGTCGCTCTTCGAAAGTAGTCTGACGCTGGAAGAAGAGCAAAACAACGTAGGCAATACTGCATTTCTTACTTCTTATTCACTTTTTTTTATTTCTAATCTAGTCTCTCTGTTTCTCGGCTATTTCCTGATTGTCTCGGTTTGCTCAGAGCATGTGTTCGATGGATCTCTGTAGCATGTTGAGAACCCAAATCCACAGCTCTGTGAAGTTGGGCTCTCATTAGAACTAGGGCTTCATTTCAGCTTGAATCCTCACTAATCCTCCACTCGACTCCCATCAAGAACCTGCCGCAAGCTTTTTTCAGAGTATCTCTTCGCTTCTGTAAGCATGCATGGTGAAGTCTATCTGCTGCTTCGTATTGCTCTGAGATAGAACTTAGACAGTAATCAGGATATTCAATCATTTAATTAGAATTTCATTAATTTAGTCAGTGTTTTCTGTTTGTGAATTTTTGTGAGTTGTATAGAAGCAACACATTTGTGTAGAAATCTCTGTAAATGCAGAACACTTTAGAATGATTATTCTAGATATGCTTTTTGTACTAACATTTAAGTGAAAGTTTGGTGATGTCATAGCCATTTTTTAATGCAGTAGAAATGTGATACATATTTTTTTGATGTTTCCAAAAGCCAAAGGCTTTATCCCTATAATGCTGGCATATATAAATCTGCTTATTCAGAAATATATTTCATCAGCTATTTTATCAATGATACATATTTTTTAAAATATAAAAAGCAAGGCAGTGTTTTATGTTTTACACAATTATTATATGTGACAAACTTGGAAATGTATTAGTTTTATGCGAATTTATTTTATTTACTAAATCATCATTGCAACTTGTTGCATAGATTATGCATTCAGAATAAAACCGAAATAAGGAAACCAGCATATTTATTCACAATATTAATATGATTTTCTTTGTACACTGCTCACATTTACTAAACGGTATGTAGGTGCTTTTGAGACTTGCACTTAAAGTAATGCACACAGATTAACTCAAAAGCTTTACCATAAACCATTTGCTATTCCTGTTTAATCTCCTCCCCTCCCCCTTGACTAAATGAAACCCCCTTTTTTCTCCTCATTAGCCACACCTAAACCTTTTCTGTTATAATATTAAAAACTTTTCATCATAAAGTTGACTTTTCCCGTCTGGTGGGCACGGAGGTGGTGTGAGGCACGGCTTTGGTGTCATGGCAACTTTTGCGTTATCTGATGTTCCAGCACAGAGAAACACTGAGGGAGGATAATCCGTGAATTAAAGAGGATCTGTTCTAGAAACTGCCGTGATGAGCGGGCTAGACCCTCGCCCCCTCGGTCCTGCTCCGACGCTCCCATGCTGGGGAACAATGGGGAGCCGTCCTGTCTCCCGGCAGGGCCGGGACACACTTCTGCAGGGGTTTCATTTGCAAATGAATCCCCACACTGATGAAAATGTAGAGGGCAAAGCCTCACAATGAAAGGGATTCATAGAAAATTGCAATTTGTAAATCAACTTGTATGTAAAACAGCAAGATTTTTTTTGAAGGATACAAAGAATGGGTTGGATGAGAAAGAGAGAGAGAGGGAGAAAGATGGAAGTCTGAAGGGAGGCCACAGTCTCATAGGGGGTGAGCACGGGCCAGAAAAGTATCAGAAAAGTATTTCTCACTGCTTTTTTAAAAAATGCGTGTCTTGTTTTAAAAATAAACAAAACCTGTTCGTCATTTTTGTATAAAAAGTAGTTATTTTTAATATTATATTTTTTTTAAATTGCAATTTCACTAGAATCCTGTGTCTCGCTGAGGGCAGTGGTACTTTTTCTGCACTTTAGTTTTTACATTTCTTACATATTCACTCATGAGTTGGCTACATTCAGAAGAATACAGAGAAGCACAAAAGATTGTGTCAGACATCCGCAGCTACACAGTCGTAATCTTTCACTAAACTTAAAACACCGCACACCATGCACTTTTACTAAAATGAAATAATTTATATTTTTGTTGTATTTTTATTGCACTGACTTTCATTTCTAGTAAAACAAGTGAAAGTGCATCCCTGTAAGGGGTGAAGTATGCATTTTTGTAACTTCTCATTCTGGCCTATGTTAGCGTCTTTAGTGGCTTGCAATGAGTACAGCAAGGCGATACCGAATGCCGATGGACTCACTTGTGCCTGTCAGGCCCTGATTGCAGGCTGCCTGGATACAAATTAGTTTAGTGACAGGGATAACCTGTCCAAGAAGCACAGGGCTGGTTGAAAATGAGCAAAGTTGACAGCAAATTGAAAGTCTAATAAGTCCTTCAAATGGTTGACTTGCGCCTAGTGGACATGTAAGCTTTGAGGAGTATGAAATATTGGAAATCAATGTCTCTCTATGAAATTTCATTAGGCCCCAATGTCCTCAGTTCATAGTATTTTATGTTTTGATGGATTGTCTGAAGAAAATGATTACCTAAACTGGTAGGATTGAGGGAATTCAGATACAATTCACACATCTTTTAGAAATCACTTTTCGGCAATATTTTTAAGTGTTATTAATCTCAGTTCTTCATTTGTCCTGTTCCACATAGCTCATCCGTGGAGTAGTCTTTTTTTTTTTTCAAATCAAATGTGCTTGGGCTTTATTATTCCTTTGGTAATTTTTTTTAAACGTATAAACAGGATAAATGTTAAACTGATTAACAGAAGATTAACCACAAAAGAATTGAAGAGATAAAGCTGCTTCTTCAGCTGCAAAACATTTCTAATCACTAATCCCCTTGTTCTCTCTCTCTCTCTCTCTCTCTCTCTCTTTCTCTCTCTCTCCCTCTCTGTGTCCTCCCTCTCTCTTTTCTTTTCAGGGGACACAGAGCCCAGGCTGGACGACCCCCCTTGCAAGGATTCGGGTGCCCATGTCTGTGGCAGATGCTGTGCAGAGTTCTTTGAACTGTCGGATCTTGAACAACACCAGAAGAATTGCACTAAGAATCAATTAGTTCTGATAGTGAATGAGAATCCTGTGTCTCCTTCCGGAACCTTCTCTTCAGGCTCTTCTCCCCATAATCCTGACGAGCAGGTGAATGACACGACTAATAACACAGATCAAGTGGAGTGTGCTGACCTTTTAGACCATAACTCACTGGATAAAGAAGAAGCCATGGATATGGACGTGTCTGCAATCTCTGTTAGCCATGACGATGGAAGTGGACACATGGAGGAAAGCAGCCCCATCGACGGCAGCAGCGAAGGAAGCCATGGCGGTAGGGGTAGTACTGGATCCAATCTGGGCAGCTCTGCTATCTCAGCCTCACTACCTCAGCTTGATAATCTGACAGAACTGGGAAACTTCTCTGTGATGAACAGCAATGTTATTATTGAAAATCTCCAGAGCACCAAAGTGGCGGTGGCCCAGTTCTCTCAGGAGACAAGATCAGCAGGAGGCCAGAGGATTGCAGTGCCAGCTCTTATGGAGCAACTTCTAGCCCTGCAACAGCAGCAGATTCACCAGTTACAGCTAATAGAGCAGATTCGTCATCAAATTCTATTGTTGGCATCCCAGTCTCCTGAGCTACAGGTGCCACCAAATTCCTCCCCTGGGACTCTGGCTTCATCCACCAACCCACTAACCACACTCAGCTCTCACCTGTCCCAGCAGCTAGCAGCTGCAGCAGGGCTAGCACAGAGTCTAGCCAGCCAGTCTGCTAGCATTAGTAGCCTGAAGCAGATAGCTAGTGCAGCACAGCTACCTCAAAGCAAATCTGGAATGAGAGAGACATCTCAGAGTCTGGGAGCACTTGGCACAGCTGTGGTGAATACACAAACATCAGACAAGAGGGCTGGATATGCTGGAAGTCTCCATTCCCAGCTAGGAACCCCTTCACTGGCAAAGTCATCTACACCATCCTTTGGGATTGGAAGTCTGCTGAATCCTGTGGCTAACTCACTTCTACCTCAGCCCCCACCAGGAAATCCAATGTTCTCCAGTGCTCTTCCAAGTGTTGGAACCACAGTGGAGGATCTCAGTTCACTTGCTGCATTAGCCCAGCAAAGGAAAAGCAAGCAACCCAGTGTATCTTCCTTTGAACCTAAGAGCAGCTCAGAGGAGGCATTCTTCAAACATAAGTGCAGGTTTTGTGCCAAGGTGTTTGGGAGTGACAGTGCCTTGCAGATCCATTTGCGTTCGCATACAGGAGAGAGGCCATACAAATGCAACATCTGTGGCAACCGCTTTTCGACTCGTGGCAACTTGAAGGTTCATTTTCAACGTCATAAAGAAAAGTATCCTCACATCCAGATGAACCCGTACCCAGTACCAGAGCATTTGGACAATATTCCAACCAGCACTGGAATTCCATATGGCATGTCAATGGCACCAGAGAAGCCGGTCACTAGTTGGCTAGATAGTAAGCCTGTTTTATCTACTCTGAGCTCATCAGTTGGCATGTTGCTCCCACCCACTATACCAAGCTTACCGCCATTCATCAAGAAAGAGGAAAATCATTCCGTGGCCATTACAAGCCCTTCCCATTCTGCTAAGAGTGACTCAGGTCCAGCAGAACCTTCCACAAAAAGCAGTGATGGAGTGTCAGAAGAAGGTGATGTTGCAACCTTGCCTACCTCAAATGGGAAAACTGAAGAAAGCAGCCAGCCTTCTAGCTTCACAACAAACACAAGCTCTGTGGGAGAGAGCAAGATAGAGTACACTACTTCTAACAGCCCTCCTATGTCTACCAACCCACTGATGCCCCTGATGTCAGAGCAGTTTAAGGCTAAGTTCCCATTTGGAGGACTCCTTGATCCCTTGCAAGGTTCAGAGACTTCGAAACTGCAGCAATTAGTAGAAAATATTGACAGGAAAGTGACAGACCCCAATGAATGTGTCATCTGCCACAGAGTTCTCAGCTGTCAGAGTGCACTGAAAATGCACTATCGTACCCATACTGGGGAACGGCCCTTTAAGTGCAAAATTTGTGGTCGTGCCTTTACCACTAAGGGCAACCTGAAGACCCACTACAGCGTCCATCGCGCCATGCCACCTCTGAGGGTGCAGCACTCTTGTCCCATCTGCCAGAAGAAGTTCACTAATGCTGTTGTCTTGCAGCAGCACATCCGCATGCACATGGGCGGCCAGATTCCCAACACCCCTCTCCATGACAACTACCCAGAGTCTATGGGCTCTGACGCTGGCTCATTTGAAGAGAGAAACTTTGACGACTTAGATAACTTCTCAGATGACAACATGGAGGGAATGGAAGACGGTCCAGATAGCAGTGTTCCAGACACACCCAAATCTGTTGACGCATCCCAGGACAGCCTGTGTTCGTCACCTGTGCCACTGGAGCAATCAGCTGTTGACCATCAGGATAAGAACCCACCCCAGGGGCTGATAGAAGATTCACAGTTAAACAGGGCTAAAATGACAGAAAACGGCTCAGTTGAAGGTGATCACTTCACTAATGATTCCTCCTCACCAGGAGGTGATGTGGAGAGCCAAAGTGCAGGAAGTCCAGCTGCCTCTGAATCTACCTCCTCCATGCAAGCTCCATCACCTTCTAGTGGTGCTCCCCAGCACCGCAAATCCCCCAGTCTGGAGGATCGTCAGCAGAGGGCACTATCACTGGAGCACATAAGTGCAGGCCTCATGCAATCCCATTCCTCAGGTCTAGGGGCTCTTGACCTAACCTCCATGAACCCCTCTAAAGACCCTCTGGGCATGCTTTTCCCCTTTCGTGAGCGAGGCACTTCTAAGAACACGTCATGTGACATTTGTGGAAAGACATTTGCCTGTCAGAGTGCCTTGGACATCCATTACCGAAGCCATACCAAAGAAAGACCTTTCATTTGCACAGCCTGCAACCGGGGCTTCTCCACCAAGGGTAATCTAAAGCAACACATGCTGACCCACCAAATGAGAGATCTGCCTTCCCAGCTCTTTGAGCCCAGCACCAGCCTGGCATCCAGCCCTACCCCATCTCTGCTTTCTGTTGGATCGTTGCCCTCCTTGATTAAGGCTGAAAACGGTTTCCTCCATGCTCCTCAACATGACAGTAAAGACCTTCCCTCAAGCATGGTGACCTCTTCTGCTTCTACATCTCCAGTGCTTTCAGCTGCACCTCCAAGACGGACACCCAAGCAGCACTACTGCAACACATGTGGGAAGATGTTCTCCTCTTCTAGTGCTCTACAGATCCATGAGAGGACCCACACTGGGGAGAAGCCCTTTGCTTGCACCATCTGTGGACGTGCATTCACCACTAAAGGAAATCTCAAGGTAATCACTTCTCTAGTAAATCACGTAAATAATAAATATAATGCTTTGCTGGACCTTTTGTCCAGTTAGTCTGTTGGAAACAATATGGACTTGGTCTCTAAAGTTTTAGAAAAGATGTCTTTATGTTTATTACTGGAGATGTAACTGTTCTAAAACGTTTGATTATTAAGACACTGTCATTGTGCACTAATGAAAAAGGTAAACAGAAAGAACACCTCGGCTGTGCTGAAATAAAGGTGTACAAGTGGAAAGGTTGAGTCACCCATTAATATGAATATTGGGCAGAAACCTGAGAGTGTGACTGATGGAGCACAGCCAGGAACGCTTCACTTAACAGGCTTTAACTACAGTTACCAGCAGCAACCATCCTGAGCTTCTGCATGCTCAGTATTTTTCCAGAATCTATCTTGTGAAAAACGTGAGATTCCCTTTGATCATGAAGGGAAAGGGCCCCCACTCACAGATAAACAGGAACTTGGGTCGGGGGGGGGTGTTATGTGGGCATGTGTGATCGCACCAGTCGCCTGTAAAGAACTGAGGAAACCTGACACATCGGCGGCTTAATTTTCAGGAAGCAATGTAAATCTCTAACTAGATACAAATTTCCCCTCCTAATAAATCAGTAATTATAGTGTATTCATTAAAAGAAGTAAAGGACCTGAAACTGCATTTCACAGCTTACTTCATTAGTAAAGGCCTTTCATCAAATATTTATTTATTTGTCTTTCAAAAGCAATTTTCATGCCCACTTTTACAAACTGAATCATGCTAAAGCCTAATAATTTCCTACCTTAGAATAATATGGTAAACTTATTGCAAATTTGAGGCGTATCCTTTACTTTTTCAAATTCTTTGAGTTGTTTAAGCCACAGGCTCAGAAGAATGAAGCAAAAATAGCATTGCTGTGGAAAAAAATTCAAATTGGTATCATGTGTTTGTTAACCATGCAGTATGTAGCACTTGAAAAGTATCAGATCAGGTTATTATACCTTGTATATCAGGTTTAAATCACATGTTTGAAGAGCAAATCAGGGGTGTATGCCACATTTAGTAGTGGCCAGTGCAATAGGAGAGGACACTGCAATTTATCTAAAGACGTGACTTGTTCTCAAGAGGCCTGACCTGCTTCTAGAGTAGTGGAGTGTTTATAAAATGTATTTGTCTTACCCTAAAAGCTAGACCTCAGTGGCTGCTTTCTGAGAGGCTATTCTAAATACTAGCAAATTAGTTATATTTTATTTTTCCATTGCATCATGTCATGCACTCAATGTTTATGTGAGGACAAATCTGTAAAAAGTACTGAACATTTTCTTTCTCTATTGGTGTGTTTGTGTGTGTGGTGTGGGTGGGTGTGTGTGTGTGTTTAGGTGCATATGGGTACTCACATGTGGAACAGTGCCCCAGCGAGACGAGGACGCAGACTCTCTGTAGATGGCCCTATGGCCTTCCTGGGCACAAACCCAGTCAAGTTCCCCGAGCTCTTTCAGAAAGACTTATCCAGCAGGGTAGGCAACGGAGACCCAGCTAGCTTCTGGAACCAGTATGCCGCCGCCTTCTCCAATGGCCTGGCTATGAAGACCAATGAGATATCTGTGATCCAGAATGGAGGCTTGCCGCCGTCTCTGTCTGGAAGCGTGGGTAACGGGGGCAGTTCTCCCATCGGTGGCCTGACAGGCAGCATGGACAAGCTGCATAACTCAGAAACCAATGCAGCACTAGCTGGCCTCGAGAAAATGGCCAACACGGAAAACGGCACTCACTTCCGCTTCACTCGTTTTATGGAGGACAACAAGGAGATTGTCACTAACTAAAGGACAAAGCAGCGCTTCTATGGTACAAGCTGATACACACGAACACAAACACTTGCAAGACATGTACTCACACATGCACAACAGGAGAACAAGTGCAAGAAAAAGAATGAGACTTTAGTTACAGACGAGAACTTGCTTTTTTGTACAATGTACAACATGTTAATGTTTTACAAAGCTTATTTATTAGTGATTATAACCTTGCTCGAAAATCGAAGTGGAAACATTAACAATTACTTACGTTTTTTGTTCTGTTTTACCACCAGAACGGAGCTGTGTGATTGTGTAAAAGTGTGCTTTTGGAACTTTTAGCATTTCTGGATAGATAACCTTTTACGTTAGTATTAAATTATTTCTATCTGTAGTATGTATAACAAAACTGTTCATGTTTGTGATGCATTAGAGCTTGAATACGCAAAAGATTGTAAATAATGTACACTGATCTGTGCTAGATGGTTTACCAGCTGTGTATTAACTTTTCCCCCTCGTTAAAAAATAGCCTATGATTTTTTTTTCCATCAGGACACATGAGATAGGTCTATTATCAAACTTTTATTTAAGTAAAAACAAAGCAAGCATAACGACATCTCAGCTGTTTTTAGAAATTAATCCTTGTTTTCAGTGTTTATTGTATTGTGGTTTTTCACTTTCTCACTTTTTTTGTTTAGTTTTATTTCCTTTATTTCTTGTTGCTATACACTACAAAGCTTTGAATAGCTTAATTGTTACATGAGCAGACACAAAGGAAGGTCTACATGGTTTATACCTGAGAAAGAAATTAAATGCATTCTGTCCGTTACACTTGTTGAAGTAAACATGAGCTGGTTTTCCAAATCTTCATTAATCTCAAAAGGCTTGCTGTGTTCCATGTATACATATATGTCTGATGAGGAACAGAAAAAACCTGTCCCAACAGCAACAACAGAAATGTACATACCATTGCTCAAAAGAGATCCACTTGGCCAGGGGGCAAAGCATAGTGGTTTTTTTTTTATATATATATATAAATATAAAGATGTATATTAGGTTTGAAAACCGTTGGACTGTTACATGCACTTTCTTGGAAAGGTGGAAAATCTTTCAAGGGTCCAGTTTCTCTACAGTTTAATACCTGCTAACTAACTACTGTTATTCCTTACTCTAATAATCAAATACATCTGATTTTCTTTTCTTTCTTTTTTTTTTTCAAAAGAAACAATGTGTGACCGCTTCTCTTCTTTTCTTCTTCTTCTTCTTCTTCTCCTTCTTCTTTTTTAATGAGCACAACTATTTCGTTTCTTTGATTGATTATTAGACTATAGTGCTGTTTGTCTACACGTTCACGTTTTCTGGTTGGCGCTTGAATGCACCGGGTTTAATGTGGCGCACCTTTAGTGTTCTCTAAAGCAGGCTGCATTAGCATCGACTCTCACCCCATGATCTGTTTGGATGGAAATGCAATTTAGTGAGAACTGGACAGCCTATGGCCATTAAAAACCATAGCGCAGCGCAAGTCCGATTTCAGTTCATCATTGGGCCGGTTGTCAGGCCTCTGAATCTTTAATTAAAGCATCGATCGGCTCGCCAGCTCCTGTCTCTCTGCGTTTGTGTGGATGGCTGCGATTGATCAGACCTGCCTATCTCGTTAAAGGGGAAACTTTTTATATATTTCCTTGTCTAGGGTGAGTAATGATGGGTTTTTTTTTCTTCTTTCCTTTTCTTAAAGCTTAACCGAAATTTAAGATCATCCTCAGCTTACTGAGCTACATACAGACTTATGATCTGTGACGTTAGGTTAATATCAGGCTATAATTTTACTAAAATTGCGAAATAAAATGTTTTATCCCTCGGGGCTGTCTACAAGGAAATTGATCTTACTTAATTACTTTTTTCTTTCCCTCTCTCCAAAACTTCATGCCCTCTTTAGATCAGTGTGGATTATAAAAGTGCCAGGATATCTCAACATATATTGAAATGACTATTATTATTATTATTATTATTATTATTATATGAACATTTTAAATTTCTTCTCCGTGGCGGAAGATGGTACCGAAAATAATTTATTATCCATTTTTTAGAAAATCGCCCTTTGGCTTCACAATCACTACACCACACACACACCTCCACACATGAAGCCATGAATTAATAATAATCAAAACATCATAAAAGACAATGTAAAGGAGCTGCAGTCACATGTTATGAAATGCAGTAA
>CM040478.1:3635755-3743255 GCA_022758105.1 Pangasianodon gigas | reverse complement strand
TTTTCACCTGACTGTATGATTGCATGCTTTTTAGTTGTCATATTATAGGCAAGTGCAATTAAATCTATTGCACCTGTAATACTCTATATTAGGGTTGGAGTTAAGGTAAGCTTTACTGTTGCATGCACAGGCATAGCAGGAAATTGCTTGTGGCCCCAAGTTTTGAGATGGTCTCTTGAAGGCTGACACTAAGTCCATGACACGTGCAAAATTCCCCCAAAACCTCTGATTTGTAATGTAGAACGCTACACCAGGAACTCCCTTCTCGCTAGCATGTGGGGCTTGATTGTGTAAATCAATTTCGCACTTTTTAAAATGAACAGAACTTACCTGGGCTGAGTTTCCCAAAAGCTTTGCAAAGTTAAGATCATCTTAACTTGGAGAAGGAGTGCTCAGTGTGATGCTCACTCTACCATTTAACGATGAGCTTTCTGCTGCGATGCCTTTGGAAAAGTCAAACTGTCTGGAAGCTTAAAAAGAAGTAGAAAACAAGAAGGAAAAGCAGAACTGTGTTTTACGGTGGAGATAATCTAATAATTATATAATTAAGATGACAATTATAGGCTAAGTCATAAAGTAATGTAACGCTAGCCCAACATCATTTTAGCAAGCAAGCAGCTAGCTAGGAGTTGGCGCTCGGTTTGCTTATCACGTAATGCTAATTATTTAGCTAGCCTTCTTGGTAGAATGTATCATTTTGCTCAAATTGGATTAGTTGTCTGGTCATTTAAAGTATGTATAAAAGCCAACTCTTTATCAAACACGTTCTTTTGTAGCCTGCATGATTTAATATAGCTGGCTCATCATTCTGATCGTACTCATGCTTCTTATTTTTCTATTATCAGAAAGCTCTAAAAACCATTTACAATCTAAAATGCCCTTTTCGTGGATTTCTGATTCTTTATAAAGGCATCCAAGTAACATAATTCTAATAAAGTGAAAAAAATATTATGAATCATTATGAATTGTTAACATAATGCACTATTTTATAAACACTTTATAAATGCATTATAAGCATTGCTATAAATTGTAATGCCTTATGAATGCATTATAACATTCATAGTATCCATAGGTCATTATTCATCATAGAAAATAAATATGTTTTACATTTTTTAGTAGTTTATTAAAACAATAAATAAAGACCAATTATCTTTCAAAGTTTTTTCTTACATTCTTGGCTATTTTACAATATTTTTGGAAGCCTGACGCAGTGAAAATTTACTGCATCATTGAATAAAGTGACATAATATTATGCGCTTATATTTAAAAAATAAGTAAATAAATAAAACAGGATATTAAATGAACTTTACTGTATAGTGTAAAAAAGTGTTTAAGGAATTTGTTGAAGAGAGATATTGTTTTTCTTCATATTCTTTTCTGTCAAAAATGATAAAAGTAGCCAAGAATGTAAGAAAATGATAAACAGTTTTAAAAATAAATTGTAATTATTTATGGTTTATGCATAAAAATAGGCAATCGTTCTTGCAGTGATCCACCACATGTGCTATTTTTTTTTTTTTTTTTAGGGGGTGAGACTACCACTGTGAGATCTGATCTAGTCCTGATCAACATCAAACATTTTTTATTGTCTCCTGTAAATCAGTGTTCGTATCATCAGCCAACTGATCTATCTTTAACCACTCCCTTCCTTTCATCTCATCTCACACGCTGCACTCCGTAGAGGAGGTAAAATAAGCGACGCAGCGGAGGAGCGTGACGTCGGAAAGCAACACCAGACTGCAGTTTATCATGGCAGATTGTTATGAGATCTGACAAGATCCAGGGGCTCTGTCTCAGGGGTAAAGCAGCGGTGTGCAACCCGTCAGGTTAACAGACCCACCTCTGATCTATCCCTCCCACACACACACACACACACACACACACACACACAGTCGATAGTGGTTGTAGCCTGGAGGCTGGCTGTGGCTCCCAGCTGTGTTTTTGCTCCGTGTCGGTGCGATCAAAGCAATACAGGGAACAATGGGAGCGCTGCTCCACTGATCCGCTGCACAACAGCACACCTGCCCACATGTCAATCACGGTCAGGTGACGTATACATGTGTGTGTGTGTGTGTGTGTGTTCATGCCTGCCATAAGCCTAGTAGTGCTGCGTCTCCTTTTTTAGTTCTGCGCCTATTTTCTGTCCAGTTTGTCTGTCACTGTTGCTTAGTTTCCCATCGTCATCTACTAAGTGTGGAGCAGATCAAGGGGGCGGAGTTTGGATGCTCAGCTGTACCTAGCTAGCCATGGCAGTCAAAATCCATTACGTTGTCAAAAAGCATTTTGCTAACAATTACTTATGCTTATACTTCTTCCTGGTCAGTTGAACTGACTGAATGTTAATGCTTAAGACTCTTTTTCATTCTTATAATACTTCTATAATGCAGAAATGTCATTCTCCCATGGGTTCTGTCTCTTAACTGTCTGTTCATATTCTTTTGTTTTCCTGAGGAAGAGTCCCAGTCATAACGACATGTGCACAGCTGGTTGCAAGAAGGCCTCCAGATTGCAAGAGCAAACAGTGTGTGTGTATATGTGTGTGTGCGTACATGGCAGAGTAATAAGTCAACATGGAAAAAGTCACCCACCCAAAACTAATTCATTAAAACCTGCCTCTCTCTCTCTCTCTCTGACTCTCGGAGTTTGACTTCTCGCCTCTCCTCTGTCCCAGCCTGCTCCGGCTCCACAGATACCCTTTACATGCCTTATTTAAGTGGCCCAGAGACCTGGCTTCCATCCAAGCGCATGGGTCATTTATCTTTCTTCTCCATCCACTCCTTCGGCTTTTGTCCCTGGCGCAGACCGAGCCGCGGCCTGATATTGCGTTTCGGGCTCCATTGTCCTTCTCAGAACAGGTGGGTGTCTTAATGTGGGGTCCTGCGAGCGCTGGCGGCAGAAGGCAGACTTTTCGGCCCACACTTTAATAAAGCACTCATGCTTGCAATGCCTCCACAATGCCTGCGTGCAATCGGCGCGGCCGTACAGTAAGGTCTCGTCCCTTTCTCACAGGAGTCTGGCCGCTTCGGGATCAGGTTCATCACTAGTGAAATTGCAGGGTGTCTTTTTCACTGGGCCTTTATTGTGGGATGGGTATTTAGGCCCTTTAAGATGCTAATGACTTAAATTTTTAGGGGCTCGGGAGTTTTACTCTCAGAGTCTAGGAGTAGTTGGGTCAGGGAAGGCTGGGCTGTTATGAAAACAAAACAAAAAAAAAAACAGATCCAGTGCTCCTTTTCCTTCTTTTTATTAGCCTGAACAAAAGAGGACAAGGTTGCATTCAGGCCATCTGTGCTTTGCGTCCGGAGTGTAATTTAATGTGTACTTTCATTTTAAGATGAATCCACCGTGTACCGTTGTGTGGTTTGGTGAGGCAGAATGGAGGCCAGATCGGTTTTCTTCGTCTTTAAAGGAAGCCTGGGAGATTAAGTAGGTTGATTGTGTCCCTTTCACCATCAGAATTACGGCTAGTAACCTTAGCCTGCACTGTCTACCGCTGGGTTCAGGGATGCGGAGATACATGGGCACTCTCTTAATGTCATCTGCCAGATTGCATTTCCTTATTGCTATTCTGACTTAACTCGAACTGGAAGACCAAAGACGCCAATACATGAGCAAATCGGACCAAAGAAATGTGCAGCTCTAGTGTACACTACAGAGTGTGTAATAAGAGTAAATGCCAAGACATGACTTTTTCTTTTTTTTTAAATTCTTAAATATTGAAAAAGATACAAGCGTAACAATTTTAGTGATGATCTATAAATAAATTCATGTTATATTTAAAAGGAATTATGCATCTTTTTAGAATTATTTCTAAATATGCATTGCATTTTATTGCAGTGTTTATCATGCATTATGAATTGTTAATGTAAGTAGTGTACTGTACATAACACATCGTCAGTCTTAAAGCTTGTGAAATCCAGTTTGCATCCTGTATTATGTTTAGTTATAGACACACTGAGACCTATTGCGGGTCTACCTGTTGTAGCATGTATTTGCAAATATCACATAACAGTGCTATTAATGTAAATTATTGAGTTATAAGCTGTATTTGTGAACTCTAAGTAAAGTGAGACAATTTTTTTAATGATTATTAAACCTACAGCATTTACAATATTACATTTTCTGCAACTGAATCAAGCCTAAAATTTCACTTTTTATAAAATCCTGAAATAATCAACTGACTAGACTACAGTTATTAATAGACACAGAGATATAAACAATGAAAAACAGACTAGTCAAACTGAAATGATTCATGTTATAAAACTATTCATAATGCATTATCTTGACAGTAGCAATTCTCAATAAGTAATAAACACTGCTATAAAGTGTAATGCATTTCCATACATAAAACAATGTGCCTTATGAATGCATTATAACATGTTATGAAGCTCATAGTTCATTATATACAGGGCCTTCATAGAAAATATTACTGAACCTAAATTATATCAGCACAAAAGTTGTGAATGTGATATTAATATAATATAATGATGTATATGAGCAGCTTTTGTGACATCTTTCTTCTACGTACAGTATGTGGCAGATTACTCGGCTAATCTTTGCGCTTTCTTCTTAACATACCGTATCTGTTGTACTATTGTATATAGGGTCTTCTTTGTGTCAGAAAATTCTTTCTTGTTGAAGGATATGTTCAAATGTTTCAATCTGGATTTCTATTTACTGTAGATAAATTGTAAAATAGCAGTACATGTCAGGTTTTTTTAAAACCCAGAAACGAAGGGGGGTGCAAACTTTTGCACTCAATTTTATAGTCATACACTTCCTCCACAAAAGTAATTTCCCATTCAAAAGATGCCAAAATTGGTCGAATAGAGATTAGATTAAATAAAAAAAAAACCACTTCTGTGTTAATTGGACATTCAAAAATGTATCATCATCTTCACTGTAACACGGCAATGTTTCGATTTGAGTTAAAAACGTCTTAAATGCATCCGTGTTGCTGTTGCTCATGCCTTACTTCCACATTGCTCTTGTGAATGTTTGATGATCGGATCGACATATTTGATCCTCCGCCAGCCGTCTGTGCCAGTGTCCTGAGTGTTATTGAATTTGACATTTCTGCACAGGCACCACAGAGGGCACCTGGGTGAGGAGAAGGACCCTTAACCTGGCATTCGGATGATTGACAGGTAATGTGCGTAGCCTGGCCTATGAGTTTGTGGACACAAAAACACCTTTACGGAGAGAGAGAGAGAGAGAGAGAGAGAGAGAGAGAGAAAACAGGATCAGAAAATATGAGTTTCAACTATATCGTAAGTTCTTTTTTTTTTTTTTACTCATTGTGCTAATATAAATTTGATCTAGAACAGAGTCAAATCTGTGTGTTTTAGTCAGAAAATTTTGATTGAAGTGTATGTGTCCAAAACTTTTATTTTATGCATAATAATTGTTGCAATTATTCCACGATTGGGGTGCCATTTTTTTTTGCCCATTGATATTACATTTACAAATCTGTATGTAGGGTAAAGGTAAAATACAGTTTAAACAGAGGTAAAGTGTCCTTCGCAATGACCAATGTGCATATTTCAGATAAAATAATTTAAAACATTCATAAATCTACAAAATCTACAACAATAACCCACTACAACTACACTTCACCTTGAAAAATAATCAATAAAATACTTCAAAAATCATATTATATTTGCATTAATGTGTGAATTTAGGTGTTAATTTAAACATGAACATATTCACCTCTATGAAATGTTTAGGATATTCTACAAGTCGCATGTTCAACAGGAAGTTGCATCACCCTGAAGTTGAATTTTCTGAAGATCACAGCAAGACGGAAAGTAAAGAAAAGCTCTTGCATTCTTTTATCTTTATTTTCAGTGATAGTGTGATTGACAAGGTCACTTTGAAAGTATAACCCTGTTACCCGAATTATAGATCGAAGGTAAATTATTAATTAAAAGAAAAATAAATTTGAAGTAAATCATTAGAACGTCCTTGATGTCCGCATGCCATTAGTTTGGATGCTAGTTAAACAGCAAAAAATTTTTTGCTTTTGCTAATTCTATGCTGAAAATCTCCAACTCATTTCAGAGCAAAATTCAGCTATTTTCAGCAGAGAAATATTTGAAAGATTTTTGAACAGGTAAATGCGTGTTTTTTAAGATGCAATGTTGAGTAATGATTTTAAAAATTATAATAAAGTTTTTTTTAATAGTTACAAAGGTTAAATGGTACCCCAATCATGAAATCATCCAAAAGCAGTTCCACTTACAGTACCTTAACTTCACTATTCTCTCTCTAGAGACAGACTTCTCACTGGTCTCAGGGGCGATGCACATTTATAATTAACCTGAGTGTGATGAACAGCAACACGGAGGGCGACAGGTCCTGTCCACATGAATATGTATGCGTGTGGTGTAAATAGGCATTGGCCCCTTTTAGTCACCCCGGAATCGTGGGAAGCGAGATGTAGGTCCCGATAGCACTGTTTAGGGCGCTCTCACGATGATAGCTGCTGTTTTTTCCAGCATTACCAAATGGGCTTGGAAAAAAAGAGAGCATAGATCATGATACAGGCATTAGATGTCTTTTCCAGTATGTCGTAATGGGTTCAGAGAGGTCCCGTAGGTCTAACACACCTGAAGAACGACGGCACATCCTCATTCGATGGTTTTGCTGGGCTTCACGATAAAATGAAATGAATACGGATTAATTCTGGATGAGAATCTTGCTTAGATTTTAGATATGGTCATGACGCCTGGCAATAATGCAAAATATCCCACATCCACCAGGTTAATGTTCAATCCATCAGTGATGGGAAAGTTTCATTTTAACAGTCACGATTCAGCATTCATTAGACGTTTAAATGCATAGTTATTGCTCCTTGTGGTGCTCATATCAATTCATCAGTAACAGTAAGTTACTCATATACTTAGTTACTTTAAAAAAAAAAAATTACCTTTTTTTTTCTCAGGGGTTCTTAATTAGTCCAGGGTTGTTATCTTGAAAAAAAGAAAAAGAAAAAAAACAGGCTCTGCTTTGGTCTCTTTCTAATAAACCCCAATACACTAAGATACACTTTTGCATGTGCACCAATAGTAGACATGGTGTAGATGATTTACAAAGAAGAATTGTGTAACCGGGAAGTTGGGGGAGGAAATAATATGAAAAATTTTTTTTTTTTTTTTTTTTTTGCATATGTTACCAGTAGACACAACAAATTCAGATATTAACAAGACTCCAGGAAGAGTAAAGTGAATTTGAAACTCAAATATAACACTGACTAATAAGGCAGTGAGGCATACTGAAAAACTTCGTGTATATATATATATATATATATATATATAATGTGAATAAATGAATAAATGGGTAGACAACAGGGTGGGTATTTTGTTAATAAGGTATATAGAAAGATGTGCAAATGTGTGGTAAATATCTAATATTAAAACCACCTCCTATTAAAACAAGCTTCATTCTGAGAAATGTTCTGATTATTTTATGACAGAATACTCTAGTTAAAGCATCTCATTAATAATAATAATAATAATAATAATAATAAAAATCATCATTTGTTTTCACTTACCGGAAATAGGCTTCCACAAATTTAATACCTGCCCTGCGGATGTTTTACTGCATCACAGTTCCCAAAGTGACAGACGGGGTGGAAAAAGTACAGAAAAATGATTGTTAAGTGAAAGTATAGATAATGTGTCAAAATCTTACTCAATTAAAAGTGAAAGTACGCAGCCAAAAACATTAATAAAAAGTTGCTACTTGTAATCTACTTGCTACTCAAGTATTAATAATTTAAAAGTAAATGTTTTTAACTGTTGAAATTAAGTTAATGTCATGTTTTCATGTGAAAAGTATCTTTTATTACTTATCTAAAACTGTTATAAGATGTTTTTGCTCTATAGCAACTACACCATTTTGCCTGAAAACATCATTCAGTTTCTGTAATATTTACCATTAGCTAGAATTTGACTTGCTGCCTAGCTAATTTATGTTAGCTACTGGAATCAATACTAGTCTAAGCTGGCATTAGCAAAGAAAACAGGCTAATATACTGTAAGCTAATATAGCCAGTTAATTTTAGCAAATTTTGCCAAACTTACTTCATCATGCTTTTTCAAATTAGATGGAGTTCATGCCTTCTAGAGAGGCAAAGGAAACTCCTTGTTTAAGACAAGTCTTCGCTTACTGTATTATATCGTAACATTTTACTGAGGTAGGGGCAGAGGCGCTTATCGTCATGTTCCACACTGCTATCTGGTGGCTTATCCATATTCAAACACACACTGATAGCTATATCGCTTATTACATTATATAGCATGTGAACATCATGGCCAATGATGAATTGGCAAGAATCGTGAGGTTTTTTTCTACATTGATAAAGCTGACTGATGCTAAACTGAAATGATTGGATGCTAAACTGAAATGATTGGATGCTAAACTGAAATGGTTGGATGCTAAACTGAGCCCATTCGATTGATGTATAGCGTACAGTCATTGACTAGATGAGAGAAGAAATGTAAATTTATTAAATGTAAATTTGTAATACGCATTTTGGTCTAAAGGTCTAAACAAAAATGTAAGGAGTAAAAAAGCAAGCTTTTCATTTCTTGTAAACACAATTAAGTAGGAGTACAAATATTCACTTTTCCATACCACTCAAGTATAGTATAAATATGCAAAATAATACCTAAGTATACAGTACAAACAACTCCTCACGTATTGTCTACCCCCTCGTTCAGCTGCAATAAGTCACTTTCCAGGTGCACAACGAATCATTTCATGGACATCACCCCGTATTTTGCAATTTTAGGTACAAACATACAAAACGGATGTCCTGTTTTGCTCTTTTAACCCTGTCACTAAATCAGCTTGAACATTTTTTTGCTGGTGTTTGTTTGCATTTTTTCCCACACTTTTCATAAATCAGAGCCACAGTTGTAGGGTTCTATGTATAATCTTTAAGAGTTTTCCCAAATAGACAACCAGGAAAAAGGCGTTCTAGGTTCTTATTTTTCTAAGCATCTAGTCCAGCTGTCTTTACAACAGCAACAAAAATTGACAAGCCCAAAAAAACATGTTAATAGTGTTAAAATAGCTAACACCAGCTATTAAGTTTGTACGAAGCCAAACTGAAGTCGCTTTAGTTCTTTAGTATGTGCAGCTCTCTCACTTCCTCATCTGTACAATCTGTTCAAACTGATCAGCTTCCAAAGCTTCAACTTTTATGCTAATACCATCAGCAATACCATCAAGCTTGTCACGTCTCGTAGACAGCTAACTAGCCGAGTCTTTGCTATAACTAGCTGAGTCTTTGCTATAACTCAACGCAATCGTGTCATATATCTGCTTTGCACTGTGGAACTTTGGGTCTAGTGTTTGCACCAACATCTCCACTATTTCTACACTGGATTTCTCAGTAATATGACAACGAACGCTAGAATAATAATAGTGAGTGAGAAAAGTAGCATTTATTTTTTCTTCTTATTAGACACCACTGTAACTGCACTAGCAATAACAATGTCCCCCTGTGATGTCACAGTGACAGACGCCAACCAACCAATGAACTAGCGCCAGAATCGCTAGTGAAACACATCACAAATGTTTCAATATAACCATATCTCATGTGTTTCAGGGTGTAGAGTTCCTTTAAGCCTATAAAATATACTGCTGAGTTAAAAATCCATTTGTCTGTTAGTTTCTGAGCAAGAGTAATGTCTAGCATTCTGGAGTTTTATCTGTGTTTATGAAGCATATAGCATGCGCCGTACAGACCGGATCTGCCTTTTGGCATTAACCCTCATTAAAAGCTCGGCTTCTTTATCACATAATCAATCTGTATGTAGTAAAAACAGCAGATGGGATTGACTGAGCCGCATATGCTTTATAGCTGCGCTGACTTGAGCATACTCAATGTCACCGGTCATTGATGAAGTCCTAACCAGGGTTAGTTACAGCAGGAATTCACAACCGTCGCTGTGTGCGTGTGTGTGTGTGTGTGTGTGTGTTTGAGGTGTGAGGCTGCTAAGACGTTGCATAAACAATTTGATTGTGTTGTTGAATTTCTGTCACATAGATCTGATCAGGCACTCGTTTATCTGAGAGATGGATTGAGGGAGTGATGGAGTGTGCTGGTGAAGTGTGGACTGGAGAAAACTGGAAAAAAGAGAAAAATAATGCGATAAAAATGTAAACTTGTTTACTTGACTATGACTGGTGCTTTTTTCCTGTTTTTGTTATTGTTGTTGTTGTTGTTGTTGTTTTTGTGTGTTCGTGTGTGTGTGTGAGAAAGAGAGAGAGAGAACAAAGAGAGATGGAGAGAGAGAGACATAGATAGATAGATAGATAGATAGATAGATAGATAGATAGATAGATAGATAGATAGATAGATAGAAACAGACATAGAGACTTGGAGAAAGAGAGAAAGAGAGAGACAGACAGAGAGACAGACAGAGAAACAGACACTGAGATAAATTACCAGTGAGACAGACAAATAGAAAACAGACATAGAGATTTGGGGAGAGAGAGAGAGGGAGAGAGAGAGAGAGACAGACATTCATATAAACAAACAGAGAGAGACATAAAGAAGGACAGAGAGAGAGAGAGAGAGAGAGAGAGACAGACAGACAGACAGACAGACAGACTGAGAGAGAGAGAGAGAGAGAGAGAGAGAGAGAGAGAGAGAAAGAAAGAGAGAGAGATGACATCATTGGTGCTACTGGGCAGTTTGGCTTTATGGCCAGATGGACACAGTGTGAGAGACGTGTGTGTGTGTGTGTTGGTCCCCAGATGCTCACATAGTCAAAAGAACAGAGGTGCACCTCTATCAATTTTAAAGACTGACAGGAATATAAAATATTTCATTTTAAATGATTGATCAAAACCATGTACAGATATAAGAACTTTTTATAATAAAGTAAAGAATTCTATAACACTTTATTTAGATACTCTACAGACTAGACACTCTACAAACTGCCAAGAAACCATCTAAGCACTGTTTAAGCTGTCAGGTGACCATCACCACCTAGCCTATGAACTAAGTTTAAACAATATGTCAGCATTTTATGGCTGTTGATGTTCCACGGTTCTCCGAGTGGAGTCTGTGATGCATAACCAGGAAGTCTATGATCTTGTTTTTTTATTAGTGTAGTGGACATCACAGTTCACAGTAATCAAAGTCCCTGTGCCTTTAAATAATGTCAAAAAGGGTTCTATGATGAAAATTTCAGAAATAATAAATTGAAAAACACACACACACACACACACACACACACATATATATATATATATATATATATATATATATATATATATATATATATATATATATACACTTTTAAACAGTGTGCCTATATTTTAATGCTGTTTGTCAAATAAATCTGTACTGAGGTGTTCTGTGATTATTATCATTTTTTTCAACAGTTAAAAGTCTAGTAAACTAAAAATGTGAGAACTCCTGTCCAGCACATTCTCTATAGACTATCCTTATTCCTATCATAACTACTAATTTAGTCCTTGTGGACTGGGCATGATGGTGAGAATGAATATAATGCGTTATAAATGGTTTGTAGACGGTCTAAAGCCAAATAAAATTGGAAAAAAATTGTTAAACACTCTGTACCTTTTGCTAGCATGCTAACATTATAGCTCAGTACATTCACCTGTTTGTGCTTTATTGTGTCCACATGTCTTTTGGACATAATGATGTAGATGCATCACCAAATCGAAACAGCGCTGGCTGTGAATTACTATTACATCTGTGGATTTCTGAACCCTGGGACATCACATCATGTTTTAGAGCATTTTGTTCTCCTCTGACTCAAAAAAAGATGACTTAAAAACTATGCACTGGAGCTTAAAGTAAACAGTCTACACATTTTAATAACCCAAAAAAGTAATCATTTACCAAAGTGGACAGATTTTAATGCAGCAAGATATTAAATATGGTTTGTTTTGTATTTCTATCCAGAGCATTTTATTTTCTTATGAGAACATAGTTTCTGAGTTGATGCTGACATCATCGTGAGAGTCAGTCTATCGAATTTAAAAAAATAAATAAATAAAATTTTCCTTCATTTCCCAGACTCATTTCGTAATCTTACAACTGATGAATTTACCTCACTGGCGTTCACGCTACATTTTAACCAGTGTTATACATCGATTGGGACATGAGAGCCAGGTGTCATCTTACCTGGTCATAGAGACAGCCGGGGCTGACCCAGGTAAGGTTATCTGTCATGATAATCTATCCTCCTGTCCACATAACTCA
Organism: Pangasianodon gigas; assembly: GCA_022758105.1. Lineage (NCBI taxonomy): Eukaryota > Metazoa > Chordata > Actinopteri > Siluriformes > Pangasiidae > Pangasianodon > Pangasianodon gigas. The sequence continues at coordinate 3,731,005 of CM040478.1, read as the reverse complement.
AATTCCTCCATGCTATCAACTCCCCGAGCAGCCATCTTAACGCAACGCAGCATCCTGTGACACCATAAAACATCTCAGTCAGTTAAAACTGACAGGCATGATACACACGATACACACGATACAGGAGCTTTATGGCCGTTTATGAAAAAAAGACCTGATAATCATTCGGTTTTAGACAATATATTAATGTAATTCTAGCCAGAGTTCTACATTTCTGTAACTTTACTCTGTAACGATGTCAGGAGGTTGTAATTAAATATGAATGGAGATTCAGGACATTTTCCCAGAGAATGAAAACGAACGACATCCTGAGACAAAATCACTTAGCAAGTCTGGTTTTAGTTTCCACCAAAGTATATCTGAATGAGAAAATCTCTGTATCCTGTGAAAATGCCAGCATCCAGAACAAAAGTATAAATAAAATTCACTCACTAACAGTAATGAGCGTTAATTTAATGAAATAATCCCTCTCCTCTTTCTCTTTTCTAATTCATTCATTCCTTCATTCTCTCTCTCTCTCTCTCTCGCTGTCCTTCTATCTCTCCCTGGGTATTGCATGACAACATTTCGAGATTGCGTCCCGGCCCGGATTGCTCTCTGATTCAGAGTAATTGGGTGGTGCCTGGGGTTAATGCGTTCAGCGCTATTAATGAAAACATTCACTTGTAAGTGGCAGTGTATGAAACGGAGCGCGTTCTCAATAGGGCCCCTCACGGAGAGCCGACTCGTCCAGCTCGGCCCTTTATCAGAGGGAGCTGAAGCGTGAATTTCGGCCCAGAAAGGCTGTGCATGGTTATATTCAGCGCCTGAATAAACCAACCTTTTCTTCTTCTTCTTCTTCTTTTTTAAATAAAGCAAATCTTTTGAGTATGAAAGGTGAATGAAAGCACACGCAAAAGGAAGTGTTGTAATGAAAGGACTTTTTTTTTTTTTTAACGCACATCACATACGCATATAGTGTTGGGTGCAAAAGTTTGCATCCCCCATAGTTTTTGAAAGTAAAAAAAGAAAATCTGTTTTACAATCTACAAATTAAATGTATGCCATGAAGGTAAATATGGTAAATAAGAGAAAACATTTAAAACATGAGACAAAATCAACAGAAAAACATTTTAAGATGGAAAAAAAAGTAAGCAAACACAACTTCACCATGACTCGTACTTAGAATATTATACTCTTAAAGCTTTTTATGGATAGTTAATAGTTCTTAGGGTCCTAAAACGTTTTCTGATTTCATAGGTTTCACATAGAAAGGATTAAGAGAGGTTATGAATTTAAGGATGGAATATGAGCACTTCCTGAAGCTAGATAACAATTTAAAACATAAGATAACATTTAAAAAAAACACACACAAAACAAAAATTTTACAAAGAAACAACATGAATAAGTCCCATTTTTGCCCTGACTTTTAGTTAGAATATTATACTTTTATAAAAAAAAACGTTCTGTGCATATTTACGTAAATTTAAACCTCTGTGATCCTGACCAGGATGAAGCAGTTACTAAAGATGAATGGATGAATGCTGTAAATGTGACACACAGCAACACATGAGCACACAGTAAACTTCCAAGACAATGAACGTAGTCTTGTTTTGTCCTACGAGCTTGATATCTGACCGTCTGTCACTTTTTGTCCTGCAGTATCCCAGGATATATTTAGATCCCTTAAAAGTTCAATGTAACCCTACAACAGCGTGTTTCCATATCAGGCTCCATCTACATGTATATGGACATTTTTGAAAACATAGTTTTACCCCATCAGCACAACCACCCAACCACACCAACAGCATTTTTTTTTTAATATGTCCTTCCACATGAAAACACAAAAACGACTTGAAACATGTGAGCACGCTAGCCAATTAGCTATGCCTGCATTGTTATGTGTAGTGTTGAGGAACGACATGCTAGTAAGAAAAGCATTGTACATGAGAGTGAAGTGACTTGACTTGACTCATAAACATCAAGACCTGCGTGGTAGAAAGGAGAAATGTGGAAACAAACACCAACATGGTCAAAACCACATTCTTTCATTCATCTTCAGTAACTATCAGAGTTAAAAAAGTTAAAAAAAAGTGACAAACATGAAAATTCATATGTGTGGCCTGATGATGAGGTGGAGCTACTGCTCAAAATTACACTTGGGTCTTATCTGAAATCTCCATTCACAGAAAACAAGGAAGGTAAGAATTTAAGAAGGAAATGTGCTAAACAATGCTAAAACATTATTAAACAATATGCAAAAGCAACAGAAAAATATTTTAAGAGGAACTAAAAGAAGATGTCACAATTTCATCATGACTTGTAGTTAGAATATGATTTTTGGATAGTTATTGGTTCTTAGTGTTTTAGGATTTACTTTGTTGTCTGATAAGAAAGGATTCCTCATAGAAAGGATTCCAAGAAGGTAAGAGTTGAAAGAATGAAACATGTGAGCTTTAAAACTTCTCCACCATGGAGAGGTGTTTCGAAAAGCTTTCTTTTCAGTGATGCCGTCACAGAGACGAGACCAACACACAGAGAGAAAAACTACATTTTCAAAAATATCTGTATGCATGTAGACTCAGAAAGGGTTCCAGTTAAAACCCCAACTCTTTTTATGATATGAGTGTTCTAATATCTTAACACACACCAGTTGATCAGTTAATGCTTGTTATGATTGTAGAACATCTGCAAACATAATTGACATATATACAAAATATATTTCTCTTTTTCACTTTGTCCGTGACAAGTGCACGCAAACTTTTTCATTCAACTCCATGCACATAAACAGAAGGCCACTTTTGTGCACCTAGACTTTTTTTTTTTTAACAGCACCACACAGACTTCATTTTCTCAAGGCTAATTGCACACATGCAACAGTGAGACTAAGTCCAACATTCCTGAAGGCTTCTATCACTTAATTTTCATCCCCCTTTTCTTCATGATAGGCACTAATGAATCATACAGTGTGAATGCGTTGTGAGGGACGTACATGAGGGCACACCACAAGAGCTGCTTAATTAGCTCTCTCTCCCTCCATTCAGTCTCGGCTCGGCTGTAATTAGCCGGCAGGAAAGCTACAGGATTCTCATCCGGCCTGTTCATCGTGAGTGTAAAGAGGAAAGGGTAACACTTTCTACATCTACTGTACGGTGTAATGAAATACGAATGCATTCGTAACATGCTATAATTCAAATTTATGAAAAAAAAAGAGCTATGCAAATTATTTTGGAAAATACCTTACACTTTTATTATTCATTATGAGTTGTCGATGTCAAATAGTGTTTATGTTACATTGCATTGCATATGGCACAAGTCTCTGGTACAATTTTATGTCTTGAATTAGGCAATATCCGAGGCATTATGAGGAAATCATACAGCGAAACTGCTCAAACACAGCCGTGTGTATGTGTGTGTAAGTAAAACTAACCAGGGATTTTTTTTTTTCCCCCTTAGTCTGGGCCACCAACACAGTGGTGTTAACCTTCGGCAACGGCTCACTCTAATGGGAGTTAAACATATACCCTTCAGTGATATAACAAAACATGGTTCTGTTATAAAACCGACCACAAATGCACAGTACAGTATCTGTATTCACTCATTACTCTCCGCATGAGCGATCTGTGGATTGTCAAACGACAAACTATCTCCATCTCATTCATATTAAAGGAATAATCATGAAGAAAAATGTCAACATGTTTCCCTGGACTGAGAAAAGAACAAAAAACTCATTTATAATAAGAGTTTGAAGGCAGATGTTTAAAGTACATGGCTACATTGCTGCCTAACAGCCCCGGGGCGCTTACTGGAGTTTTTTTTTTTTTTTTTTTTTTTTTAATAAAATGTCCACCATTACACACTAACAATAGCTTAGCATGAAACAAGTCCTAAAAAAAAAACTCCTACCAAATCTGGATATGATTAATGTTTTAGGAAGCTTGTGCAGCTTCACTTTTTAAAAATGGCTCACAAAAAAAAAAGAAAAGTTAATGAGTAGAAATCTTGTCACTATTTTGGGTTTGTACCACGAACATCCCTGTAAACTAGGACCAAGCCCAAAAACTCACAACTACTGTCAGCACTTAATGTAACTGAGCTCATTATTTTTATTATTGCTGTATTATTTCATCAGTAAAATATGCCACATACTGTGAAAAAGTAGCCACATCTCTCAAAGATTTCATATAAAGAGTATAACGATTGAAATTGTATTACATCTTGTACATGAATTGTAAATTCCAATTAATAATGATCACACTCACTCAGTTTTGTTCATTGCTAATTATTTTATTACATAAGATTTAATTTAAAATAGATTTTTTTACAGTATAGACATTTACTTACTAACACCTAAGCTGAACTAAGAATGGTTATGATGCCTCTTTTTCTGTAATAAAATACTGAAGAAACTTAAAATTCCTTGTGTTTTCTACTTGTTACAAGTGAGAAACTTTAAAATAATGTAATGTGTAGTGAGATTATTGATAACAGACTAATATAAATTAAGTAAAGCTGGGTTTACACTGTAGGATTTTCAGCCTGATTTTGCTGTTGCAGGAAAAAAAAAATCACACATAGCAAAAGGATTCTTTGGTTCATGAGTTGAGATCAGTGGTCTTACAACACATAATGTGACCAATTAAGCTACTACCGATGACAAAGTTCTGGCAGTATCTGAAAATTTTGACTAAAATCCCAGAGTGTGAGAGCTGCTACGACACTTGTCTAAAAACCACCAACAGGTGGATGGCATAGGATGACACTACACGAGACAGTTACAAATACAGAAATGGCATGATGAAATGTAAACAAAACATGCTAAATATGTCTGTTAACGTATTCGGCCAAGATTTATTTGGACCAACTTGTACATTGTGGCCAGTAATAATCTTAAAAGAAGCTAAAAGTCACATAGTATAAAACCAGTTTAACCCATTACACTTTCAGAGAAGTAATGAGTACATTGGCAGGTTACATTTTTACTGAGTTATTATACTTGAGTTTTTATTGAACAGCATTTCTATTCTTCCCTCAGTGCAAGGTAATGTGCTGGAATTATCATTTGGGGTAATTGTACATTCTTCACAGATGTCGTAGATTAAAATTTGCTTGAAAAGGCACTGAAGCGTTCATTTAATACTTCTACTTCATCCTGTCCATCTCAGTTTAACTGTATATAAAAAAATCAAACAATTTTATTATGGCAAAGCTCTAATGACAGAGATGACTGATACCAGAGTGTAAGATGAGAGGAGAGAGAGAGAGAGAGAGAGAGAGAGAGAAGAGGCTAACAATGGCCTGATGGGAATGAACAGATTGTGTGGAGAAGGGGGACAGTCTGGCAGTGCGGATGGGACTCCAGTATCGACATACGCACCGAATCTGAAATCTGAATTTTAAATGTTGGAGTGGTGTTGACACCTTTTAGTGTCAGGGGACTGGCATCCTGTACAGCTGCCACATGACACCTCAGACCTTACACACACACACACACACACACACACACCAGACTTGGCAAACTGCAAGTCCTTAGGCAAATATGCAGAAAGTCAGGAATCTAATTTCACTCCATGTTTGCTGAAATTAGAAATTGCTTTCTAGTAATGTACAATAATGACAAAGATTGAAAAATATCTTTCCAATTCTAGCCTCTCAGGATTTATTTATCTTTACGTGGGACACCTGGAGGTCATATGATCAGTGTGTAGGATTTCATTTAAGCCATTTATTTTAATCTCTTAAAATCCAGGCTTATTACTCAGTTGAAATAATAAGCTTTAAAGCATATTATTCACTAATTACTATGAATTATTCAGTAAAAATGAATAGGACTAATAGGAAATATGAGAAAGGAATGTAAGTCTAGACCCACCAGTGACATTTGAGTCTTTTATGTTATGTTAAGCAGTAATACTAGCATTACCACCTAATGAGCCATGTACAGACGTTTGCATGTATGTGCTTGCAGAAGCAGAAAACAACATACTGTGGTCCACTCAAGATTACATAAATAGGGAATAAAACACTTCAGCATGTGCTGTTATAGGAAAATAATCAGCAGTGGAGTGGTGTGATTACGGCTTTGATTAACGCCCCAAAGTTGATGTTCCTAGAACAGTATTATTATTCCAGCAGCACATTTTTCCTCTTACACCCCAGCAATTTGCAAATAATTACAAATGTTATTAATTTAAGAGTGACACATCATACCTTTTATCCATTTATAGTTACATTTCATGCTGGGAAAAGTCTTTGAAACAAGTTTATCACTTACGTTATAGCAGCTGTAAACAGTCACTCCCTCACCAGCCTCTCTTTTGTCTCTCTCTTGCTGTTAATATGACAAAAAAAATCCGCTTGTCATGTAACTGAGAAACCGCAAAGTGTAAACTCCTCTGTCCTGAAGATGTCTGAAAGCTTAAAAAGTTACAGTTTTACCTCATGTTACACAGTGCTGACACTGGAGACTCCTTCCATAAATCTTACAGAAAACCTCACCATATCAATATATATATATTTTTTAATCCATGCAATGGTAACATAATATGAATTAATATGAGCTGCGCTACTGTCAGAGCTGTTGTTATAGAAAATTAACCAAGATCTTCTGACCAATAAGATATAACAGAGAAACAATACATTATATATGAGCTTATACACTATTGTATACTATACACTAGTATAAGGGATTATGGATAATAAAATAAACACCTACTGTACAATATAAGGTAAGAGTATGTGAAAATTAAATAATGCACCAGTAATCTGGTGTTACTGTTGTTACTATATTATGTTACTAAGTTACTGCTGTATTCACCATTCATAAACACATATATGCATACACACTTATTAGCTAGAAATGAATATCTTACAAGTGACACCCCTAATACTGAAGTGTCACTGAAAATGGTCCCATCAAACCTTGTAAATACAAACGGGTGAGAAAATAAACAGAAAAGTGTGTTAGTAAGGTGTTGGGCCACAAGGAGCCTCCAGAGCAGTGCTTGGTGTCTGAGGGAGGGATTTGGCTGCTGGAGTGATGAGCGTCATTAATAAGGCTATTGAGCATCGCCACATTCATGCCACATATCAAATGTTCACTGAAAGAGATCTGCTGCTGCTGTCACAGAGCATTAGACACACCCGAGTGACACGCACACAGCCAGCTGACTGCGGAGATGCACGGGAACACACACACACAAACGCGGACATTAGCATTAGAACACATGGAGGAATTAGCATTAGAACACACACACACACAGATCTGGGTATTAACATTAGAAAATGAGTCATCAGTCTGAATGAATCAGGCTGGAAGAGGGATGAGAAAGTCTAGAAATGTACATATAAGCGTTGCTTTTTTTAGTTAACAATTGAGTGAATGAACATGAAACGATTTAAAAAGAACTTGTGCTAAAACGATTTATAAAGCTTGTGTTCCTTATAGCTAAGGTATAAAACACAGCAGGGTGTGTGTGATGAAACAGATATACTGTTAAGACCCTAAAGATTATTCTTTTCTATAACACCACGTCCCGAAGTGTTTTATTCCCTTTATACTGCAGCAGCTTGCCAGCTATTAGAATTTTTGCACTACAGGTTTGAAATTATATACTTTATATCTATATGTATACTCAATATGTATATATATATATATATATATATATATATATATATATATATATATATAAAAATAGAGCTTGAGTTTTGGACGTATACTTACACAACGATTAATCTAAAGCTATATAGTTTACAGCTAAGTGTTGAAAAAAAAATGATTTAAAAAGGTTCATGTTTATTGAAGCACAGTTGAAAATTAACCAGCCTTTATCCCACAAAGCTGCACATTGCTCTATGCCTTTCTGTGACTTTGTAAAATAATTGAGTTAAAACACTCGATAAAACATTAATTAGTTTAGCTGTCTGGAGACGATGCCATAGATAAGAGCCTATGTAATTCATATTGATTAGAATATGCACATCGAATGCAACCTCTTAAGACAAGTCTCCTCTATTAAACTAGCACAAAGCCTGGGTCATCATTTGTACAAAGAGAGATCGGCTCAGATTTTATCTTTAACATAAAAAAAAGCTTTGATTGGATTTTTTTTTTCCTCTAAAAGATCTGCACCGGCTGTATTCTGCCTTGATTATATTACCACTTAATTAGTTTGTATATTGAGTTGAACGGAGTTTATTGATTCCGCAAGCTTTCATTTGCAATGCAAAAATTCCTCTAATCCAATGTAATCTCATCCTTAGCCACAGAGAGAATAACGAGTTTTTTCCTAACGCTTCTATTTGAATTTTTTTTAATAAGCGCTTTACTTTTTTTGAAAAGGTTCCAGAAAATGATCAATTTAATGTTTAATGTCTTAAGCGATGAAATCGGAAAACTAGATTATGTTAATATTTCAATTTGTATTGACTTCAAACATCATTTATGCTAGATGAATTAATTTAGCAGAAGTAATATTTGTAGTAATGTTTAAAATAATGGATATAAAAGTGTGCCACAAATAGGAACTACTGTATATTAAATTAATATTTTTATGGACATATACATTAAATGATGCCATAAGTAAGGAATAAAACACTTTGGGATGTGCTGTTGTAGGAAACTCATCAACAACAGCGGGTGTGATGAACTGGAGATACGGTTACCAGCCTGAAATTGATTATTTTCCAACAACATTGTGTTTTATTCCCTTATACCACAGTAAATTGCCAACACTGACATTTTTTACTTAAACAACATGTTTTATCCATTTATAGCTACATTTAATGTTGTGTCATGGTATAGCAGCTATAAACACTTGTTCCCTCAGTAACCTCTGTTTTTTCATCTTGTAATGTTACTGAAATCCTGCAAAACAGAACCTGAAGATACTAAAAAAAAAAAAAAGAAATTAAAGTTACAGCTGTACTTTTCTGTTACAAAGCACTGACACTGGAGACTCCTTCCATAAATGCTAAATAAACGTCTCCTTACAGAAAACTTCACCATATCAATGATTTTTTTAAAAATCCATTTATGTGGAGCAACATACTACTCCCTGTGTAGGTTGTTACTATGAAAACGATAAGAATTAATATAAACCTGTGATTTATTTTAACTAATCTCAGAGCTGCTGTTACAGGAAATTAATCAAAACCTTCTGACCAATCAGAATTGAGAATTCTGCACCAGTGTTGTTTAGTACATTAAGATGATCACCTAAGATGAGATGACATTTCTTTAGACTCTTTAGACTTTTCTTATGGGAAATTGTGTCAGGCTTGTCTCACACACACATACACACACACACACACACACACAAAAACTGCAGTTCATGCTGGCTCTTTTAACATAATCACACTGCACACACTGAGTAAATGGCTATTCTTAGAGATTACGACAAAAAAAAAAATAGATTATGCTAAATTATGACTAGGTGTGTTTGTATTAGGCTTCCTTAGATACAGACACAAGAAACACTGAAGTCATTGATGTCTGGGGGAAGTGTTTTCCTGTCATTTCTTTGTGTGTGTGTGTGTGCGTCATTTTCATTCACTGGTTCCCATGCATGGCACTTTTCAGTGTCTATGCACTACCCACAGATAGTGTGTGTGCGTGTGTGTGTGTGTGTGTGTGTGGTCACTGAGTCATGGACTCCAGACAGAATCAAACGCTCACAGCCTCACCAGCACTGATCAGAGAACAGGCTGATTTACTGCTTTATCAGAGCTCCTGCTATCTCTCTCTCTTTCTCTTTCTCTCTCTCTCTCTCACTCACACACACACACACACACACACACATGAAACCTATATTATGTTCACCAACATTTCACAACAAATCTACAGAAACATCTTGAATAATTTCATCATGTGTAACTCAGCAACATACAAATACTTCAATATACAATTTGAAATATTTCATTTTAAAAAAGTTCTCCCAGATCTCCTACTTTTCCTTTGAGGTTACCGTCCGCATATGTTCTACATCCGTAATTATGTATAAGCCATATGGTAGAACTTATGCATGAGTAACAGGGACAGTCAAACAGGGTCTGAATGCTTAACCCTGGAATTTCAGAGTAGCTGCTGGTGCAGGAAGTGGTCTATGACTAACAGCGAGCTCAGTCTCTTTTATAATAACACATCATAATAATCTTCAAACATTTATGTTCAAGCTGGTCTCAGGAGTGTTGAAACTGTGGAACTGCCAAATTATTAAAATAATCAAAATGATATCATCATCCGAAGGAAGATACACTGTAAACTGTTAAACTGCATCACTAGGCCTCAATTATCTTTTTTTTTAAACAAAGTTGTGTGTAAATATTTTCATGAGTCAAACCTGACCAAAAAAAAAAATTCTGCCGTAATTAAAAGTTTTGTTATTGCTGATTTTCTTCATATTAAAGTGCGTATGCTGATCAATGCCAATCAGCCAAGGGTGTTCATCTATATTTAGCCACACCCACAAAACTGCATAAAAGGCAAAGCTCACAGAGAGCTGAAATGACAAAATGACCAATAAACAGTGAAATAAAGCCTCCTAAATGTGGTGAGTGCTTAATCTTCCAATAATGCAGCTCAGACACTGCCTAGACCCATGCTAAGTCTTCGTCCTTTTATAGGGAATGATTACTTTTCTCCTAATTGAATGGCTAGTTTTATTTGTCTAAATTTATGGATTTGTTTTAGATTGCTTTCTTTTCTCTTTCAAATCATTAATGTGATATACAAAAAAAAGTGCAAAGACAAAATGCAAAATTTCCATTACATTTGCGTGTAATTAAAATAAGTAAGCAGTTTTAAACTTTAAACTCATGGCTAATTATACCATTTGAACCGATCAGTCGAAGTTCACATTAGTGGGTGTGCTAATAGGTAAATTTACATACACTCAGGTGCCCTTGTAGGATACAAAGGCTTTTCCGAACTAACTGGATTTTTATGAATACCACATTTCTTGAAAATGTGAATATCCTGTGAATGAGGTCCGAATAAATTTGTTCGTATCTAGTTTGATAAATGAGGAGCATTGCGTATCACTGGAGTGGTTCCCTCATGGGAACATCTCTTGTACCTTTCACTTAGAAAAGTGAAGGAAGTGTATTTTTAAAACTAATTTAAGGCACAAACATGATTCTTAAGCTCTAATTTGGTATCTTATGTAATATTTAAAGGTACACTACATTCACATTCCTTGGTGACAAAGCATTTCCAAAGGAACCAATGATGTACAGTTGAGAAATCCTAAAGTTTAGTACCTTTTGTGTTCATAAAGTAATGTTTGAGGCAAATTTATTATATTCCTTTCAAACCTTTCATTTACAGCACACAGGAAATACCAGTAAAGTAAACTAATGAGGTATTTAATCAAAGTGCACTATACAACTGTAAAAAGAACCAAGTTTCAAAGCATTACTCAGAACTAAACTAAATGTACCATGACTTATGGTAACATACATCAGTTCTATCATATGCTTTCAATACAGCACTGAAACTGTCCAGATTTTTTAGACACTGTCCAGGTTTTAGCCCACATGTGCTGCCTTTCTGGACTGCATTAGTATCCATTATATCCACATCTCACGCAAAATGTGTAGGAATTGTAATAAGCAAGTCAATTTTTTTATTTTTATTTTTTTTATTTAATTACTAATTCTGATTTTTATAATGTGAGTTAAGTGAATTATTATGAAGTTCCAAGTTCATATAAAAGAAGATGTTTGGAAACACATAGTCGTAAACTTAATAATCTCATTCATGCATCTTCAATAAGCGTTTTATCCTGGTCAGGATTCAGGTGGATCCGGATCCTATCCCGGGAACACTGGACATGAGGCAGGAACACAATGAACTCTTTTGTAATTCCTAATAGGAGTTTCCAGCTGTGTGACACTTATCAAGGAATTTCTCATAGCAAATTATTAGAGCTTTATGAAGCATTATTAAAGTTGAATGTTTACAAGGAATCATTATAAGCACAGTTATTACAGAAACATTATGTCTATCTGTATTTGTTTATCGCTCCATATATCTTATATCCGTATCTGGGTCTGTGGCCTATTCCAGTAGGTTTTGTTTGTTTGTTTGTTTTTAATTAAATACAAATGCTACCACTATACCTTGGAAAGCCCAGAAGTAGAAATGTCAGCAGTGTGAGCTTGGTGTGTGAATTCTGGCTCTGACAGTTCCTCAACCTCAGCTACATCACTCAAGGTAATAATCAGTCTCAAATAGAGATGTGCATGGGACTGTTTTTTTTTGGTTGTTTTTTTTAATGCCACTCGTACAGTTATTATTTTTGTTTGTACCTGTCTGCAATATTTTCTAAAAATTTTAGTTGGTTCTGTTTCCCAAGATATAAACAAAGTAGTCACCTAATTTCAACCACTGTGAAGCTGACCAGGCAGTTACTAAGGATAAACAAAAGAATGAATGAATGAATGAATGAATGAATGAATGCTGTAAATGCATCATACAGCACCACATGTTAAAGAACATGGTCTTTGTTGCATTCCACGAGCTTTATATCTGACCACTCACTCGCACATGCATAATAAAACCTCTAACTTTTTGTTCCGTCCTGCCGGATCCCAGTCCTTTAGTCTCAACCAGATGCCCTGTGAACATTTCTGTCAAGCTATTTAAAAAAAATAGGAGTGCACCTGCTATTTGTATCTGTATTTGTGTCTGTTTAGACCAACAGTATAGTTAATAAAATAATATAAATAATATAATTAGTATAATGAATAATTAGTATTTGGTTACATCCTTAACAGCTGTAATGATTGATAAATATGGGCTTCATAGAAAGTGTTGAATTCTGTTCCACCTCGGACCAGATAGCAAACACAGAAAGCGAAAATAGCTGACGACTGTGTATACATACAAGAGAATGAAAATATCGAACAATTAAAAAAAAAGAAGTGAGAAATGAGGGGGTGAAGGACTCATTTTTACATTCCTTCTGATTTGGTAAAAGTTCTACATTATGGCAAAAATATAATGCTTGAAAACAGCCACTAGTACAAAAGAGAGAGAGAGCGAGAGAGAGAGAGAGAGAGAGAGAGAGAGAGACAGAGGGGGGGTGACAGGAAAGGACTGGCTGTTAAATGCCATGTCATTGCTGTTATACGTATGAGAGACCTGTGATGAATTGGGTCAAGCGTCATTGATCTTGGTTAGGGGGTGTGGAAGTCACCAGCTGACCCCCTTCACCCTTGGTCTAAAATGCACAGTTATGACCTAGCCAAGCTGACCTTTAACTTGAAGAGGAAGAGAAGCTGAGGACAGTATTTAAAAAAGGTTAAAAATATTAGAAATAATAAAAGACATGAGAAATGATAGAAGGCTATGAGAAAAAAAAAAACACTCTTTACAACCGTGGTGAGCAGAAAAGCATGTCAGAATGGATCTTTTTTCAATATTCAACTGCCCAGTTTGGGTGAGCCTGTCCACTGTAGCCTTCCTAATCCTAATCCTAATCCTAATCTTGTCAGACAGGAGTGGAACCCAATGTGGTCTCCTGCTGTTGTTAGCCCATCCACATCAATGTTTGGCATGTCGTGAATTCTGAGATACTTTTCTGTTCATCATGGTTGTAAAGAATGGTTATTTGAGTTACCGTAGCCTTCCTCAGCTCAAACCATGAGTCTGGCCTTTCTCCTATCACCTCTCTCATCATCTGGTGCCCACAGAACCACCACTCAGTGAATGTTTTGTTGTGGTTGTTGCTGTTGATTGTTGTGAAAATCTCCAGAGATCAGCGGTTTCTGAAATACTCAAACCAGCCCCTCTGGCAGCGACAACCATGCCACGTTCAAAGTCACCGAGATCACGTTTTTTCCTAATTCTGATGTTTGATGTGAAGCTCATGACCTGTATCTGCATGGTTTAATGCATTTCACTGCTGCCACATCATTGACTGATTAGATAATTGCACGAATAAGCTGGGGTACCAGTGTTCCTATTAAAATGGCCAGTGAGTGTATATTAGATGTGTAAATGAAGTAAACAAATTTACTAGAGTATGCCAAAAAGGGTTTAAGCTTTTGAGCTTGCATTAAATATCTTTCCAGACACATTTGTTGTAATATTTAGGCTATTTTGACTAGGATTTATTGCACGGATATTTAATTCTGTTTTGTAGATAATAGAGGTTTTATTTTTTGTCTTCCAGAAACCCAGGGGATACAAACTATTGAAATGAACTCTCTCTCAATCTTTGAGTTTCTTAGAGTATATATAGTGTTGCTGTCTGTCATCAAAATCCCAACTGGGACTCGTTGATTTATCGACGGGTTTAACTGTGTAAACTGTGTATGAATCAACTCCAAAGCTTTAGTTACACAGTTAACAGTGTTTGAGTAACCGTAAGACATGTGTGTACACACACTTCACTACTGCTCCCGGTCCGGGGTTCTCTACACCGTGTCTCTTGTCAGAACAGGATTTCTGCAATGTCCTAACTGTGAGCTGTAAATATTAATCTGGGGCTTGGACGGCGTGTGTAAATGGCTCGGCGTGTACTGATGACTCAGTCTAGCATCTTATATACGCTGTTTTTGAGCTGGATGAAAATTTCAGGTTTGAAAATAGTTCCAAAAAACAATACGGATCATTGAAATCAGGGCGGTTATTTAAAGCCCTGGGGGCAATCCTTTCCAATGGTGAAACTTTTGCTTTCCAAAACAATGTTATAGATGTTACAATCACAGCAGTAAACAGTGAATAAACGAATCAGTGAATCGCATTATTAATTAACATCAATCGGTGTTTTATGTGTTTACTAGCAATGTTTTACAGCATCTGTGTACCGGCATCTTGAAATTCTTCTGCCTGTTTAAGTGCAGCGATTGGAAAAAAATGGTCTACTTCCTGTTGTTGTTTAGAGCACAGGGAGTCTATTCAGGCCTGAGGAAGTGGAATAATTTAAATACAGATGTTTTTCACCCAAAACACCCTCGTGAGATGCAGTGAGAGAGAAAGAGAGAGAGAGAGAGAGAGAGAGAGAGAGAGAACAGCAAGCACTGTGTAATGCACTAGTAAGACTGAGAAGACAGAGAGGAAGAGGAATAAAGAGTAAGTAATAAAGCAGATGACAAAAATGCAGCCTTGCTTTTAACATATGAATATTGATTTCAATCATGTGGCTTGATCGTTTTTAGTGTGCTTTTGTAAAAGCTTATATGTGCAAATGTTTAATATTTCACAGTGACAACTCTATAACCCAATATTGTGGTATCTGAATATATCGCATGACATTAAACGGCATGTAACACTTTCACAGTTATTATATTTATTATTTATTATTGCAATTCTTCCATATCTAATAAATATACAGTATGTAGCCAGTAAATGCACTTATTCAAAAGGGCATCATAGCATCATATTTTAATCATATGTCTTAGATATTTAGTGGCCTTGCATCTTAAATATTTAGTGGTATTTTTAATATTTAGTGATGTAGCTGTCAAAAATCACTACGTTACTACACAATAGTA
Source organism: Pangasianodon gigas (assembly GCA_022758105.1). Classification (NCBI taxonomy): domain Eukaryota; kingdom Metazoa; phylum Chordata; class Actinopteri; order Siluriformes; family Pangasiidae; genus Pangasianodon; species Pangasianodon gigas. The sequence continues at coordinate 3,715,525 of CM040478.1, read as the reverse complement.
CATTAAGTATTTATTTATATAGTTGTTTTCTACATCACTTATCAACCCATGAGGCTTTATGTATTTCAGTTATTATTTGGGTCATATCTTCCATTATTTATTTATTTATTTATTTATTTTTTTACAATCTAAAAAGTGAACAGAAATTTCATTGACTTATATGTTCTGTGTTGAAAAAATCAGCACTTGTATATTACAAAAGTGTAAATATTACAAAAAGTGGCATGAAATATTACAGAAATATTACATATTACAAAAGTGGCATGAAATAAACAGAAAGGTTAAAAGAAAAATCATAATAGTAATCATGTGTATGAGAACTAAGAGGCCAAAGAATTCAGAATTTATAATATATAATAATATACAATAAATAATTAATATCTATCATAAATAATACATATATTATAAATAAATGGAATGGTTCTGAAACTGTTAGAATATTTTGAAAGCCTTTCTGAATTTAGAATAGTATTCATCTATTTTGTTTTATTTTTTGGCCCGTTACATATTTGTCCTTTAATAATTTAAAGCATATACCACCTGGAATATTGTTTTTAATTATTAATATACAAAATTACAGAATTTATCACATTATCCCACCATACTAATGTATCGTCACACCACTATTAATAATCCAATGATCAAAAAATAACTAATTAGGTTTATTGCTTTTGATTATTGCATGATTAACGAACTGAACAAGTGAATGACTAAATAGGAAACTGAATCAGATGAAGAAAGCGTTCATTTTTCTCTCCAGCATTTTACATGAGCTAATGTAATTTTAAAGAAAATGTGAAATAGTATCAATTTAAGATAAGACTTTGAGCTACCAAACCTCAATTTTTAAATGTGAAATTTCCCAGAACATTGTAAATAAATGGTATAACAGAAAAATCTATTTGTGGATGTCTTTGATTAAAAAAAGTGTCTCTGATCTTATTTTAGTGTTTGTACTTAACAGAAAAATGAAATACTACGCTGCAGTCGAGAATTCGAGCCTGAGTTTTGCCGCGAGCTTTTATTTGCTGTGTGTTTAAATCGCCCTCTGACTGCCGATGCCTCTTAGACCTTTTAATTTGTTTAGTCTGTACTAATTGTTTCCATATAGAGTTCAGGGGCATAAACAAGAGGAAAAAAAGGATGGTTTTTATCACTAAAGTATGCCTTGACTGTAAAAGAGGCCTCTCGGTGGAGTGATGTTGTCTGTTGACTTGTTCACAATCAGCCTCTGTTCACAGTTTAACCTCCGGCCCTGTTATTAAACCATGCCTTATTCTACTTAAATGATTAAATGTTTCAGAATGTATGCCAAATAGACATGATGCCAAAGCATTCCTTAACTCTTGCTAAGAATTACAAATGGAAGAAAAACTGAAATGAAATGGTTAATGTAAGACTGATTGAGGAAAAAAAGAAAAAAAAATTCAAACGCTACACTAAATATTGTTATTTTCTCAAGACAGTATTGCTTGCCCGGATCCTGTTTTGAATCTGTGAATCCGAGGAAGTGACCTCACGCCTACGGCATGCTGTTCACTGTCCTCTCTGAGTAACTACCTCACTTTTTTTCCTCTCCTAATCTCTCCATTCTCTCTCATCCACTTTCCATTGTGTTCCTGCCTCCTCTCCATTTTGTAAAGTGCTCATCTAAAGGTCACGAGAGGTCGCTCGGAGTTGTAAAATGGCCTGTGACTTCTTGACCCATGGCTGCTGAAGTGTACTCGACTCCTGAGCAGGGTCTGCAGCGAAGAACTGCCAATACACGCCTGATTATAACAAATCAGAGATCTTCTTAATGTAATAATGTGATCAATTCCAGGCCCGCTTGTGTAGGATAAATGGATCCTGACCCAATGTTCACCTTTAGACTAATCATTCATATTCAAGTTGAGAGAGAGAGAGAGAGAGAGAGAGAGAGGGAGAATTCTGTAAGGCAGGGTATAAGAGTGAAATATGGAATATAACCAGATAAAATGATTAAGAAATGTTCAGAATATATTTCCTTGTAATGAATAACATGTCATTTCATATCAATTCAATTTGTCTAGGGCTTTTAACTATAGAGATTGTCACAAAGCGGCTTTACAGAAATCCGGATGTAGATTTAGGTTCCTAATGAGGTTCCTAATGAGAAACCTTTAGAGGAACCAGACTCAAAATGAAACCCGTCCTCTCTTTGATCACACGGGATAGTGCTATAATGAATCATTACAGTATACAGGTGTAGAAGAGGAAAGACAAACAGTATTAAGTGTTGAAAGGATGTTCAGTATGAGCAGATTGTGAATAAGAGTCCTGGGATGAGCACAGGATAGTCTTTCTGATTACAGCAGCAGTTCTTAGAAGGTACACATATCATAATGTCTTTAACTCTCCAGCCAGTGAAACCAGGAAAACCTCAAAATCTCAAAATGTAACCCTGGTGTATTGCTTTTATAAAATCGTGACTCAGTGTTCAGTAAATAAATGTAATTTATTATTAATAATATTCGCAATAAACAATTCTTCCACCATACAGTGTAGTCTGTTAATAGTAATCGAACAGGCAAATATTGTATAGGATATTCAGTAAGTGTAAGTGTAAGTTTTTTATTGATTTTAAACCTGAAATTCAGTTATTGTGATGCGGTCACAGGGGTGCAAATGTCACGGATTTGCTTTGAATGTGGCTTGACCCATCAGATTTGAAAACCAAAATTACCCATTTTATAATATAATGTTACAAAATAACATCAGACGATGCATTTTTGTTAAGACACTATGTACAATTTCATTCTTTTATTTTTTTTACAGTAAATAAGTGTATAAATAAATAAACACTATACTACTACTACTACTAGTACTACTACTACTAACAATAATAATATTATTATTTTTATTATTATTATTATTATTATTATTATTATATATGTAACAGGGTGGACAATATGAGGAAAACTTTTGCAAACATTTTGACAAATTTAATTTCACTAACCACAACATATTTTATCTCATAACTCTTGGGTCAAAATGATCTGAACATAATCTGTTTTTTTTTTTTTTTTTTTTTTTTTTTTTTTTTTTTTTTTTTTTTTTTTTTTTTTTTTTTTTTTTTTTTTTTTTTTTTTTTTTTTTTTTTTTTTTTTTTTTTTTTTTTTTTTTTTTTTTAAATTTTTTTTTTTTTTTTTTTTTGCATTCACTAGACGCATTGACGTATGAAGAATATGACGTATATGATTTCAGGTTTGAAAAATTGTATTTTGTAATTTTTTTCCACTTTTAGTAAAAAATAATTACTTTTTAATGGGGCAGAGCAGAAGAGCTACAAACCATTCTGAGGGCACTTTGACACAGAACAAGGCAATCTTCATAGAAACCTTCTCTACAGCAAGATAACGGATGACAGCTGCAGTTCGGTGAGATCTGATTGGCTACCTGTTCCTCTGCCAGCTGCAGTAAAAAACCACCCAAAAGCACAAGAGCTGTGTTATCCATGACTTCTTAAAGCAGCGGCAGCAGATCTGCATTCATCTTCCTGCTCTGGTGGCTTTCTGGTTTGTCTCAAAGCTGCCCACTGCGTGCTTACCTTGGGAAAGTCGTAAAAGAGATTATTTAGAGTCAGGAATAATGGTATGTTTTAGGTAGAGGGAAACAGAGATAGCAGCAGACACAGACACAGAGAGTTGAAGAAGTGAGTAAAATTTTCCGACTGCTGTTCGTGTTCATGTAGGTCAGGATTGTTTCAGCTACTAATTGGCCGATCGTGTATCATACAGGGTCAGGTGTCCCGGGTTGGCCTCCGTTTTACTGCTGCATGCCCAATAAGTCTCTGTAGAGCATGCATTCAGACATAGTTTTTGCCAAGAGGGTGTGTGTGGGAGCGAGAGAATCGGAGAGGTCTGTGTTTTGCAATGATGTAATCAGAGTCCATGCCAGAGAGAACTCGAGTCTCGTTGAGCTTTACACGATACTCAGCCGAGCTCAACCGACAACCAAGTGACATGCCAATCCTTCGTCATTTATTTACCTGTGGCTTTTTGTAGTGTGCTTCATCACAGACACCTGATTCCTCTTCTCCTTCCACTTCTTCTAGAACTCTGGCTGGTTTTAGCTGACCTCTCTCTCTCTCTTTCCCTCTCTCTTTTACATTCTCCCGCTCATCATCTAACTTTAATCAAGTAAATGGATGCATTCAAATGCTGCTAATTTCAGTGCAGGTAATTGCTTGCCTTTAATTAAATGCGATCAAAAGAGCATTTTAAGTGATTAAAAGAATCAAAAAGACGCAGTTACGACCTCAGGATATTACGGATGGAAGGATATACAATGCTGCGTCAGACGAAAGATATTTCCTTTGGATTTTTTATGGACAGCCACTCCAGTTGAATAATAAGTCATTGTTAGATGCAAATGCACGTCGGTGCTGTATCAGCTCTACAGCCCTTTTTTCCCCTGATGGTCTATAAATGACAGTTGAGTGACTGTACGCTCTTTAAGACCAGCTGTGCAGTGTAATGCGGTTATGGAAGATCAGAATTGACATAGCATATGCAGCATGGCACAGACGTGTGCGTGGGTGTGTGTGTTTATGCATGTCATACAACAGAGACAAAACCATCATTGTTATCTATATTGCTAATTTGTGCAGACAATAATTGAGTCAATCATGTGCAAATTGGGGGCTTGTAACAATATTTAATCATGTTTTTGTCTGTGTGCTTATTGTTCTCAACAGCTGAGTTTAGATCTCAATCACTGCTTTCATATGTGCAACACTTCGTCCATTTAAATATAAAATGGTGAATGTAAAATGTTTTAAGCTCTGTATAGTATTATTTAATTGCATATTTAGCACAGGCTACACGTTCTTGGTTGATTAATTTCATTGTACTGTGTATGTTGTCAATAAAGAAATTCTATTCTAGTCTGTTTCCATGATTCCAATCAAATTCAATGTTATTTGTATAGGGCTTTTAAGAAGAAAAATTGTCACAAAGCCACTTTACAGAAATCTGGATGTACTGTAGATTTACTAATTATGATATTTTATCTCACTTCCATGTCTATCTGTCACTACCATGTTAGCTAGCTTCTAACTTCGCTAATATTAGTAATGAATAAATGGCATAATATGAGCAGTTTCACTAAATCACTGGGGATATGACCATTTAAATTGAGACTCAGTTTAAATCTGAGGCAAATGCAAGCTAATTAACTAGCAGTTAGCTAGTGCACTAGGTATTTGGGATGACAGTAGGACATATTCAATAATATTCATCAATCCTGACATTTTTAATAATGGTAAAAATGTTACCAGGCCATTTTAGTACTTTCTTTAAACATGCATTTAAACACATTAAACAATTTATTATTATATGATTATTTTTTACCCAATGTTCAATGTAATTAAAGAAAAAAGTATGCATATATGCAAGTAGCACAGATCTGTATTTCTAGATTATTATATTCGGTTCCCTGAGAGCTCTAATCAGTGATGGTTATTGGAAGTAATTGGAAATTAATGCGCTCTAAAGACAACTATAATCATATTTCTCATATAAATTAGGCAAGAGTCACATCCAAGCAGCTGCCTGTGAAACGATCATTATTGTGCGTGTGTGTGTGTGTGTGTGTGTGTGTGCGTGTGTGTGTGTGTGCGTGTGTGGGAAGTCCTGAGAAATTCAGTTATCTGTTTCTGTGTGCTATCACATTGTGATAAAGTGAATGGAAAGACTGAGAAATTCTGGCTAACTAGGCTTAACACTATCACAGGAAAGACCTGCATTCACACACACATACACACACATACACACACACACTCTCAGACACAAATAGAACTCACTCAAATATACACACTCCCAGGCCTTGATTTTTTTTTTTTTAAACAGGATCTATTGTGGATTGTGATATGAACTAGCATGTGCCTGATTTGCGTGTTTTCATTTCCACATGAAGATCCAAAATATGGGGCAGTGTCAATATAAATAAATCAAATCTTCATCCACTGTGTTAAATACTACCTGTATAAATGAATACAGCCAAAAGGCAGGTATTATATTTGCAGAAGTCTGTTTTCAACAGTTTAAGACAAAATCCTACACTATAGCAAATCTTAATAATGGAAAGTCGGTCAAAATTATTACTCACTTAGATCTCAGAAATAAACAGAAAATTTGTCAAAGTGATGACGTATTGTTACTAATGTAAAGTTGATAAAGTTGAAAATATGAAAATACAGAACACAAGAGCAAATGATGTACATTTTTAATGGTTATCTAACATGCTATGCTAGCTAGATAACCTAGCTAATGCAAGTGATGACTTAAATATTTGGTTTAAAATATGGTAAAATATTAAAATATTTGGCTTTTTTAATTGTAAACAGTTTTGCTATTATTAAATAATCCTCAAACACAAGTTATCTCTGTGTACAACAACAGGCTAATTTTTATAACAATTATCTAGCCAGCTAGCTAATGTTAGTGAAATTAGGCTATTTGGGATGGCAGGAGAACATGGGTGTGTTTATGTATTACAGGTAAAGGGGTAAAGGTGTAATGATGTTTGTGGGTAATTTTAGTACTTACTTTAATTTATAGTACTTTCTTGGGCATTAAAAAAGGAACATTATTATTAACATTAACATTAGAAATATATATGTTCAGAGGTAATTCTTTCATCAAAAGAGCTCAGACATTTTCTCGACAGCTGAAGAATGCACACACCGTCTGATAATTAGCACTGGGTAGTTTTGTCCTTGTTAACAAGAGACACTTTTGCACTTCAAAGCCTGAAGTAATGAAAAGTATTACACCAAGCATGCCAGACTACATTCCAGCTTCACAGCGCTCTGTGGGCCGGCACTGGTGTGACGATTCAGATAGGACTAACCTGCAGAGATGAAACGAGGAGCATGGTGGGATATCCAGAGAAGAAGATGATAGAGGCATGAATAAAAGGGTAAAGCCAGGGAAACTGTTGGGGCGGGGGCCAGGAAGCAGTTGCAGATTGACCGCGATGAACCTGGCAGGATTTTTACAGACAGAAAGCTGGTGTTGGTCGAAGTGTTTGTAGTTGCTGCTTTGTTGAATATCTCATATAAATTTTAAGAATTATAATATATGAGAATCAGCATGTTGCATGTGACTAAAGGAAAAATCCACCCTTTTTGTAATTAATGTAATCTTCAGTTGTGTCCAAGATTTACTGATGAAATTCTGAGTTGAGGTTTTTAGTTTAAACTTATTTTGGTCTATTTTCACTTTGGTTAACGATTTCCTACATTACCCACAATGCCGTTTGACTACCTGCTGATAGTGATCCCAGTAGGACCTAGCCCTCGCTTCATCTCTACTTAAAGAGAGCGATGCAGCGGTGCTTTAGTCCTTTACTCTGTCCAGCTCTCACCTCCTCATCTGTACGCTCTGCTCAAGCAGATCAGCTTCCAAAGCTTCAACTTTCATGCTAATACCATCATCTTGAGAAAACAAGCTCTTGCTACCACTGAAACCTGACTGTTATTCCTCATGTTTGAGATCGTTGAAATCTTTTCTCCTATTAAACGCTGGTGTGAGTGATCTGACCTGCCTTCCTGTAACATCTGCGTGACACACAACCACTAACTTCTTACAGAAATACGCAATGAAAATACAACACTGAGCAACAAATTAGCACCAGAATCACTAAGCACATCAGAAATATTTCGATATAAACATATTTAATGTGTTGCAGGGTGGAGGTTTCTTATAGGAAACTCAAGATATTTGGTACAGAGTTATCTAAGCTAACTCACAGACCAGAATTTCCGGGACCATAGTGCTGGTGTAGTGCTGTGCTACATAGTTTAGCATGTTTCCAGTGACAAGTAAGGGATGCCAAATTGGATTTCACAAGGCAGGAATACACCTTGGGTGAGATATAAAGTCCTTCATAGGGCTGCTAATTAGTTGAAAAGTTCAAATAACTATAGTTGAAGAAGTTTATTTAAGCTATTTAGCATATGGCTACTCCATATCTGGGATTGCTAAACATGACCATGGTTACTGACTATCAAACTGAATACAAAATTCAGAATATTCAGAATTTAACAAACAAGTTTAATAGCAGATGTGTTAATCGATAGGGAAAATTATTTAAATTAAGGCTTGTGCTGAGATGAAGTGTTTAACTAGATTTTATTCAGATTATTAAAATGATCTGATCTAAGATTTCCAGGACATTCTTACTTTTTTCAATTGTTTCTAGACTACCGTCTTACTACAAGCAGGAAAAAAAATAGCAATAGAAAATGTGGACTGAAAAAAATCTCAGTTCAGGCAGTGAGAAATGATTAGAGCATGTTCTGTCCTCAGTTACCAGCAAATGAGCATCATACTGCGCTAACACACTCACGCTAACAGCCTCCATGGTGTTTTCATCACAGACACTATTAAGAAAATAAAAGCAGACATAAAAATACCATACCTACTGCTACGATATACGGATAAAATGAATAGGTCATGAGAAAAAGCATGACATTTAAGAGAAAGAGGGTCAGGTAGCTGCAATAACACACAGCTGTACATGTGGCTTCCAACTGGGAAGCAAATGATTCTCCGCGTGTCGGGGCTACGTGGTGAGAATTTCAGAAAGTGAAGCTGAGCAAACTGTGTTTAAGTGGGTGGTAGGTTTGTTGGTGTTGCTTAAAAAACTCAATAAATGCTGTTTAAAATGCAAAATATGCACAATAAAAAAATGTGCTGAGTTTATGGAAAATAGGAAGTAAATAGTGTTGTTATGTTTCTTTGTTAACGGGAGTTTTGAAGAGAAGAGAAGAGAAGAGAAAAGAAAAGAGGAGAAGAGAGGAGAAGAGAGGAGAAGACGCTAACTATATGGAATATAAGTGCACATTTCACTTTGTGGTAAAGAATCTCAATCATGTGCATCACCCAGCACACTGGAGGAAGATTTCTCCCACATGCGAGCGGTTTCCGGGCATGTTTGGCATTTCTGCTCGACTCTCTGCACACATGCAGTGCAGGATGCTGTTGATTTTGTGGCTTGTAAACTTGAGGAAAATACTTGATGTTCATTGCAATTACTGATCAGAAACGTTCCTTTGCACAATATTTCTCAAAAGTAACTGTGCTGGAATTGTGCCCTGATGCTATGATTCACTTTTTTCCATCTTGTGCATGTGTGTGGATGAGACATGTTAATAATAATTCTTGACGTTTCCACTTGGCAGATGGTTTCATCCAAAGTGACTTAGAAGTGAAGCAAAATACAATCCAAGCTCAGAGCTGTTAAAGGAGCCAGAGAACTAAAGTTGACCAGAAGCAAGTGCAGGACAGTTAAAGGTGTCTTAACATAAGCATTTAAACACATCAAACCATTAATTACACTACAATAATTTTTAAAAAGTTTAAAATCACGTTTATGGAAGCTTGTTTCTGCGACATATGATAAAATATTACGCAGATGTATCTCACAATTGTGACCATTTACCTCACAATTGCTAGTTAACATCATGCAATTGCAAAAATCAATTCTATAATTCTGAGTAATATGTAATACCACATTTTTATCCTACATCTGAGAGTTAATATCACACAATTGCAATTTTTTACCTCACAATTGCTAAGTAATGTCACACAATTGTTACTTTTTACCTCACAACTGCAAGTTAATATGACACAATTACAACTTTTAACTTCAAAAATGTGAGTAAATATCACTCAATTGTGAGTTTTTAATCCTATGATTGCAAGTTATCATGCAATTGCAGTATTTTACCTCAAAATTGTGACTTAATATCACACAGTCACCACTTTTTACCTCAAAATTGCAAGTTAATATCAATCAATTGTGACATTTTACCTCACAATTGCAAGTTATCACTCAATTGCTACTCTTTATCCTACAACTGCAGTTAAGTTAATAACACATAATTTTACCTCACAATTGTGATATCATGAAATTGTGTCTTTTTATCCTACAAGTGTGAGTTAATATTACTCATTTGTGACTTTTTAGCTCACAATTGTCACTTAATATCACTCAGTCACAACTTTTTACCTTACAGTTTGAGTTACAAAATTGTGACTTTTTAATCCTACAGTTTTAAGTTGATCGCACTACTGCAACATTTTACCTCAAAATTGTGAGTTAATATCACACAATTACAAGTTTTTATCCTAAAATTGCAAGTTAATATCACGCAGTTGCAGCTTTTTATCTCTCAGTTGTGAGATGGTATACAATTGCGACTTTTTATCTCACAATTGCGAGTTAATATGATGCAATTAACCTTTTATTCTGCAATTGTTAATATTACACAATTGTGACTTTTTATCACAAAATATCACAAAATTGCATCTTTGACCTCACAGTTGCACGTTAGTATTGCGCAACTGCAACTTTTGATCCTACAATTGCGAGTTCATAGAACTTAATCATGGTTATTGTAGGTAATTGGAACATGATGCTCTTTAAATCCAACTATAATCATATTTGTCATAAAGATTAGCATGTTGTGACATGGCAAGAGTCACGTCCAAGCAGCTGCCTGTGAAATGATCATCGCTGTGTTTGCAGACTTTTGTGTGTGTGTGTGTTTGTGTGTGTGTCAGAAAGAGAGAGAGGTAGATAAATTAACTGTGTTTGTTGTGGATTTGTGTCTGGGATTTGGCTACATTATTTGGGTGACTTATGACAGGTGTGCGCCACATGAGGCTCTTTCTCTCTCTCTCTCTCTCTCTCCCCCTCTCTCTCTCTCTCTCTCTCTCTCTCTCTTTCTCTCTCTTTCCCCTATGATGATGAAGATATCACGTTAAAGAACAATCTCCATAATATTTCATGCTCACTCAGCACGCGGAGGCTGCAGCCCAACTGCTCTATCAATTGATTTGATTCACTGCTGGAGCTTCTACTCACACACACACACACACACACACACAATATTTCAAATAAATGACACGATGAAAATGATATCCACATCAACACGTGAAGCGTGAATGAAAGGTGTGGATGAAGAAAGCAGGGCAACGCATTACTCCATGCAAAGGGATGAGTTTTATCTCTCACACTTTATTCTATTTCTCATTTCTTTCATTTTTGATGATGTGAGAAATGAGCCAAGGAAAAAGAAATGTACAAACACACACACACACACACACAGTTGTAGCTATTTAAAAGGACCTTTCTCTTATTTGTGAAATAAATGAATTTTTAGCTATTCTATTCTATTCTATTCTATTCTATTCTATTCTGCTCGGATGTACTCAACAATGTTTTTTCTACTGTGATATATTGAAACCTAATCTATTATGATATATTGAAATCTTTTTTATTTTACTCTGTTGTGACATATTCTATTCTATTCTATTCAAATATATTCAACAATGTTTTTTTCTACTTTGATATATTAAAATCTACTCTATTATGATATATTCATATCCTTTTTGTTTTACTCTGTTGTGACATATTCTATTCTATTCTACTCAACTATTTTGTATTCTACTCTATTGTGATATATGTTACCTTATTCAATTCTATTGTTATGTATTTTTGTTCTGACCCATTACATTTTGGTATGTTCAACTCTCTTCAATTCTATTCTGTTCTATTCTATTTTTATGTATTTAACTCTTCTCTATTCTACTCTACTGTTATATGTACTACCCTGTAGTACTCTGTTTTATTCTATTCTACTATACTGTGATTTATTCTACCTTATTCTATTCTGTTTCAAGAATTCCTTTTCTTTGTATTAAAATATATTCTTCTATATTTGGATTAATTCTACTCTAATCTATTGTGATATATTCTACCCTGTGCTACTCTATTTTATTCTATTCTAATCTATTATGATATATTTACCCTTAGCTACTCTATTTTACACTAGTCTACTCTATTGTGATTCTAACTTATTCTATTCTATTTCCTGATTTCTTTTTATTGTGTTATGATACCCTATTCTATTTTGCTCTATTCTGTTCTAGTTCTGTTGTGATATACCATATTCTATTCTATTCTATTCTATTCTATTCTATTCTATTCTATTCGTTCCACCCTATTCTCTTCTGTTCTGTTCTACTGTAATGTATTCAACCCTTTCCAATTCTATTCAGTTGTGATATGTTCTACTTTAGGCTCCTTTGTTTTATTCTATTCTACTTTTCTGTGGTATTCTATTCCATCCTTATTCTATTTTATTGTTATGTATTCCACCATATACTGTGCCATTTTCTATTTTGATATATTCCACTCTTCTATTCAACCCTTTCCTTTTATACTCAATTCTACACAATTATATATTCTACTTTATTCTATTCTATTCTATTGTAATGAATTATTTTATATTCAATTGCTGTGTATTCTACCAGACTCTGGACCATTCTTTAATAATATATTTACACCTACTGTATTCTCTTCTATTATGAAATATTCTACACTATTTTGTTCAATTCTACTCTATTGTGATGTATTCTATGTATTCTACCCTATTCTGTCCCTTTCTAACATGTTTAATCTTATTCTATTATAATATTATTTAAACCTATTCTATTCTATGCTACTCTATTCTGTTCTATATGTCTTTACCCTACTTTATTCTGTTTTACCCCTTAACATCCTCACAAGGTGTTTAGGCCACAGAGACCACTTCCATATGACAGCAGTGCAATGTGTCTGTGTGTGCATGTGATTGTGTGTGTGTGTGGTGAGAGGTATAAAGAGCTATGATTAATCACACAGCTGATGACGGATTGTGTGAGGATGAAGAATCTGTCAGACACTCATATGACTAATGAACAACATAATAATGGCAACATACATCACTCAATGTGTGAGCTGGAGGGGGGGTCAAAGGAAGGCCTCACTGCTGAATGCCCTACTAATGAGTCCACTGGAGACTGTCCTCACACACACACACACACTCACACACTCACACGCACAGGGAGAGAGAGAGAGAGAGAGAGAGAGAGAGAGAGAGACTATAGCAGGATTAGGTGTCCGTTAAAGAGATCTCCTTTCAGTCCCACACTTATCATCGCTGTAGTGTGTATTCATTATGGCTAATCCAAGCAATTTCCCCAAATGAAAACAGAATGAACTCTGATCCTAAACTGCTTTTACATACTGGATTAGTAAAGTAGTAAATTGCATTTGATTTCCAGATTCTCTCAGTATGAATACCAATATTAAAATCATGTGTATAAAGCAAAACGCATTCTGGCAATACACTCTGGGATATGTTGGCCAGCGTCCTTATAAGGCTGTGTCCTGACTTCCTGGTCCGAGAAGGTAATTTTGCTCCCTCACTATTACTATTGTTTATGTTTCTTTCTTCAAAAAAGTACAGAAAGGCCACATCGGTCTGGACCTAAAATAATGTCTTTCAAATATTTACACAGCATTAGACTCTGTAAATGGACATGGGATGAAGTCCAGTAACTTTGTGTGTTCTTTATTTGGATGCACTGACCACTAAATGTTCTTTCAATTTTATTTTATATCATGATTACAGAACTGCAAAATGTTGGCTTGCTGCCAGTTCTGATACATTAGAGCACTACAAAGTTGCACCAGCAAAAGAGAAGTGATCTATTCTATTCTATTCTATTCTATTCTATTGTGATGTGTTCTGTTCATTTGTGATGTATTTTATATTTTATCCTGTTCTGTTCTAACGTGATGTATTCTATTCTGGTCTATTGTAATATATTTGATTCTATTCTGTTCTATTCTGTTCCATTCTAATGTGATGTATTTATTCTATGCTATTGTATTGTGATGTATTCTATTATATACTGCTTTATTCGGTTGTGATGTATTCTATTCTACTCTATTCTCTTCTGTTCTATTCTATGCTATTCTATTGTCATGTACCCTATTCTATTCTGTTCTGATCTATTCCATTCTATTCTGATCTATTGTGATGTATTCTATTCATATCTAGTTTATTTTGATGTATCATATTCTCCCCTGTTTTATTGTACTGTGATCTGATCTATTCTATTCTATTCTATTCTATTGAAATGTATTCTGTTCTATTAAGTAACGTAATGTATTTGGTAACACTTTATTTTAATGAACACATATAAGGGGACACTTGTAACATGTTTATTCACTATGTATTGGTCCTTATTAATAAAGATCTGTATTGCTGCATAACTAGACATCTCTTATGTAATAATAATAATAATAATAATAATAATTGCATTATTATTTGTGACAATGTGCAATAAACATAGAAAACCTGATGAATTATTAATGGAAATATCCATGTTATACCTTTAGGTTCTAGGTTGTATCATGTGACTTCTGCATTTTATTGAAAATGTTTAAATTTCTAGCCTTAATTAGTGATTCAAGTTTTATTAACTCATAAAGTTCATAAAGATGGACATTTAGGTTATTTATTCTTGCTCAATCAGCTAAGTTTATCTAGTAGTACATATCTTTATGAGTAAAAACTAATACATAGTGAATAAGACTTTTAAAAGTTTCTAATTTGTGCTTTATTAAACAAATAACAAGATCTTTAATGCCTTATATGTGTTCCTTAAAATAAAGTGTTACCATGTACTGTATTCTGTAGTCTTCTATTCTATTCTGTTCTATTGTGATGTACTCTATACTGATTAATTCTATTGTGATGTATTATATTATATTAAATTATATTATATTATATAGTATTGTAATCTATACTGTCCTAATCTATTAAGTTCTATTGTGATATAGTCTACTCTTCATTACAAAACAGTTCATGAAACTCAAGTTGATTTATCTGATTGTTAGGATTGTGTGATTATGACCTTTTAATTGGTCCATCAGTGTCGAAAACATCTTAAGAAAAGTAGAACTTGGCTTCTAAAATGTTGTACCCGTCACAGAACAACTTTTTTTTTGTAGTTGGTGTGCATGCTAGTCAATTACACATCCTGTGTTCAATGTTCTTTAGTCATCATTAAACACAAGTATCATTTTTGTAATAAAAAACATGTCAGATGGATAATACCAAATATCACTGAGAGTCTATAAGCTTTTGTAAAAGTACTGGTTCAGTGTTGACAGTCAGCTGCGATGTCTGCCACGTTTGACCTTATTGATTCCCAGCATTAGTCGACAGACACCATTTACGCCACAGATGAGACCCCTGTCTTTCTCTTTCTCTACATTTCTGTCTCTCAGTCATGGTTATTATTCCAATTATTGATATCAGAGCAACATTTCACTCTTTTGGTTCTCTTCTGCAACAGCTCTAACAGATCGATACATTTGATCAGTGTGAGGTCTAATTGGGAAAGATTCCCAGAGGGCAATCACACTGCTGCAGCTTAAACAGTGCAGAATGAAAGTACTGATATAATAGTTTTATAAATCTACATAACACTTCCTATGAATCCTGTATTCATAATGTATTAAAAATACATACAATATTTTTAATGTGTTCTATAGCATACATACTGGTAGACATACATAGCATACATACTGGTATACGCTTGTATACATACTCATATGTAGTTATAATTACATGGATGACACTTTATAATGCATATCAGGTTACAAAACACATTATAATATTTGTTCATAAGAATATTGTATTGATTGTGTGATGTATTGTTGTAATGCACTATAACAGAGCTTATGGTATATTATGTCTGTACTACAGATTATAATCCTTTATCACAAACACAATAGGTTTCCTTTTTTTTTTTTATAAAAGTATATAACACATTATAAAACATTATACAATGTCATTACAGACCACAGAAGTGATATATTTTCATAAGTCTTTTAAATATAAGAAACCAAAGGTATATGTTGTGATGCATTATAACTTTCTGTATAGATGCTATACCAGATCATATGATATAGGATGATAAAACATAACTCTACAGTAGTCTTATAAAAAATATATAATGTTATAATGTTATCCACCTATAATGTATAGGTGTTATCCAGCATAACATTATAAAGTTATATTAGTATACTTAATTAAGTGTTATGGCCATTTTTGCATACTTTATGAAGAGTTATATACAGTCATACTGGTTTACTTATAAAATGTTATATATGTAATGCTCTATAATGTGTTATTTTCTTTTATAAACTCAGAAGTTAAATACAAATTGAGAGACCAAATGTGCATGATATAATGCATTATAACCTGCAGTACAGAACTATATCAGAACCTCGCTTATGGTGCATTAATGACTACTATATTCTTATTAACAAATATTATGTTGTGTAAGTAACTATAACTATTTATAAATAATTATAAAGGCTTATGTACTATAAGTAGGTGTTATAAATGCCTATAAACATGTTTTGATATTATGTAGGCTATATGTAGATTTATAGGCAAATAATTAATGACAGGGTAGTGTGATGAACTGGAGTTGTTGTTCCCACCCCAGAGTTGATTATTTTCCAATAAGAGCACATCCCAGAGTGTTATATTCTTCTAATATCAAAGTATTTTTGACAACTATTGCAATGTATTTTATATTTAAAAATGACACTTTTATCCATTTAAAATTACATTTGATGTTGTGGAAAGTTAGTTCCTGTTATCACTTACATTATAACAACTATAAAGATTTGTTCCATCACCAGCCTCTCTTTGTTTTTTCTTTCGAACTTATTATGTCTTATAAAAGGTTTATAACACATTATAGAAAGTAATATTTCTCATGGTACTGATATAGCTAATTCATTGACTCTATGAATTATCAATTAGGTCACACTGCGTTGAATAGAGGTGAGAACCAAATGGATAGTGTTTGCCACAACGAGACAGTGTGTGAACGTAAGTGTGTGTTTTTCTGTATCTCATTGCTCCGTCTGACCTCACTGCTTACAGAGATCTTCCCAAAAGGCTAGTCTTTTTCTTCCGCCCCCAATATTTCCCACAAAACTCACAACAGCGAGACGTGGCGATGGACAATGTCTCCGCCTGCATGACCTGAGTGCCCAATAGAGATTAAGCTTTGCATTTCAATCTCTGTTGTAGTGGCGGAGGTAATTTGATTGATAGGCTGTTTATCATTCAGCTGGGACTGACACTCATTCGGGCCTGGAGGGCACACATCCCTGTGTGTGTGTGAGAGAGAGAGAGAGAGAGAGAGAGAGAGAGAGAGAGGGTGCGTTTTATCCAATCTTTTGCCCCCTTGTTCACATTTAGCTGACCCCTCTGGGTCATCCCAACTTAAGTAAGAGTGAAAGTGTGTTGAACATGTACACAGAGCCCACAGCTGCAGCAGCACTCCTCTCCTCCTCCTCCTCCTCCTCCTCCTCCTCTTTCTCCTCTTTCTCCTCTCCAAGCTGACTTTGATGCTTTAGCAATCCATACATATTGATTTGGAGCGATAATAAACAATTTGATTAGCCTCCTTCTATAGGCTGCCACTTCAATCTATCACAAGGGCCCAGCCAAGTGGAAGACGAGGCGAAGAGGAGGGAGAGCAAGAGAACAAGATAGACAGACAGAGAGGAAAGGAGAGCGATGGAGGAAGGGGAAGGGTGGACCACAGAAAAAGGGGATCCTGGCATGATTATGTGTCAGGGTGTTCTGAATTGGACAGGACAGCTGAGCTGCCTGCTTATTAACTCCCTCAGAAAATTCTCGGGGCTCTGGCGAGCACGCCGCAGCGCTACCATCTGGATCGATAAGCAATCTCCGCTGTGTACTGAGCAACTGCAACATTCATTTGTCTTCCACTATCCACCCCTCTCTTTCTCTCTCTCTCTCCTTCTCCCACTCTGTCCTCACCGGACAAGGCACCTGAACGGCCAAAAAAGCAACCTTTAATTTCTCTCCACCTTTCAATTCAATTTTTCAGTTTTGTTATAACCACACATGTTCACTTTCAGTCCACCATTTCCCCATTTTTTCTTTCTCTCACTCTATCTCAAGCTTTGTAACATTTCCACAGGCTCTGTCACTTTCTAGATAATGACCCCGAGAGTGAGAGAACAACTGCCTCGATCCATTTCATCACTCTGACCCCTTTCTTCTGTCCCATGGCTATAGAGAGCGAAAGAGAGAGAAAAGAAGGAGAGCTATAGGGCATCAGTGGTAACAACACACAGTGGAAAGAGTTTATTAAACATTTGAAGGCTTAGTATTTGTAATGGTTATTATTTTTTAAAAAGCTAGGAAGTTGTGAACATACAGTAAGTAGCAAAGTCACAAATGCACAATTACAGAAGCACCAACCAAGATTGAAGTTTCTATAGAAATTCCTAAATTAGCACATTATAGAAATGCTACACATCCAGCTAACAAACAACACGTTAAAGTTCAACTTGTGTTTGTTTTCTATTTAATGTTATATTTAGTTTTGTCTACAGTATTGTCCTCTCTCTTTTGTTACATTAGAAAGTGTTAAGCTAATGTTTAGGCTTCCTAACTAGCATACAGTATCCTGGATAGCACAAGTTACTAACTGTAGCTTGCATGCTAGTTAGGAAGATGCAGGGACAACATTAACTGATAATATTTTATAGCTGGACTATTTATTCAGTTGCTGATTGTAGTCAGTCTTGTGTCAGCAGTTAAGTGACAACCCAGGTCCAAAGTCTATTTTCTGCGTGGCTATGTTGGCTCTCACTATACAATGTTGTACAGATATTGGGCCAACATTGGCAAAAGGCTCACTTTTCATAACAACCCTGCAAATGTGGGGCCAACGATGGCCCAGCTTTGGTTGACATTGGCATGGTGGATTTAAAGGTGTCTGAAAGTCTGTCGGTGCTGGTGGCCTAACAGACAAAATAACGTTGAGCCAATGCTGGCAAGGTGCATTTAAAGGTGGTTGAAAGTTTATCAGCTCTGGTGGCCCAACATTGGCCTGGCATTAATTTGCTATCTCAGACTCCAAAAAAGAAGGTTTTGTCAGTTAATTACAGGAGGAAAGGTCTGTGAAGAGAACTTGAGCTGAATCTGTTAAATACATTGTTAAAGTAGAGATTCCAAAATAATCAGCAGACTTTTGTGTCACTGGGTTGAAATTACGTTAAACTCAAGTTTGGCTCAACATAGCAGATAAAAAAAAAAGCCATGCAGACGTCTTCCCAATTAGCAAATGAGCTATAAAAAGTGATGTGCAGACAATTGTGTGATATCTGGGGTCTGTTTCAGGGCTGCCACTGTGCCAGGTTTAATTTTCTGAGCCACCTAACATGTAACTAGCTAAGACAGAGGGCTGACATTAGTGAAAATTGGTTTAATCTAGCGGGCTAACTTCAGTTTATTCAGTTTTCCACAAAACTGGTTTGGATTTTCTCCTGTAGTATCCTGCAACTATAATAAAACTGCACTCTGCCAAAACAGGAAACTCTTGATCTTGGTGCTTTTCTTATCTTGGTCTTGACCATTAAAGTCTTGAACAATGTAGACAAGCTCCCTATCATCTATTCTCAGCAGTTAGATGAGGGATATGATGCAATTTCTTGCTTTAAAAAAATATATATGCAGTTCAGAGTTAAAATGATTAATTTTAGTAAATTTGGTGGCCATTTTTTTTTTAGAAAATCTTGCTTTTGTTGCCACGTCATAACAATTGTACTAATTATTTTTTAAATTTGTTTGTGTCTTTTTTAATGATAACTGTTAAAAAAAACAATAAAACATACCTTCTACATAAAGTCTTGAATACAAGGCTGACATTAACTCCTCAATATTACACTAATTTGACTCATAGCACTTTTTCTGGAATCTTCTGGAAATTAGCTGGTGTTGTACATTGTTATGGCCTATATAGTTTAACACTCTGTGGTTCAAAAGTCCAGCCCTACTTGGCAGTCTTATACTTTGTCATTTGATTCTGAAAAAGAGAGAATAAGTGCTCGTTAATGCAGCATTTGGCTGCAGCGCAGTTCTCCCTGGCTCCACGTTGCCTCTCTGAAGATGGATTTCCATACAGATTGTGTTTGCAGATTGGCCGAGCTGATCACTTTGAGTGATTCTGGAGGCCATCGATCGGCCGGATGGATCTATTGACAGGCAGGACAGCTGAAGAGGGAGGCTGTGGTAGCACACACAGCACACAGAAAGCCAGTCAAGCGAAAGAATGATGAACAATGAGCCATATACGCTTCCACATTTTTCGGGAGGAAAGGAAAGGAAAGGACACTGCATCCTATCACTTATAAAACAGAGAAATTCAGGTTTATTTGAATGTTTCAACATGTAGTATGGGGTTGATTTTGTGTCAAAAAACAGTAGGCATTATTGTCAAGCTAAGTAATTAAGTAAATAAGTAAATATATAGCTGTTGCAAAAACAAATCTTAGCAATTAAATATTGTTCTTAATTTTTCAGAAATATAAAAGATATTCTGTCATTGGCACTCTTTCTCTCTCTCCCTATTTATTTATTTATTTTCT
Source organism: Pangasianodon gigas (assembly GCA_022758105.1). Taxonomy (NCBI): domain Eukaryota; kingdom Metazoa; phylum Chordata; class Actinopteri; order Siluriformes; family Pangasiidae; genus Pangasianodon; species Pangasianodon gigas. Next base: position 3,695,167 of record CM040478.1, on the reverse strand, counting down.
GAAAATCTTTTCCTTCTGATTTTTGCCACATTTTTCATTCGTGGGAGGATCTAAGTAGAAGGCGTACATTCTAAATGTTTATTGTACAACAGGAATTTGGACTGACAAGTCCTCTGACCCTTAGCCACGCCCACTCACTGAACCGTGGCATAACGTCCACAGATATTGGTATACTGCTATGTGTTATGTACTGCTGTTTGTGAACATTATATTTCCTCTAGATGTTAATAAATCATTCGCATTATATTAAAGCTTAGTGTTATATTTGCTAATGCATATTTCTAGAATTTACAAAACACGTAATGACGTTTGGGCTTCATACATTTGCATAAATAAAATAGACTAATGTTTATAAGTTTCCTTTTGTGTTCTCATTATAATGATTCATCACAGCAGCAGCATCAATGTTTACAGATAATTAAAATATCTGCACTTGTATTCCAGTGTTTTTGAGAAAAAAAATGTAAAAGCTAGCAACCACATCTTCACCAATATAACCATTTCCTGCAGGAAAAGCAGAAATGTGCATGCAACATGGAACACATGGTCTTGGCACACGGCACATTCACCACTCACACACACCCGGCATACTAAAACCACAATACATATCGCTGTAGGCATAGGATATGAAGCAGACAAAACAGGAAGTTCATTATAAATAAGCTTTTAATCAGTTCAAAATGCCAGCAGTGAGTAAGTGTATGTGTGAGTGTTTGTGTGTGTGTGTGCGTACATCTGTGTGTGAGTAGATTACGCTATACGCCCCCAAATTTCCCACATTATTGAAGTGCTGATGGATAATAATGACTCATGCTCATTAGTTATTTTTGGCTTATGGTTTGAATATCCCAACTATCGTAATACAATAAAAATAGCATGTGCTACAATAGATAACAGGGATTTAACCTTTTTTCCCCCCTAAAAGTAAAATTTGATTATTTTACCTTTATTTTGGCTTATGATTTAGTTTTATTCTATAGAGCTGCTGAATTTTCTAATCTGATTGGTCGGAAGTTGATTCAGCTTTAACATCAGTAGCTCTGATAGCAGTTCCAGCTGCAATTCAAATCACAGGTTTATATTAATACACTTGTTCTAATAAGTTATTGTTTCTATAGTAACAACAATTTCTAGGGATGTGTATGGCGAGTGTGCCAAATAATCTAAGGCTTCTAACAAAGAAAAACATAATATCAGATGTTTATGTAACGTTTATGGAAGGAGTCTCCAGTGTCAGCACTTTGTGATTGTTTTCTAGCACAGGGAAGTTTTCAGGACAGAGGAGTTTGCACTTTTTGCCATCAAGCTGCATCCTTTGTTTGTCTTATTAAATTCAAGAAAGGAAAAAAGACAGGCTGTTGAGGGAACGACTGTTTATAGCTGCTATAACATAAGTGATAATAGGAACTTTTTCTAGACATTCCACAACACTAAATGTAAATATAAATGGATAAAAAGTAGGCAGTGTCCTTATGTAATAAATTAAAAACTGTAATTCTTGGCAAATTTCTGTGATATAAATAAAATATCTATGTATGTGATTTTATAGCAAAATAATCAACTTTGCTTTTGAGTCAGACTGCATCACACTACATGGTTGTTGATTATTTTCCTCTAACAGGATGCCTTCAAGTGTGCTATTCCTTACATAATTAGTAGCATACCTGGCATAAAACTCTTTATTATACAGTAATTTCCACTTTCCAGATGGTACTGACCTTCCAACGCTTCCCTCTATATATCATTAGCATACAGTATATTGCTCTAACTATTCCCTTCTATCATGGTAACTCTATCCGTCTCTTGCTTTTTTCATTAAGCCTTTCCCTTCTTGTCTTTTTCCTTCCTTCCAAGGTCATTTGTAGACTGGAATCTATAAACCTTTGCATGGCCAAAGTTATATGAATTCTTACTTTTTAACAACCAAGTTAAAACATTCCCATTTCAGACCCACTGGTTTAAAATGATCCCACAATCAGGATGGAAGAGGATGAAATTACAGAGTAATTACTCTCTCCTTTCTCACTCAGGGAAGTCACATTCAGTGCTCTTGAAGTCGAGGTGTTTGTATCTGTTGATTTTGCTCATATGAAGTGTCCTTTTGTGTTGAAGTATTTAATTGAAACATAAGCCTGAGCAATTAGTCAGAGCGACAGACCTCCATCGTGTAATTCTTCATGTGGATCAGTGTATAACTACACCCTAAGGCTTAGGGCAGATATATATGTGAGACACACACATACACACACACACACACACACACACACAGACAGACAGTGATGATAATGTGAGGCTAGCCGAGCTGCCCCCTGAGGTTGGTCACCCCATCGTCTGCCTTAATAAAAATCACCACCCGTCATCCACACCTCATATCACACACACACATACACACACTCAGCACTCAAACATGCCATTGTGGTCTGTCCCTGCAGTCCAGTGAAATGTTACCCTGTCGGTTTGCCATACAGCACTTTTCTCCCCCCGTAGCACTTCGACAGCTTGATCCTAAGCAGATCCGACTGCATGTGATTTGTCTGATTCACTGCACACCTGTCTGGCTGCTATAATTAGTATCCATGACACCTGCTGCCTGGTGTTAAAAGTGCAAGGCAAAGTTTAGGCCAGAGTGCAGAGTGAGATACAACCTGAAGCAAAACACAGCTGACAAATACATTACCAGGATCAGCAGTGATATCTCAAGCCCTTTAACACTTTATAAACTGCATGATTTTGCAGCCCGAGATGGAATGAATGTAATGAAATAAATACGAAATACAATAAGACTTCGTGACAAGACACTGAGAAACACCATGGGATAAGTAGAGAAACTAATAAATGAGTTAACACAGAACAGGTGAACACAATAGAGGAAGAAACAAATGACAGGACAGCAGTGGGTGGAGACATGACCAAAACATAAGCACATGATGCTTGTTACCATGGAAACCATGATGCAAAGAGAGAATCTGTGATAATCAGTCTTAATATTTTCACAATATATTACGCAAATTATAGATAGATAGATAGATAGATAGATAGATAGATAGATAGATAGATAATCCCAGAGGGAAATTCACAGATTACAGCAACAAACCAGAAAGTAGAGTAGACTGGAAAACCTAATTAACTAGTAGACTATGTGTTCTACTTGATAAAAAATTACCACTATCATATTGTTCTAAACTATATCTTCTTCATGAGTCTGCATTTTAAATCCACAGATTCTTTCAGGATTAAAGGAAAGTGCTTTCAAAGCAGAAAGTGCTTTAAAATGTGGACTAGATACAACCGACAAACCCAAAAGCTCTACACAAGAGAAATCTGGCAACCTCAGAGGCATGGACTGTATGCAGATAATTTTAATAATCTGAATAAACCTGCCAGAAAATCAACTTAAGTACCTGTGGAGGCTGATTCTGAATATGAGGAACTTTCCCTGCATTAATATTCACATACAGTAGATATAAAAAGTCTACACAGCCCTGTTAAAATGGCAGGTTTTTGTGATGTAAAAAAATGAAATCACGATAAATGATGTCAGAACATTTTCCACCCTCAATGTGAAATTGCAACGTATAAAAATTAAGTGAAAAACAATCAGAAACATTTTAGGGAAAAATAGGAAAAATAAAAAAATTTACAATAACCTATTTGCATAAGTGTACACACCCCTTAACTAATACTTTGTTGAAGCACCTTTTGATTTTCTTACACCACTCAGTCTTTTTGGCTAAGAGTCTATCAGCATGGTGCATCTTGACTTATGGGAATATTTTCCAACTCTTTCTTGCAAAAACATTCTAGACCCATCATATTGTAAGGGCATCTCCTGTGCGCAGCTTCTTCAGGCCACCCCACAGATTTTTAGTTGGATTCAGGTCTTGGCTCTGGCTAGGCCAATCAAAAACATTGATCTTCTTTTGGTTAAGCCATTCCTTTGTTGATTTGGACGTATGCTTTGGGTCATTGTCGTGCTGAAAGGTGAAATTCCTTTTCATCTTCAGCTTACTAGTAGACACCTGAAGGTTTTGCACTAAAATCGAGAGGTATTTGTAACTATTCATGATTTCCTCTACCTTGATAAAAGCCCCAGTTCTGGCTGAAGAAAAGCAGCCCTAAAGCATGATGCTTCCACCACCATGCTTCACCATGGGTATGGTGTTCTTTTGGTGATGTGTTTTTTTTTTGTTTTGTTTTTTTCTTCACCAAACATACCTTTTGGAATTATGGAATTATTACACCTTTTGGAATTGGTCTCATCAGACCATAACACATTTCGCCCCATAGTCTGGGGTGATTTAGTTGAGCTTGGATGTATTTTTGTGAGAAAGGCTTCCGTCTAGCCACCCTTCCCCATAGTCCAAATATGTGAAGAATACGATAGATTGTTGTCACATGCAGAGAGTAATCAGTACTTGTCAGCTATTTCTGCAGCTCCTTTAATGTTGCCGTTGGTCTCTTGGCAGCCTCCCTGTTAATATTTTTTTTTTCTTGTCCTTTTATAAATTTTGGAGAGACGTCCTGTTCTTGGCGATGTCACTGTTTTGCTCCATTTTCCCCACTTGTTGATGATGGCTTTCACAGTGTTCCATGGTATATCTACTGTTTTGGAAATTTTTTGTACCTCTCTCCTGATCAATATCTTTCGAGAGTGGGACCCTGTACATGCTTTATAAGCTCTTTGCGGACCATGGCTTCAGCAGTCAGATGAAACCAAGAAGATGTCAAGAAAATCCTACAGAAACAGCTGGTCTTTATTTGGGGTTAATCAGAATAATTTCATTGATGACAGCTGTATGAGAATTACTTTTGAACATGAGATTGAATGTGATTGGTTCATTCTAAACACAGCCACATCCCCATTTATAAAAGGTTGTGCACACTTACGCAACCAACTTATTGTAAGTTCTTTATTTTTCCTATTTTTCCCTTAAACGTTTCTTATTGTTTTTCACTTAATTTTTATACATTGTAATTTCACATTGAGAGTGGAAAAAGTTCTGACATGATTTATCTTGGTTTAATTTTTTTACATCACAAAAACCTAAGTCTAACAGGGTAGACTTTGTGTGACTTTATATATCCACTGTAACTTTTAACTTTTAATTCTTAATTCTGTATTCCAACTCTGAATACAGTCTGATGGCTGTAAAGAGTGGGTTCGAGTACTTGTTTAGTTTCCATGTTGAGTAATGTTATATGCTTATGCTCATCCCTCTTCTGTATGAATGCACTTAGCCAGCTAGCACATCATAATTTCTAGTTAAAATTACATTATCTACCACTTTTTTAATCTAGTTAATTAGGTTTTCCAGGCAACTAAAACATGGGATTGGACAGCACATTGGAGAATTTACTTGCCTGATGGACTTGCTAATGAAATTATGACTAGACCATGCTGTACATGTTTATTTAGGTAATGTTTCACCTAAGTAAGTCCGTTTTGCAAGAATCTACATATTGCTGAATCAGCGAATTACTTAAAATACTTGTTATTTCATCATCCTGCCTGTCAGTCAGGCTTGTTTACACCCCAAAAACAAGTGCACTATTCACCAAAATCCAGCAAAAAGGGATAAAATATCATCAGGACCATGCAATATCTGACTCGTTCCAATATTGTTATACATATCTAAAATGTTTCACCTATTTACTCATCTATTTCACGATTAACTAAGTGTTACAAGTAGAACAATAAAATATCAAAAGTTCCCAAGCTCTGGGGAAATGCTTGCATTTGGCCTATTCAGTGCAATTTGTTAATGTGTTGTTTGTTGCATTAAAGTTGCGTTTAAGCAAATAAAAGACAGGCCATTGATTTCCTGCTCAGTTCTGCTCCTCGAGAAAGTGCACATGTAGGCAGCGAATTAGAATTCGTTTGATGGCTTTATGGATTGAAATATGCCACAAATTTGATTGAGGGCGATTTGCTGGTCTGGACCGGATCCATCTGGCCCCTTCCTTCTTATTGTGCTTCCTGATTGATTTTTAAGTTAGGAGCAGGCGAGTGCCGCCCAATCAAGAGCCACCAACATCGTGCAGATTAGACAATTTGCGGTAATCAATGAAAATATTCCCTGATTTGCGAGAGCTCAATCCGAGCCATAAATCACAGGTGCAATGCATGAGTTAGTTAGCAGTAAAACAAGCACCGCAGACAGAATGGGCTAGCAGGGGTGAATTAGGGGGCGGGAGAGGAAGTAGTGTGAGAGACTATACTGAAGTGCATGTGTGTGTGTGTGTGTGTGTGAGAGAGAGAGAGAAAGAGAGAGAGAGAGAGAAGGTAATGAGACTGAAATACTGGTCTCTCTTCCTCTTACCCCCCACCCCGTGAACAGCACGCCTGTCAACTACTAATGGGCCAGCGCGAGGGCTAGCATTTGTCATCCAGCTTCCGGACACATATTTATTCATTTATTTATTGCCTTGATGCGGGATCATCTTTTATAACGTTAAGCACCTCGTCCTCCCCTCGAGTCACATATTGACAACAGAGGCTTGAATTTATCCTCAGGAAATAATGCAGTCAGTTAATGGAATGTCATATTCATTCATTAATAAAGTGCATACTGTAGATATTAATATATCTGGATAGAATAAATTACTGAGGTCTCTGCAACAGCAGGCTGAAAGTTCCTTTTTGTTTTCTTTTTTTTTTTTTTGAGAAAATGGACTGCTATGCATCTCACTTGTTTGGTTCAGAAAAAAAGATGGCCATCTTTCTACCCCTCTCACTCTCTCATCCCACACACACACACACACACACACACACACACACAGATACACACCTGGCCGATGCTCTTGGCAGGTGGTTGCTCTTTGTGTCATTGTAATGGCCCTGGCTAGACTGATGATCCTGCCAGCAACCTCTACAAGTGCATTTGATTCTATCACACCCCCCCTCACACACACACACACACACACACACACACACATGAACACACTCACAAACTGAGGTTGGTCTGTTTTATCAAAGGAATTACCTAAAGTGCCTGTTATTTCATCATCCCGCCTGTCAGCAGGGCCTATTCCTTTAATTTATACACCCCCAAAACAAGTGCACTGTTCATAGATCACCCATGTCCGACAAAAAGGGCTAAAATATCATCCGGCCTGTGCAGTCAAGGCCAGGTGTGGAGTCATTAACCTCTGCCACGGTGTGAGACCGAGCTTATTATGAGATGGAGGCGCCTCCTCAGTATGAGAAACAGTGCCTTTTGTTGCCAAACCTGTCCTTATTTAAGCACACACACTTTGTCACACATCAATACACTCATTTCCTCTTCATATAAGCAGGTGCTGTGCATAGGAATGAAATGCCTGGCCTTAAACGTGATGCTGCCTGAGTGATTCTTCGCATTTAGTGATAATGATGCCTGAGTTGGATTTAATGTCAGACCCTTTTGCACCAACCACACAGATCATACTATAATAAGGATGGCATCAAGAATAATAAATATCAAATGATTAAAAAGTTTATTCTTTATTGAATAAGGGTCCTTCGAGTTTGATGAGGCTTGTAGGAGTTTGCTGTAATGCTATTTGTACTGTATGATGCTCTTCTGAGAAAGCGTTTCCTGCCTCAGTCTCTTTTCATATCATGTCCACAGCTCTGTTTGTTACCAAATATATCTTTTTTTTTAAAGCAGACACACATGTTGGCACACATCGATTGAGACACTAATTTTCTGCTGAGCATAGGAGTGAAATGCATAGCCTTCGATGTGACACCATCTCGACAATATTTCACATTTAACACTGGTGCTGTCTGTGCTTATGTTCAGCTGATTGTATGTTGCATGTAGTACAGACGCATTTAATATCAAGACCTTTTTACATCAACTACAAGTTCTTCAAGTTTCACGAGGCTTATAGGAGTTTGCTGTAATGCTATTCGTATTGTATGATGCTCCTCTAAGAAAGCATTTCCTGACTCTATCTCTTTCCATGTCATGTCCACAGCTCTGATTGTTACCAAACCTATCGTTTTTCAAGCACAAATAGACACACATTGATCGAGACATTCATTTAATCCTGCTAAGCAGAAGAATGAAACAGCTAGCCTTAAAAGTGTCACTGCCAGGGTGATACTTTACACATTTAACACTGACGATGTCTGAGTTTATGTTTAGCTGATTGTATGTTGCATGTAGTACAAATGCATTTAAGATCACAATGTTTTTGCTTCAATCACAAATCCTTCAAATTTGACAAGGCTTATATATATAATGGCATAATACATATAATGTTCCTGTGAGAAAGCATTTCTCTGTCTCTTTCCATATCATGTCTGTAGCTCTGTTAGTGTATGTGTTACAGTATGAGATTGTCTCCATCTTTGCTTACCCTTGGAAATCTCTGCTTTCCCCTGATCCAACATCAGAAGCAATGATTAAAAACAAAAAAAAAAAGAAAAACACTCACTTGCCTCAAAGCCGCTGCCTGGATTAACATTGTCAAAAAGAGGTTTTTTAAACTCCCCCATTTGACCTCCTGTGTATATTTTATTGAGCTGTTCTCATCCCTGTGCAGAGCATAAGCTGTGTTCAAAATGTATTTCTCCTCTCATTAACAGCTTGTGGGCTACATATGCACTCTGGCTTCAGTGAGAATCCTGGGCTGAGCTTTTCAGATTCGTCTGATGTTTCACAAGAGAATCTTTTTCTCCCCCCTTACAAAATTGGTGAAATACTGTGTTAGAACGTTATTACAAGGTGCATTCCATGTATGTTTAAAAAGTCAAGTACATATGAAACTTATTTTTATTGTACAACACAACAAATACCCAGACCTTGTAGTAAATATATAGTTCTTACCAAGTAAAACTTGATGCGTAATTAGAGATTTATTACCTGTACTTACTCTCTCGGTTCATGCATATAATTATTGAAGGAGTAAGACTTACCATATTAAGTTCTGAATACCTGGTGGGGTTTTTCCCTGCATTATTTATACATTATTTACATTATTTATTATGTTCCTACATATTAAACTTGTTAAACCATTCAGTAGGCATTCCTTGTAAGTAATACCTTAAGTAGTAAGTAGTAAGTAATACCTTATTACTTATTATATTGTGGGTATTTTTTATTGTAGTACCAGACATTGCAGTGCAAACCTGTAAATTTCCCATAAGTTACTATATAATCTAAAATCTAATATGAAAAGTGCATACAAGAAATGACTTGTGTACTTACCACATATACTATATGGCCAAAATTATGTGGACACCTGACCATCACACCTATATGTGGTTCTTCCCCAAACTGTTGCCACAAAGTTGAAAGCAAACAATTGTCTAGAATGTCTTTGTATTCTGTAAAATTTAAGATTTCCCTTCACTAAAATTTGTGCCTAGCCCAAACCCGTTTCAACATGACAGTGCCACTGTGCACAAATGAACTCCATGAAGACATGGATGGAGTGGAAGAACTTGAGAGGCTTGCACAGATTCCTGACCTGAACACCATCAGGATGAATTGGAATAGTACCTGCATGACAGGCCCCACATCAGTGGCCCACCTCACTAATGCTCTTGTGGATGAAAATTCCCACAGCCATGTTCTAAGATCTAGTGGAAAGCCTTCCCAAAAAAGTGGAGGCTGTTATAGCAGCAACTTTGGAATGGGATGTTCAGCAAGCATATGGGTGTATTGGGTCAAATTAAAAACATGTATTATTCAAAACATGGTCTTAAAATCATATTAACGCCTAAAAGTTTCAGTTTATTATTCAGCTATTTGTCTTTAACCATATTATTCAGTAGCATCTGTTAATTATTCAAAACTACTAGTGAATGTAGTTACAGGAGTGAGAAATATAAATTTAGACCCAACAAAAGGTCATGGGAGTTTGAAGAATTACACATTTTGAAGTTTAAATTAAGGGCTTTGGAGTTTCGCATTTGCACCCTTTCTTAACTTCTTTTGTATGAAATTGAACTAAAACCCAACAACCTTGTTCATTCAAATTCACACAAACTTCTCATGAGATGAGGTTGCTATTTCCAATGGCAATGAAAGATAATTAAGAATATAAGAACAGTAGTGTATTAGTCTTTAATACATCTATGGGGTCCGACATACGATATGAGTAACATCTTAGTTCCAGCCAAGGGTACCTGTACTTTATGCAGTAGCACAAACCATTATAAAGACCAACATGACCTCAGCTTTATTCCATAAAACTATCCTTCCCAAGAGTCTCTTAAAGGGCTGTTGGAACATGCCAATAGATTCAACCTGCTGTTTCAGCCTAATGTCCCATCATACAAAGCAAATATCAAAAATGTGATTTGAATCACTGAGAAAAGTTATTGGCAAAGGACAAAGGAAGGATGTCCAATGTGACTTGACAGCGATGCAACATTCAGCCCTTTTTTTTTTTTTTTTACTAGTGTCTATGAAGCTTCTTTCCTGCTCCCCGTTTTCTTGTGTCAGCACTCCAAAGGAGAGAAAGAGCTTCCCACGTCTCTAGGCAGTAGGCTAACAGCTCAGAAGGTTAATTGAAGTCTGTGTGAATGACTTTAGTGGTCTGTCGTTAACAGGATGACCTATAAATGTTTAAATGTTTGATTTCTGCTCAGCTATGGAAAAAATGGATCGGGCCACTTTTTTTGTTGCTAATGTCCTTGCAAGAGGACTCTGGTTAGAACACTGAGTTCTGCCAATTTGGGTTCTAGAAAACACTTGAGACAATTTGTACTTTGACAGAAAATAAATATCTAAGCACTTATTCCATTACATTTTCATTAAAAACATACCTTTTACTCCTGAGATATTTATGTAGAACTACTTCGTACAACTCTTACACATACTTTTTCCAAGTATTTTTTTTTCTCTTTTGCTCAACTGCCTGTGCATCTTATTTTTAACTTCATTTCTTAACTATATTTACAACATCAATTAAATTCATAACATTTTGTATGGACAGCATGACCACCATCTTTGCATCTTGGCAAGGACAATTGGCATGCTAATACCTAATAAAGAAAAAAAAAAATATCTTGAATTCACAAATTTAAAAAAATAGATTTTGTATAATTTCATACAAATGAAGTTGTAAGAAAAGGTGCGAAGCTAGCTCTGCCCCTAACTCTAACCTTAGACTAATGTAACTTCTCATACAAAATAAAAATATGTGTGGCTTGTGATGAAGTTGTGATGAATTTTTGAATGAAGTGTTGTGAATCCACGTTAACAAAAAAAGAAAGACATGACTTATAATAATCATTTAGAAACTATATTTTTACATTGAAGTGTTTTATTACATTTAAATGTAGTAAGTGTGTATTACCCATTTATTTTTAGTCTGCTACAATTTATTTATTTATTTATTTATTTATTTAATGTTTAGCATTTAGATTCTAAAGGAATTGCACTGACTCATTGTTAAAACCTCTCACATTCTCCCCCTATCAGCTGCAATCTTCAGGTATTTCAGTGCCACAAGATTGTAAATCCTTGACCATCTTAAATCTTTACAAAGTAATCTAGTTAATGTCATACTTTTGGCAATTACAAGTTTGGCCCTCAATTATCCTGGTCCACCGATCACAGAGTTTTTTGATTTACTGTACTGTGTTTATGTGTGAGTGGAGAGTGTGTTTGAGTGTGTTTGAGAAAAAAAAAAAGAAAGAAACAGAAAGATAGAGACGGCCCAGAATTTTCCACCTTACATCCTTGTCATTTGCAAGATAATCTCACTATTGATCTGAATAGAAATGCCAAAAGATGAAGCGTGCATTCTTGACTTATCTTAATCAAGAAGGATATTGATTATATGACTAATGATGGACCATTAAGATATGGATGAAATGAATGGTCTGTCGTATAATACTAAGCTCTCTGCTAATAGGATGTTTCAGTCAAGAGATGCTCATGATATCGCCTCGATTACAACTGCTCTCTAATTCTATCTGCTCTTCAAGATAACTTAATGTCCTTGTTATTTCTGAAAGAATGGTATTGATTTGTCACTGCCTGTGTATTACACAGCTAATTCATATCTTATTTGTTTCTATATTGGCTTTAACCTCTGGGAGAGCACAGAGCACGTATTGAAGGACAGTTTAATAGTTGGTCAATGATGTATTACTTGTATTGAATATTAACCACTAAGCAACTGTGTCTGTATAAATACTATCAACACTGACATCTCATCTCATTGCAAAGACAGCAGTTAGCAGTTTCACAAGAAAATGTATCGTATTTCCTCAGCACATTACTAAAGTGCTGTAATCATGCATAAGTTTGGAACTATAGTACGCTAGACTATTAGTAGAACGTGTGATGTGTATGTGGTGCCATATTAAAGTTAAGCTTTGTATTGTGCAAAGAAACATTATGCAAATGAAATGTATATGTTTCCATTTTATTTCAAGGAAAAATGTGTCCCAGCATATGCTAAATGTTTTTAGGTGCATTTATCTGAAAGGTTCAAACACTTACACCTTAAATCCCATAACTTTTTGTGCTAATTATTAGCAATTTGCATGTGTGAGACTCAATTGGAAGCACAAATTGCAATTTTGTACATTGTAATTTTTAGTAAAATTTTAATTTTTTTCTTTCTTTGCCCACGTGATTGGCTTATACAAAGGATTACAAATTTGCATGATTTTGGTTTCAAGCCAGCTTAAAACTTTCCCCAAATTTCCTGCTAGCAATTTTACTCACTGCTCACCATCAAATTTGTAAGTGTTCAAATCAAATTACATTCTATGGTTTTAACCTTGTTAAAATTGTTCTTCTTTATCTTAGCAGGTGTTTTGCTGAATTGCATCATAAACCAGTTCAAATGTGTCCTTAGAGGTCAGCATAATTATGAATATTAGCCTTTTTAAAATGTAATTTATGATTACTAACATAAAAGCTAACATATGAACCACAGTAAAGCTATGGTCAAGAGTATAGCACTGTTAATAACCAGTAAATATTAGTGTCTTGATTCAGAGCTTCATAACCAAATTTATACCCTATCACTCTTGAATTCTTGATTCTGATTGGTCTGAAGATGTTAATTTTTCTATAAGAGTAGCTCTGACAGTAGTTGTAAGGCAAATCACAGTTTTATATTAATGCGCTCATTTCTATAGTAACAGCTATTTGTTACTACAGCTGTTATTTGACAAAGAAAACGTATATTCATTGATATGGTGAAGTTTTCTATAAGGAGATGTTTATTTAACATTTTTGGAAGGAGTCTCCAGTGTCAGTGCTTTGTAACAGTCTGCAGTAAAGCTTTAACTTTAAGTTTTCTTCCACAGGAATCTCTTCAGGATGGAGGAGTTTGTGTTTTGTGGTTTCTTGGTAACAACCTGCATGTTGTCTTACTACATTCAAGGGAATTAGGGTTTATAGCTGCTATAATGTAAGTGATAACAGGAACTAACTGGGTTAGAGGACATTTCATAACATTGAACATAATTATAAGTGGTTATAAAGCATGACATGATGTTCTTTAATAAATAAAAATAATAACCGTTGGCAAATTGATGTGGTATATGAGGAATAAACACATCAGAATGTCGTGTTATTGGAAAATAATCAACTTTGGGGTGGTAACAGTAACGGTACTTCATCTCACCACTCTGTTGTTGATTATTTTCCTACAGCAGCAAACTCCTAAAAGTTTTATTCCTTACTTTCTGCATGAGCAATGCAGTTTGCCTGCCATTAGGTCAGTATATAATAATAGCATGTTGTGCTGGACACCTGAGACTCGTGGCAGTCCTGCAGGTTTGTAAGTTTATGAACTGGAACCTGGTCAACACAGAGGCTTCTAGTGTGTATATGGCACTGTGTAGTTTCTTTGTGCATGTCCACACTTGTAAATGCATCACTGATGCCTCAAGTAGTGTTGAGTTTCCAGACACAATAAACACCATGACATGGCCTTTTTAATAGATTGCTTCCTTTGACTTTAAAATGAAGGGAGGCGTTCCCCATCGAGGAGGAACCCCCCGGCTGAATTCCCTCAGGGTATGCGTGTGTGTTCTCTTCACACTCCCCACATGGTGAGAGAGGTGTGTATGACCTGCTGGTGAATGCTCACTGTGTGCTGAACATGATATCAGATATGGACCAGGTGTCAAACAGCTCTACCCATCATGCACTGGGCCTGAACCGGGTGTCACTGGACTCTCTTAATCTGGAGGCAGTTTTGTCCTGATATTTCCTTTCAAATCCTCCCAACGCACCTGTGTGTGATAGTGAGAGACAAGGCCAAGCTGGTAGGAGCCCATGTGGAGGCCATGTTTTTTAGAAACAAATGATGAATCAGAGAAGATGCTGATAGAAATCTCTAGAAATATTGCCATACTAAATAGAGTTAAATAATGTTAAATTTGCATAAATAAGGCATAAACAATTGCATTTTATTCATAATCTAATATTTTTATTTTAATGGAAAGGCTTTGAAATGAAAAACTAAGTGATAATGCATCATTATTTAGGAGACACACACATACTGTATATAAGTTCAGTCAAAGAAGTGTATTGGTTAAATTCATCTTGGCATTTTCCTTTTACAGAATTTTACATTAATATGTAAGTTTTGGTTTCATTGAATGACATGGTTGGGGGAAAAAAATCAAATAATGTAATAAACGTGACATGGGTGAATATTTTAAAGTATAAACAGACTAGGGGTGCCAATACTTAAATGCAGTTTTCAGTACAGTATATTTTCAACTTCCCTTTTCTTTCTAATGTGCACTTTACAGTTTAATGTAGTGGATGTTTCATATGTAGTGCATGGTTTTGTTTTTTCCACATGTATTGGACTTTTCAGATGTAGTGAACTTTTAACATGTACCTGTAATGCATGTATTTTTTATATGTAATGGACTTTTCACATATAGTGTATGTATTTTTATTTTTCATATGTAGCAGACTTTTCACATTAATTTTTTTTATATGAAGGGCATGTGGTTTCATTTTTCAGAAGTGATTTTCTCAATTCTTTTTCACATGATCAGATATTGTTCACATGATGTCCCATGTTTCCTTGAAATGACATATGTAGTTTCAGGGTGTAACATGGTGAATCGTGTGAAAAACTCATGATCACGTGAAATGTATGTGGTTTTTCTATAATGACACATTAGACGCTGCATATTTTCACGTGACCTGGGTTGTACGGATAGTTATGAAAGTCTGAAACAATTGGGAAAAATTAAATGGTAAACAGGATGGAAAAGATTTCACTAATTGTCTGAATTTGCAGCTAATACACAAGGATTAATGATGGAATAAAAAGGGAAAGCTTGTTATAGCCCTAACTGTACACTCCAACACGATCACTTTGAGAAGTGTCCACTACTGCGCATCTTGACTTTTACTTTGCATTATACTTCATAAAGAGTGTATACTATAATGCACAAATTCACATTAGGCAGCTTGTCCACATGTTCTTTACACTTCAGAGCTTGGTGTCCAGTCCCCTGGTGTCTCCCCGTATCGTCCTTGTCCTCAACCTTCTCTGATCTTCTGTTTATGTCTCTAATGGCAGCCACATAAACAGGGTGGGCTGCCTGTCACACCTAATGGTACTGTGTTAAAACGTGAAAGCGCGGAGCCTCCAGCCAGACGGCCGCCTCCCCGAGGGGGTTTCGTGATCAAAAGCCCCCGAGTTGGCGGTGATGGAGAGGAGGGATGAGGAAGAGTCCTCATTATGGGCTCCGAGACATCCATTCGGGTATTTTTTTTTAATATGTGTATCCTATTAAGCCCCTTTAAGTGCTTTTTGATAATTGTGCTTTGTACTTTTACGGCACTCTGGTCTATTCCCAGTTCAATTTTCTCCTCTTTTATCGGACGTTTGAAATATTGATCTCTGACAGATAAAAGCAAACACCATAATCTCACTCCTCCCAAAAAACGCTCCGGAGAGAAAGAGAAAGAGTGGGAGAGAGACAGAGAGAGAGAGAGAGAGAGGGAAGGAGAGGAAAGTGAGAGAATGGTGTGTGCTGCGAGGAGGAATGCACCAGGGACGGTTCATCTCACCGCTCAGATCTCCTCCTTGTTTTATTGCGCTTCACCGTCAACAGAATTTGCTTACAGCTCACTGAGACGAGTTTATGTAAAGCACAGAGCGCCTGATGGCTCCTTGATATGGCCAGTTTCATTTACCTCTCCTCCTCTCTCTCTCTCTCCATTTCTCTCTCTTTTTCTTCTCACCCCTCCATTTCACTGGGGACGGCCACAGCGCTTTCCATGATTGCCACGGCTTAAACAGCTGTCAGGCCGGCCAGAATAAGCATGATTTATTCCCGCAGTTCTTTATGGAAGCTAGTGTTTTCTGTTAACCCGAGCACTCCGACGTTCCTCGCGCTGCCTCGCCGTCACATTAACCCGAATCAATCACGTCTTGATTTTTCTATAACTACAGTGGTGCAGCTGTTCAAGGAGAAGCTGGATCACACCATGTTCCATCCCTGTGGTGAATCCTGAGTATTCTAAAGTTTTAAAATTTTCTTACGTGGCATCCAGTAATATTTTACAGAAGCAAAAACCCTCATTGATTCATCACAGCCATTCATCACAGGATGGGTTCCCTTTTGAGCCTGGTTCCTCTCAAGGTTTCTTCCTCATATCATCTCGGGGAGTTTTTCCTTGCCACCGTCGCCACTGGCTTGCTCATTAGGGATAAATTCACAGTGATAAATTCAAATATTTACAATATATTTTTGTGAATCCATTTATTTCTGTAAAGCTGCTTTGTGACAATGTCCATTAAAAGCGCTATACAAATAAAATTGAATTGAATTGAATTGAATTCTTAGCTGAGTTTCCCAAAGCACAAGATTATTGTAAAATGGTAGAGCAAGCATTAGGCTAAAAACACTCTCTCTCCTAGTTAAAGGACCCTGAAACACATTAAATATTTCAGCTAATTTGTTGGTTGGTGCTGTATTTTCGTTATTCCTGTGAGAAGGTCGCAGGAGTCTGCCACTCTGACGTCACAGGGGGACTTACTGCTAATGCATTTATAATGGCTTTCAACAGGACACAAAATTTCAACAAACTCAAATATTAGGGATAGCGGTCATGTTTTGCAGATTACTCCTAAAAGCAAAAGAAATTTTTTTCTCACTCACCATTTTCCAGCGTTGTCGGTGAACGTCATATTAAAGAGAAATCCAACGTAGAAGTAGTGGAGACGTTGGTGCAGATGTTGGACTCTAAGTTCCAGGAATCCAATGCAGCCATTCGAGGCTGAGTCGGTTAAGCGATTTAGCGATCTATGAGATGATGAGCACAATAGGGATGCCAGTGTTAGTGTGAAAGGTGAAGTTTTGGAAGCTGATCTGTTTGAGCAGAGTGTACAGATGAGGAGGTGAAAGAGCTGGACAGAATAAAGGACTAAAGTGCCGCCGCATTACTCCCTGTAGGTAGAGAACATTGTGTCTCAACTATAGTATTTACTAACAAAAACAACTTTCAGAATCTTTCATAATATTATAGAAGTTAAAATCAACTCTTACAGGCTGTTCTAATATTACTGGCACCCTTTAAAGAAATGGGTAAAAAATATTGTTACACCTGACACACAGACTTCCCACCTGCACAAATAGAGAGAAAACATACCTTTCCTGATTTAAAAAAAAACAAACAAACATAAAAATGGATTAAAAAAGTAACAATTAAAAAAATATATTTCTCTCAAAAATGTTTGTGGCAAAATTAAAGGCACCCTTAAAGATTATTTATAATTAAGCTATTATTAGTGTGTAAAGCTCTTTGGTTTCCCCCATGGTGATGGATGAAAGGTCTTCCTTGAAAAACTATTTACTTTTCTAATATTATTTTTAATTGCTTTTGACAATATATGAGGTTGCACATAGTGTATGTAAATTCCCTTTGTCATTCCTCACCATTTGGAAATCCAAACAGCTTTCAGCTCTAACGAGACTGGAGCTTTTTGACCTGCACAAGCCAGGTAATTGATCCAAAATAAATAAATAAATAAAATAAAAAGCTATACATAATCAAATTTATAAAATGCCAGTCAGGGTCATAATAAAAGTTTTAAAAGTCTTTTTTATTAAAAGGTTTCTAAGAACAGGCAGAAGTCACATGAGCATAGTGGTCCCATAAACAGTGAAGTTTGTGTTTCCAGGGGAGGCTTCACCAAACATTAATTGTGTGGGTGCCAAAAATTTTTGAAAATAAGGTTTAAGAATATAATTTGATGGGTGAATATTCATTCATTCATTCATTCATTTTCTCGGTTCATTCTCTTAAGGGATGCTATTAATTGGAATTGACTGTACATTTGTCTTTTGTTGATTGTATTACATTTTTATCATTGCTATTTGTGGAGCATCCTTAAATTTAATTAAAATTAATTTTCATCTTTTATATGTATTTTTATCTTGTGTAATACATTCTGCTTATTATGAAGTATGGCCTTCAAGCCCAAGTGTCAATACACAAGTCTCTATGGACTGAGACACAAAGACACTGAAAGTGTTTCTAAGCCTTTAGCCCTCCAATCAACCCCGAATCCATCCTGTCAGTTTCAGAGATGGGAGGCAGAAAAGAGATTGCTACCCAAAGCACCTTCTTGCACTCTTCCATCTTTTTTTTTTTTTTTTTTTTTTTTTTTTTTTTTTTTTTTTTTTTTTTTTTTTTTTTTTTTTGTCGGTTTCAGCATTTGCAGACACTATTTGAGATTAACGGCAAACATTTGAGCATCCAGCCTTCTGTATCGACTGCATTTGACAAGCGTAATCCTTTTCTTCTTTCCAGTCGCTTCTATCCCATGATCAATCAGGACATCAATGCCACCTGACTGCTATGAAGTGCAGACGGATCGGTTCGATTCCTCGCAAAGCTTCTTGGACTCACTATAATACAGAAATTGATTCATCTTCAAAGTTTTCTTAAGTGCTTGCTCTGGTGTGTATGCATGTGTGTGTGTGTCTGCGCTATTAGTGTATTTTTCCTATAAACTGATGCTCTTTTTACTGATTCTGAGAATATTTTATTAATAATAATAGAATAATAATAATAATAATAATAGCTTCAATATAGGCCTAGAATGAATGATTAAAGGTAACGTTAAAGGAATACACCAGTGTTTTTGTCCTAATCTCTATCCACTCCTTCTACATCCATCCCTATCATGAGACCAAATAATAAAACTAAACAAAACCATAAAACACATTTATTTATATTACATATTTCTTATAAATGCCAAAGTAACATATATAGGAAGTCTAAGGGCAGATGTTCGGGAGGTTGCTTAAAAAGTAAAATGTTAAAATGTAATATATTCTAACAATAACGCTCTTAAGATGAGACAAACATGAAAAGATCAAAATGTGAAGAAAGATTAATGCCAGAAACTTGATTCACTTCTCATGATCTTCAGGAAATTCAGATGATTCGAGTTCCTGTTGAACATATATTTCTATATATTTTCTATAGTTTATATACTATATTTCATAGTGGTGAAAGTGTTCAGGTAACAGGGTTAAGTGAATGTTTTGGGGTTAAAATTAAATGTACAATTTTCAAAACCTATAATGGATGACTCATGGAAAAGGATGTTTCAATTATGAGATGTTAAATGGTTCACACATTAATGCAAAAATAACAGTTTTTGAAGAATGTTAATGAATATATTTCAAGGTAAAGTGTAGTTATAGTGGACTGGGCAAAAATGTTGTTAGATTTGTTAATGTTTTAAGTTATTTATCTGAAACATGCACATAAGTTGTTGTAAAGGAAACTTTACTTTTTTTATCTTTTTTTATCTTTACATATTTGTAAATGTAATATCAGTTGGACACAAATGGCACCTTAATCATGGAATCATCTGGCCCACTAGTACCTAATGTTTAAATTTTCCTGAACAGAATATTTCAACTAGCGTAGAAGGTCTCATTGACCTCTAGTCCATTGTTCATTGATGGGAAAGAGCTTTGTCTAGTCAATCATCTCGAGGTTCAGGTGCTCTCGCAGACAGAGAGGCGATTTTCATTTGTGTGGCCAAAGAGTCAACAGGACTGGACACTCTCCCTCTCTCTCTTTCTCTCTCTCTCAGTCATTCTTGGCCATTCATTTTCCTCAATTTGGCTCACTCCAGACAATGACATATGCCCTTTCAAAATGCCCCTGACATATTCATAGGCCGGCAGCTCGGCCTGGAGAATTGAGAATGTCAATTTCATTTTGGCCGTTTCGCTCATCCATAGACAATCACCGGGATGGACATGTCAGGATAAGTTTGTTCACTCTCTCTCTCTCTCTCTCTCTCTCTTACACACATTCACACACAGTTGATAGACTATATAGGTCATGCAATGTCTCCCTGTCCCTAAGTCATCAGCCTTTCCTATAGATCAGCCACACTCTAGAAAATAGGGCCTGTCCGATTTCACAATATAGCCGACTTGTTCTCAGGTTGGGTTTAGCTGCGTGTCTAGGAGGTGTATTAGTAGATGTAGCATTAAGGGAAGTGTAGTAATTACGGAGAGGAGAATGCCAGTGACCCCTAAATTGCAGTATCTTGTCTCTTTTGTCCCGTGCTCTCCCGATCTCCTCGCTGGCTGAAATTGTATCTTTTCATTCTAGCACCGTTCGAGGAAATGCGGGTGTATTAGGAGCCAGTGAGGCGTGATGGTTGGGCAGGGGGGCAGGGGGTGGGGAGGTTTGAGGTGGTGGGTGTTTTGCCCCCCCCCACATTCACATATATATAGACACCCATCGAAGTGGGAGGTTTGAGGACAACAGCTGGACCATGGGGTATGAGCAGTTATTGGAAAGACAGAAAGAGAAAGGGAAAGAGAGAGAGAAAGAGAGCGTGAGATCTTGGTAGGCTCGGATCCACCCCCTCTATTGACAGGTGTCAGGTGACTTACGGACCATGGCGGTATCTGTCAGCTGTCTTTCCATGAGTCCACACAGGCGCACACACTCACACACACACACACACACAGACCTAGACCAAGTGAATAGAGAAAAACAGCTTCACTACAGGATATTCTGAATGCAAATCTGTAAGAATTCACAATACCTCATTTGAATCAGAAGGTGTTGATTAATTTTCTATAACAGCAGCCTTGGCAATAGTTCCAACTGTAACTAAAAAGTAAATCATTTCTGTAGACAGGAGTTTGTACAGTGGACACTCCTTATTATCTCATTGATATGGTGAAGCTTCCAGGGAGGAGATGTTTATTTTACATTTATAGAGTCTCCAGCATCAGCTCTGTGTAACAGTCTTCAGTCTTCAGAACAGATGAGTTTGCGTTTTGCGATTTCTCGGTAAAATGACAAGATGTGTGTTGTCATATTAACTTCAAAAGAGAGCATAAAAGGTGAGGGAACGACTGTTTATAGCTGCTATAACACAAGTGATAAAAGGAACTAACATTAAATGCAGCAATAAATGGTTAAAAAGCATGCTGTGTTGTTTATTAATAAATTACATTGGCAAATCGCTGTGGTATAAGAGGAATAACACATTTCAGGCTGTGCTGTTATTGAAAAGTAATCCACTTCGGGATTGTAACGTATCATTACTTTTCCTATAACAGCACGTCCCATCATGTGTTGCTCCTTACATAATGTTGGCTGGTTGCAACAGTTGTTTTAGAAGACAAAGAGACATGTTTCTTCTGTTTTTTGAAACAGTACATAGCGCAGGAGGATAAAGCCTCAAGCTCTAGAGCTTTAACTAGATATATTTTAGTGTGCTTCACTACTTCATCAGAAAAAATAATACTTTAGGTTTGAAAGGTTTCAAAGGAAGGACCTGTGAGAGAGAAAGCAACAGTTCAGCACAACTAACACACTTATACTAACGTTAGTTACCAAGTACACAAGAGTAGCACAACAGAAAAGTGTTTGCCCTATCGTGGTAAGATGGCAAATTTGAGTCACGATGCCACAGCCATCCGTGGTCAGGTATCTAAGAAGGAAGGGAGGGAAGGGTGGGAGGGGCATATTCTTTTTCCTCTGTCAATCGTCAGTGTCTGTGAGCTCATGTATTTGGAAGAGGGCGGACAGCGTGTTACGCTTCCCTGTGACACAGCGGTTTGAAGAGGTGCGGTTGGCTGGCTTCACGTGTCTCAGAGGAAGCACATGTCAGAATTCACCCTCCACAGCTGGGAGCTGCCGTGTGATAGGGGAGACACAGCTGGTGCTTTTCGTGCTTTTTTTCCCCAATTTCTTCCATTATTTTTTCATCATATATTTTGATACAAATGAACAGCTTCAATTATTGTAGCAAAGGCATGTGGGATGTGGACTCCAATAAAGTTCTTTATTTGGGTTCATTTGTTGCCTTCTTAAATTAAAGGATCAGTTTGACTTGTTCATTCTTAAGATAAGATAAAATAATAGGAAATGAAGGAATGCATAAACAATTTTTTTTGTGTGTAAAAGTTTTGCAGATTACCTAATTTCTTTCCTTATTCATTTCTTTGTGTATTAAACTGATGCTGTTAAGTGCAGTTCAATAATGTGAATTGTTTAGCACATAAACTGACCTTGGAAAAAGAAACACAATGAGCCTAGAAATACATAACATTTTATCTATATTATTTTTTACTCATTTTGTTTTTACTTGCTACTTATTCTTGTCCAGTGCAGAAAAATGTGGCCTACAATTACCTAAATCCTCTTTCTCCCACTGTCCATAAGACTCACAATAAAAGTCCTCTAATGGGCGACATAAAATCACCACACAAAAATCAATTTGTGTTAACAAGAGCAGCGTAGATTACATTTAATGCAAGGACACCAGCTGTTTGTAGAAATGCCTTTCACAAGTAATACGGAGCAAAATCTAGCGTCCGAGTAAAAGGATAATGCATTAAAACTTTAGAAGCAGCTTAATATGTGTGGCACAAATCAATAGCACGGGCTGAAATGTAATGCATAAAATAAAATCAATGCTAATAAAGTGACATCGGTCATATACTCACTCTCATCTCATGAATAGTATCATTGGACAGCGACTCCCAGAAGTCTTTGCAACAGCATGTGCCAGCAGACCTCGGTCAATTAATAGAGTGATTAACACATCTACACAACAACAAGCTACTATTAGACACAATGACCTCCGTCTAGTCCTTTCACTCGCTCCGTCTATAAAGAGAGGGAAACTGGAGTGACATTATTACTGATAACAACTAAGGATAAGTAATATAAAAAAATCTCAGAATTTCCAACATGTCAAATCTTGGGCAAACGGGATATGACGGCATCAGATTCCACTCCTGTCAGCCAAGAACAGGAATCTGACTCTACAGCGGACACTGACTCACAGAAACTGGACAGCTGGAGATTTGAAAAACATCACCTGGACTTTTTCCAATCTTCTGTCCAATTTTGGTGATCCCGTGCCCACTGTAGACTCAGATTCCTGTTCTTGGCTGACAGGAGAGGAACCCAGTGTGGTCTTCTGCCACTGTAGGCACCTGTCCGCCTCAAGGTTCAACATGTTGTGCGTTCTGAGATGCTTTCCTTTGAAATGACCTTCACCAGAATGACAGGAGGCTCATCTTTGTTCTGATTGGTTGGATGTTTGTGGTCCACAGCATGTGTATAAGAGTTCAAGGTGCCACTGAGACCAGAGTTTCTCCTTTTAGCAGATATTTTATTGAAGTTACAAGGGATTTGAGGAGAACGTCACCTGATGTTATGGTTTATTTTGGACTTCAAAAATCACTGACCTCAGCTTTAAGATGATGGTGTGGGTCTTCCTATGTGAAAATTGATTTTAAAAAGGTAACAATTCTGGTCTGTGCAGACACAGAGAATATGTTGAGTGAATTTTAATTGAGAATTTAAAGAGATTTCCTGAAAGAAAAAAAACAACTGTATAAACCAGAAAAGGGGATGAAGTGGTTTGTGGTTTGGTTATAATCTTTTGGTAAGAACCTTATGTATCTTTGTGAAGTTCTTCCGCTCCTTGTACCACTCATGTATAAGTGTGTGTGTGTGTGTGTGTGTGTGTGTTCCTCATACCTGTGGGAACCCCACGGTGCCCTGCATGTTTCCTGCTCTTGAGTTTGAAGAGCCCTCAAGCTCGACCATGGCCACGGAGAATCATTAGCACAGCTTTGTTTTCAGAGAGACTCAGAGAGACACAGAGAGAGAGAGAGAGAGAGAGAGAGAGAGGGAAAGAGACCACCATGGCTTTTAAAGCTTCACAATGCAGAACGGAATGTAGAGTGCGAGCTGAAGCACAATGTCCAAGTCAGACCACACGTTCAGGAATAAATCATTCATAACACAACATTATTAAATACAGTAGGTATTAAATACATGGTGTGGCTGAATATAATAATATGGCTTTATTGAAGTTGGCTCCCAATGTGTTCAGAAAACAAATAGAAATATTTCTATTTCTATTCTGTCCAAATCACAAGTTTTGGTTTTGCAGTAAAAGGAAGAAGGTATGCTTTTATTTTGTAAGTTATTAATCTTTTTTTGCGATTTATTAATAATAATTTTTGTTTTACTTCATGTGGTGTCATTCGGCATGCCATTAACCCCCAAAACGGATAAAGTGTAGTTATAGTGGTGTACGTAATGTAAAAACAAAGAAAAAAGATACAAACCCAGATTGTTTGTGGTGTATTTTAGGAATTAATAATGCTATATGTTTAAAAAAAAAAAAAGTGAGAGAGAGATAGAGAGAAATAGTTTAAAATATAACTTTTTAAAAGAACAAGAATAATCTAAACAGTGACAAACATACATGTTTCTTTTATTTTTATTTATCTTTTTTTTTGTATTGAATGAATGGTTTACTCACTTGTTTTCCTTAAGAACTGACTATTTTTAGAGGGGGCGGAGTTAAAGGTTGGCTCAATAATGGAGAAACACTTACAGTAAATGCCCTCCTCCTTAAACACACACACACAGGACTGATGTGTACCATGCCAGTTTCAGAAACACACACACACACACACACACACATACACACACATACAGAGTGTAAGCACTTGAAGTCACCCTGGAAGGGAGGTCAACAAGAGTAATTGTGCTGAAATTGGCCCTGTTTCCGGACTGCCGTTCCTCTACGCTGTGCCTGTACAGTGCACGTAAACCAGACAGCAAAAAAAAACATCTAAGTAACAGTGTGTTGTGAGTTTTGTACTATTGATAACCATT
This sequence comes from Pangasianodon gigas, assembly GCA_022758105.1. Classification (NCBI taxonomy): domain Eukaryota; kingdom Metazoa; phylum Chordata; class Actinopteri; order Siluriformes; family Pangasiidae; genus Pangasianodon; species Pangasianodon gigas. The sequence goes on along the minus strand of CM040478.1, from coordinate 3,670,028 downwards.
CCTATGAATCCTGTATTCATAACGCACTATACATGCGTGTTTTCATGTTATATAGCCTGCATAATACATTATAATGCTTAATATATGCGTTGTTCATAAGTACTCTGTAAAGAATGCTTATATGACTTTTCACTAATGTTGTAATGCAGTATAATACACACTTTGAGGTAGTATATTATGTTTTAATGCATTATATTATACAACTTTGCTTTCTTAAATTGTACTAAGTGTTCATAAAAGTATAATAACACATAATATAGTATTACACCAGGTTATTACAAGATATAAAAAACGTCAGGCGTTTAAAAACTTTACACTTTAAAACACATTGTCTGTAATCTTCTTATGAACAGATATAATGTGTTGTGTACCCTGACATTATGAAGTCATATGTTCATGCTTTATAAAGTGTTTTACGTCTAACTATAACCATTTATGAGCATTAATGGTATTATATGTACTATATACTCTTCGAAACAAAGAATGGTTTTTAGATTTTAAGAAGCTAGAGCCCTTGTATGTTTTTCGTTTTTTTTTTTTCTGAATGCAGGACTCAGGATGTGTAACATACTTTTCTTTGTATTAGCAAGTAGGTCATAGTTTACTTTCTTGCACTGTTATTCATTCTTATTTAAAGAAATTAAAGAAATCATTTATTTTATTTAGCTTTGCTGTCTAAAGGAAAAATAGGTTTGCAATCTGCAAGTAGTATAAACTCAGGTTTAAAAAATAAGTATAAGAGATAAGTATGAGAAATAATTACTCATTAATATTTGGGAGTTACACCCCAAACACACATACCGCCACACTGAATATTCAACCTGTTGTGTTGTACTATTTTGGCAAATTATTTAGTGCAGCAGTGTGTTTTTTTCTTCTTCTTTTTCTCCACCCTGTCTCTGATGTGGTGTTTATCTCCTCTATCACTTTTTCACTTTCCTACTCCTGCTCTGGAACTTTTTCACTGGTCCTCACTGTGTGACTGTGTGTGTGTGTGTGTGTGTGAGGGTCTCAGTTTTCTGGACAAGCTGAACTTGAGTTTAGCGTCCTCTAGTGGCGCCCACCGACATCGCTTTCTCATATCAGCTTAAAATTCTACTAGTGCAGGAACAAATGCCTGAAAGTGGTTTAGGTTGGAAGATACTCCTACCTGAGACAGAACGAAACATGACTTTATGCTGATATTGACTCTCAGTGAAATATGATTATCATATTAAAATATTTTACTGCAAAAGTGATGAAATCTATCAGTAAACACAATCCAGATTGAGGTGGAGAAGACACAGCTAAAGGCATTTCTATGGGGTTAGATTAGTTACCTTATCATACTAATTTCTCATCCATTGCTTGAATTAATGTAAAATTTACACTAAATATTATCTTTGTATCAGAAAAATCAACAAAATGCTAAAGCATAAGCTTCTAAATATAAATGCATATAGACAGAAATTATGCAAATAATGAGTTATGATTAAACTATAAGTAAATATTACATTCATTAAACTTAAATTTGAATTTAACCCACAGAAACTGATTAAGGTTCTTCATCTTTTTCTAAGTTCTAGAGTTGAATATACCTGGTTGCTTTACAAGCTGAAGCCTACTGAGGCATCTTTTTTTAAGCATCATCCTTCTTTTTCCTTTAAGTCATGCCTCTTCGTTGTTGTTTTTTAAAGGATTATCAAAAAGCATATAAGCATGGCAGTTATATGCTTCATTATTTAATGAGAAAATTCATTTGTAAGCATGATACTATGTATTAATATCTTCAAAAAAAAATGAATTTAAACTCTAAGTCTTATGGGTGTGTCCACTCGGGTGGTAGCTGCTCCTCTTGAAATAAGCCTTGCCACCCCAAATCTGACCTCAAATCATATCTCAGAGAGTTTATTTATTACTCCTGTGCAATTCATCCATACAATCATATCCAGCGTATGTTTTTTTAAATCATCACTGTGGTGTTTTTTGAATAATTTCCTTCATTATTAGGAACTATCGAGTAACTATAAAGCCAATACAGTAATGCTATTACATTGCTGTTCTTTTTGCACCAACAAGCAAATCAGATTTTCTGCAAACGCCACCTGCTTTGCTACCCAAAGTCTAGAAACTTTAGACTCTAAGTGACTACAGGACAGAAAAATTGTCTTATTGTGTTCTTGCAGTATACGACAAGATACATACAGTATATCAGATCCTATTATCAGTTATTCTTATGGTTTCGTAGTTGACTGATGCGCTGTTAAAACAAATCTCACAGAGGAGATGAAGGTCTAGTTATATGGTATTCATTTTGTCTTAAAGTATCAAACAGAATATAATAACATTTGAGAAAACTAAAAAAATATATGTTGCTAATAAGAAGAATCAAATAAACCCAGGTTTTACCCATTTCCTTTCTGTTTTTTTTTTTATTTTATTTTATAAATATATTTTAAATATTTATTTTTGTTGCTAATTGAATTTTTGCTTTTTTTCATGATTTTCATGGTTTCAAAAGATTTAAATTTAAATGTTTATTTTTGGTGTGCAATAAAAACACATTGTATTTAATTTTTTTAATGCTATATTATCCCACAAAAAAAGATTATTTTTTATACTTTATATTTGCATCTATTTTTGCAACAAATCTGGCACAAAACTAACTCCATACAATTCCACCATAATCTCATTACACTGAGAAATATCATTTGTGTAATTGCTCATTTCTGTCATTTGCATCCTAGCTGGACATGGTGTTAATATCGTGGTATTGATTAAGCCAGGGAAATGTGTGTGTGGTCCTCAGTTTGCTCTTTTGCAGGTTTCTTTGTCTTGCAGCATGTAAATGTTTGTGTGTGTGTGTGTGTGTGTGTGTGTGTGTGCGTGGAGAATACATGCATGTTGTTTTTGTGCATCTATCTGAATGTCACAGGGTGTGTGTACCTGTCAGTGGATCAGAGAGTGCGAATGTGTCTGTTTGTCAGAATCTGTGAGTGTGTATCTGTCTGTCAGTATGTTTGCAGTGTGCTCCCACCTGTCTCTCCCCCTCTCCCTCTCTCTCTCTCTGCATTCTGTCACCTCAGGCTCCATTGAAATTCTGATGGGAGTTGCAAGGCATCTTGTTCTGTTGTTCTCCTTATTGAGATGACAGAGAAAGAGAGAGAAAGAGAGAGGGTGATATTTCTGTTGTTTGCCAAATGTTGTGTGTCTGTTCTTAAATAACATTGATGACTGTAATTGGAAGAAGGTTTGAAGTTTTGAAGGTTTGAAGAGCTCCAAAAGAAATGTTCAGAGAGACATTCCTAACAAACACAGAAGCCAGAACGTGTCCTCGTCATGGCTGTGGTGAAAAATATTTAAAATGGCAACTTTTTTCTGAAATATTTGTGTTTTTACACTCTTGGCCTCATTATAAAACCTTACGCCTGTAAAATAAGGAGCATAAATAGGACTGAAGACCTTCTCACCTCATAAGGATATCTCTTTCTCACCCCCCTTCCCCCCAAACCAGGAAGGGTGAAAGCTAATGCGCGCTTCCTCTAAGACACATGAAGCCAGCTACCACATCTTTTCAAACTCATGATGCTCACAGGGCAGCATAACATACTCAGAGGAAAGCGTTATCTGCCTTCTTCCTCGTACATGAGCTCAAAGATGCCTTTGATTGGCTAGGGTCGGTGTGATTGACAGGGCAGAGAGAGTATTCCCCTCCCACCCAGAGAGTATAGCCAGTTACTCTATCTTGGCTCTGGGCCATGGATGTCTGTGGCATCATCAGGATTGGAGCTCACGGTCTCCTGATGATAGGGCGAACGCTTTCCTGTTGGATCACTTTAGATAAAATGCACAAATATTTTCTTTTTTTTTTTTTAAACTTGGATAACAAAATGAACTCACTGCTGTTTTATTGTACCAAACATTTGATTTTTCTAAAATCTTAACTTACTACACTCCCAGAAAAAGGTACTAAACTGCAGAATTGCTTATTACTGCAGCAGGATCTTTAACTAAGGAGAGTGGATGTGGTGTTTATTCTTAAAGAAAAAAAAAGTTCTTCTAGGGTTCTTCAAGAGATCTTTGGATAATTAAGGGTTTTTAGCTTCCTGAAAAGGTTCTACTTGAAACACTTTCTGGCAGCGACACAGTAGGCACGTTAAAGGTTCTACTTTTTCTAAGATTGTACCAAGAACTCATTAAAGACACAGTAGACTTTAAGGACTACCTTAAACACTATATCTTCTTTCCCAGGAGAAAAAAATATATAAAATATATATAAAAGAGCTAGAACCCTAGTGACGATCACTGGTTCAGTTTAGTTCAGTACCTGTTTTCTGTCTTTTTTTAAGTAGAAGTCACATTACTCATGTTTTTGTGTGTGTGATGAAATGTTACGTTTTATTGGTTCAGTAGGAACTTGGTTAGTTTTTTGCAGTATATGGGATCTCATTCATAAATCGTAAAGAGCGTCAAACGAGCATATTCAGAGATAAACAGGAGGAGCAGTAGCTCTGCTCGTATTCTTCATCATTTCTAACGAGACATGACAGGCTCCAGTTTGCCGGATTTATGCTTTGCCTCTGAAATATGAATGAAGCGGTGGAACATCATTGCCGTGATGACACTGCGAAATCTAATCAGGATGGAAAATGGATTTTAAAGGGTCTGTCGCTACAATCCGCCCTCTCATAAGCCATCATTTCATCCACATTTAACTCAATTTGTTTAAAAAAAAAAAAAAGACTCGCTCCATGAGAAGACAGGAACTCCATAATGGTACATAAAGACTCCTTTTTTATCTTTGAATTTGAGAGATTGAGAGACAGAATGGCATTTTAATGACTGAGGTTAGACTGGGAACTGAAGCCTATGAGGGAATACTAAACACTGTAAAAAAAAAAAAAAAAAAAAAAAAATTCATTTTATCATGAAAATTCAATGGTTTCTCATGATAATTATGTTCCAGAGGAGAAAACATGAAGTGATTGAGAGCGGTGTGTTAGATATTGAGGCTGATAGGGCTGTCCATAAAACACAGTGTGTTTACCACAAACGCTCAAGTCAGTTTATCAAGCAAAGCAAACAACCCAATAGAGCAAAAATCCACATACACATCAAGCAATGCCTTTTGATTCAATTGTGAAATCCTCCTTTAACTCTCATAAGGAAAAAAAAATCCCACACTTGTCAAATCCAGAGCTTTGCAAAACTCCTGATAATTATGGTATCGAGTCAATATGAAATATCAAAAGCTCGGTTCAATAACTGCGGTGGTGCTGTGAAATTGCAGCCCGACTTACGAGCTCATAAATCAATAGTGAAAAACACAGCAGTTAAGAATCCGACAGAAGCTATTAAATCACTTAGCTGGATATTAAGTCGAGCTATGTCAGCTGCCAATACTTTTTAACACCTCCTGCTAAGCAAGCAGTATAGATCGGCGACGATTGCTTGAACTTTTACACATCCTGAAATATTCAACACAGCACAAGTGCTACGACAATCTGGCGAGACAGGAAGAGAGAATAAAGCAGTGGCAAAGGAGCGATGAGACATTTCTGAACCTGACTGTTTGATTAAAGGAAAACTCCACCCTGAAACACAGTGTGTTTGAAATATTTGTAATGTGTTTAGCGATTCTGGTGCTAGTTTGATGCTTGCTGGTGTATTTTCATTATTCAGTTGAGAAGTTAGCGGTTGTGAGTCACTCTGACATCACAAGGGGGGCACTGTAATTGCTAGTGCAGTTACAATAGTGTCTAATAGGAGATAAAAATCAACAATCTCAAAGATAAGTGATAACAGTCAGGCTTCACTGTTAGCTTCTAAAAACAAAAAAGCCTGTTTTCCCTCGCTCAATATTTTCCAATAATGTTATTATATTCAAACATCATAGTAATGAGAAATCCACTGTAGTGGAGATGTTGGAGAAAATGTTGGTGTAAATGTTGGACAATGTTCCAGAATACAATGAGTTACAGCAGAGACTCGAGTCGGCTAGATAGCAATGAGTGTGACTAGCGTGATGGCATTGATGGTGGTATTAGCATGAAAGTTGAAGCTTTGGAAGCTGATCTGTCTGAGCAGAGTGTACAGATGAGGAAGCGAGAGAGCTGGACAGGCTAAAGGACTAAAGCACTGCTGCATCACTCTCTTTAGGTGCGTAGATATGATGTGAGGGAAAAATCCACCGCACCACTATCAGCATGTAGTTGAACAGCATTGTGGGTAATGTATTAAACCATTAGCGAAAATATTGATAAAATAATAAAATACAAATTTTTTGCATCTTGTATTGATTATAAATATTGATATTCACTTGATTCATGCTGGATTTTTTTCCTTCAAGGTCTGGTTTAGCAAAAATGTTTATGCTTTGCGTTTACCAGGGTGTTTGTGGTAGGTTCACACATTTGGATTGAAACACTCCAGTTACACACATTCACGGTTTGATGATACACTGTGGGTTGAGCCTGTTGTGTGTTCAGTAACCTGATCATATCAATCATAATTGTGTTACATGTGATCCGCCCAGGGCAGGGGTCAGACAGGAAGCACGCTCCCACTTACCATCAATTACAAACAAGAAAGAAGAGAGGGAAAGAGATGTACAGCAGGAGGGAGATGGGCTGGAAATCAATGGTGTGCAGTTCCTCTATCAGGCCTGTAATAGTGTAATGGCACTTGGTTCTCTCGGTACAGCAGATCAATACCGTGTCTCCTCTGCTCTCATACTGAGAGACCAGGAGCTCGAGGACGTAAGGCAAAGCGCGAGCGCAGTGGAGTAAACAGCAGCTCTTTTATCCCTGATGAATAACACAGCTCTTTGCTGTGTTTATTCTGGATCTTACCTGTGACACACACCAATATATTTTAATTTAATTTAGGAAGATTTACGTTGGAGTAGCATTGTGGAGCATCAGGTTGCATTGCTGTCTCACAGGTCTTAAGTTCCTGGCTCGATCCTGAGTTTGGGTTACTATCTGTTTGGAGTTTCACATGTTCTTGTCATCTCTATGTGGGGTGTGGGGTTCCTCCTGGTTTTCCAGTTTCCTCCACTCCTAAAAACATGCTGCTGGTGGATTGGCTATGCTACCTGTTGGACCATGGGATGGCCTGGCATTCCATCCAGGATGTATTCCTGCCTCATGTCCAGTGTTCCCATACTTTTCCCCTTTGGATTTAGTCTAGGGTGCTACCATGCCTCATTTCAGTATGCTAGAAATTTTCTTCACATGTAATGCTGCTATATGATTGACTCGAATAGTGGTGTCTGTTGCAAAACATAAAAAAAAGAAATGTAATTACCATATGGTGTGAAGGGGTTACAATCTTTAGGATGATGTTCATCCAATCTGGCAGCCCTGATGCACTGAACAGGTCTGAAAATGTAGTGTGGTCCTTGAAATCTCTTCTCATCGACAGTCTTAGCACCTGCACTGTGTGCTGTTTAACAAGCCTGAATAGAAGAAAAACACTTGTTGAACACAAGACGCACCTGAAAAGTCAGAACAAAAGGATGATTCAAGTCGAGCGCTAAGGCTAGCATATGGCACGGCAGCTCACTAATTTAATATTCAATCTATCATATTGCATATCAGTTTTCTTTCAGAACGCATCAAGTATGGCTCGACGGAGCGTACACTGCATATGCTTTTGCCCTCCTAGCTTGTGCATATGGCATCATAGCACTGTATCAGGCTTGTAACCCAATCTTTGGTCATCCTGATGACAGAAGGATGACAGAAGCTCTGAAATAATGAGAGGCCATTATGAAGTTAATTTAATTCAGATATATTTATCCATTTGTGACAGCTCTGTAGGCTATAAAGTGCCACATTGCCAGGCGTCGTGATGAACATGGCCTCATATCTCCCAGGCTTGCTTACTTAATGTTTCGCTTTTGAGTGTGTTAAGCTGCTTTGCCTAATGGCCATCACACTTTCTGACGCTTTTGTAGTACGAATAAATATCACACATTAATATATTGTTGAAAGGAAACAGCAAAAAGACACATTTAAGTTTGTGTTGGATGCCGTTGGACGGCTTTAACCATAACTCCGCACTGTCTTTCGGCTGCTTTATGATGACATCACGGCGGTAAACTAATATCAGCGCTGGAACTGTTCTCTCTCTTTCTTTCTGTCTCTCTGTGCTGTATTTCATTTGACAACACCACTTTTATAATAAGTACAGGCTCCATTTGTGCCATTATGTTCTTTCTTCCGCCGCTTCTTACTGTCAAAACGCGGTGCAATACATCTGCAGAGGCGTGCGTCGCGTGAATAATTGAAGATATCAGTTCTCACGAGTTAATAAGCGCCGTGTACGGTTGGGCCACGCCGGAGTCCTGCGTTGACAAACGCAGTGCCGTTTGACGCACTTATTATCAGTTACGTGTAATATAAATATGCAAATGAGCCTCTTGAACTTTACAATCTGCGGCCGAGGTGATTCGTCTCTTTAAGATGCTCATTTGCATAAGAGGGAGCCGCTCGTGCATCATGGCGTGTCATTTTGAAAGCAAATATTAATCAGTTTTGCGGCACGTCTCTTTCTCAAAGCTTCACACTTCTTTTGTTTGAGCTTTCATGCTCAGCTGAATGAGGGTTTTAAACATGACTCTTTATGATTGACCTGCCTGTTATAGCTCTTTGAGCGTGCACAATGCAACATTAACAATGTAGACATCGTGTAATGGATAATAATAATAAGGTGTTTGATGGGAAATTCTTACTAACATAATTAATTGATAATGAAAACATCATGAGTAAAGATGGAAGCATGTAAAGAATATATTATTTGGATTGAGCAGATAGTGTGTTCTGAACAGATACGAATACAGATACGAATAAGAAGCGCAGTATTCATTTTTTTTGTTTGTGTGTGTGTGTGTGTGTGTGTGTTTGCATGTGTGCGTCAGGACTGGGATCCTGCGGGACGCAACGCAAAAGTCATGCAAGTGCTAAATTTACAGCTTTCATTCATTCATTTTTAGTTTAAATTAGGCTACAAGTTTGTTTAGATTTTCAGAAATAGACTCAACTATATTTGTTAGAAGATGTTGCAGGAAGGTATAAGAAAGCAATTAATAAGGTTTTTACATTTTAAGTACTTATTTGCATGGAGCGCTCAGCCATGAGTCTGAACAACTGTAGCTCACTGCAGCGTCAGATTGCTGTTCTTGGCTAACAGCAGTGGAACTCGACGTGATTTTCTGCTGTTGTAGAACATCCGCCACAAGCTTTGACATGTTGTGCATTCTGAGATGCTTTTCTGCTCATCACGGTTGTACAGAGTGGTTCATCCTGTCAGCTCGAACCAGTCTGGCCATTCTCCTTTGACCTCTCAAGGCATTTCCAACCACAGAACTGCTACTTACTGGATATTTTTTGTTTTTTCGCACCATTCTGTAAATGTAAACTCTAGAGACTACTGTGTGTGAAAATCCCAAGAGATTTCTGAAATACTCAAACCAGCCTATCTGGCACCAACGTCTATGCCACAGTCAAAGTCACCCAGATCACATTTTCCCCCATTCTGATGTTTGATATGTACATTAACTGAAACTCTTGATCTGTAACTGCATGACTGTATGCATTGTGCTGCTGCCACATGATTGGCTGATTGGGTAATTGCGTTAATAAGCAGCAGTACAAGTGTTCCTAATGAAGTGATGTATGTCCAATTTGTTTGTGCACTGAGAATATGTCTTTCAAATAAATAGTTTGACAGTCCTGAATTAGAGTATTACACCACCAGGCTGGCTAGCTAGCTGATTTATTTTCTCACATATTGTAGCTAGTTTGAAGTAAAAGATTTCTAACTGTTTTGTTTGGCCATAAAAAAAGATAAATTGTGTACGTGTGTATGTGTGTGTGTTGTTGACTCATCTCTTGCATCAATGATCAATGGTGTTATTTTGGTCCTATCTGAATCAGGTTCAGGAGTCTTTAGAGACCAACAGAGCGCAATCTGAGTTTGCATACATTTACAGCTCCACAAGCACTAATTATACTGTAAAAGCACTAAATGCACGTTGCTCGAAATAAACTATCTCTGATATCTTACATACTTTTTCCACAGTGTTTCACAAAGGAGTTTTGGAGACACTCAGTTGGTGCTGAACATCTGCAATGTAATTGGAGTCTATATATTGGATTATAATAACACTCTGGGGCACAATAACTATTTTCATCAACAGCCATCCAATAGTCTTGCGTAGAAAAGTACAATGAAGGAAGCAATGTCTCTGTTTGTGTCCTTCTATACACACACACACACACACACACGCACGCGCACGCACACACACAGTCCATAGGGACACCAGTCAGACAAACGATGATAAAGTGATGCTCTTATGCTTCTGACAGATTGAAGAGACATGGGCTTCAAATGTCTCACTAATAAACTGCCTATCTTTCTCTCTCTCTCACACACACACACACACACACACACACACGAAGGAACCTCACAAAGATATGAGTCTCTCACAGGCAGATTATTACCACACAGCTAAACCAAGGTACCTCTGCTGACAGAAATATCAAACGCAACATCATGGACGCACTTGCCTGTTTCACTCAGAGTGTCATGGAGTACAAATGATATACCAAATATATATATATATATATATATATATATATATATATATATATATATATATATATATATATATATAAAAGCTGTTGGACAAGTTTTATGGTGCACAAAATCTAAACTCTTCACTACTGATTCATGGTGTTATGAATTTAAAATCGTACGCAATTGCTACTACGCAATCGTACGTTTATTATGTTTATTATCAGGTTCCTATCCTCATACTACAACTATACTACAATAAAATACTCTTTTAAGTTTCATTACAAATCATTAAGAATCATAACAAATCACGATTCACGTACAACGTCTGAGGTCTGAGTATTGTAACAGTTCTAGAGAGATGAAGGGGCGGAGCTAAAATTGTACCATTTGCAGACAGTCAAAAGTGTAAAATAAGAACGAAATTTGTGAATGATTCTCAAAATTCTCAAATATGTGAAGCCTAAATAAGATAATTTTTACACATTAAAACATATTTGTGATCAATTTATAACACTTTTACAAAAAGTCTTATGAATGAAAATGTTTTAGAAACATTTATTTATTAGAATTTCAAATAAAATTTCTAATAAATTATAACTACAAACAATAAATTGCCATTTTTAATCCATTCCAGGTGCATGAACATTATTAGATAAGTAATAAAACACATTGGGGTGTGCTGTTATAGGAAAATAATCAATGACAGGGTGGTGTGATGAGGCCTGAGGTGAAGCAAAGTTACTGTTACCACCATGAAGTTGATTATTTTCCTATAACGGTACATCCCAAAGTGTTTTATTCCTCTTATACTACAGAAATTTGCAGCAACAGATCACAATTTTTAGCCATTTATAGTTGCATTTGATGTTGTTGAATGTACAAGTTAATTTCTGTTATCACTTATGTTATAGAAGCTATTAGGTATTATCAATTTTAAAGAGAATTTAACATAAATTATACTAATAAATATAACAGTAAAGTATTTATATGTTATTTATATGTTGTTGGTTTATGAACATTATTATATAAGGAATAAAACCTTTTGGGGTGTGCTGTTATAGGAAAATAATCAAGGATAGGATGGTGTAATGAGGCTTGAGACAAAGCAAAGTTGCTGTAACCACCAGGAAGTTGATTATTTTCCTATATCAGCACGTCCCAAAGGGTTTTATTTCTCTTATATTCCTTATATTATTAATATATATATATATATATAGAAAATCCTTTTTTAGTTCTCTTAGCAATTTGCCAATGAATCATCATACTTTTTAGCCATTTTTAAAACAAAGAGGATGAAATGAGGAGAGACGAACAGACGGAGGCCTACAGACGATGGGATGGACACAGAGAATTACATTTGATGTTGTTAAACGTCCACCGAACAAGTTCCTGTTATCGCTTACATTATAGCAGCTATAAGCAGCTATAAGCAGAAAAAACAGGAAAGAACTGTCCTGAAGACTTTCGTATGTTAAAGTTCTAAAGCTCTGACACTGGAGACTCCTTCCATAAATGTTAAATAATTGTCTCCTTACGGAAAACTTCACCATATTCATGCCTATACAGTTTCTTTGTTTCTCCACTTACTATTAAATGCAGAACATATTAGAACAAGTGCATTAATATAAACCTGCGATTTGCCTCGCAGCCAGAACTGACGTCAGACCTGCTGTTATAGAAAATTAACCAACATCATCTTTCCAATCAGAATTGACGACCCAATAGCGCTGTTGTATAATAATAAAGTGAAAGACTACAGTGGGAAATTGTAGATTCATCTCACTTTAAAGTGTCTGGACTTAAAGTAAGAAACTTTGAGTCTCTGCTAGTGAGAGAGAGAGAGAGAGAGAGAGAGAGCGAGAGAGGAAAAGTGGAGAGAAGATGCCTCGAGCTCAAGGAGAGGAGAAGAGAGGAGTAGAGGAAAGGTCAAGCATGTAATATCAGCGCAACATGCCTCGTCTCCTGCAGACAATAGCTTCCCACGGCAGGTTCTCGTCTCCCTCTCCTCCTCCTCTCCCTCTTTCACTCGTCCCTGCGCTTAATTACAGTCATAGCGGCCTGCCGCCTGCTGTCCCTTAACATATTCCTCTTTATTTTGAGCCGCTTTTTTCTCGGGTAATGGAATGTCAGCTCTCCACCATTCCCACTCCGATCAAAGTGACCTCGCAAATCAATACACACACTGACAAGACGAGGAACATATAATAAATGGCACACACACTTTTCCCTGAGCATGTGACGAGCACCTCTCATAGCAGTCATCTCAGTGTAAATGCAGTCAGTTATGTTTAAGATGTGCATATTATAGAGTAGAGTTGGTTAAAGCATCTTTCCCCCTCTCTTTCTTTCTCTTTTTCTCCATCTGTCCAAACCAGAGAACTGACAGCAGCCCACCAGATTACAGTTGTAGCTTCTTTCTCTCTTTTTTTATTATTGTTGATGGTTTCTCTCTGGGTAGAGGTTATAGCCGAAGCAATTTTCCTCTTAAGGGGAGCAAATGGCAGCGGAAAATTGTATGTGCCGTCAGTCAGGTGGTGATTGGCAGGACGGCCTCAGTGAGGGTGAAGGAAGATCGAAAAGATTCCATATGTGAAAGGGAATGAGAGGGAGAAAGAGAGAGAGAAAGATGGAGAAGGAGGGAGGGGGGGGAAGCACAGTGCATATTAAAAGATGTGTTGTGAAAAACGGGTGTGAAATTTCACACTCCTCTGGATGGAAACGTCTGCCGATCTTCCGGCTAGGGGAGTGAAAGCCAAAGAGAGAGAGCGAGAGAGAGAGAGAGAGAGAAATGATGGCCAGGTGCTCAATATGTTGGCCTCAGTGAGCAAAATCCCTCTTTTTCTCTTTCTCTCTCTCTTCCTCAGCTTTGTAATGGATCAAGAGGATTTGTCACTGCTGGAAAGCGCTCAGGCTCCTGGAACAAAGAGGATGAAATGAGGAGAGACGAACAGACGGAGGCCTACAGACGAGGGGATGGACACAGAGAATTACACACATGATGCAATAAATGATCTGTGCATGAAGCCTGTGTGTGAATTTTTTGTTTTTAAATTCTATTATTAATCTTTTTTAATTAGTTCCTGTATTAAGCTGCTTTCATACACGCAATTTATACACAGGTTTAACAGCAATTAATTAGGAACAGGTTAAGCGTGTGTATATAAGGAAAAGATAAAATCCCAGGAGGAACCAGGAATGAATGAAATGCGGAATGAAAATCAAGCAAGACGAGACCGGGTGAAAATTTCTGGGAAGTTACCGGAAGGCTTGTGTGTGAATCGAAGCCGATGTGTAACCAGGAACGATGCACTGACACCTTTTAAGATGAACAGGATCGAAAGCATCCTGTTGAAGAACATATGAAATATCCGGAAATTTAATTCCTGTTGGATGAGTCCCAGGATGATTCATTTATAAGAGGCGGCACCAACAACTCCATAAGCAGAGAAAAGTCACAAGTCATAAAAAAGAATCCTAAATGTCAATATGGTGAAGTCTTCTGTAAGGATATGTTTATATATGGAAGGAGTCTCCAGTGTCAGAGCTGTGACGTTATGCTGAGTTTTCTGACATGAGAAATTGTTCAGGACTGAGGAGTTTGCGCTATGCAGTTTTTCAGTAACATGACAAACTGTCTTTCTAACTTCTTCCAACTTGTTTTGTGGATGCTTCACAACATAGAAATATATTTAACAAAAATGGAAAAAAATAGAGTTTAATTGAATAATAAAAATGTAATCATTAGCAAGGAATAAAACACTTTGGGATGTGCAGCTGATGGAAAATGATTAATTTCAGGTAACACTGCTTCCCCGTTGTTGATTAATTTACTATAACAGCATGACATGGAGTGTTAAAACTGATATAAATCCAATCCAGGATGACTGAGATGCATTTTAAGTGTTTTTACAGTTTTATTTTTATGCAACTTGTAAGGAAAACCCCAATCTCTCTCTCTCTCTCTCTCTCTCTCTCTCTCTCTCTCTCTCTCAGGGTTAATTACCAATCCACTGACAAACCTTTAGCTAATTAGCAAACTTCTGACCTTATTAACAAATGATGAATTATGAGAACAACTGAACAACATTGTTCTGATCTTTCTCCCTCACACACACACACACACACACAGAGTTAACAAACAAACGCTTCTCCGAGACCCACTCAAGGCCTCCATCCATTAACTGCTATTGTTTTCCACCAAACATGACATTGATCCAATTTAACACTAATCAATTGCAACTGTGCGTGACATTCAGAGGCGACCTTACTGCCAGGCGCCTCATGAACTATGACGAGGATTAAACTTTCGCTAACGAGCTGATATCTCAGGGCAATGCTTACTGAAAAAAAAAGGATCAATTATTATGAACTCAACAGGCCTCTAACTGGATTTTCACACTTGTGCTAATTTGTGCAATTAATAACTTTCCGTAGTGGTGTAGTCATAACAATCCATAATGAAATTGCTCAGGCACGCAGGTCATCCATATCAACGCAATGTCATAATCAATGGCGCAAGCGTGCACCCTGGCAGCCATGTTAATGAGTGTCACTATTAATTGTTTACAGTTTGGAGCTGCCGCGCATGAAGCGACGTCGTGTCATCCACGTGAAAATGGCACATCTCATTAGGAATGCCGCGTGTGCGTGTGAGGAGGGAGGGAAGGAAGGCGGGGAGGTATAATGTCGCCGTTGCGAGCTCGGAAGCGATATCATGGCTGACAGCTGCCAGGTGGAGAGAAAAGCGCACATGCCGGGAACGACGGGCTGGAGAAGGGAGACGCAGTAGTATCGCACGCTCGCCTGCCATCTTTTACACAATAGAGCTGCCAGTGGCGTGAAATGACACTATTGTGTTTGTACACGCTCTGTTTATGAGATTTATCTCACAGTGGAGAGGTGGACCACCCGTCATAGCACTGCATCTCTCTCTCTCTCTCTCTCTCCACACTCAGTGTCCTCCAAATGTAGCTCCGCTGAGGAAAAACTACAGATGTACTCAAAATTAAGTGTTACATAAAGCATAGTAATAGTGCTTTTTTTGCATATTTGCTACACACAGGTGCACAGGTCCAATAATAAGGCTGAGGAGATTTCAAAGGGCCCAAAACAGATCCGCAAAAACGGCAATATTTATTTTTGTTGCATGTTTCCCTCAGGATTCCCAAACAATTCCAAATGAACCACCGCACTGGTAAAGCGATGGACTTTGCTAATCCTCAAATAGGCAACCCATTTAATGTTAATGTTTAATGATCATTACCATGTGTGAAACATGGTGGTGGTAGAGCTCTGGCTTGGGCCTCTGTAAACAGTCATGTAACTACAGTATAATGTACTTTAATATAATGATATCAGCCAGCCAATCAAACATCTGTGTGTTTACTGAAAATTACTCAAACATTGTCTGACTACAGCAAGACGAACAAAACACACTACCTACGCAACTAAGAAAATTATTTATGTAAGGAATAACACAACAGAGTATGTTGTTATAGGAAAATAATCAACAACAGGGTGGTGAGATGTGATCCGATGCAACGTGGCGTTACTGTTACTAACCCGAAGTGCATTATTTTCCTATAACAGCATGTCATGTAAAGTGTTTTATTCTTCTTATACCACAGCAATTTGCCAGCGATTACAATTTTTTATTAATTAATAAACAACACATCATAATTTTTATCTGTTTATACTTACATTTAATGCTGTGGAACATCCACAACACAAGTTCCAGTTATCACTTATGTTATAGCAGCTATAAACAGTTATTCCCTCACCAGCCCCTCTTTTTTTCTGGAGAAACAGCAATGCCCTTCTTCCTGTGGCAGGAAACTTCAGCTTTACTTTTGACTGTTACACAGCACTGACACTGGAGACTCCTTCCATAAATGCTAAAGAAACATTTTTTCACAGAAAGCTTCACCATATCTTCAACTACACACTTTTTTTTAAAACCATCCATCATACAAGTCCATGTGTAAGTTGTTACTATCAAAATAACGTATTAGAACGGGCGCATTAATATAACCCTGTGATTTTAGCCAGACCTACTATCAAAGTTGATGCTTTGGAAAATTAATCAACTTCTGATCGATCAGATTTGAGAATTCTACATGGCTTGTATAAGATTAGTGAAATTGTCGCCATGTTGTAGCTTAGCTCGCTACGTTTTTGGTGTTGCTTCCTCTCACTAATGAGACACGGCAACAAATGAATATTTATACACGTTCATTAGGCATTATGGCCTAATGAAGCAGCGAGCGCACAGGAGATAGAGATTACCTCCGAACATCCGGCAGAGTTAGCATGCATCTGTTACACACATGCGTGTACTTTATCTGAAGAGCAGATTGCGCTTTGCTGCAGTGAACACCTGTAAATAATGCAGCGTTAAAAGAGACAGACTAGAGGAGGATGGATGGAAGGAGGGAGAGAGAGAGAGAGAGAGAGCTAGAGAGAGAGTGACATCAACAGAGAAAGGAAGAAAGCACAGGTGTGGTGGCTTACACTCCAGTCCCATCGTGAGTCACACCCTGTGAGTCTCTCTCTCTCCTTTTAACACCGTAGACACGCCAAATAACATCTGATACATGTTGTGCATTTTTAAAGCAACATTCTAAAGTCGGGGTGTATTAAGCTGTGTTTACGACAACCTCAGCCCTGCCTCCCCCCACCCCAAAATCCCTCCTTCCCTCGCTCCAGGTGACGAGTAGTAAAAACACTTTGGCGGAGGTGGCAGATATGACGTTAAATATTTTACGTGTGTTTGCTGCATATGTAGTTCAGCTACACCTGCTCCTCAGGAGGGAAGCCAGCTGCAGCATCTGCTCCAGAGCTCATTAACGACTCCTCACTCGATCCGAGGCCAAGGTACACGCTGCACTTCTACGCTGAACTCGGATCAGTCTGCTCTCCTTTCACGCTGCTTAAGGGCTGGCTTTGAGGAACGATTACTGCCTGTAGATCAGAGAAATTGATCAATACAAAACATATAGTATATTTCATTTTTTACACCCTGGCTTTGACAAGAGCACTTTAACCCTTTCATTCATAGCGTCCACACTTATAGACAGCCAATTTAGGGTTGGTTTTAGTAAAATATAAGATGCAAATCACCTCCAAATCACTTGAGAGCATTACTGTAATTTAACATAAACTATTATCCTGATTTCTTTTGCCCTCTAGACTATTTGACATTCTCAGTGCATCATATCTCTGGTATATATGTGCATGCTTGCAACATAAAATCCCAAATTACATTAAAAAAATAAAAAAATAAAAAAATTTGCACCAGACCGCAAAAAAAAAAAACCCTTAGCTTTTTTTAAATTATTTTTTAAATACAAGATCGATTTTCAGGTAGAATCAGCTGCATTGTGTAACCGTCTTAAACAGCATACATTTTTGTCAAGAATATTGCTAGATTTTGTTAAGAAAAATCATATTCCCTATAATTCTGGTCATCAGTATTAAATATTTTAGACCTGGATGTTAACCATTTTTGTTTATAAACACATTGGAAGAATTTTGCTTTAATTTCAGGCATAATGTTTTATCTTTTTTCTTATAGTATCCCTAAACATGGACAATCCGTTTAATTTTGAATATAAGTGATATTTAGAAATCAAATTCGTATGATGTGAAATTTTAAATATAGAATCTGGATATGTATTTTAAAGTAATTCATGCATGAAAGAGTTCATTTAAAGAGTGCTTCTGGAAGAACTCATCACCATTTCTTCAGCATATGATAGGTGATAATAATAATAGCTCTATTTATATAATATGATATTCTGTTTTATACCACAGCACTGTTGAATTCTCGAATCTGATTGGTCCGAAGGTGTTGATTAACTTTTTATAACAGTATAGCTCAGGTTATATTAATGAGCTTGTTCTAATATGTTAGAGTTTCTATAGTAACAGCAAATTCACTAGGACTTATATGGCGGATGCTCTATATTAATGGATGAAAACAAAAGCCATGACAATATTTAACAACAGAAAAAAAATCTAATCCTTAATACTGTGAAGTTTTCTGTATGGAGATGTTTATTTAACATTTATGGAAGGAGTCTCCAGTGTCAGCACTTTGTAACACTCAGAGGTAAAGCTGTAACTTTAAGTCTTTAATCACAGGAAGTCCTCAGGACAGAGGAGTTTGCAGTTTCCGGTTTCTCTGTAACAAGACAGGCTGTTTTTTTTTTTTTTTTTTTTTTTTTGTATTATTAACTTCAAGAGAAAAATTTTATTATTAACTTCAAGAGAAAAGACTGTTTATAGCTGCTGTAACATAAATGATAACAGGAACTAACTTGTTTCACAGATGCTGCACAACATTAAATGTAACCTTAAATGGATAAAAGTACTGTCATTCTTTAATAAATAAAAAATGTAACTGCTGGCAATTTGCTGTGTTATAAGAGGAATAAAACACTTCAGAATGTGATGTCATTGGAAAATAATCAACTTTTGCAGTGGTATCAGTAACTGCTCTTAATTGTTGTTGATTATTTTCCTATAACAGCATGCCCCCCAATTGTTTTACTTATTACTTTAAATATAAAATATAAATATGTAAGTGATAAAATCTTTTATTTTCAAAAAGTGTAGCTTTTTTATAGCACAGGTAAGCATATAAGCATCAAAAACAAACCCTTAAATATCCTTCCTCTTCTCTCCATCCTCTGTTATCTGTTCCTCTTCATAGATCTCCTCAGTGTTCTCTATTTCCTGTCTTACCTCTCCCTCTCCTCTCATCTCTCCATCTTCTCCTTCTCTCACCTTGATCTCCTTAAGAAAGAAAGTTCAGCTTAGAGAGGATTTACTTCTTCATCATGAAGTTCGTTTTGTTCGATCTATTTGATCGAACCTTTTTTTTCCATCCTGAAAGAGACCACGCCCATCAGGATAGTAATGTTTCATCACAGGATCAAGGTGATAAAGAGGAACTTTGTATTAATTTGCAGTGACTCTTCTCTCTAAGGGGACAAGTGGATCCAAACCACACCAGGGAAAAATAAATAAATAAATGCCTCCCACAGCATAATGGAGCCTTTTTTTTTTTTTTTTTTTTTTTTGAGTTTGTCACCTGCCTGTATACTTTTGCATGTCTGTGCTGTTTTATTTTGACTGTGACATCATCTACAAAACTGCGAAACATGATCTTGGCTGCATAGTGGATCTTTTCACAAGCAAGTAATATATTTAAATTTAGATACAGGGAATAACAGATTTAAGTCAGATTGCAGACATTACGCCATATTGGTGTGAAAGACTTTTCAGACGAGAAAGACGAGTCGGCTAAACACATAGCAGCCGAGCTAATGCCATTAATCAATCTTGACCACCTCGACGTAATCCAGATAATCACTGGAGTTTTGAAGGCTGAGCATGAAAGCTGCTATCAGACGGAGTTAAAGCAAATCCAAGTGCTACATTGTGTTACTGGTGATTGGCTTGAAATTGCTTCATCCAAACTCGACCGGTCGACCGAAAGACTTTCAGTCAGACAACAGGAAAACGGTGATTTCCTTTAAGGTGGTAAAGTGAAAGATGGTCATTGGGCAATGTGTTTGTTTTTCCCTCCTTAGGAGCAGGAGAAGTCGGTTTGATGGAATTTCTATGCTACAAGCCTATTAACCAAATCACTTATCACAGCTTGCACCTAGTCTCTGTATGATCAGTGTGTTTTCATAATGGATATACGTGTAGCACGTGCAATTCAGTATTTATAAGTGTTAAAACGCTCAGAATCTACACACACAACACACTGTTTATGATCATCAGTGTTGTGCAAACTCGGTTTAATTAAATTTTCCGTTAGTAAGCTGGTTGCGTCTCCATCTTCTAAATTAAAACAGCTTGTAAACGGTTTTTAATTGATCAAATAGAGGAGAAGTGGTAATAAACAATACATGGTTTTATTTTCTTAACATAGCCTGGTAAATTAGTTTTTTTTTATTTTTGGATTCTGTAAAATTAATGCAAATGAATGACTGTGTTAATTTGTCTTTAATAGAATGCAGTGTGTTTAGGTGTGTGTCAAAGAACATTGAATTATTTATTTAGTGTTAACCATTTGCTTTTTTTTTCCAAGGCACATTCTTCACAAGTCTTAAGCAGTGGAGCGTTTTCTTATGGGGATCTTCAGGTGCAAGTTTTCTGTTCTCTGATTTGCAAAGTGTAGTAAAATTCCAATCATTACAGTATACAGTAAATCTATAACTTTGCTGCACATAAAGTGTGTGTGTGTGTGTGTGTGTGTTGGGGGGGGGTTACACAATGTCACTATCTATTTAGTGCTACAATTATTTGTATCTGTATCTGTATCTAAATTAGAAGTGGGCGTGGCTTAAACCAAACTTTTTTTGTGTGTGTTTGGTTTTTAAAATGTGAATCCTACCATAATGCCCCTAGAAATACTGGAAAAACCCAGCTACAGCTACAACACCTCAACTACATCACTCAAGAGATTTGCATGGGACTGTTTTTTTTGTTTTTTTTTAATCTCACTTACTACCTGTCTGTGATATTTTCTAACAAATGTAGCTGGTTCTGATTCACAAAATCAGAATGCATCCTTGTGCGCTGTTCATTCATATTAATAAACATAGTCTCGTATCTGACCGCTAGCTTACGCCTGAATCGAAGTAAAAAACCTCCTGCTTAGTGGAACTTTTTCTTTTCGTGTCCGCGGGATCCCAGTCCAGATGCACACCTCTAGATGCCCTGTGAACCTTTCTGCCAAGCTTTCTAAAAAAATAAAAATAAAAAAAATCTGTATCTGAATTTGTATTCATTTACAATGCATTGTGTGTTCAATCAGAATAACATATTAGTATATGGTTACAACTCAACTGTTTAGGGAAGTTGAGTACTAGTCACTAGTCAGGATCAGCAACACTACCACCAGCAACATCGGCATCCCTCAGGGCTGTACACTCGGTCCACACTGCAAAAAAGGACGTAAACTATATCAGGACACTGCAGTCGTCAGCGTCATCAGCAACAACAATGAGCAAACTTACAGAGGAGACACAGAGTGGTGTAGAAACTGAAAGCTTTCTCAAGGTGGACAAAGAAAAGACATGACTTCAGAAGGATCCACTGTGGTCACTGTGATCTGTTGCATATCGACAGTGTGACTGTGGAGAGAGTCAAGAGCTTTTTGGTGTTCTACCAGAAGCAAATGTTACATCCAACATCCATTCCCCTTCCATGAATCAGCTTTTCCACTTGACAAACTTTATTCCTTTTTTGGTCGGACTGCTTCAGCGCAGTTTTTTTTTACCAGCGAAGTATCAGCATCGTACTACAGCTATGGCTAAACTGTAGATGTTAGCAGCGCTTCTTTTTATTCCTTGTGCCAGTCTCCACGTCTGCACTACAGTCTTAGATGGGGCTGTATACGTGTAAAATATTATTTTGTTATTATATCTATCCACATACATTCTGCTGGCATGACAACCCTGCCCTAATGCAAGGATAGGTAATGTTAAAAGTTAGTTTAAAGTCCAGAAGGCTTAATACAAAGGGTTCAGGAATGTAGTCTTAAGGGCAGCTTTGTATTTATCATAAATTCTCTCAACTGCATAGCGACATCAAGCTCCATATGCGTGGTTTTTTATTTCTCGTCTTCCCCCCGAGGCTTGGGGTTGGGGGTGAGAATGACAATGCAGCGCTCCATCTGTTGGTATAGGTACCAGCGCAAGGCTAAATTAGCACATATCGCACGGCAGGCATATGCTATGGCATAAAGCTACAAGAGGGCATTGTGCACCAGCTGCTGTGCTGACAAATACTTGCACTTGTGCAGTCAGCAAGCCAAGATGGGCACGAGTAACAGTGACTTTTAATAGGAGAAGGTGTGTGTGTGTTCAGCAGATGTGTGTTAAACATACATTCTTGACCTGACGTTGTCTCTTTGCATTCATTCTCAGTAGCAAACGTACACAGATGCGCATATAACATACCTGTGACTGGATAAGGTGTGTGACGTGTCGGAGGTCCGTCTGCCGAACGTGTCTGCGGGTCAGATTTGTCCCAGATGTCCAGTCGTGACATGATGTTAAAGACAGGTGAGAGAAGCATCACCAGCAATGAACACAAACACACACACACACACACACACACACACACACACCTGTGAAATATCAGCAGCAATGTACACAGAGGAAAAAGACAAGAGGTTTTATGAGGAAAAGGACATCATGTTAAAGCCCAGCACCACCAAGCTGCAACTGCTGGGTTCTTAAGAGAGACCCTCAATCCTTAAAACCGTTCACTTGCACGTGGTCTCAAATGCAAGTCGCTTTGAATAAAACCATCAGCCAATGAGCGAATGGAAACGTAAATGAATACAAATACAGATACAAATAAGAGGTGCACTGATATTATTATTATTATTATTATTATTATTATTATGTATTTATTTATTTTTATTCATAGAAACTTGTCAGAAATGTTCACTCGGCATCTTTATTAGAAATTAGAGGTGAGCATCGGACCTCGGATCCTGTGGAGTGCAACAAAAAGTCACAGTCAGATGAGAAACTCACAGGACAAACAATGACCACGTCACGTGCTGCATGTCATTGTTTATGATGACATGCTGAAAGTGCTGGCATTTCTACCGCTGTGTTTTTCCCCCCGTATTTTCCAGCGCTTCGACTTCATATTTAGTGGTAAGTATAAAAATAATAATAATAATAATAATAATAATAATAATAATTCTCTCAAGGGAATCTCTCTTGAATATAGTCAAATTTCCCAAGTTCCAAATATTCATATCTGTATCCACACTGCAAAAAGAGACATCTTAGTAAAAATAGAAGTAAAAATATCTACATAATCTAAATAAAAGAATATCTTGAATAGTCATTTACCTGGTTTTTCCTGTTATAAGATTACAATACGCATCTTTATTCGTTTCAATATTAGTTGTGTTCTATTTCTAAAATCTCATTTTAATCTTTTTTTAGATGAAGCAAAATTCAAAGTTTGAAATTAGTAAAAAAAAATAAAAATTGATAAATATAGGAAATATTAGAAAAATGACTATTCAAGATAGTTTTACTTCTATATTTACTAAGGTAATTTTTTTTTACTGTGCAAATGCAGATATGAATATTTAGAACACTACACTGCAAAAAAAAAAAATGAGAGCAAGTAGCTAATATTTCTCATTATTAGATCATTACATAAGAAATATAAAATTATTAAAGCTATTTCTAGACATATTAACAAATTTTATTAGTCTTATTTAATTGGTAGATAATTTTTGCTCATTTCAGGCATTTATTTATAAAAAGAAGCAAAAAAAAATCTATCTGCCAATAGAATAAGAATTTTAACAATCTTATTTGTTTAAAAACAATCTAAGAGAAATATTAGTTGAGTTATAGAATATAACTTGAATATAGTTGCCTATATTCAAGATATTCTTACTGATTAAGAGATTATGTTTTGCAGTGTAAACAGATAGAGATCTCAGCGTCACAGCATTTCACCCGTACGTACATACATACGTTTAATTTAGTCACACGGTTTGCAAAAAATATAGAAATGGGAAACACACATACAGCACACATAAAGCATTCCCTTGCAAATCACTGTTTTGAAAATGGGGTTTTAATTTAGTTAACATTCATGAGAAGAGCACAAATAAACGAAACCAGGGTTCGAGTTGAACAGGTACACCAGACACGGCATATTCCAGCTGTACAACACCATCACAAGCCTTTACAGTTCACCACCTTCATCTGTGCAACCATCAAAGGAGTCTGTCAACAATGCACGATTATTAATTCCACATTACGGAAAACCAGCTGAATTTTGAAAGAAATTGGAATCTTTTCTTAAAAAAAAATAAAAACAGGTTTAAAAAAATAAGATCAGCAGGGTTGACCTACGATGCGTTCTTCATCCATGAAATCCGACTTGGACATGAATGAGAATCGGACTTGGACAAGCACTTAAACAGTACACACAACTTCTCGATATAAAATCTGTGAGAGTCATTAACACTCTCAGAATTGTACGTACACACATTAGCAAACCCTGGGATAACCAATATTCCAAATTCAGGATTATTAAGATGTCTCAGAAACAAGATTGGTTAGTGGTGTATACGCTACACCTGCTACAATGCTGATTAGGCTTTGCTCAGTAGAAAACACCACTCCGACTACACGAGCACCAGCACACTGTGACTGGGAGTGAAGCAGTGCACTGACGTAACAAACAAAGTGTAACCACATGGCAGATGTACTCATCCTTGACCCAATACCTTCAGAAAAGTCGCATTAGTCGAGCACAAACAGGAAATATGCACACTTCTTAATAAAGTACACACAGACCACAGCGTTGCTGAATTCTCAAATCTGATTGGTTTAGACGGAAGGAGTTGATTAATTTTCTATAACAGCTCTGACTGTAGTTCTGACTGTACATAAACGGATTTTAAACAAAACAACAACATGTAATCATTGATATTGTTACGTTTTCTGTTATGAGATGTTTAACGTTTTTTTGGAAGGAGTCTCCAGTGTCAGTGCTTTGTGCACTGCAAAAAAAATGATAGCAAGTGAAAGAAAGAAAAGTTAGCTAATATTTCCTTATTATGATATTATTATATAATTTTGCTTAATTGTGCTTTTTTCTAGAAATAAACATGAAATAAGCAAAGTCATCTGCCAGACATTTTTTTAATATGATTTCAAGCTTGACATCCGTAGAAATATTGTTTAAAAAAAAAAAAAAGATCTAAACATTAAAAAAATTTACCTTAGCTAAAAAAAAAAAGCATCAAATTTGCCTATATTCAAGATATTTTTTACTTGAAATTTATTAAGATATTATTTTTTACAGTGTAACAATCAGAGGTAGGGCTACACTGCAAACATATCATGAATATAGGCAACTTCAACTAATATCTCTCTTTATTAGTTTAGATCTTTAATCAAAGATTACTAAACCCATTTCTAGATGTTTACTAATTTCAAGATTAATTTTAGTTATTTCAAGCATTTACTTCCAGAAAGAAGCAAAATGATCTGCCAATAAAATGAGAACAAAATTTTAGGACTGAATTTAGTAAACATGTTTAGAAATAGGTTTAATAGTCTTACATTTGTTATAGAATAATCTCATAATGAGAAATATTAGATAACTTTTCCTTTATTCAAGATATCTTCACTTGCTATCATTTTTGCAGTGTAACTTTAAGTTGTGAACTTAAAAAAGTTCACCAAAAAAATCCAAAAATATCATAGCTAGAGAAAATATCTTGAATATAGTCATAATTATCTAGTATTTCCTATAAGATTACAATAAAATAAAAAATAGAAATCATTTCAAGCTTTAAATTTTCTTCTTCTTCTATTGGCAGATAATTTTGCTTCTTTTTAAAAATAGATGCTTAAAATTCTGCCAGCAAAATAAGATTTATTTTAAGCTTGAAATTAGTTTTAAAAAAAGTCTAAAAATAAGTTTAATATCTTATATTTGGATTATTGTGATTTTATAATAGGAAATACTTGATAGATTTGACTATATTCCAGATATTTTCACTTGCTCAGATGTCTTTTTTTTTGCAGTGTACATACAGGATGGAGGCGTTTGTATGTTTGTAAATGTTCCACAACATTAAATGGATAAAAGTATAACGTAATGTTCTTTTAATTGCTGGCGAATTGCTGAGGAATAAAACACTGCTGTTATTGGAAAATAATCAACTTCGGGCTATTACACCATGTATACTGATGAGCTGGTATTATAATAGGCAGCTTCATAGCGTATTACACAGCATAGCACAGAGCTATACCACAAGCAGGTAAAGCCAATATTCCTGCTTTAATTAATACAGAATGCACAAAGCTTTACGGTGAATCGTGATTAAAAATAATACTTGTGTGCTTTAGGAACAGCGCCTCACTTCAGTAAGTATATAAAAGCTTTCCCTTGCGCTTTCAGGACATTTTTACTCTGTAGGTCGATACACGAGACACAAACGTCACAGCAAAATACAGAGGCTGAAAACGGAAGCCGCAGACGCTACAGATCATAAACTCGAGTCAACCGTGCGTTGGATGTGTTTTATAGATGGATTTATTAAGAATAAGTACGGAGCATCTGGTAATGTTTCAGATCAGTATTTGTTACAGCAGTTCCTTCCTGCTGTACTGGAGTGACAAAACAAAAAGACAACGCCATTTTGGGTTACTGTTCACCCCAATAATTACGATATACTCTGATACACACAGACAAAAACACACACACACATACACACACACACAAACAGTGCAAATCAGCTCCCCACCCCCCCTTTCTCGTCCTCATACTTGACTATGTACACAGAGAATCAGGCATAACGGTAACAGTTACAGGGAGTGTTGGTTCTGTGTGATGAAGTCCTTCTCCGTTCCAATGTCAGTTTTGATCTCAGTTTCGAAGTCCTTCTCCGTCCTAATTTCTCTCGTCATCTCCTCTCATCTTCTAGCCTTTTATTTGTGTCTCCTCTTCTCTCTTTCCTTTCTCTCTCTTTTTTTTTATTTATACAGGCTCATGGTAGGGCTCTGGTACATGCACATGTAAGCATCGCAGAGCAGGCGGCGCGCGTAGCCCTGGATGTTTTTAGGGTCGAGGGCGTGGAGCTCTTCAGGGGTCATTTTCAGGTACGCTCCCACTTCAGGACACGGAGACACCTGCGGGATGTTAAAACCATTCTGGCCACCTGTTCTCACACACACGCGCACACACACACACACACACACGAGAGAGAGAGAGAGAGAGAGAGAGAGAGAGAGAGAGAGAATGAATTAGTTACAACCATCTATTTACAGAAAGATTCCTTTGTATTTAACATTTACTGTATATACACATAGCTGAGTGCAAATGTTTGCACACCCTTTACTTTTAACAAATGCAACCAAGACATTTAATTTGACTGACGTTCCTTCATTATCACAAGCAATAAATTTGTCAAAAAGTAAAGCAATCAAAAGAATATTTCATTACGCTTACCTCTAAGAACATATCTGCTTTGGATTTTTGCGAATCTCAGATTTTCCAGTTATTTTTATAACAGTTTTTTAATAGTGAAGAAATCAAAATAATATTTTTTGGACATTTATTCCATTTCCCTCTAAGCATTTGTGGAGGTGTTTAATTTTTTTCCCCCCCAGACATTTTGCTACACTCTTTGGTCTTTTCTTTGTGCTTGTTATCTTTATATATTTTCTATTTTAGATTTTCCTAAATCTCACTGACTCTCGACTGTGAGAGTTCGAATCTGTTTGTTGTTGTTTTTTTTGTTTTGTTTTTAAGTCTTTTAAATTCATGTAGACAGTTTTAAATTATTACACACCTTATTGAGCCACATTCAAATACATAAACCAGACCATATTTACCAGGATGCAAACTTTGAAGCTTGCTAACAAATATTAAGACTTCGACGCAGTTGCTTCGGGAATTCAGCTCTATGTTGTAACAGGGATTTATTTGAAAAACAGGATCAAATGAATGTTACATTTTGTCTATTCATACACTGAAGTAGAGGAATGTTCTTTTTTTATTTCAAGAAAATAAGGGGGTGCAAACTTTTGCACCACATGGTAAACAAGAAATAAAGACGTGGTTTTTATATTCTGTAACATTTCTTATTTACTTTACCATCTGTCCACACACACACACACACACACATCATTAGGTGCATATATGTGAATGTGTTTTGTGGAATTATTTCCATCAGTACTGCTCTAAAATAATAAGATATACAATATTAAATAATCTTATAATATATAATATATTAATATATAATAATGTAATCCAATATAAAAATGGTCTAGTTCAATGAGTTATCCAGAACACAAGGCTTAAAATATCTACGATTCCAAAGTTATTGAAATGAAGTCATCCAATTAAAATATTTCTGAAAGGATAAAGTTATTCTAAAAGTTAGTGTTAATGATATTAGCGATGAGTCAGAAACGACGTACCGTCTCGGTCGGCCATGCTGTCGAAGAAGAGCCAGGAGGACGGGGCTGAGCCATACTTAACGAAGGCCACATAGTGGCTGGTCTCGATGCAGAGCACGGCGAACAGCTCCATCTGCTGGCGGGGGAACGAAGCCTGTCTCCACGTGCCCTCCTGCAGCTCTTTGGGTAACGAGAGCTTACTGTAGCGATGACTCTTACGCCGTGGGTGCAGATGCACCTGAAGCCAAACAATAAAACACACACACGAAATATGCAAAAAAGAAAAAAAAAAACAGGCAGAGAAATCATGTTGAAAATCACGTCCTGGGAGGATCGGAAACATCCTGTCCTATATCTCTATATCACTCTATATCTAACCTCATCTATTCACAAACGCAGCGCTGCTGATATTTGAAGAAACTCAGTGTGTTCAATTTGTTGGAAGCTGAGATTTTTTTTTTTTCCCCAGAGTTAAAAGCTTTGCCTCGTCCCGAAAGCGTTTTCTCTCAACAGTAATGATATGCGTTCTGTAGGCAATGTCAGTGTTTTATTTCTCTGAATAAGTGCTCAGGCCCTTACTGTATTCTCCTTAAACATCGACAAAATTCTCAAAGCAAAGATGATGAGGCTAAGGGAAGAAATCCCCTTGAAGAATCACAGCTCTCTCTTAAAATATTCTGCTTCAGTGTACAAGACATCAAAATCAATTTTTAAACAATTTTTTAATAAATATAATGAAATAATTAACTATTACATAAAATAATTTAGATATCATTTTTTATATTAATTTAATTTTAATCAGTACCACATGTATGTAAAAAAATATAGCTTTTTTCCATGATGAATAAGACAACATAAAACAGAATAATAAATTACAAATACACTCACAGTCCATTTTATTAGGAACACCTGTACATCCCTGGCTGATTGGATAACTGCATAAATGAGCAGGTGTACAGGTGTTCCTGTTAAAGTGACCGGTGAGTGTATATACATTTACATTTTAAATCTATATATTAAAAGTGTATAAAACTCTCAGCGATAAAGACTGTAGAGAAGTCTCCATCTAGTGTTCATGACAAATACCACAAACTACAACATCACAAAATGATGGGATAGAGTGCTATGATGCGTGCGAGTGTGTGTGTGTTTTACCTGTGTATTGCACTTTTCACAGAACTGCTTAATCTTTCCTGCTGTGATGTCAGAATCTTCATAACACTCCCTGCACTCATAGAGAGCTAAACCACCACAGATACGGCACTCTCTGGGTGCTGGAAGTGTACACACACACACACACACACACACACACACACACACACACACCACTTCCGTTATTTTAAAGACTAACATTGTTTTATGATATGCTTTATTAATTAGTAACCACAGCATCAGAGTATCGTTAAACTGTTTGGCTAAAAAACAGCTTTACTTCAGGAAAGACTTTACAGTTTTGTTCCTCAAAATTAAAAAAAATAATAAATAAAAAGTTTCACAAGAAAAGTATAAAGAACCAAAAAATAAAATTAGATGCTGTAAACCCAAATTATTCAAACTACTTCCTTTACTACTCTTTTTCTTTGTAGATTTTGCTAGACTTTCCATCTGCATCTGACTTTTATTTAAAATAAAATAAAATTTTACAAACTGGCAAAACATTTACAAAACAAACTGGCAAAACTAGTAATATTTCTATTAATGTAATAAGTAGTTAATAGTTTTGCTTAGAGATTTTGTAATTCTGTAACACTTGTGTTACAAAACTGACACCACACACGCACACACACGCACACACACGCACACACACGCACACACACTACAGACCAAACAACACGATATGATATAAAGAACATACGCCTAAACTGTGAACCAAGGCTGGATATAATCTACAGCTGTAAGACTAAATATTTGCCAAAGTGACAGAATGAAAACTAAATAACTGTCGTTCTGCGACTCACTGTCTTCCAGAAGATCCGTGATGTCCAGCTCCAGAGACGGGAAAATCTTATTATACATCTTAAAGTCCTTCCCAAAGCGAGGCATCTGGATGATGAGACAAGAGGGAGCCTAGAAGAGAAGTGAAAAGACCACTTTTAGTACTATAATGTGCTCCGTGTGTGTGTGTGTGTGTGTGTGTGTGTGTGTGTGTGTGTGTGTGTGTGTTCACCTCAGCAAACTTGAGGTCACTGTTGATGAAGGACCACTCCAGCAGTTGCTGGCTAGTCGGCACGAGCACTTTATCCTTCTTATCCATGAAGATCTGGTAGAAGTAACAGTCCTGAACTTTCTGGCCAGCAGAGCTGTCAAACACACACACACACACACACACACACACTTCAGCTGGATGCAGTGATCATACAGTATCTGATGTAAAGTTACACTATAAAAGCATTTATACCGCAGCGCTATTGAATTCTCGATTCTGATTGGTCAGAAGGTGTTGATTAATTTTCCCCTAACAGGAGATCAGAAATCAGCGCTGGCACAAGTTTATATTCATGCGCGCCTTCTGATACGTTATCGTTTCTATAGTAACAAATTGTTGTTATTTATCAAAGACAAAGTGTGTACTTTCTGCGAGGTGACCTTTATAACATTTATGGAAGGAGTCTCCGGTGTCAGTGCTCTCGGTAACATGGAGAGAGAGAGAGAGAGGGATAAAAAAGGGAGTGATGGAACGAGTGTTTATCGCTGCTATAACACTATATAAGATAACAGAAACTTGCTTCATGGAGACATTAAATTCCACAACATTAAGTGCAACTATAAATGGATAAAAAGGAGCATGGCATTAAAAGCTACCTTTTAATGTTTAACCATTAGTGATTAGTTCATGGCAATAAACAAGAGATAATTATTTATGTTTTGTTCTGCACTAATGGGCTAAAGCCAGAGAATAAACTTGACTTTATTTTTTAAAAAAATAAATAAACAAATAATAAATAAATAAATAAATAAAAACAGGTCGTAGTTCAGCGACATCGCTTCTGCTACAGTATTTTGGTTTGATCTGCTGAAATACACTGCTACGTCTGCGGTGTGTGCGTGTGTGTGTGCGTGTGTGTGTGCATGTGTGCGCTTGCGTATGTGTGTTGAATATTGCAAGTTTAAAAAAACCCAACCTCACCGTAGCTTAAGCAGAGGGTCGACCCTCAGGATGTGGTGAAACAGGATGTTGAGAAACTCTTCAGGATCTGTAGTAAGGGGGAAGAAAAACAAATGACTACACAGTGTTCAGTGCATGTCATTACGTCTCCCACAACCCCAGCCTGCTGACTCACTTTACTGTCAGTAGGGGGCGACAGATCCATAGGGAACATTAAGCAGCGTGATGAGAACTTTGCGGCATTAGCAGTATTCATTAAGGAGGAGACATATTGATAAGGTGTCTATGCATACAGTTAGCGAACAGTCTGACTACTTTAGATTTCAGCATCGTACAATGAGAAAGCCGTAAGTGAGCATGAGGAAAGTGTAAGACAGGCAGACATCCTCACCTTTCTCCTCAGACGTGAATCCTGACGCAGCCTCCACCTTTTCTAGAATTCTCCGCAACTTCATGATCTTAGTTGCGCAGACATAACCATGACTACCATCCAAAAACAAAAACACATAAAAACATTTATGATGAATATTTTGGTGTTAGTGAAGGAGTAACACGTGTAAAATGTGTGTGTGTGTGTGTGTGTGTATCTGAGACTCACATCCGCAGTGGGTTGACTATCTCAGTGCGTAACAGCTCCTGTGTCTCCAGGTAGTATTCTACATCAGTCTTAGACTTCGGCCTCAGTAACACCGTGTCCAACACTGAGCTAAACGAGAACAGACTGAGGACAGGAGAGGAGAGGACAGGAAATAAAAAGAAAGAAAAAAATAGACAAAAGGTTAAGATAAGAGTACATAAAAGATAAGAGTGAAAAGGAAATGAAAATAATACAATTTTAAAAAATGAAGAGAAAATTTGACAAAAATGAAAATAGGAAAGCGTAAAAGAAAAAAGTAAAAAGAAAATGAAAAATAATAAAAGAAAAAAAGAAAAAAGAGAAATTGACAAAAAGTGAAGATAAGAGCACATAAAAGGAAAAAAGTGAAAAGAAATTGAAAAGGATAAAAATGTTTTTAAAAATGAGAACAAAAAAGAAGAAAGGGAATAAAAACAAAAGAAAAGAAAAAAGAGACAAGTAGGCAAAAACAAGGAGAAAAAAGATCAAATAGAAACAAATGAAAACAACAGAAAGTAAATAAAGAAAAGAAATAAAAGATGAAAAAGAAAAGTGCACAATAAAACGAAATTAAATAACAAAAAGAACAAAGGCAAATAAAAAAGCAGAAAAAAGGAAGATGAAAGGTTAAGAAACAGGAACAAAAAGAAAAATAAAAGAGCAAAAATGAAAACAAAAAATAGAAGTAAAAAGAATAAAAAAAACAAAAAGAAAGAAAAGATAAAAAGAAGAAAAGTACAAAACAAAAAAAAAACAAAATAAAAAAGGTGAGAGAAAAAGGACAACAAAAACAGAAAAAAAACACTAATAACCAAAAAAAAAAAAAAAAAAAAAAAAAAAAAAAAAAAAAAAAAAAAAAAAAAAAAAAAAAAAAAAAAAAAAAAAAAAAAAAAAAAAAAAAAAAAAAAAAAAAAAAAAAAAAAAAAAAAAAAAAAAAAAAAAAAAAAAAAAAAAAAAAAAAAAAAAAAAAAAAAAAAAAGGAGAAAAAAAAAAAAAAAAAAAAAAAAAAAAAAAAAACAAAATACCAAAAAAAAAAAAAAAAAAAACGAAAACACAGACAGAGAAGGAAAAGGAAAGATTAAAAATAAAAAGAAGAATAAAAGAGCACGTTGGGGACAAGCAACACGCAGCTGCTGAATGAAAAAATGCGTAGAGAAACTGCTGAAATGCAGTAAAGGTACTGAAGGACGTTCCTGAGCACAGCAGCGAACGCGGTACTGAACATTCTACACACACTCAGAGATACAATAAAACTCCAGGAGAAGAGGAGAGTAGAAGAGAGTGTGTATGTACTTAAAAGAGTGCTGATGTGAGTGTGTGTGTACTAGACAAGCGTTGAAGTGAGTATGTTTGTAATAGAGGAGTGTTGAAGTGAGTGTGTGTACTAGATAAGCGTTGAAGTGAGTGTGTGTGTAGTAGATAAGGGTTGAAGTGAGTGTGTGTGTACTAGATAAGGGTTGAAGTGAGTGTGTGTGTACTAGATAAGGGTTGAAGTGAGTGTGTGTGTAATAGAGGAGTGTTGAAGTGAGTATGTTTGTAATAGAGGTCCGTTGAAGTGAGTGTGTGTGTAATAGAGGAGTACTGAAGGGAGTGTGTGTGTACTAGAGGAGTGTTGAAGTGAGTGTGTGTGTACTAGGGGAGCACTGAAGTGAGTGTGTGTGTACTAGATAAGGGTTGAAGTGAGTATGTGTGTACTAGAGGTCCGTTGAAGTGAGTATGTGTGTACTAGAGGAGTGTTGAAGTGAGTGTGTGTGTGTAATAGAGGAGTGTTGAAGTGAGTGTGTTTGTAATAGAGGAGTGCTGAAGTGAGTGTGTGTGTAATAGAGGAGTGCTGAAGTGAGTGTGTGTGTACTAGAGGAGTGCTGAAGGGAGTGTGTGTGTACTAGAGGAACATTGAAGTGAGTGTGTGTGTACTAGATAAGGGTTGAAGTTAGTGTGTGTGTACTAGATAAGGGTTGAAGTGAGTGTGTGTGTACCAGATAAGGGTTGAAGTGAGTGTGTGTGTAC
>CM040478.1:3537555-3623394 GCA_022758105.1 Pangasianodon gigas | reverse complement strand
CACTGCGCGCACACACACACACTTATCACTGCACGTGCACACATATCACTGCACACACTTACCACTGCGCACACACACGCTTATCATTGCGCACCCATCGCTGCGTGCACACACACACTTATCACTGCGCACACACACACACTTACCACTGCGCACACACACACACTTACCACTGCGCACACACACACTTATCACTGTGAGCACACACACACACTTATCACTGCGCACACACACACTTATCACTGTGAGCACACATATCACTGTGCACACACACACTTACCACTGCGCACACACACACACGTTTACCACTGCGCACACACGCGCACACACACACACACACATCACTGCAAGCTAAAGCAGCATCAAAAACACTGGGTTTAAATTTAGACAGAAATGGCTAATCATTGCCTTATTTACACATAATGTATATATGGGATATAAATGTATTATTATTATTATTATTATTATTACTACTGCTGAGAAGAAAGACAAAAGTATCCTTATAACCTCTATTTCATTACTATTGATATTTAAAGTGTTGTCATTTGATATGTTGAGGTATTTAATTATTTTAAAAAAAATAATTTTTTTATGATGGTGACACATTTTCCTTAAAATAAATAAATAAATTATATAAACATAATACAACAAACAAATTAATAAAGCTTCAAATAAAGTTAATTAAAACTAAGTAAAATAAATAAAACAAGATAAACAAAATAAATAACAAAATACAACAAAACTAAATTAAACGAAACAGAAAAAACAAAATAAAATAAAATAAAGACAA
Source organism: Pangasianodon gigas (assembly GCA_022758105.1). Taxonomy (NCBI): domain Eukaryota; kingdom Metazoa; phylum Chordata; class Actinopteri; order Siluriformes; family Pangasiidae; genus Pangasianodon; species Pangasianodon gigas. Next base: position 3,622,604 of record CM040478.1, on the reverse strand, counting down.
GAACCCACTACTAAAAAACATAAAAAACAAAACAAACCCAGAACCCAAAGCCGCTCCTCACCAGCAGCTCGACGCCGAACCAGATCCCTGACAGAGCGCGGTCAGGCAGCAGAGCTCCTTTGAATCTGACGACGCCGGGTAACGGCGGGTCGCCTGAGCGCAGCTGCACTCGCACCCTGGAGCCGCAGCGGATAGAGCGAGCCCTTTGGAGACGCGCCGTGTCACACAGCAGCCCGTAGCGCTCCTCGCAGTTGGTGATGGGGAAGAGCAGCTCGGCCAGAGCCTCGTCCAGCTCCAGGGCGTCGCGCTCGTCTACGCTCGCCACCACGTTGCTCTGATCCAGAATTCGCAGGCTGCGCTTGCCCTTGGTGGGGGGCAGCGGGCGGCCCAGAGAGGTGCGCTCGGGGCAGACTTGACCCAGGCTGCCACGCGGCACACGCACCACCTTCTGCGCCGCCTTCTCCACCACGCACTCCTTCAGCAGCATGAAGAAGCGCCAGTCGTCCCGCGGACTGCCCGCCCCCTTCTCCTGATTCCACAGCGCCGAGCTCATGGCTGCATCGCAGGGCCCGCTCAAAGGATCGAAACGTGAGGCGTCAGCGAGCGCGGGGATGGAGATGAGGCACTCGCATGATCACCCGCGCATCCAGAGCTGGAGAAGCAAAGAAAAAGACAGTGGTGTTTATTTTTATACTCTCTAACCAAATGTCAGTTGTTGAAAAGAGGACGCTTGCACTGCCAAATAGGCCAAGCGATGACTCGACGTATTCAAATTCAGAATTTACTCTAATTCCAAATTCCAAATGGACTATTCACACACATGCCACGTTTCCCACTTAATCCAAGTAAAACTTTAAATGTAACTCAATTTTAACAGCACAACAAAAGACAACACATAAATAAGTATTTATAATTAGAAAAATATTATTCACATAGCACCTTTAATGCAATAAAAAGTGAGCTCAGAAGATTTCCAGTAAAACAAGGAGAAACAATGAATAACACATTTACGATGAAGTGCAATATTAAAAGCAAGTTTACGCAATACACTTTAGTTTCTCCTCCGTGATGCTCTTGAGCATTGCGCTGTGAGAACGCACCTACGTTCAGCTGAAGGTCTGAGAGTGAAAAGAGTGAAAGTGACACTCAGAACAGCATGAATTAAATATGGGCTGAGGCTCTCACTGGAAGCAGGTTTTACAGAGTCTCATGCCTAACACAGGAAGAATAACATCAGCTGTCATGTGGTGAACCTGCAGGACTGAAACCACACACCTTGTGAGACGATACAGCTGTGTTATGAATGACACACACACACACACACACACACACACACACACACACACACTGAGGTATTCCTTTAACCCTACAATATGTTAGAGTCATACTACAGGTATATTAGCATATTGCAGCCTTCTGCGCGTAAGTACTGCCAAGATCGGCATTTACGTAACGTTGAACACATAGTGTGTGTTCGTTACACACAGACTTCCACACTGACTCAGTCACGAAGTGTGTGGATGCTCGGGTTTCCCCTTGTGCTGCAGGCTGTATCACAGAAGCTGTAGGGGATTTTACATACAGAAACACACACGCACACACACAATTTCCACTCCCTGCTTAACAATATCGAGCCATTGTCGGCTCATTATCTGAGTAAATATCTCAACAAATGGGCGAGACATGATTGTACAATTTTACGATAAGATACTGAAGAGTGGGCGAAGAACAGAGGCAACTAGACATTACATGCAAAAAGTGTAGTGTTTTTTTTTTTTTTTTTAAATAAAAATCAGACTGTCCTGTAACTTCAGGAGCAACATCAGGACTCTACCCATCATTTCTGAAGTCTTTAATAAAGTAGGACACAAAATGGTTGTATGTTGCCCGTATCATACGAAAGGACAGCGCTGAGACACACGGCACTGATATAACGATATAATAACGAAATTGTTATTAAAATACATCCCGATACATTTTGACAAACTGAATGGATCTTGGAAGCCGCTGATTTGGGTTTCTGAATCTTTGAAATGGTAAAAATGTGTACACAAATTTTCCATCTGTACACAAGTCCTTCGGTTTCGCTGGCACTTTGTCAGCCAAACAAACTATTGTGATACATACCGTGTATCATACAAGCGTCTTCAAGTTTCATATGATATGATAATTCTGTCCCGGTTAGTGGCGGTGTGTGTGATCTGACAGATGACTGTTTCAAAATATTGATCAAAACACATTTCAGTCTATTACAGTCTTCAGCGTGGCTGTTTTATTTATAAAGTCCCCTTGAAATGTCTCGTGATTTGATTCTGTATGTTGACGTATTTCCTTTTGAAACAGGAAGTGTGTTGAAGCACACGACTGATTTACACAACAGCCAATAACGTCTGAGACACGCCACTCCACATCCCAAAATACCAAAAAAAAAAAAAGAACAGTGAAAAGTTTAACAAGAGTCTTTTTTTTAAACCGGGAAGGATTTCTTACCACCACCTTCACCCACGCCTGTCCACTTTAACAAGGACGATATCTTAGACTACAAGTTTGCACGTGTGTTTATGCCGTATATGTTCGCGATGAGGTCGACAGAGAGCAGTGGCGATGATGACAGAGAGCTGCAGCGTCATCACCGGGAGACATCTGACATGTCCGAGTAGTAGGCTTATGATTCATTTTAAATATTACACTGGAAAAAGAGAAAGTGAATAGTGTGCAGGAAGCCAGTACGCACCGAAAAACCACATTTACTGCTAATGAGCTGCTACTGTAGAGCAAGACACGCCCCCAGGGGCGGGACATACACATCCTCAGGAGCATTTAATTGAAGGAAGACAAAACTAGTACAGAATGTGACGTCAAAACATTTACTAATTTTCCAAGACTTTAAAATTAAACAATAATATTACTGATCAACTATTTTGGTGAAGTTTCATTTCTCGATATACAATCATATTTGTGACCTTAAAGTGAAATAAAAATTTGTGTTACAGAGCTTTTTGTATCTGTCCCTTAGTGTCACGGACGCCAATACGGGAGTATATCTAGATAAAAATTTTAAAAAATAAAAAGGTTTTGAAGATATTCTTGGTCTCATTGTATAATTCTTCACTTTTGGGAAACATTTTGATGACTCATCCCGCAGTAGTCTCGTGTATATTCCTTTACTCGCTTTATTTTTTTCTTAATAACAGCCAGGAAAAATCTACAGTCTCAGTAAATCTATCACATGCAGATGAGGTCGTAGGAGATTTTTAATCAACCGAGCTCTTGCAGGAAAAAAATATCTTGTAAGTCAAGTTAAGTCATTAAAGCTGACGCAACGGTGCCACTCCAGTGTTAATATGTTTAGCATTGCCACCTCACAGCTCCAGGGTCACTCATAAGATCCTGTGCTTCACATGTTCTCCAGGTTTCCTCCAGGATCTCCGGCTTTCCTCCAGCGTCTTCGGCTTCCCTCCAGCGTCTCCGGCTGTTCTCCAGGTTTCCTCCAGGATCTCCGGCTTTCCTCCAGCGTCTTCGGCTTCCCTCCAGCGTCTCCGGCTTTCCTCCAGCGTCTCCGGCTTTCCTCCAGGATCTCCGGCTTTCCTCCAGCGTCTCCGGCTTTCCTCCAGGATCTCCAGGTTTCCTCCAGCGTCTCCGGCTTTCCTCCAGCATCTTCGGCTTTCCTCCAGGATCTCCAGTTTCCTCCCATCTTCCAGAAACATGCTTGTAGCTGGACTGTCTACACTACATCGCCCATAGGTGAGAATGTGTTTGTGTGTGTGTTTGTGTGTGTGGTGTGGCCCGTGAGGAAAATGACATCTCATCCAGGGTGTATTCCCATCTCGTGCCCAGTGTTCCCGGGACAGACTCCGAATCCACCTCAACCTCAACCGGGATAAATCGCTTACTGAAGATGAATGAATGAATGAATTCATCACATCAGTATTTTTCACACACACTGCACATTCCTGTGTTAGTAAAGGTTGTCATCTTACATCCTGGTGAAAACACCATTTATAAGAAGGATTTTTTTGTTTGTTTGTTTTTTAATACCGATTTGCTGTAAAACCTTGAATATCGTGAAAATCGAGACAAACCGTGACACCCCGGATGGGTGGGGAAAAGAAATGCTGTAGACATCTTCTCTCCTTTCTTGTGAGATTTCAAATATTCGTAGAATATCTGATGTACCTGGATATCTAACTCCATCACAAAGCCCATGTCAGGACACATGTGATTAAATCTAAACATATAAGCCGATCAGCAGTACTATAAATAAGCCTAGGATCTGAGCATAATGGTGAAGAGATGACAGCACATCTGTCCTGCATCTACACTGACAGGCGATTTAAATCACCTGTGTCATTAGCTGGAGTTAAACATCTGTCCAGTGGTTAGCTGGCTAACATCACAGCTTACAAAAGCAGATTTATTTCGCATCGAAATAACACAATAATGCCATGCTACTGTAGCTGTGCTGTTGAGACTTTCAGGAATATCGTTAAGTCTATGCAGGGGAAAACATTAGCCAGCTAGCTAGAAACAACTTTTCTCTTATTTATCGAAATGACATAAATAAATACCTTCTTGAAGCTCCTCCTTAACTAAAAATCTCTTCGTCTTCGATGTGGAAATCTCACCGCTGCCTTATTCCTGATGTTTACATACAAAACATGAATAGCTCGGCTAGCTAGCGTGCTAGCTGCAGTTGCCTTCCAGTCTAACCGCTAGCACTGTACTGGTCTCTGGTTAAGTTGCTAAGATAGTTAGCTAGCTAGCTAGCTAGGTAGCGAGCCACAACTTAAATGTTAAATGAATTGTTTTTGGTTTTTAAATAGCTAGATTATAACTGAAAGAAAACTGCGCCAAAATAAAATAATGACGTAAGGGCAGCGAATTATTTAAAAATATAAATAATTTATAGTGTGTATTATATTAATCTAACTTGTTCGGTCACAGGTATTCGCCTCTGATTGGTCAAAAATCGTTGTTCTCAGTGCTGATTGGCTATTTCCGCTTAAGTCCCACCTCCTGGGGGTTTCCGTTAGGTTTGTTTGAAGCTCTACGGCAGCCTATTGGCTGAATCCAAAATGGATGATGACTTGCTATGGAAGTGCACTACTGAGTGTATACAATAATGACTTGTACACTCCACGTAGTGCACTATTTATACAAAAGGCAGTCAATTAGGATTCAGCCATTACGGCAATGGTATTTGGTAGAAGCAACGTTAATAAATAAATAAATAAATAAACAAACAAACCCTCTCAGGTTGTAAATAGATACTGTATTATTGAATGTAATGTTGTTTTAATTTGTAATGTATCAGTAAGACTCAGTTTTTTTTTTTTGTTTTGATAAAGGTGTATCTTCTATCTGTCCATCAGTCTTCTCTAAAAACAAATAGTGCAAAAGTATTTGCAAACATGAAAGATCTAGTCTACAAATTATGCTTAAAGTTAAGGTTGCATACCTCTAGCCATTTTATCTGAATGAGCTTTATTAAGACATCTAATGGTCTGAAACACCTGCTTCCGCAGTCTTATTTATAGGCATAAAATATGCTCTCAGAAGACCTGGAAAAAAAAAAAAATTTACAGAGCCGGAGAAAGTGTGATACTATTACCAACAGTGAAAACCATCATTTAGGAATGGAAGAAACTGACACACAGACGCAACCAAAAGGGGAAGAAAAATTACAGAACAACAAAAAAAAAAGTACCTGAGAATCAATTAAAAAAACCCCAAACAAACAGCAAGAGACTTTAAAAAGTCATTATAGCGTAAGTGGGATAAAGGTCTGCATTAATGCACAGTCAGAAATATAATGTTAATTCTTTTATTATTAATATCAGCACATAGTTTTTGACCATTTTTGGTTACTTGTGATAACCTAACTCACTTTAACCAACAACTTGTCTTGTTGGTTTCAGAATTTCAATGTATGTAAACTTCTGTACTCAGCATTCCCATGCTGTTGCTGCCATCTGAATTATATTTATTATACAAAAAGATCACACAATACTTATTCCTCCAGGTTAAGCCAGCTTAGAGGGAGAAAATACATAGAAAAAAAAAACAACAGAAAGCAAAATAAAAAATAGAAAAATAGAAAAATAACATAGAAATTACTTAAATATAAATCCACATAAAGTAACATGGTAACAAAAAAAATACAATCAATGCAGTACGTGAAGTTAATAATATTTCATTCTTCTGTCTTTAGTTACTGTAATGTACATATAGTGTACTGATAACACTCTCCAGGCTAAATACTGGTGTAAACCGTAGTCTACAGTGGGCCATGTGTTAGAAAATAACCGGGTGGTAGTTGATATTGTAAGGGTGATTCAATGATCGGGTTGTGTTCCTCTTGTGTTCCTCTAATATTAAATTTACAAATATGTACGTAAAATAAATGTAAACAACATTTTAAATACAGATCATGGCTTCTTCACAACCATCTATGTACATGTTTCAGATAAATAGCTTTATAAATAAAATGTACCAAATCTAGTGCACTTTATAGTGAAATCACTATTTCTGCCTGTTCCAGCTCATTATAACTGAACTAACGTTTATACTGAAAAAAAAAATCTTATTATTTCTGCATTAATCTGTGAATCCATGTTACATGTCATGCTAGGAAACATCCTCTTCCATGACTCAGCCAGTGTAGGTTATGTACCATAACATTTACATAACCCTGTTACCTGAACACATTCACCCCTAGGAAAATTTGGTATATTCCATAAGTTACCTGTTCAACAGGAAGTTGTATCATCTGAATTTCCTGAAGGTCATGGGAAGAGGAAGATTAGTTTAGCATATTTTATCTTCTTTCTTTATTTTCAGTGATATTGTGACATTGGCTGATGAAAGTCAAAGTAACTTATTAATTTTAAAAATTAAAACAATATAAATCACTAGAATGACCTCATGCCATAAGCATATTTTCTAGTTAACCACGCTAGGTATGTTTGCTAGTGCTGTGCTTAAAAAAAAAAAAGAAAAAGAAAAAAATCATGTAAGAGCTAAATGCAGCCAAAGAAACCTTGTATTAAAAAAAAAAAAGATATTCCTCCCCAAGATGAATTAATGCATTTTTTAAAATTGTTAAATACATGTTTTTTTTTTACATTCGATGTTAAAAAATGAAGTTTCATTTTTAAGAAAATGGCTAAACACCACACCAATCATAGAATCTGAAGAATCTGTCCGAGAACTGACATCATTCTTTCACCCTTAGAAGATGAGTCTGCTTTCTTGCTCACTAAGTTCCTTCACCTCCTCTGCACTCAGATTGTTTCCTCTCAACCTGTAACAACACACACTTCTCAGTTATCCCTAATACATCTGTTATAGCACTTCAGTTTCAGAAATCTTTGTACAAAGACTGAAATATACTAAACAAAAACAGATCTAGATTCAGATTCACTTTCAGTACGAGTCATAATCCGTTACAGGGTGAGCAATGTTCTCTAGACTTTAATTACATAGGTGTTAGTATTAAATCGGCTCTTACCACACTTCCTTAACAGTAGAGCTCACTTTCAAAGCCTCAATCAGACACTCCACACCGTCCCTGCTAATGCAGTTCTGGTTCAGCCTGAGAGGTAGATAGCAGTTAGTAGTAGTAAAATGAAAAAAGGCACAGTAAAAAAGGATGCGGTACATTTTCAAAGTAAATACATTTTCAAAGCATTTTTTTTTAAATGTGTAACAACTCACCAGAGCTCCTTAAGTGTTGTGCTTCTCTTAACAAGCTCCGCTAAGGCACATGCCCCTGCACTGCCTACACTGTTATCCGCCAGGCTATGGATATAGTACCAGGAAACAGAAATACAGTGACGTTATCACATTATTTTCCAGTAGGCCTTCATGCTAACAATTCAAGTTTGTCCAAAATATAGAGTGCATCCCAAAACCCTAAATAATGCCTCTTTGTCTCCTCAAGTCTACATTTTTCTGGCCATGATCCATATGACATAAGTATACGGTAAAAATGTTCCTCTTCTTCCAAAGTACAAATACAAATAAAAATACAAAATTAATAATATTAAATAGATAGGAAGCAATAGGTAAGCAGGATAGTGGTTCCCTGTTCGATTGTGAGCTCGGGTTACTGTCTGTACGGCGTTTCACATGTTCTTGCTACGAGTTTGTGGGTTTCTTCTGGGTTCTCCGGTTTCCTCCTACCTCACAAAAACATGTAGGTGAATTAGCTTCCCTAAACTGCCCTTGGGTACAAATGTGTGTGTTTGTGTGTGTGTGTGTGCATGCGTGGTTCCCTGAGACGGATTGGCATCCCATCCAATGTATATTCCCATCTATCACATCACATGACTCATATTACTCCTTTCCTTTAACTGTGAAATAAAGATCACTCGTACCTTAACCATATTAACGTGGTGCTGTCCTTCAGTGCATCAGCTAAAGCCTCAGCGCCTTTGTCTCCAATCTTATTGCCCCACAGCCTGGAGGACAAAACACAAAATCGAACAAATATCAGCAATAAAATATCGGCAAGCTGCATTGGAGATTTCAGTATATACTGTATATTGCTTTTTAAAATATAGTACTTATATTGTTAATTGCTGACTTTTCATGACTTCTGTACAGTAATGGTCTATTTATAATGTTTAATATTATGTTACATTTCATAAAAGAATAAATAAACTCCTCTCATACTGTTTAATGTTGTGAAACATCTGTGGAAACAAAGTAGTTCCTGTTATCACTTATTAAAAGCAGCTTAAGTCAATGAGACAAAAATGTTACCAGGATTCGGCAAAGCATAAATTCCTGAAGACTTTTTTTTTTGTGGCACAAAATATAAACTTACAGCTTTACCTCTGACTGTTACAAAGAGCTGACACTGGAGACTCCTTCCAAAAATGTTAAATAAACATCTTACAGAAAACTTCAGCATATTAACAATTATACGACAGTTAGTTCCTCTCCACTGATCTGATTAGTCAAGCAGCGTTCCAAGAATGCCTATATTTCCTATAACCGCACTGGGACGTTTCACTGTGTGTATCACTCCGCTCTTCACTGTGTTTTCCACGTAAAATTCCACTTCCTAGTTGGAAACCGTTACTACAGTAGAGTTAGCGATATCATCAGCAGACATGACAAACGTTTTTCATGAATATAACTTCTGAGTTAAAAAATGAAGCCAATTTTCCCGGAAGTACCTTTAATGGGAACGTACAAATCAACGCGAGCGAGCTAGCTGAGCTAGCTGGGCTATCAATGAGTGTGGCTTCTTGGGGATCTATTTCTGCAAAAATAAACAGAACATTTAGCCATACTGTGTCTGAAATGCCACTTGCTTGATATTTCTTGTTTATAGGACTGTATAAAAGCAATATCACACTCACATGGCACGGTTGTGATTAGCTTTGGCACTCACCCTTACTTCAAATAATTATTTTTTTTTTTCATATGAGAAAAAAATCTCACCCAAGATACATCAGTGATGTGTTGTGCCTCAGCCCTTCTGCCAGCTGCTCGGCTCCCTGTGATGTGATGTTATTGTTTCCAAGTCTGTAAAGTACGAGATATTATAGACAGAATTACAGAATTAATTTCAGCCTACATTAAATAAACTTGACAAATAATTGATTCATACATAAACACCAAGAATTTACAACCAAGACCCTACAACATTTAGAGTGTTTACATATATATATATATATATATATATATATATATATATATATATATATATATATATATATATATATATATTTATATTTCATTAAATTTTGATAAGGGGTACTAACCATCTCTAAAAAACTACCCATGGTGTTTCTTTATCTAGGTAACCTCTTTTACTACTGAGGGTGATTTATGGAAATCCCAAATACTGTATTCATCCTTTTTTGTTGTCATCTTTTAAGCAAAACATGCTTTATTTAACATTAAGATGTCAAGCGCCATGTTCAAATGTCTTTGTGTGTTCACTGTGATTACAAGATTTCATACCATGTTTGGGGTATTCACAATTTCAAAAGAACGCACAATTTTGAAAGACCTCTTAATACGGCGGAGCCGATAGAAGTTCAGCTAGCAGCTGATGCTAAGTGTAATGTTTTTCCCTCATACTGTGTGCAGTTTTTCAGTTGTTACTAATGCATCTCAGGAAAATGTTGATATTCCTGACAGTTTTGTTTAGATTTTGTCATTCTGCTTTTATAAAATTTTCTAATGGCTTAAGCTAGCTAGCTAAAGTGTTAACCTTATTAGTCACTGGGTAGTTTCCTGTATGATTTGTGTCCATATCTCCTAGTTGCCTAGCAACAGTGTCCTCATTAGTTGAGCCATTGTTCATACACTCAAAAGACATACAAATTCACTGGTTTATAAAACATATACTTAAAATCTTGTGATTATTAGTCAATTCTTTAAACGCAATATATTTTTAATGGTTTGAATGTAAGTTCTTAAATGCAAATGCACATTTTTAATAATACCTTAATGCAAGGAAGTTCTTCTTTGTCTTAAGCAGCAAGGCAAAATACTTTGTGCACTCATCTGTTAGTTTGTTGTTGAACAGCCTGTGCAAATACATTTTTATTTTTTAAAAAAAAGCATTACAACTTGTGTTGTAAGACAATATGAATTGAAAATCGAATTATTTTCCAAACTCACGCTACTTTCTCGAAGCATTCGCAGTGTACTCCCTTCTCAACAAGTTTGCGGATTCCTTCATCTGATATGTTATTGTTCCTCAAGCTGTCAAGATAACAAGAAATAAAAAGAAAATTTGCATGTGTTTGATTAAATGAATACTATAAACTTTAATATTATGCACATTTGGAATAAAAAGGTTCCTCAAGGAACAGTTTTGTTTTTCTTAAGAGTTTCTCTTTGGAATCTTTTCTAGAAGGGAAACCCTCAGGATTCTCCCCAATGAGACAAACTAAAGAACCCTTTAAAGTGAGTGTGTGCAGGCTTATACTTAAGTTGCAATATTAATTTGCATATGTTGATGATTGTTATTGTTTATAAGCCTTTATGTCCTGGGTTATATGAAGAAACCGAATATGAAAGTGTATTTATTACTTCTGATTTAAAATGATTGTTTATTCTTAAGTAGACCCCTACAACAAGGGTTTCCCATTTGGAAAATCTTAGGAACCTAGAATAGTCATTTATAACCATTTAAAGAGTGAATTATGAACCCCCTTTTTCTAAGAGTGTAGCTTGTTAAAATGAAAGTGGTTTTTCACAAAAAAAAGGTCTGGCAGTTTGAACACTTACTATACACTCTAAGAAGAAAAAAGGTTAACTCTAGAGCCCAAAAGGGCTATTCAGTTTGTCAGATTGGGGGACCACCTAAAAGTTCATTATTTAGAACCCCTTTCAGAAGCTAAGAACCTTGAACTATCCAAAAAACATTAAGGAACCTTTTTTTTTTTTCCAAATGTGTACTATAGGAAGGCACTGATAAATCAAATAGCAAACACAATAATAATGTGATACAATATTATTTGAATATTTTAATAATTCAATTAAATTAAATTCAGTTTAAGGTTTGCCAATGAAATGATACTCTTACTAGAGGGAGTGACAGATATGAAGACATGGCAGGAGTTGTTCCAATCCCACATCCCCCACTGAGTTGAAGTCCAGCTGTATTCCAACAGGATTTTGCAGGTACCTGAGTACATAAGCCAGAGCAGTGCATTCCACTGGACCAATATTACAATATATTAACTTCAGGTGCTCTACTTCTAGTTTGGCCACTGCACCCTTAGCAATCTCACTCTCCTGCATCTCATAGATGCACTTAATGAGCCAAACAAAACTCGGCATGGCATGCATGCTCTTCTTTTCACCCTTCACTGGTGGAGGGATTGATTTGAAATGCCTCTGTATACCCTTGGACAAACACTTCATGACTTGCTTGGATTTTTTCTCGAGCAAGCCGGCAGGACAGGACTGTACAAGGAGACTGCGATAGCGCTGGGACAGAAGTCCTGCAACAAACTCTGAGGTGATCTGCAGGTTTGGGATCTCTGCTACATTGCAGTCATCAACTACAGGTTTCATGCAATGTACAAGACAGTTGTGATTAAGAACTGTTGGCTGCTTGCACTGAGACTGAAAGAGCTTTAGGATGACAGAGCAGTTGACGTTGTTGTTGAGAACAATATAGAGAGCAGCAAAGAAGCACTGCATGGTGATATGCAGAAACTCAAAGTGTTTGCAGTCAGTATAGTCTGAAAGGTCCTTACAGTGTATAAGAAATCCCAGACCAATGTCCTGCTCTGTGATGCCACATTTGAGCAAGTCTGACTCTGCGAATACGTAACAGGATGTCTCTAAGCCCTCCAATGCCAACTGTCCTAGTCTTCTCACTGTCTCTAGATGCTCTTGTAGCCATCCCTTTCCCAAAGTGCTGTGTTTCTGAGGCGCCCGCTTCTGGAGGAAATGCTTCAGAACCATGAGGTATACATCAGTGACCGTCTGAGGGCTGCCTTCCCCACATCCAAGCAACTCTTTGTAACACTTTGATATAATCCAGCAGAACACAGGAATATGGCAGAGCCCAAGTAGGGCTGTGTTAGCCTTGAGGGACTCTACAACCCGAGTAGCTACAGTGGCGTCATTGTGGTGTTTCCTTACAAAGTGGTCGATTCCCACAGGAGAGAAACCCTTGGCGAGGATTTCCTTGCGGAGATACCGCTTCAGAGATGGACCCACTGCTTGGGGTCTGCTGGTTACCACCTTCTTCACCCCTTTCATTAAGGTACCCTGAAGCAGGTTGAAAAGCAGAGTGTGTACGGGTGCTTGCTGTGTGGGGCAGCAATGGCGCTCTTCATCGGTGAAGCTCTGCCTAAACTCATCAAGCCCATCAAAGGTGAAAAGGACTAGGTGAGGATGGTCAAGAATGAACTGGAAAATTTCATCTTGACCCCGGTCCGGCCAGCAGCAGTGCAGGAACAGGAGCTCTTTTAAAGAGAGTATCCTCTGCTCAGCATTCAGTTTACGGCAACTGAAAGGGAACAGCATGAGAACGTCTGTCAACAAGGTACCTCGAGCCCACAGCAGGTGGAGCCTCTGCAGCAAGGTACTCTTACCAGTACCTGCTTCACCAGAAATAAGTATTGTATCGGCTTCCTCATTAAGCGTCCCAAGCAGACCCACCACATCCTGCAGCCCCAGAGCTGTAACCGCTCTGTCACTTTGCACCACTTCTAGAAGGCCATCAGTATAGATATCGTCTAGGGAAAACTTTCCTGTTCCGCCATATGTGCTGAGAAAGTGTGACTGAGCGGCAACAGAGCTGCAAAGCTTCTTCTGGTAGAGGTGGCATTCTGGAGAAAGGAGTGGTGAGGAATCATAAATCAATAAGAATGTAGCTACTGCACTGGGGTCAATGTACATTTAAAAGGTCTTGTATTCTCCTACAGTACACACCCTGCCAGTGCTATGGGAACTTAACCTAAAGAAAAGCAATGGCACAACTAAATCATAAGTATTAAAATAAAACTTGTCATTCTAAAACCACTATTAACCACTATGAACCCCCAGAATAGCTTCAATCTGTCTTGCCATAGATTCTACAAGTCTCTGAAAGTGTACTGGAGGGATGGATGTTTGTGCATGATCACAGTTTCTTAACAGATTAGTTGACTTTTTTTTTTTTTGAAGCCAAAAAATTTTTTGTAATTTATTGGTGATACATTGCTATGCTACATTTTGATGGGTCTCATAAATGCTAAGCACACAGGGTCCAAACGAACACTGACATTGCTGAAAATGTTTGCTAACTTATCCACCACAATGCTCACTAGAAAAACACTGGTCGTAGCACAACATTCTCTAGTTCCCTGGGCTGAGGGATAGTGATCTTTATAACTTGACTTGATTTTTTTATATTGAAGCAGTCTGAATGTTAGTAATTCAAAGGTAATTAACAATGGTGGTTTTCCTGTTTAAATTTAAGTTTGAAGTGTGTAACTTCAACAGCAGAAGAAAGTAAATGATTACAAGTCTATTGTAGTCAAAGGTCCTGCTTGATAGTCCAGCAAGGAGCACAAACATGAGCATAACAAGTGAAAACCTCATACATACCAGCCGAGAGTTGCTTTTCGTCTTTCACACGTTGTGGCTTACTGTCTATTTGCTGCAGATACTGCAGTAAAGCATTGGCAGCACCCTCCCCTCTGAACCTCACTTGGTCTAACAGCTTCCTAGCCTAGTCAGAAACACAAGGAAAATGTAGCAGAAGTTCTGATAATAAAATCTCATACAACAGGCACCCACAGAATGGACTGGTCTAATCTGCGTAGGTATCGCTTACCTTCTGTGAACGTGTGTGCACAGGTAACAACACTTCATCACAGTCTTGTGAAGTAAAGCAACCAGCTTCCATCAGAGCATCCAACACCCCATCAAGATGGTCCCGAACCTTCTTTACCAGTGCTGGCCTGTCAATCAACAAAGCCTCACTGGTGCTTGTGGGAGTCTTCTTGATGTCTCTTCGCCTTGAATTACCTTTCCCAAAGTAAAGTCCTGCTTTCTGGGCCTCAGGTAAGACTTGATCAAAAGCTGCCAGCAGCAGACTGCAGGCCTCCTCTCCTTTGGTGTACACCAAGTCCAGAAGATCTCTGGTTTTGGAGCAGAGGGGTTTAGAGAGACCCTGGACATTGTGGTAGTCTTCCCAAACAAGGACGTCCCAGGACAGCAACAGGTCAAGCACAGAATCCAAAGGTTCAGCGGTGCCACCACAGCACAGTGCCCCCAACAGTTCCGTTCTCTGCCTTAGCACCAGCTGCTGTGCACACATGACTCAGCTTCACACATAGCATATGCTGCTTTCAATAGTATCAGGTATTTTCTGGGGTATTTTCAACCCTTTTGGAGATTTTCAATCTTTTGGAACGACTCAATAATATGCATGGCAGCTTCCTGTGATGTCTGTTCTGCAACAGTCGATGTTGTAGGTACGATAAACAAACAATATTGCACAACACTAGCTCCTCATTTAATGCAGATATATAAATTATAGAAGGTCTTCAAATCCAGGCTGGGCAAGAAAAAGATTTATTTGAAGACTTAGACATTTATTATCAGCATAAAGATGCTTCTTCAGCTCCATGTGCAGAGTGGGAGGTAAGTAACTACTGTATGTCCATAACTGCAAGAAGTAACAGACCTGTATTTGACAGCAGATAGAAAAGTTAGCCTCAAAAATGTACTTAAATTTAGGATGGTCCAAAAGAAAAATATATCAGAAGATTTAGTTTAGACACTTAATTTCATTGTGCACCAGAAATAAAGCATCTCACAGCTTCCTCTTTTCCATGACAAGAGTCACACAGAAGATAATCATGTCCATGTCATCAAGAAATAGCAGTCTTCCTTTTTAATGAAGATTGAAAAGTTTAAAAAAAAAAAAAAACTTAAAAATTTGGTTGTTCCAAAAGAAAAAAAAATTAGGCTAATTAAACATTTTCACTTCGACGCCATGTCAAAAGCTGTACACCAGATAAGTCCAAACTATCAAGAAGTAATCGTTTTCTATTTGACCATAGATAGCAAAGGTAGTCTAGAAATGTCCTTATTTTTTTACTATGGTCCAAATAATTTCGAAGAATTAATCTAAATACTGAACTTTATTTTCCCCAGAAATAAGTTTGCAAGAGTAGATGTTCCATCAGGTCCATGTCGAAAGCTGGACAGCAGATAATCAGAAGTCCATGGCATCAAGTAACATCAAGTAACAGTCCTCCTTTTGACCGCAGGTTTAAAAAATGTGTGTGACTTAGTGACTTAGACCAAGAAAAATTTTTATTTAAGACTGAATTTAATTTAGACTTTTAATTCGTTTTGCACCAAAGTTTCTTCAGCTCCATGTCAAGAGCCACCCAGATATTTAGGTTAAATCCGTTCAAACAGAAGTAACAGAAGTCTGAGGCAAATCAAATCTATAATCACATATTTAAATTATAGATCCCCTCTCTCTCTCTCTCTCTCTCACTCTCTCACACGCTATAGTGAACAGCGTATTTAAGGCGTTTCCTCATCTTGGCCAAAGTTGGAGAAACTTCAAAAAAGACACATGATGCTTCCCACAATCCGTCATCTGAATACACAAGTTTGCACAACTAGACCAAGACCTTAATTTCTCTTCCAGTTATGAAAAATATATTCATTAGTCTTTTAGTGTGTTTTGAGAGTGGCAAGTTGTTGACCTGTCAGGTTTCCACGCCTGACATATGGATCATAGACGTTCACTTTCTGACCAGTGAATGCTCTAATCAAGAAGCATTTGCATGTCAGTCAGTGTGTGAAAGAGTGAAATACCTGCTCACAAAGTCCTGTAAGAGAAAGTCAGTGAACTCAGTCTGTTTATCCGGCGGTGACTTTCTTCAAAATGTGAAATCTGTCCTCAGCTCTCTTCCTCATTCCAGCTGTTACACTGCACATCAGTGACGTGTGTAGACTATTGCACGAGCGCCTATATTTATTCTATTCCTAAGATATTAAAATAATAACCCGTGTGGTTCTCCTGTGTGTGATCACACGGATGTTGCTGATGCACTTTGCTGTAGCTGGAGATGAACTGAAAGTGAAACTGCAACAAGTCTGCTGTAATAGGAAATGGACTAAGGACTAGTGTTACGAAAAGTGTATTTTCTATTTTATTATTACTGTTGTTATTATTATTATTTATTTATCTATCTGTTTATTTATTTATTTATTTTACATATTTTATGGGATTTTTCTACATGTTTTTTTCTGCATGGTTTAATTTTATCAGATTTTTTTTCTTCTTTTTTTTTGTTGTTGTTTGTTTGAGGAAGCTTCAACCTCTAACACACATTTCCTGGTGAAGACAGAATTCCTCTTTCATTAACACATGAATGCATTGTGTTAATTCATTACAGCATACAGTGTAAACAATTACTACAACTATTACTACTAATAGTTAATAAGATTTCATAATAATCAACAATCAGGAGACAGACCTTCCTCAAAGAGTACACTGAAATAATATAATCATTTATAAAGATAAGGGAAGGAATTCAGTGAAAATCAGTCACTAAACATAGATCATAGTTTAAAAAAAAAATACTAAATAAATAAATAAATAAATAAATCACCAGTTTTGGGTAAAAATTAAAATTAAAAATTAGAAATGCACCCAAAATCAGGACCTAACTAACTCAAATATATTGTTGCATAAAGATCTAAGCAACTTCACTGTGCCTATAAAATGCTAATAAAATATTAAAGATGCATCATGTAAAGGTTTACGTGTTTGTTGGTGAACACTAATAGGCACACAATGAATTAGAAAAAATAAAAGTTGTCAGTGTTCTTCTTTGCAAGCTATTACAAAAGGCTTTAGACTGGTATCTTTCATCTATACCCATAGGACTCGAAATGACCCAATGACCCACTTTTTTAAGGTTTTATGAAAAATATCTAAAAACATGAATGAACAATCTAATCTAATTACTATGACTCATGACTCAACTTCCAATTAGATATGAAACATATGTTATTGTTATTCCCCAGAAAACAGTCCTCTGAGGAAAATTGGGTGTCTGGCTTCCGAAGTGAGAGTAGCCTACATTGAACATTGTGCAGCACTGACATTATACACTAGATGGCGCACTAGCATTGTGTAGTGCAGCAGGAAGTTAAAGCAAAACTTGGTGACCAACAACTTTCTTCATTTTCAATTATTAGCTAAAGGTCACCATGGAATCTTTAGCACCAGGTCACCATAGTGTACATGCAAAATCTGTTTTTCAGCAAATTCAGACAGCACAGTAATATAACAACTATAGAATATACATAATCAAAATAGAATATCCAGCATATACAATAAAATATTATCTACACCCTCAGAAAAAAAGGGGTATCAAAGGTATCTTTCCTTGTCACTCAAGGGCACTTTTTTGTTCCTTTAATCTGTATTTATTACATGGTAATGTGAATGTACTGTAATTTACCTTTAAATATGATTTAAGGTACATAGTTGGACCTAAAGGGCCATTCTTGTACCTTTAATAATCTTTTAGAGTAATACCTTAAAGTTACAGTACATGCACCTTTCCTGGTAAAAGATATACACTAACGCTACAAAAGGTGAATGAACTCTTAAGGGTACCACCCAGTGACAAGAAAAGTGTTTAGTTCCCTTTTTTTCTGAAAATGTATAAAGGAATCGTGAGTGTAAAAATCCAGAGCAAATGCCACTTTTATACATAAACCCTGAACATGAAACATGGCAAGATTATTTTTTCCAGCAATGACATATCAATTAATCATGGTGTTGCCGTGAGTAGAGTTGTCACCTCACAGCTCCAGGGTCCCTGTTTCGAACCTGAGCTGTCTGTCTGTGTGGAGTTTCACATGTTCTAACCCTGTCTATATGGTTTTCCTTGGGGTTCTCTGGTTTCCTCCTACCTCCCAAATACATGGCAGAAGGTGCATTGGTGACTCTAAATCGCCACTAGGTGTGGATGTGTGTGTGCATGTGTGTGTATTCCCACCTTGCGCCCAGTGTTCCTGGGATAGATCAAACCGGAAAAAGACCAGAATAAAGCGTTTACTGAAGATGGATAAATAAATAAATAAATAAATAAATATAAATAGATAGATACATAGCTAGAGATTTTGTTAACTTTAATAAAAATCATATTAACCTTCAATGTCCACTTGTAGATATTTATTTTGAAAGCCTTTCTACAAAAATTGCATTATATTTAGCCTTAGTTCACTCATAACCCTGTCCTGCTAAATTAAAGTAACATTAATGAGTAAAACAGGACGTGTCAATGGGTTCCCGCTCCGTGTGTGTTAAAAAAAAACAGCCTGCATTTTTTTAAACCATTGTCTAGACTGGGAGGGCGTTTTAAAGTGAGAGCTGGTGTTCTCTGTGTGGCCTACAGCACGGCTGAACTGAGAGTGTGAACAATTCAAACCAGGTCTTTGCTGTCAGTGATGAAACACTCTCCATGCTGTCCATGCTTTTTTTTTTTTCGCTCCACTGTCCCGAGACCATCGTTCTACTCTCTTACCCACAACTGAACAAATCATTTTCACAGATCTGTCTAGATGTAGCCCGGCAGTGACACGTTCTCAGCTATAACCAGAAGACAGACGCTCTGGGAGGAATTAAGCTTGACTGTGTCACATACACTGCACATGAAGTGCAAGCTTGTGCAGTTTTGTTTAACCGCTTGTCAGTTGTACGCCATTGAGCATTCTTCAGTCTGACAGCTGTTGAAAATCCTACAAGGTTCCATTCAACTAAAAACCATCCAATGAGGCTTTCATCATTGGTGGGCTGTGTATATCACTGCATCTGTGGAGATGTTGTGAAAAGGGAACTAGAGAGTGTTTTATTGTCAGCCAGGGGATGCACAGAGACTTATTCCTCTCTTATCCTTCCTGTTTCGTATCACTGTGCATGATCGACACTTCTTTTTATGTTCTAGATCTACCACAAATATTGTGAACACTTCCTATTTATTTCCCACCTTCCTCGTTCATGTCCCTGATCACTGTTCATATCTATTCCTTGTAATTAGCTTCATAATATCAGTATATTTGACTCTTGTGTCTTTTTGTGGTAAAGTGTTACATCTAACTCCAGAATTATTGGACCATTTGTTTCAAAATTATTGGCACTTCAGTCTCCTGTGAAGAAAACAGTCATCGAACCCCTTTCTGTATCTAACAACTGTATAGGATCTTAGTCTCTTCCTCATACAAAACACTTCCAGCTTCTTTATATTCTCATGTTTGCATAGTTGCACTTTCATCCTTCAACAGGATTAAAATCCAGAGACTGAAATGGTCACCGTGTTACACTGCTTTTGTGTCCCACAACTATTTATCTTACTTTAGATGTGTGTTTGGAATAATTATCTTGTTAACGTATCCAATTAATTTGATGTCTTAATCTGTTTAGTGGTCAACTTTTTCAATTGTTTTAAGCCTGATGGTATTTTAACGGTTTATGTATTTTTATATCCATTTTCTGATTCATGGAGGTCGGAAACAATCTGCTTATTCTGTGTGGAAAGCACTTTGCTTTTCCCAATGGGGATGGATGTGTAAGAGATTTTACATTTCAGATTTATACAACAAAGAAAATAGGACAAAAAAAGCATTTTTTTAAATTAGATTTTTAAGCAAAACAATTCGTTTGCAATAACTGGTGTCAGTAGTTTGCAGCATATGGCTCTATAAGTGAATACTATTATTTTAAAAAAATTCCATTTCAATTAAATTGTATTTGTACAGTCCTTCAAACAAAAGACATTGCCACAAAGCAGCAACAAAAATCTAAAGATCCCTAAGGCGAAGTGGCAATGAAAAACCCATTGAGATGACATCAGGAAGAAACCTTGAGAGGAACCAGACTCAAAATAGAATGTCTTCTGGGTGACACAGTAAATGATCACAGTATACAGGTGTAGAGGAGTAAAGACTAACAGTAGAAAGTGTGTTGAAAAGGTGATCAGTGTGAGCAGATTGCGAATGAGTCCTGGTAAGAGCATAGGACAGTCTTTATGATTACAGCAGCAGTTCTTATTTACGAATCTACAGTACCAAGGTGAGATTACACACTAAAGCAAAGATGAGACTTGGTTTTAAAGTGTTTTAGGGAGTGAAAATCTTTAGGATGTCCATGTGGAGTATTAGGATGTACAGTATCAGGCAGGTTCAGGATCAAGCACAGGGCAGAGAGAGAGAGAGAATTTTATTAGTTATGCTCTTACACTTTAAAATAAGCGATTTTATCAATTGTTTGAATGGATAATAATAACTGTGTGTAAGGTTTATTTTCTACAATCATTTTTTGTCCAATTATTCTGTAGTTGACTGTACTGTAAAAAATAAGGTTGGGATTGGAATTGACTGTTAGTTCCTTGTTTTTTTCCCCCCTAGTTCACAAATGTTCTCTTTGCAATTAATATGTGTCCATGTCTGTGTAGCTCTATTTCCCTATTTCAGCTCTGTTATTTCCTGGCTTTAGTTTCTGCTTGCATTTTTGCATTTATTTACCAGCATTAACAGTCGATGTCTGTTCTGACTCCTGACATTTGCATTTGCATCCAGCTGTAACTGAGTCCCTCTCAATACATCAAAACAGTGGGCAAGTATCTGAAAAGGGAGAAAAAACTCTTACAGAATTATTATACTTGCTATGTTTAATGTCAGAGGGTGGTTAGATCATGTAGACATTTTCTGGGAAAAGCAATGGCAGAAGGTTGATTCAATTCTTCATTCTGCTCCCTCTTATATTTAAGCTTCACTGGTTAGAGATCACTGGAAAATATCTAATATCTACTTAATGCAGCATTCGATTTAGCTCAGAAGTGGGAAGTTGGAGGAAAAAAAACACACACACATTTTCTAGTCAGTCCACATAAGGCAGTGGACCAAGTCTCCCATGTGGACCAAAGGGCAACTTTTTCCCATGTAGCTAATTTGAAATGAATTGGAGCAAGCTGTGATGACACAAGACCCTGATACTATGAAGAAATAAAGGTGAACAAAATGTTTTAAACCTACCCTGTGTATTCCAGTATACTACTTTAGTTCTGTAATTCTAACACGTTTAACATTTAACATTGTTCAACAAATCGCATTTGTATAACATTGTACATTGAAGTAAGTACAATAGCTTAACTCACTATCAGTGAGTTAGGTTTACAATGGATCCAGAGCCTCTCCATCAACACTGTGTGTGAGGTGCGAATACACACTGGATGGGACTTTAAACCGTCACAGTGCACCACACACACTAATTCACACCTAGGGGCAAATTATCTTATCCAATTCACCCACTGGCATTTCCTGGGAGGTGGGAGGAAACCGGAGAACATGGAGGAACATGAATAGAAACTCCACACAGACAGTACCCCAAACTCAGGATCAAACCATGGACCCTGGAGCTGTGACATGGCAATACCACTGGGTCAGTGTTATAAAAGATGAATTAAACCTAATGTAGGAGTAAACTACTCCATCAGTTTCTGTTAAAAAAAATCCTTTCTCTTATTGTACAATATTTAATTTGTGTCCTCTCAAAAGTTTCTGAGACACAAACTAATCAATGCCAGATCACAACAATTCCATTTCAGTGGGATCAAACAGGAACAAGTGCCTTGTTCTGGCGTCGTTTGATCAGCCTTCAGTCACAGTAAATTAGAAGCATATCAGCAGTTCTCCATCATTGCAGGACATTGCGAGTTTCCTATCCGCAAGATGCTCCTTTGAGACGGTCGACAGAAGATCAAAGATGGCGAGGAGTCGACAGTCTCGCCGTCTGATGTCGGCACCAATAACGGTCAGAGCGGCACAATGGCTTCAAACGGATAAAGCGGGGAAGCAGATAAGCGACACCCTAATTGACTGGAGTCGCTGCAAAATTGGTACCCAATTAGCCGAGGGACACGTGATTTTAAAAGGAAGAGCAGATCAAATGTCTCTTGACGAGAAAAGGGTGCAGTCAAAAGAGGTCCTGTACAGATGAGCATCTGCACGCATGTATGTGTGTATTGAGTTTTAATTGACGAAAAGATTAAAGCTGACTCCCGAGACGGTTTTTCTTTTCAGCTTTTCAGCGTGCAGCTAAAGATAGATAAGGAATGAGAGAATGAGAGAACAAGAGATAGAGAGACAGAGAGAGAGAGAGAGAGAGGAGCAGGTCTAGGGGGCAGGGTTCAGCGTAAGCTCTGACTCCTGCTGGGTGCGCCGCCACTCAAGATGGCTCCTACTTGTTGGACATTCATTATCAAACCCGGTTTGCTCCTTTCATCTCCAGCTCGGCACAGCTCGCCACGCAAAATACAGAGGCACCTTGCAGCTTGACATCCTCCCATTCACGCTGTACCTTAAACAGCATGCTGCCACATCAAAGCAGTCACGCTTGCTTTGATGTTGTGAAAAAGAAAGAGGCCCCAATGATCTACGAAAAACCAGTGGAACTTTTTCGGAGCCTCTCTCCCTCTTTCTCTCTCTCATCTCTATCGACCCCCTTATGTGACCATTTTCGCTACTTCGTTGCACCTAATATACCTACAGCGTTCCACCAATCAGTCAATCAATTCTGAATTCTCAATTATCCAATCAACCAGCAGCGCAATGCATAAAATCATGCAAATCCATCATCTGGTCTTTTTCCAGTCTTCACCTGGCGTTCCAGTTTGCGTGATCCTGTGCCCACTGTGGCCTCAGATCCCCTTTCTCAGCTGACAGGAGTGAAACCTGATGAGGTCTTCTGCTGTTGTAGCCCATCTGCCTTAAGATTCAACATGCTGTGCATTCCAAGATGCTTTTCTGCTCATCACGGTTGTAAAGAGTGGTTATTTGAGTTACAGTATCCTTCCTGTCAGCTCGAACCAGTCTTCTCCTCAGGCCTCTCTCATCAACAAGGCACTTCCTTGTTGCTGCTCACTGGATGTTTTTTGTTTTTCGTACCATTTTATAAGTGTAAACTCTAGAGACTGTTGTGTGTGAAAATCCCAGGAGATCAGCAGTTTCTGTACTCAAGCCAGCCCTTCGGACATCACCAATCATGCCTCGGTCAAAGTCACTGAGATCACACCTCCATTCTGATGTTTGATGTGAACATTTACTGAAGCTCTTAACCTGTATATGGATGATTTTATGCACTGCTCTGCTGCCACATGATTGGCCGATTAAATAATGGATTAATGGATAAATGGATAATTGCATGATGCTCAGTGAGAGTATATATGAGACTGAGACTAGTAGTATATGACCATTATAAAGCAGAACTGCATTAAAACAGTTTATATTGCTGCTTTGCTATAAATGTGTTGTGGGGTTTTCTTTGTTGGTGTTTTGCTGTTGTGATTTTGACTTGATTCATTGTTGTGTTTTTGGTTTTGTTGGAGAGTTTTCTGATTGTTTACTGGTTTTGTTGTTCTGTGTTTTTGGTTTTGTTGTTGCATGTTTTTGCTTTTGCTGCTGTCCTGTCCTTTTTTCGCTGTTGTGATTTTGGCTTTGTATTCTATTGTGTTCTTGGTTTTGTTCCTGTTTTTGTTGTTGTTGTTGTTTGTTTGGTTTGGGTTTTTTATTTTGTTCTGCTCATTGTTGTGTTTTTGGTTTTGCTCACTATTGGGTTTTTGGTATTGTTGTTGTGTGTTCTGATTGTGATTTCTGGTTTTGCTGTTCTTTTTTTGTTTTGCTGCTGTTTTTTTTTTTGTTTTTTATTTATTTATCTTTTGCTGTTGTATGATTTTTGGTTTTACTGCTGTGCTGCTTTTTTTGCTGTTCTGTTGTGTTTTTATTTTCTGCTGTTATTATTTATTTAGTTTTGCATGCTAATTGTGCTTTTTGGTGTTACTTTTTGTTTTTGCTGTAGTGTTTTTGTTTTTCTTGTTGTGTTTTCTGTTTTCTGATTTGCTGGGGTATTTTTTGGCTTACAGACCACCGCACATGGCAGTCATGATGTTGAACTTGTGTAAAGGGAGCAGATTTTGAGTTTGGGCCTTGTTGAAAACTCTGACCTGCTTTTAATACAGCGATATAGGAGTTACTCCTGTGTACTCACACGTGTACTTGGATGTGTGACATACAGCAAACATGTTTTAAACCCTGATAACTCTTTCATCCCTCCAATGTCTCTACCCTGCACTTTTTATGTGAGCAGTAAAACCTGTGGCAGCATTTTTTCCTCACTAATGGTTAGTAATTTCCCTTTTAAAAGCCACAATTAGAGAGGAGGCTGATTTTTTGCCCTGCAGCACTGATATTCTCCTCTTTCTCTCCGTCTAAATCACCTGCTATTGTTCATTAGGCGTCAGATGCTTTCACTGCCACCGTACTAGTACATTGTAATAGAAGGCAGCTTTATAAGAATATCCTTAAAAGCTTGTGTTTAAAAATTGTGCTCTTAGGAATTTAAGGTTATTTCTGGGTGAAAAGTATTTAGTAGTTCTGCGATAGCAGGCATCATTGTTTTATCTGCAAAACATTTGCACATTACACAGCCATTTTAGAAAGAATTTGATAACTACAAGTAAAGCTGACTTCTTCTTTAAAGTCTGAAATAGCTTCCTGGAAAAATAAATTGGAAAAATCTTTTAAAACGGATTGCATTTGCTCTCTGTTCCTTTGAGAACTTGTGTAAAAGCAGCTGCTGAGCACGCCGAGCCTGTTTCTCCAACACAGCAGTTAATTCAGTGTCTCTGAAGGTTGAAGAGCCTTTGAACAGCGATTATTTATGTCTTGGTGGTTCCAGTAATTGGTGGATGAAAAGATTCTTGATAGGATGCAGGTGACATGTACATCCTCCGTGTCATTAGTACTGTCAATGGGAAACAGGGAGATCTCTCTCTCTCTCTCACACACACACACACACTCACACAGTCTGCAGCTACACTCAGCTAATGTAACACAGAACATTTAATTGATGTCAGCCTCATCACTTTTTAAAAAAAAATATCAGCAGTATTTGAATGAAACTCATGTCAGCGGCTTTCTGTCCTAATTCACTGAACTTGACAATTATAACTTTTATTTCAACCTTTCTCTTGTACATAAAAGCATGCATCACCAATTAGCTGTACTTCCTATCTTTATCTCTTTTTTACTTTTAATGCTTCGGAGCCTGAAAGCATATTCCACTGATTTCCATTATCCCGCAACACCGCTTTGAAGTTTCCAGATACTGTAAGAAAAAAAAAATCCTCCACTTATCCTTACTAGAAAATGTTCAAAGCACCTAAATACAGTGAAACAGACGTACATCTTCTGTTATCATCAGATTGGTTTTTATTTTTTATTATATCTTGAGGTTCTTTCCGTTCGCTGGAGTAGGTCATGGAGTTCGAGCGTCTCAGATTGAAATCCTGGAGATAAAGTGCACTAAAACCTCTCATCACTGAAAGAACAGGAAATTACTGACAATAACTAAATTCAATATGGCCGATCCAACCACAACAGCTATACTGTAAATATCCATAATATATGGAATACATATGGTAAATATTTCTCACATTGGAACTACACTATGCCCCAAAATGACAATAAATAGTGGTATCTTTAATTTAAGTGTGTGTGTGTGTGTGTGTGTATTTTAGTTACTGGTTCCATTCTCTTCCCTTAATATTTTCTCAAATGTTATTGACCCCCAATTTACCCTAAACCTACCTCTAATTATACTTTCACTATGTATAATTTACCTATAATTTACAGGTAGTTTACCTTTAAAGCTTTCCTCTAAACTCTGGTTAAAAATACAGCACAGATTCCTAAGCACATTGGCTAATTGGGCTACATGTAAGGAATAAAACACTCTGTGTCATGCTGTTATAGGAAAATAATCAAGGAAGGTGTTTTTTTGATGAAGCGGTGTTACTGATACCATGCCAGAGTTGATTCTTTTCCAAGAACAGCATGTGCTGAAGTGTTTTATTCCTCTTATACCACAGCTATTTGCCAACAAATACAATGTTTAGTTTATTAATGTCATCATATCATACTTTTTAGCCATTTATAGTTACATTACCAATGGCGTCTTTCTTCTTGCTAATCTGTTTGCTTGAAATTCCCATAAAACATACAAACAGGAAGGAGACTCTTGAAGAAAAAAGCTATTTCAGGCATTTGACCTTGCTGTGACCTTGATCCTGTTTGGATCAATTCCAAAATCTAATCAGTTAACAATCTACAACAATAATTCCATATACGTAAATCCTACAAACATTCAATCACTTGTTTTTGAGATATTGCGCTAATGAGAATCTCAAATGGATGGACCAGCTTTTCACATCACTGAAAAATCACAAAGCATAAACTTCTCTGACCTGAAGACTTTCCCACATTTGAAAACTGTTACAAAGCACTGACATTGGAGACTCCTTCCATGAACGTTAAACAAACATCTCATAGAAAACATTTACATATAAACCTATCATTTGAATTACAGGCAGAACTCAGGCAGAGCTACAGTACTGCCGTCGTGGTATTTGCATCTCCTTTAGAAAACAAAATTTACACCAGTACTGATTACGTTGAAACAGCACGATGCGAACACAATCTGATATGGAAGTTCAGC
The DNA here is from genome assembly GCA_022758105.1 of Pangasianodon gigas. Classification (NCBI taxonomy): domain Eukaryota; kingdom Metazoa; phylum Chordata; class Actinopteri; order Siluriformes; family Pangasiidae; genus Pangasianodon; species Pangasianodon gigas. Next base: position 3,595,540 of record CM040478.1, on the reverse strand, counting down.
CTTTAATGAAAGTATAGTTGTCTCGGCACAGACCGGCTCTCAAAAAATAAATAAAGCAACGGATCAAATCCAGCTCTATACAAACTAAGTGGTGTGTGAGAACTCTGTGAGAGAGAAAGAAATGAAGCCATCAGCCATCCCAAAGAATACTATTTACAAAAAGCGCTATGTGACAGAAAATCATTTTAAAATGATGGGAAAAAAATATCTGGAAAATATCGCAATAGGTGAGAATATGCACAGTGATCAGAGAGTGTCTGATGTATTGCTTCCCAAAAGTCTGGAGTGTTTCCGTCAATATCATTAAGCATGAGACAAGAAAACACTTAAAAATCCTCTTTGATAACACACACACACACACACACACAGTCTGCAGTAGCACATGGTGTCATTAATCTTGCTCATGTAAAGGGAGAAAAGGGCTGCCACGCCTGGCTACACTACACACAGACAGACAGAGAGAAAGAGGGAGAACAGCTGAAAAGAACAATGACACATTAGTCCTAATGAGACCACCCTGAAGCTGTGTGTGTGTGTGTGTGTGTGCGCGTCTTTCTCTGCTCCTAGCTCATAAACCTCATACCAAAGGCGACAGGCATTTTAAGTTGTTGCTCATTTCTGACTTCCCTCCTTACAAGAACAGAAAAGTGAGGAGAGAGAAGCAGTTTCAGACACGGTTTCTAAAACATTCATACACACAAATTTTATCCTAAAATGGCCGTACGTGAAAATTCATGTATAGTAACAACATCTCCCTTGAACACAGGTGAATTAAGCACTTTTCTTAAGAACAAATGTGACATTTTAAATAAATAAATAAGGCTCTAAACCTCACTTACAGACTGTCATCATTATACATACCTTTACATTCCTCTTTAAAAACTTGCATTAAAGTTTGAATTACCTGGTTCTCACAGTGGGGTCGATGGACCACCGGGGGTTTGTGATTTTTTTATTGTGTTACAGTGGTGGAAATCACATTGATCAAATTTATTATATTTATTATTAAGTTCTTGTAATTAATAACCTGGTCACTTGAATTGAACAAGTTTAATCCAAACCTCAGTAACTCAGAAAGAAGTCAGTTTATAAGTAATGTCAACTCAAATCTAATGATAACTTTAATAAGATGTAATAAATGTGTTCTGTGAGTGATAAATTCAGAAATTAAAAAGCTCAAGGACTCAAATAAATAGCCAAAATACTCTACATGTTTAAATGATATGCTTAATATTCGAATATTTGGATTGTGTTGATAAAATAACTCCGGCAATCCGTGGATATATATATTTTTATTTCCGTTTAAGTGGTTTGGGAATCCCTGCCTTAGAGGATTTAGACCTGGATTAAATCAAAATGGATCTTAATCCAGTTGTAACAGACTTCAAAACTTGTATAAAAATAATTAGGATTCCATTTAAGCCCTGGTTTAACACGGGGTTTAGTTTTACAGAAAACTTTTTGGGGGATTAATTTTAATCCAGCCGCTGAGGTGAGCTACATTTAGAGCTGGGCGATATGATGATATAATATCAATACTGTGATAAATTCTTATCAAAATACACTTCCTGATATATCGTCAGTATCGTAATATCTTTTAATAACGTCATGCTTTTTCAAATAACAAGGAACTGTTTTGAGCTGAAGTTTTCTACGCTTTGAATATTTAGCCTTCTTAATTATTATTATTACGTTTTTAAATCCTTCTTTCAGTTTCCTTCTGTTTTTTTGTAGACAATAATTAAAAGTATCAACACAACATTTTGAAGGGTTTATTTTTAAAAGCTACGCTACTGTTTCACTGGCAGTTTGTTTGGAAACCTTTATCTTGTGATACACATCATGTCTTGAACTATTTAGATATTTAATTTTCATCATCTCAGCCAACCTTAGCTACATTTCCAAATTAAAAGCACATCTTACATTCACTGAACATTAAAGAGCCTCTCGAAGGAAATGCTAGTTTGGTGAGTCCATCATCGAGGTCAGTCAGAATTGTTTTCAGGAAATATTTTAATATTTTAAACATCAAGATTAGAATATGAGATTCTGGATGTAATTGCTGATTTGTTAAACCGTGTTTAAAATGAAGTGATGCAACACAACTTGAATTAAAATAAAATTAGATAAACAAATCCTTGTTCAGCTCTTAACTCTTTAATTTAATCCTTGTTGCAAACAGAACATTATTAGTAACGCTACATTTTGCTTTTGTATCACATAAAAGCAAAAATACAAGGAAACAAATTCTTAATATTTGTCTCATAAACGTTATCGATTTAGATTTTTACAGTAATGGTTTATTGATGTTGCTATTTGACTAAATTTGACATTTATTTTGCTAGCTTTGCATTTATTTAACAATCTGCCATTTTAAACCCGTCTTCACAAAAATAATCGAGTTAGGCCACATCCCAAATGGCTTCATATTCACTATCTACGCTCACTACATAGACAATAGCGTTTTAAAACCTATATATTCACCAAACAGAACAGCATTTAAGATTCGGAGAAAATGTAACCAATAAGTGCGTATGGAAAAATAACTATTTACATGTAATATCACTTTTAAATTTAATTTTAAAAATTAGACATAATTAAGAACTTAAAAAATAAAATACACTTTTAAAAATGACATTTTTTTTCAGAGCCCTTTCACCTAACAAGTGACACAAATCATTTAGCCAAAACATTTTATGAAACGGATTTTGATAGACGTGGGACCTTAAATATTCCAATGTGGATTTTTTTGCCTTTGAAAACATAAATATCCAGAAAATTCTAGTAGAATTCAAACACTAAAATTTATCCTTTAGTGAACTCCTACAACACACACACACACACACACACGCACACACACCCCTGTTAAAAAACTGCTTCTTCAACCCACACCCTCTTCCTGTCTGCATGTTTCTGAATGTCTGATACTCTCTCTGACACTCACTGTCTCTCTCTCTCTCTCTCTCACAAACACACACACACACACACGCACACGTCTGATAGCGGGCTTAGTGCTGGTGAGTTATGGTTAGAGTGGAGACTGTAACCCACCACCATTACTGTCATGCTGCAGCTCAGGAATGAGACAGGTGACGCGCACACACACACACACACACACACACACACAACATTTCCAGGTTTCTTTCATTAGTGCAAAAGTTTGCATCCCCCACGGTTTCTGGGTTAAAAATAAATTGTAAAATCATGGAATATTTTACTTTTTTTTACATATTTATATCTAAAAAAGATCCCAGAAATAAAAATTCTGAATATTATAAGAGTTGATACAGAGAATAATAAAAATGTTAGAGGATGTTAAAAAGACAATAAATTGTGGCAATGTTTGGAGAATGTGGAGTTTATATCACATTCACCAAACTGTGGAGAAAGTATATCTCACGTTCAGAAAGAGGGGTGCAAACTTTTGAACTGATATCCTTTTCTTTGTTTAATTATTATCTTATCATACATTACTTGACTGTGTTTTCTGAAATAACGAAGGAACATCCGTTAAACTGAACACCATAAACATCTTTCTGGTATAAAATACATTTCTTTCTGTGTGTGTGTGTGTTTTTCTTTTACCACATTTTTCCAAGAGTGTACAAAATTTGCACTCATTCGTTCACACCTGCACAGATTCAAATTGCTTGAAAAGGCAAATCCTCATACAGCATATAGCATCATATACTACACTTCACTGTGCTATTAATCTTTCATTCTTAGTGGTCTTTACAAAAAAATAAAATACTGGGACGCTGAATTCAATCTAGGGCTGAGAAAGAACAAACAATTTACAGAATGAATAAAAATATCACATTATTCATAAAGCTTACAATGTCGACGGTATATTTTTGTTAAACAGGTACATACAACGAAGTCTGTAGGATATGTATGCGATTTTTAAAAATGTCATAACTGTAGATTGGTGATGTAATAGTAAAAAAACAAAAATAAAAAATAAACAATACTATCTAAATGATCATTTTCTCGACAATTATAATAATACTAGAGGTAGCAGCAGATTAGGATTTCTTCTTTCACGTTCTTCATTCTCCAAGTTTCGTTATTTTTTTCCTCGCAGTCTCTGAAGCTGAGTCCTGTATTGCATGAAGGGAACCGGGTCTGATCCGTCTGTCCTTTACAGAATAAATGGAGCCGCACCACAAGTGCTTTTTCAAGTGGTTATCGAGTGGCAATAACACAGGATCAGCGTCGAAAAGACACCGTAGGCAATTTAGGCACACACATATACTGTACATACATGCATACATAGTACATACACACACACACACTCACACACACACAGGAGATTATCTATCTCTCCCTTTCCTTCATAGTTCACAATACTTCATTTAACAGTCGTAACCCTTTTAAGGGACTTCACATAATTTATATTCAACTCAATCTCACGCAGAATTTTTACGTGATTTAAAAAAAAAATCGATGACCTCTAACCCCATGGCATGTCTCGAATGAGTTGTGTAATTTTCAATCGTGAGACGGCGTTCATAATGTATATTAGAGCATGAGCAATAAAGTAATCCAGAGGAAGAGAAAATAAACAGAGAGATATAGCCCTTTCCTAGCCTGCAGATCAGTCCGATCGAACCTCTTGCCTTCTTACATACACATTCAAAGACACACGCACAACATGGCGCCTGCTGTCTGTCAGTCTCGGCTCAGCCATGCTCGGGCCTGCGCAGCTTCCTTTGCTCCGTCTCACGCTCTCCGCTTATGACTGGTAGAAATGGTGGTAGTGGTAATGGTGCTCATGATGGTGGTGGTGTTCGTGTCGCTGCACCACCTGCGCCAGGCCGCCATCGTACAGCACGACGCTGGGTAGCTCCCTCACCTGCTCCTTCTCCACCACCGGTCCCGAACTCATGACTGGGCCCGCCCCACGTCCCGGAGGCCCGGCCCCTCGCGCCGGAGGCCCCTCCCTGGGCCGCTGCTTGTGTCGCCGGTAAGGTGCAGAGCTCTGGTGGGACGCGGCGTTGACGGGTGGAGCAGGAGGAGGGGCAGGGCCTCGCTTCATTACTCTGCCACAGGAAGGTTGGGCTTTGGGTGATCGTAGGCCATGAGAGTGGTGGGTGGAGTCCTGGGCTCGGGGGCGGAGACAGAGGCTGTCCTGCAGGACGGGGGTCTCAGTTGAAATGGTGTGCGAGCGCCGATGGTGGTGGGGTGGGTGGCTGTGTCCGTTCTCGGGCTCTTGAGAGCGGGAGCGAGACTGATTGGACGGGCGAGAGGCGTGGTCGGGTTTGGGCGGCTCGGTGGTGGGCGCAGCTGAAAGAAAAAGGAATTTGAGTTTTATAGAATTTGAGGAAAAATGCAATTGATTCAACAAATAAGAATCAAAAAGAATGATTCATTAGTGAACTGCACAATCACTACTACGCAGTTCATGAATAAATAATTCTTTTTGATTAACTACGACTAGATAAAACACGATTATAATAACTTTTTGTCATAGTGCTGCTAAAACTGTAATCTGAGGTATAAGATGAACGACATACTTCATGTTGTGGTGTTATAGGAAAATAATCAACAGTACTGTATATTCCGCTGTATTGATTATCTTCCTATACCAGCACCCCCAGTCATGTTTTATTCCTTACATATTGTAAATGAGTCACTAACCGACAGAGTTGTAACATAATCTCAGGCCCTGATTTACCATGATACAAAATAAAGTGTTAATTTGCGTGTGCAATGGGAGAAATTGTGAGCACAATTAGTGCAGGTGTTGAGTGAATTCTGTGACGTGCAACAGACAGAGGAAACAATGTGTAAATGAGTCTGGCGTGTTTGTTTATACAAACGAACTGGAAACTAACCTGTCCCGAAGCGAGAGGAGTAGTTCTCAATGCCAGCCAGGTCCAGATAATGATTCCTTCTCTCCAGGTTTTCATCTACGCAGTGTCTCTGGCAGCCCTGCTGTGTGTGATGGTCACTGTGATGACGCCTACAACATCAACAACAACATGCAATATGCACGATCATAAAACTAGTGCTAGAACAAATACATGGTTCATATTACCATAACTTTCTTATTTCATGTGTCCTTAAAATATGATTCAGCTTAGAGTCACTTAAAGCTCTAATACTAACCCTAACCCTAGTCTTAACCCTAACCCTAACCCTAGTCCTAACCTTAACCCTAACCCTAGTCCTATCCCTAACCCTAGTCCTAACCCTAACACTAGTCCTAACCCTAACCCTAGTCTTAACCCTAACCCTAACACTAGTCCCAACCCTAACCCAAACCCTAGTCGTAACCCTAACCCTAGTCTTAACCCTAACCCAAACCCTAGTTCTATCCCTAACCCTAACCCTAGTCCTATCCCTAACCCTAGTCCTAACCCTAACCCTAGTCCTATCCCTAACCCTAGTCCTAACCCTAACCCTAGTCCTATCCCTAACCCTAGTCCTAACCCTAACCCTAGTCTTAACCCTAACCCTAACACTAGTCCCAACCCTAACCCAAACCCTAGTCGTAACCCTAACCCTAACCCTAGTTCTATCCCTAACCCTAACCCTAGTCCTATCCCTAACCCTAGACACCAGTTTTGTTGTCTGGAAGCTGATGACTGATGGAAAAGTTTTCAGTTGACTCAGGAAGAGGTGCACACTGATGACATCACCTGGCAGTGATTAGTTACAAAGAACAAGCAGAACAGTGAAAGGTCAGTACCTCAGAAGGGCTCTGGACTTCTTCTCCGAGCTTTTGGGCTCCTCAAAGCACTTTTCAGCCTTCAGTCTGGGGTGTGGCATGTCTGAGAGAGAGAGAGAGAGAGAAAGAGAGGAGGGGGGGAGCATTATCAAAGGAAACAGTGCTGAGCTTCTCAGCATCACACACGTGCCCGCACGCACACACACACAGAGTCAGACCTGCCAAAGAAAGAAACAATCCTTTGTTCCTTGCCTTCTACTTTGAAGATTTATAAAAGAGGAAAAAACAATGCTTCATTTATTCTATTTTCAACTGAGGGAGCCAAACACACACACACACACACTTCATTAATATAGTGGCATCTGATGCAGTTTGAAGACTCTGTTATCAAAGACCGTTGCTCAAATGCACAGTGCATATAAATAGCTCATAAACACACACTCTCTCTTTCAATCCTCTCACTTTCATAAAGTCACACAAACGCAAAAATAAAGCAGCAGACTCCTGGTACCTGCATTGGCATGAGTGCCACTGCCGTTCCTCCACCTCTGGCTGGCGTCGGGTGTGACGGAGAGCTTGACACGGAGGGTTTTACTGCTGCTGGGCGAGTGGTTCACCGAAGCGTCCACCACCTCATAGATGGTGTGCAGCAAACTAGTGATGTCCTTAAAAAAGGGAGACACAGGGTTTGACTAATCACACTAATTCACAACAATAATAAGGAATATACCACCTGGTGTGGGGTGGGGTGCTGTTAGAGGAAAATAATCAACGACGGAGTGGTGTGAAGTGAAGGCAGAGTTACTGTTACCACCCTGAAGTGGATTAATTTCCAACAACAGCACATCCTGAAGGGATTTATTGCCCTTATGCTACAGCAGTTTACCACATTTAACATTTTCATCTATTAAAGAACAAGTCATGTTTTTATCCATTTATAGCTACATTTAAAGTTGTAGTAAAGAGAAGTGTTTGCTCTCTTTCTAATGAAGTTAATAAGACAAGAAACCACAAAATGTAATGTCCTCCATCCCAAAGAGAAACACTTTGACCTCTGACTGTTACAAAGCGTTGACACTGGAGACTCCTTCCATAAATATTAAATAAATGTCTCCTTACAGACAGCGCCGTCATATAAACAATGATATGCTTTTCTTTGTTAAATAACAGCACATTTTATTTTTAGCCTCAGATTATATGGAGCATCCGCTACAAGACCATGTTTAAGCTGTTACCATGGAAACGATAACATATTAGAACGAGCACATTAATACAACCTGTGATATGTTGCTGCACTATTGTCAGAGCTGCTGTTATAGAAAAATCAATCAACACCTTCTGAATCAATAAAGATGTCACTACCACAAATCTCTGGACATCATGGATTATTGGTTTGGCAAAATAATCGCCAACTTCAGACACAGCAGTGACACCTTGTGGAAAAGCGACAGAGAACTTAATAGAGAGATAAGTGTGTATGAGAGTGTGTGGAGTAAGGTAGGTTCTAAATACACACATTACATCTACTTGATCCTTTACCCTTCAGTGTATGTGTATATATGTATGTGTGTGTGTTTGTATACATCAGTCTTACCTCTCTTGTGACTTTGCCATTATTGTCAAAGTCATACAGAGTGAAGGTCCACTCCTGCCTGTTATCCTCCTCCACTGAAACAGCACACTCCAACTCCTGCTCAAGAAATAATCATTATCAATAATCAATACACCAACATCCAGTGCTCCTGGAGTACCTGTGCACTACACATTTGAGTGTTTCAAAGTCCAATCCAGATTTAGATCGTTAATTAACTGATTTGAGTCCAAGCAGAAAGTACATGAAAATGTACACTGAGATTGAATTGAATATCAAACAGTCATACCCCATCAGTGTCTTTGGTTAAAGAGCAACAGCAGTGAAATTACTGAAAAATGAAACAAAAACATGATCTGAGTAGTTTACTTTTGTCTAAACTCAGACATGATCAGAGAATGTATTTCCCAGAACAGGTGTATGATGGCAGTACACATTAGTCACATGTCACTATGGCACAACAAGTGTGTATGGTCCAAGTGTGGAGTTTATTTAACAGAATGTGAAAAAAAACATCTTAGTCAGAAAAAAACAGGCCAGGTCAAAACCACAAAAATGGAAACCAACCGGTGGATGAATCCAAAATGGCAGGCCAAAAAAGCAAAAACGATAAACAGTCCGAGATTCAAAATACCAGAATGTCCAACAGAGTTGCACAATTTGTTTCGTCATGGCGTGACCAATATGGCATCGAAAACGAGAAAAAATAGCTTATAACAATATGCTTAGAATAGACAGCTGGGAGTGAACACTAGATTAAAACTGTATACGCATATTTTTTTGGCTCTATGTAACTACATATATAACAACTTCAAACTAGCACTAGTAGTGTTAGCTACTGCTGAGTACTGGTCCACGATCCCAGGAGAGCACACCGAGGTTGGCCATGGAAGCCAGGCTCCCGGGCTCCATGTCGAATTTTGACTGTTTGAATAAAAGTCTATGAATTGTGGATGTTGAAAATTATAACCTTGTGAGCTCCTGAGGTGTCATTTTAGCTGGAAATAGAGCTTGGCTAAAATGCCCGAATTCCATGGCCTCTTTTCGTAGATCGCAGAGATGCAGGGCTGGCGTCATTTGAAGGTTAGTGAAAAGCTGTTTTTAATGGTTATAACGTAGTCATTGTGATACGGAACTGTCAGACTATCGGACATTTCAAAAGTGCATACGATTCCCATTTTGTTAATGGCAGCAGGCTCGTGACAAGCACACACTCTCTATCTTTTAACTGTATGGTCCAACATGATGTAGAAAAACAGCTCAGAATGGCAGGCGTTGAAGTAGGCAAGACTTCGTAAAGAGTAACTGAAATCTATAGTGCCTCTGAATGAGGAAGTGTTGGAAATCAGGTGAGCTAGGTAACTTACAAGTGGGTTAGTACTCAGGTAATGGTGACCTCTGGTGGCGTGGAGTGAAATTGTCAGGTTAGTCAGTGACAAGCTGTCCATGTGCATCAGTGTGCTCGTCTACCCAAAACTAGCTAGAGAGAAAACCAAAAAGTCCTGAATTGTTTTAGGGCACAGGTAGTGGTTTTGCTTTAGTTTTTTTTTTTAAGATTGTCATTTTTTATTACGTTTACATTGTTTATGCCACTGAGTATCATGTAAACGACAGCTCATAAAATGCTGACTCACACCTGAACATAGCCTAGGGTGCCAATACTTTAATCTTCAGTCAAAATACAGATTACACTGTACAGCTTCACTACAAACCTAAACAGATGATGTTAAAAAAACATATTCAAGGTGCTGAAACTCACATTTCTTTCTACACTATTCGCGAGGGCACTAGGTAGGGCATTTAGCTCCGTTATGTTATATGCTACGTAGGACGCAGCAAAAGTGAAAAAGAAGGCATTTGGGATAACTAGAAGATGGCAAAATTTATTTCGACCATGGGGATGAAATATAATATCAAGCTACATAATGATAAGAAAATGTTACTGTGGGTAAATAATTTAAAATGAATATGAAACAGTAAACTGTTGACGTTAAATTATTAAAATACATCAGAAAGAGGACTTCTAAATAGAGTGAGAAAACTTTGGCAGACTTTGGCTACTGAGTCCAGCCAGAGATATTAATAAAGACGATTCTGTGACTATAAATTCAGCTCGGATACCTATGTACGACAAGCTCGGCAGTGGAAAAAGTGACAATATGGAAGATTTGTCGAGTCGTGCAGAAGTGTCCGGTGGAAAAGCGCTGTTTCTCAGGTTGACCCATGCGTGATAATGTCCAGCAGCTACAGTGAGGGCTGACAACAGGAATATCAGGCGTTGGAGTTGTTCTAACACATTTCTCAAACCAATTCACATGTGTGTCCACTTTGTTTTTTTGGTTGCTCAGATCAGAGTTGCCAGGAGAAGCAGGTATTCAAAATATCCTCACTGACTAAACACATCTGTCTACTGCCATCTAAACAACACACCATTACACACCATATTAGGCCTGGGCACAAGAGTAGGCAGCACCACTTTATAGTGTGTGTGTGTGTGTGTGTGTGTATATGTGTGTGTGAGCATCACCTCAAACTGTAGTTGTTTGTGTGGACCCGTGGGTGCAGAGCTCTCCTTCTCCTGCATCTTCTCTTCTGCACTGCAGCTGTCAATCTTCTCAGGGGGCAGGGCTACTGCAGAGGCAACAAACAGCAAACAGGAAGCTGTCACAGCTGTTTCAGAAACAATAAATAATCTACAGAAGTGCTGGAGAGAGGCAGGAGAGAGCATCAGGGTAATCACGAGCATGGCTGTAACTATGACATCGAAGTCTGGAGTTTTAGGAAGGTTTTGTGGGTTTCTTTTGTGTATATACTGTATGGGGGTTTTCTATTTTGTTATTAATAACTGTTAATAACATCTTTTTCTTAGAATACAATATTCCCTTTGCATATGTTTGTTCAAAGAAAACAGTCTTTTTTGTAGAAATTCGCTATAAAATACAAAATAATGAATGTCTTAGTCCTATAATTTATAATACCTAGATAAAATAGGCTGTGACAATTTAAAAAAAAAACGTGCAAGGAAAAATACAGAAAATCCTTTGTAAAGAATAGTGCTATGTCTTCAATTTTGAAGCTAAAAAAAGCTAAGTTTCACTACGTAGACAAAATAAATGGTATATTCTTACAAAGGGCCTGTTATACTATGTGCTCTTTTAATTTGACGTCAACTCAATTTGACATTTTTAAGAAATGTGTAAACAAACTTCAGAAAAATCTCTACGATATTGTGAAATTTCCTAAATTTGGAGGCTGAAATCAACATGCTGTCTGGTAAACCAACACCATCCAACACATAAACAAATCATCACAGAATTTGTTGTAAGGGAATTTATTTTATAGATAAAGGGATTGCTGACTGTAAAAAGTTTGCGAATACCCACTTCAGAGGAGGTGGAGACGGCGAAAAAGGATGAAAAATTCGTCGCATATTTATTTGAACTTGTACGTGCAGCTGGGAACGAACATGGCATCTCAAATGCTGAGGTTAAAGTTTGTGCACCCATGCAATAGTCTCGATGTGATTTTTTTTGTACCTTGCTGCGCTTTAAAGGAAAGAATTCTGTCTTTAGTACAGTTGAGTAATGAGAGAAAAAAGGTCAGTTTTTAAATTCAGTTTTTTTTAAATGGAAAAATAAGATTTTGGCACTGTGGCATCGTTGATGCTCACTTTAAACGAACACGAAATAATTAAACAATGTGCTAATTCATATATTTGGACACTGACACTGACTCTGCGCTCCGACACGCGTGGATCTAAAACTGTGTACGGAGACAGCCGATGCGTCCTGCAGGCTAAATCCTCCCCCCTGCCCCCAATCCCCACGCTTTGAAGTTCCATTCTCAAACCGTTTGGCCGAGGATCAGTCCGTCTGCTAAACAGAATATCTAATTAATTAAGCAAAGTCAAATCTAAAACTGTGTTTGTTGTGCCAGCCAAAGGGATCAACACATACAATAGTGTCTCTCTCCCTCTATCTGTCTCTCTCTGTCTCTCTTTCTTCTTCTCTCTCTCTTCTGCTGATCAGCTCAGATCAAAGAGGACCTGTCCTGTCCCTCGTCAGAGAAAAGAGCGTGATAAAAAGAGAGAGAGAGAGAGAGAGAGAGAGAGAAAGGATCGCGCCAGAGAATGAAAGAAATCATCCCAGGGAGCTTTTACAGACTTGTTTTGAGGGAAATAGCGGCGGCTCTGGGCTTTTGATCACGACGACGCATTCAAAGGCAACATTGTGAGCCAGGGCAGAAATCTGCCTGTATGCCCGCCATGTTTCATAGATTCTTATCTGGAGGGTTATGAGTGTAATGAGCGGCCTGAAGGGGTTACAGTAGTGACACACACACACAGATAAACACACACGTCCTGAACTCTCGACAAGTTCACAATTTGTTCCTATTGGCAGACTCGGCTCTAACAGAGCAAACATCAGACCACCTACAGTGTTTATGCTGCACAGGACACTGTAAGCATGTTGTGAACACACACACACACTCACACACACAAACACACACACATATCCAGCGGAAGGAACCAACCAGCCATCGTCCTGCCTGCTGTGAATTTCAGAAAAGCTCTGGTTTTGCTCTTTTGCTCTCTTTAAAACCCAGAACATTTGGAGAATCCCACCATCACACCCCAGCCTTCCTCTTTCTGTTTCCTTTTCCATCTCTAGCCCTTTTTTTTCTTTCTCTTGATGTCTCTTTATCCCTTTTTTCTCTTGCACTTTCTCCTGCACTGCACACACTCTCAATTCTGTTTCTGTATTTCTCAGCACACACACAAATTTCTATAACTATTTCCATTTCTATGTGTTTTAATATCTCCATATTGATTCCAGATCACATGATGCACCATGAATTTAGTAAGTACATTTTAGTAATGTAGCAGAATGCACAGGATAAAATAAAATAGTACGGTGAAATATGAGTATAAGTATAAGGAGATTAAACAGCACACAAATGTAGAATTATATATATTTCAAATTCAAAGAATTAAATAAAAATCAACTGAAACTATAAGTACCAGAACAGAGGATGTACTTTCAATTAAACGGCAAATAAGAAAGATTTATACATATATACAAATATATAAAAGAGTGTACAGAGCTCAACTGCTTAATGCAAAGCGATACGAATGCTGCATTTGACTCAAAATTAGTGACCTCTGTGTAGGAAGAGCAAAGAAAAGAAAAGGAAAGTCGACCCCAAGTTCAGCATATGACATCAAGTGAACATGGCCACTCACACCGTTAATAGTAAATAAAATATCACTTCACTACTTTAAAATGAGTTTATAGTAGGATTTACAACTACACATGATTTCATTGAGGCGTCCATGTTTTTTTTCCCACTTTGTAGCTGGAATGCAATTCCGAGTTCAGACTTGTGAATGCAGCATGTGTTTTGAAGGTATTGACAAAATGTGCTTTGAAGAGCAAGATATAACCACTGATTCGAAAAAAGTCCACAGTGTAGCGTCTTTAAAGTTTTGAGAGAGTTAGTGCTGAATAATGTCAGTTGTAGTGCAAGCCATATGGCCTCATTCTGGCCATGTTTAGTGCTGAAATGTACTGTGTAGCAAAGGCTACAAGTCTTCCTCACGAGACTGTATGTGTGTTGAAAGATTAAAGGCGTATAAAACAATGTGAGCTTTGAAACCAGCTACAATGATTCTTATCAGCACTCAGGCGGAGTGAACACCTCCTCCGCTTATCACATCTCACATCGCATGTTACCGGTGCATTTGTAGCTGTGTGTACTATCTCTGGTCAATCACAAAGACTTTGCAAGCAATGATTTTGTGGCTCTCACCCTCGACCTTACGTGACCTTCCAGCCGTACAAACAAACCACGCCCAAGCAATCATGCATGGGAAATCCTGCAGAGGGATTAATGAAGGGATCAACCTTCGTTCAGAGAGTGACCCTGGTGACCCCTGTGCTCTTTTTCAGCCGAGAGAGAGTGTGAGAGAGAGAGAGATCCTCTGGTCTATGACTCCAACAGAGAGGTCAAAATGCAAAGAGCAACAATACACACAGGAAGAGAGGACAGAGAGAGAGAGAGAGAGAGAGAGAGAGAGAGAGAGAGATGAGTATATGAGATATTTACCTTCTAAACGATAGTGCTCATCACTAATACCCTCAGCACAAGCTTCTTTCAAAGGGTCCTATAAAACAGAAAAAAAGACAGAAAAATTACTTGCCTTTCACTTCAGAAGTTAAATTTAACACTTCTTTTTAATTTATTTAAAACTTCAAACGCATTTACAAACATAAAAATTACTTTCCATTTTTGCCAATAATGGAAAATGGTGCCAAACTTCTTACTGCCTTCTGAGTGACGGTTTAACAAAATAATCACATAAATCATGTTCATTAGTGTTGTATATCAGTTTATACCACATCGCTTGTGAATTCTTGAATCTCATTGGTCAGAAGATGTTGATTAATGTGCACGTTGTAAAAGGTCATCATTTCTATAGTAACAACTTACACAGGAACTTATGGCGTATGGCGGATGCTCCACATAAACGGATTTAAAAATGTGTGCAGTTGTTAATGGGTTTTATGGAAGGAGTCTCCAGTGTCAGTGCTTTGTAACAGTCAGAGGAAAAGCTGTAACTTTAAGTTTTCCGCCATTGGAAAGTCTTCAGGTGAAAGGAGTTTACTGATAAATTCAAGAAAGAGAGCTGCTATAATGTAAGTAATAACAGGAAGTAACTTGTCTTCCGGACATTCCACACCAGTGAATGTAACTATAAACAGATAAAAAGTATAACATATTGTCCTTTAATTAAAAAAAAAACTATCATCATTGTCAGATTACTGCAGTAAGAGTAATAAAACCCTTTGGCAGGTGCTATTATAAGGAAATAAACAATTTCAAGGTGGTAGTAGTAAAGTCCGCTTCTTCACGCCACCCTGTCATTGATAATTTTCTTATAACAGCATTGTTATGCCATGTCATATTTTCTTCTTTACATAAGTAAAAAAAAACATCATAAAACTACTTTACTGGTAAATAAACGCCTCCCTAGTTTTATCTTCGGTCCTGATGAATCTGCATCAGGGACTTTGTGTCTTTTAAAACCTGGACTGCTGACTAAAACCACACTGCACGACAAACTCTTGTCTTATCATGCTCTATATTCTAATAATGTGTGTTTTATATCTTAGAGTTATACGTATCATGAGTTATGAAGCTGAGAAACTGAGGTGAGAACGCCTATGCCACCTGATTTCATCGCTTTTAAGTGGTAAAAATGCGGTAAAATTTTTGGCTAGCCTGAACCATGACACCGAGAGTAAAACCAGCGCACCACACTGAGTGCACCGGACATTCGGATGAAAGGATTAAGGAGGAGTGTAAGGTGATAGCTGGAGCGTGTGAAGCACATGAGAAGTCGTCTGCCACATCCTCTAATGGTGGAATAGGATAGCGTGAGGCAGCCCTTAAAACAGATCCAGCATCGATGTATTTAGATTTTACTAACACACACTGCCTTTCTAATGGTTTTGAACTGCTGGAGTTTATGTTTTAGTACAGTTTAGACCACAGCGCTCTTGAACTCTTGATCTCATTGGTCAGAAGGTGTTGATTAATTTTCTACAACAGCAGCTCTGACAGTAATTCTGGTTTTAATTCAATTCAGCTCATACACAGGGAATTACAGCATATGGCAGACGAGCTACATTATCTAAGGCTAATAATAAACAGATAAAATGTGTTTTATTTTAACAAAGAAAAACGTATGATCGTTGATTGAAATGTTAAAGTTTTCTGTAACGGGACGTTTAACATTTATAGAAGGAGTCCATAAAGGACTCGTTCATTAGTAAATAAAAAAATTCTAATTTTGATCAATCTCTGTGGTATATAAGGAATAAAAAACTTCAGAAAATAGTGTTAGGGGAAAATAATAGTACTTAATCCCTATTACTGCCACAGACCAAATAAAATGATACAAAAACACAATTAAATAAGGAAATATTTGTGAAACTTATAAACTGTTCATCCTCAGATCCTAAGTGCTTTACTAAAAACACACTTGAAGAATGAAGTTGTTAAGCCTGTACCTAAGAACACATACACAATGCAGTATTAACTGCAAAAGATAAATGTGTGATGCGTTTCTGATTAGATTAGAAAAATTTTAATAATAATCTTGTCTCAATTCACTAAACATTTAAGAAATTTCTCAATTCACCTACACCTATTCCTTGGTTATAGTATTTAAAATGAAATTATTTATATAAAAATGCTAAACTATTGGACGCTTAAACGCATGTGTATCTAGTATATTTTTGTATTTGTATTCCATTCCTCCGCTCTCATGATACCGGATATCTTACAGTAGATCCTGCTGGTTGTAAATTTTTTTCCAGTGCCACTGTGATTTACGACTGACTGATATGGATCTATTAAACTAAAAGGATACACAGTAGGTGGAAAGATACTTTTGGAAAGGTAGCCATGCTGAGACTGAGGCAAACTTCTGTTCAAATCATATAATAAACGTTTTTAACGCAAGTTGTCTTTTAGTGAATATCACATGACCTGTCAAGGACAGACCATTCGCACTTTCCTTCCCTTACCCCTCTTTTTCCCCAAACACACATAAACACACACAAACACACACACAAACACACACAGAGGTTGTAGTGGAACATACAAGTGGGTCAGGGTGGAATGCGCTAATTGCTTGTTGTCCTGGATGATGGATGGAGGTGTATTATTAGTACGAGTTTCTCTCTCTGCTTCCCTCTCTTCATGCCTGATATAGCCTTCACACTCTCGGGACATTCTTATGCAGTATTTTTACTTACATCCACCTCTCGTTGATGGACATGGCACTCGCTTGGCAGGGTAATCAGGTGTTTTGGTCCTGAGTGGAAACACGTAGTCGCTAAATCGAGCTAAATCAATCACACACTAATGATCTGATTTCGACTTAAAAGCACAGACCTTGATCAAACGTGAGCACTCTGCTTTGCATGAAACACTGGCTTTAATCACCATGTGTTCACACTAGCAAGAGGCAAAACAACAAGTATATATATGTAAGTAAGTATGTATGTACGTAGGTACATATATAAGTAAGTCAGTAGTTATTCAAGTAAGTACATAAGGAAGTCATTAAGTAAGTAAATATGTAATTAAGTAAGTAAGTAGACAAGTAGGTATCTATATATAGTATGTACTGGATATAAATATATATGCAAGTACAGTATGTTAGTATGTATGTATGTATGTGTGTATGTATGAATGGATGTAAGTATGTAAGTATGAATGTAACTAAATGTGTGTGTGCGTATGTAAGTACAGTATTTATGAATCTAAGTTATGTAAGTGTGTAAGTAAGCAAGTATATAAGTATAAATTTTCCAGTAGAGTGTACAGGCCACGCGCACAAGCAACAAACTGCAAACGACATGAATGACTTGTCTTGACTTGTACTGGTGAAAAGAAAAATCACAGAATATTTTCGTTTGCTGACATTAGCTATGCTAGCCAGTTTTGTTAACGTTAACTAGCTTACGAATTAGCTTAACTGATTTAACCTGTTGAGAAAATTGTCATTAAATCTCACCATAGATTTTAAGTCCATTTTCATCTTCAACAAAATGAACCCTGTCCATAAATTCAGCAATTTAAAAAAAATCTATGATTTGGATTTCAGCCTCACATTTATCTAGACACAAGTTTACCTATAAACGTAGAATTAAGAAACAGTCTGCTAAGCAAAAATCTTAATGCACCATCAATGCAGTGGTCAGAAACGGACCATTCACTCACACACACACTGCGTAACAAAAAAAAGATGAGCTCAAGTCTCTGACTGCACACCTACAAGGTGAACTAATACGGTAGGTGTCTAATAAAGTGGTCAGAAAAAGTACCACACAGCACCAGGACTTCTTCCTGAGACACGGCTTAGCTTCCTATTGCCTAGTAGTGTGTAGCTAAGTTTAGCATCGACCACCCAGCCTCACAGAGACAGACTAAACCCAGTCTCACACACACATACACACACACACGCACACATACAGAATGCTAACGGTTTATAACCTCCAAACGTTTCCATGTGGTCCAGATCTGTACCTTTCAGAAGCGACACTATATTTTTAGTACACCGCATATTTTTGCGATGTGTCTGAAAAGGTACAGTCGTGTTTTATGGTCTTCTCCATGTCGCTGGCTAATAAAAGGGCTCCGAGACGGTTGTATACACAAAAACTCCAAGCCTCACTATTCAATGACAGAGTGCAGAGTTTGTGAACGCTGCCTCCAAACCCTTCCCATGTGCTTTTGTCTCACACTGAAGCACCCTTCGGGGGGCGACACAACAAGAACTGCCCCTTTCTAGTGCACTCGAGGGCTTTGCTGCAGCACAATCCTGCCGAGCAAAACCCTTAAGGGCGCCAAGTGTGTACTCATTAACCGGCGTCAGCATATTCATCGGCGCTGACAGTCTATCGACCTTTAACCCTTTCAGGTCAAAGGTCATGATATGAAGGCACATCAAAAGAGGCGGCATGAGGCAGGGGAGGAGCAAATACAAGGTGGGGGGGATCAAGAGCTTTAATCAAGAGCTTTAAAGCTTTAATACGGACTCAAAGGTTCTTATTGAGTGCAAAAGTTTGCACACCCTTAGGACAAAATGAAAAAGATAACGAGATTTGAATTACAGATGTGTAGAATGTTAGATTTCACTGTTTCTTCATTATCACTCTACAAAAAATGTGACAAATGGTGTATGTTAAGATATTACTTGTGAAAAAAGTTCAAACATCAGTGCAAAAGTTTGCAATCCCCTCCCTTAATGTGATATAAATATTCACTAATACCTCGTATGCTCATCATTTGCCTTTATAACCTAGGACTAGGACGATCATGATATCGTGTTAAAACCCAAAAGCTTTAAAAAATGACAAGCTGACAAATGACTAGTGCTCTAGCATTGATTTTCTGCCCAAATTCTACTTTTTCATGAACCGTTTTTACAGACTTTAAAAATACGCCTTTGCAGCTCATTTCAGAGTAAAGTGAGCCGACCTCCATGAGGGACCGAGCTGAAACACACAGTCTGATTTAGTGATGAATATTCCAGACGAGGACGACTTGGATGCAGAACACTCCGTCTGTGTAAGAAGAACCGACTTTCCAGTCCCATCAAATCAAAGTACAGGAATGTTCTTTGTTTCCATTTGTTTATGGTTTGAGTTATGAAGTGTTTATGAAGGTACAAAACAGATTCTGCAGAGGTGTTGGAGTGCCAAATCTCCGCCAAAGTCTCTGACACTTAAACAAGGCTTTTCCCCTTTACCTCACACCAACAAGGCCAAACTGCTTTTCCAGACGTGATGTTTCACACAGCATGGGGGAAAAAAACTGAACAACAAGACGTTTTTCTTTAGACAGGTGCCAGAAGAGAGGAGAAGACAGGAGTTACTGAGTCGCTCTAAGCATCAAAGCTGCTAAAGAGCCTTCACACAAAATTTATGCCTGTGGAGCTCAGTGTACTACATTACAGAAACATCGATACACTCACACACACACACACACTGTACTGCCTTCAAACTTGTTTTAGTTGGCCGTGAGCAAAGTCAGGGAAAGACTAACATGCCTAAAAGCAGAATTAAAATAACAACAGAATTAAAAAATAACAAAGTTTCATTACTTTCAGTAGATTCACTACTTTCCTGACTCATATAACATTTTATTCAGGTTAAAATAACCCACTTTACAGTTTGGTTAAAAGTGAAATGATACTACGATATTTTTTCATACAAGCATGAAAAATCTTTTTAAAAATCAGATTTACATAGAGATTATCTTCTGTTAATTCTGACCTAATGGACTAGGGAAAGGCTTTCTGAAATGTGCAAATTTATCATTCTGACACAACAGGTCTATAGCTTACTCAGCAAGTAATGACAACGAGTGCCTCAGACTATGCCAAGGGTGCCTATACTTTAATTCGAGTGAAAGTAGAGAGAATGTTATGTAAAAACTTTGTACACCGCATTATAATATGACAAAATGTAGGCATGTGACTCCTGATTAGCATTCTGTCGGGCCTATAGTGCATTATACGGGTACTACAACACCATTATACCCCATGTAGTGAGCACATCTAGTGAATAATATAAAAATAATGTAAGATAACATGCCAGTAAACCTAAGGCAAATAATACATGCTAGTTTAAAGCTAAAGTTTTCAAAACTGTAGTTGTAGGTTTAGTCCAACCCCCCGTTCATACCTATGTTAATGAAGCTCCGCCCCCGGGATCTACGGTGGCCTGTGAGTACAGACGGCGCATACAAACACAAACAAGCATTCCGGACTGGAAGTGAGTTTTTCACACGGGTTTTCTCAGTCACTTAATACGCTTGTGCCGAGGCCACGGTTTGAACTTTTATATTTTCTCATGTTTTACATATCTTCCAGGTTATTTGTACATAAGAAATTTTCAAAGTTGACTATTGCGCTTCTAATCAGTGATAGGTGAATCCTGTGTAATATCAATGAAAAAAAAAACTTTAAAAATCATATCTGTATAATTACAGTTTATGGTATTGAAGTTGTAGAGAAGACTGTTCAGTAACTGTTTTACCCCGGTCAGTTACTGGATGAAAGTAACACTGGGAAAACAAGTTGGGAATACACCCTGGATCAGACGCCAGTGGTGCTGTGTGCGAGTGTGTGTGTGTGTGTGAGAGAGAGAGAGAGAGAGATGATGATGATGATGATGAGTATATCTTTTGCTTTGACTTGGATTTGGCACTGTGTGAAACGTCTGAGGTCCTGCCAGCTCTGACCTGGCAACACATGCAGGACAAGACAGTGCCAAGTATGTGTGTGTGTGTGTGTGTGTGTGTGCGCATGATACATCCCCCTGGTGTTTGAAACATTAAGATGTTAGCACCATAGAAAAAGTTCAAGGAAAAAATTCCAGAGCCGACATAAGGGAGATGGACCGACACACACACACACACACACACACACCCACACCCACCAAAGCGCTCTGTAAGGCCAAACACACTCAAAAGCTCATTTAGAGCCTCTCACATTCTTTTTTTTCTTCTCTTTCTCTCCAGGCCACTGAGCTAAAAGGATCATTAAGGAAACGACAAAAGGGGGATAAAAGACAAAGAAAAAAAAGAAAGCAAGTGTAACACAAACATGAAACGGAGGGATGAATTCAGGGGATGGTCTGAAATGAAAGACAGACAAAAAAACACTAAGCCATTCAGAAATGAATCCCTGCAGCAGGAACACAGCGTTGTCACGATTTAGTTGTTTGGTCCTGAAAGTGTGTAGAGCTGCGAAGATTAGTTAATATCATTAAGATAAAGTCGATTATGAAAATAATCAATGTTGATTTTTTGATTTGATACATCATTTACTTAGCGAAGAACAGAAACGTACAAGTGCACAAGCATCTCTTTCTGAGTAAAATGTGATAGATTAGTGAAAGCGCTTGAGGCAGCAGTAGGGTTGATAACACTGCACCACACAGCACTCTGCGCAAAACTGTTTTCAAGCCCAAGCAGTTTCAAAGAACCCAAAAAAACAGACTTCACTTGAAACCTACAGGCTTGTTACTTAGATAACAAGCCATCAGACTGAACAAAAGACTGAAAAAAGGTTTTATGTCAAAAACACGAGGGTGAGCCTCGAACCAGACTCTCTCTCACACACAGAACTGAATAATGACGTAAAAAATACTCCGATAGTTTCAATAAAAAAAAATTAAAAGTGTGGCACGATGCAGTCTGTGCAGAGCAAAGATGCGTTTCACAGCAGCACATGGAGGGAGAATTAAAAAACAAAAATACCTGGAAATTGCTTGGTGAGTGAAATATAGTAAACAGTTAACTTCATGGTACATTTCATAGAAGAGGATGGATATTTTCTGATCTGATTGTAAAATATGTGTGGAAGTTTACCAAGTTAAGCTTGTTTAATTTTGGCTTAAGATTAATGATGACGCAGCATCTGTGATTTAGTACAGTCTAGATGACGAGGTAGAGAGAAAGATCCCTTTAAATCCACAAATTTTGATGTTTCTTGTGTTTTTGTTTAAAAGCAAATTCCATATTTGTAATGTAAACGGGGCTTATCATTAGATAAGAGTGAGAGGAGTAAAGCAACAAGATGCTAAATGTTAAGTTGTTAGGTTAAGCTAAATGTTAAGTTGTATTATTAAAAATACAAAAAACAAAAATGCTGCAATATTTGTTAGAGCCGTTCTCTTTTTTAGCGCTAAAAGTGTGTGAAAAAGCAGGAGAGGTACTAAATCGCTGACGCAGCCCAGCTTCATCAAACTGACCCTCCGTTTAAGCTGCCGGGTCAATTATCTTACTAACAGGTGTAGTGTTACTTCCACAAATCTTTCCAGAGACGGAAGTGCACACTCCACTGATTCCCTAGTGAGGGAATCTGAGATGTCCTGGTGAGACCGAGGATCTAGCCTTGAAAATCACACCCTACACACTTCCTCAATAACCTACTTACCCCTTAATCGTGCTTCCACTAGGGAGATGAAGGGCCTAGTTCCAAATACAGTGTACGGGCAGGAACTTCAGACGAATTCGTCCGTCTTTATGGCAGTGAGCGTTTTACAGCGGTTGCTCATATGAGATTACTGTTGCAAACATTTCACTCCACATTACTTCATCCACATCAAAGCGTCAGGCTGCTGAAGCTGCTGCAGATTTACTACAGCCTACAGCACAAGTACACTTCACACACACACTAGCGTATCATCTCTCACCCTTTCTCACACACCCTTCAAGTTCAGTTTATTGCCATGATCATCAGGTACAATAGATTACGGATAAATAAAGCAGAATTTCACACTCCTCTTCAGTTTGCGTCATGTTCCTGAGCAACCGGAGCAGCAGTCTAGCCTGAGTACGAGATCAAAGAGTCAGAGCTGGTGACCTACAAAATCTTACATGAAACAGAACAAAATCCAGATATTACTGTCCCTGTTTACACCTTTATCCCTGTTTCATGCATCTTATATATGAACTGTATCTAGATATGATTTTAAACAAATGTATCTCCAGTTAAGCCGGCTTCACGCTGTATGATTTTCAACATTTTTTTTCCATCACAGAAAAAATCACACGTCATAAAACAATTCTTTGGTCATGTATTGTCGACTTAGTGCCATTATGACTAAAGACAGCCGACGACAAAGTTCTGGCAGTGTGAGAAATATTTCATTAAAATCTCAAAGTGTATTTATGTATTTGATATTGACCTTGAATGGTATTCCATATTTTTATAGTGTAAAACATACATTTCATAAGAAATACTTAATACCGATCCTCACTCGTGCCGATATCATGCAAGAAAAACTGCATAAGGTCAGAATAGTGAGACAAACCTGAGACAAGCTTCTGTTTTCACTAAACTCTGCTCCAAACTCCTTAACTCAGCTCTGAATGTGAGAGTCATAAATATTAATAAAAATACATTTTAAAAAAACCCTGAAAGTTCCACAAAGGCAATTGATGCAAAGAAAATACAAATAGTGTCTGAAAGGGAAAATCTTTCGACCTTTGCTGAAGTTCTGTAGACAATAATCAGATTATTATATAATCCTCAAATTTCCTTTCCTAAAATACCAAGTGTGTTGTGATGTAATGTACTGAGAGGTGTCTTGGTTCTCAGACGTGTCTTGGAAGGAAGGAACGATGGAATTGTTTTTACTGGTATAAAATAGGGATAAAATATGTCTTATGACCTCCTGAAGGTTTTTTTTATACATTTAAATGATGTATTTAACATACAACATTGAATTTGTTATGTTTAAAAAAAAGCACAAAAGGAGGACTGTAAGCCATGCTGAGGTGATATTATGATTAAAAAACATAAGAAACTGAGCTGCATAAGACGTAAATAAATTTGTAAATTTAATTAAACACAGTAACAGAGAGAACACTAAAGGTTCAAGATACAGATACTGGTAGATTCATTCATTTACCAATAGTCTTATTCAGAAAGGCTTGAAGACCAGAGAGACCAACTTAAGCTTCTTCTGGATCAATTACAATCCAAAGACACTTGTCGACTGCTGGCATTGTACGACTTCCGATCTGCACATATAACAAGTTATGGAGAATAAGATATAGTGACAGGTGTTTATGATAACAGCAGCAGAAAGCCACAGTGATGATAAATGCAGCAATTCTGATTAACAGAATCGTCAAGAAAACAGAATTTAAGATGCTGGATTGAAAGAGGAAGTGGCGTGAATGACACATTGGCAATGAATTCAGGGAACGACAACATTGATCTGAGTCCAGAACAGAACCGGGGAGCTCGTCTTCAAAGCGCATAGCTGTGTAGGGCTAAAAGTGGAGCTGGATATTCATATCTAACCTGGCACGTTTCCATAACCATGCTATACATGCCACCAATTACTGAACAACACGTTTCTAAATCCAGAGCGAATCGTGAACAACTCAGCCTGTGTGTAACTGCAGACAGACTTCAGCTTGTGGGCGAAGAAATGAGAATGAGATTGAATTACTATGATCCATACGTTGTACTTAGTCTATCAATGTAATAATTAAGGAATAAAACACTTGGATGTGTGCTGTTATAGAAAACTAATCAACAGCAGCGTGATGTGATGAAGCGCCACTCCAAAGTTGATTATTTTCCAATAACGGCACGTCGCTAAAAGTAAAGTGTTTTATTCCTCTTATACCACAGTATAAGAGCCAAGGATTAAAATTTGCATTTATTAATGAATATCATACTTTTTATTCATTTATAGTTACATTTAATGTCATGCAACATCCACAAAACAAGTTAGTTCCTATTATCGCTTACATTATAGCAGCTATAAAGAGCCATTCCTTCACCAGCCTCTCGTTTACATAAATTTTACAGCTTTGCCTCTGACTCTTAGAAAGTGCTGACACTGGAGACTCCTTCCATAAATGTTAAATAAATGTCTCCTTAGAGAAAATGTCACCATATCAGTTTTATTCATTATATGGTTTTATTTGTTAAATATAAACCCTGTTTTTAAAATATTTTACAAGACCTGTGAATGAGCTGTTACTATAGAAACAAACCTTCTGACCAATCAGAAGTAATAGCTCAAAATAGCATCTCATTCCTAAATGCAGTTTTCCTATTAAACATTTAAATATACAGTAAAATGCTGGAGCTTTCTGGAAGCTGTGATTTTCATCGATGTCCATAAAAGTGTGGAATCTAAACACAGCCTGATTTTATCAATCAGACGATATATTGTTCACGTCCTGACTAATTAATTACCTAATTAGCACCCAGTTTTGGAGTTTTAACTCAGTGCACACACATGTGTACCTTTATGCCAGTGATAGTCTGAGTGTCTTATATCAGACCATCATTGCAAGCATTTCATTCACCATTACCTCATACACATCAAAGTGTCCAAAGTGTGTCTCTCTCTCTCTTGCTCTAACTCTCTCTCTCTCTCTCACACACACACACACACACACACACCAACATGCTTTCTGTCCTTGTTTGTAATCTTGTGAACTTTTATCCCAGCAGTGTAATGATTTTATGGCCCACTGAGACGTTATTGCCTCTTTCACAACACACATCCATTTACTCCCTTTAATATATAACAGCAAATGGTTACCTTTATCAAATGCTGTTTATCGTGTGTGTGTGTGTGTGTGTGTGTGACAGGGTAAAGGACATGAGGTAGAAGGAAATCCTCAGGCTATCTTGGACCCAGTTATACTTCCTAGAAATATTTCAGACCAGCAACATCTCACACTGTGAATGCTACGCTTCAGTCCATTGTGTTTAATCTTCCAATAAAGCACAAGGAGTGCACACACTCACACCAGCGTCAAGTCACACAAACACACACATCCGTGTATACAAACTCAGATATCTGAGACACAACTCAAATACACATACACAGGCAGCCTTTCAAAAAAAATTAACCAAACGTTCCTAGGTTTGTGCACATACAAACACAAACACACACACACACACACACACACACAGATATAGACATGGCAGGCCCACACCTTTAGAGGAACAGAGGGAGGTCTTGTACATCTGTAGAGCAGTGGAACAAAATAACGGAACATCTAACACTCCCTAAACACACTCTCCAAATACTTCCCTTAAATAACACATCACACATTCAGCCTCTTGAGCAGCAGAAGTTTGGAGTGTGTTTAGAATTAGGGCTAATATTAGCGTTTGTGTTCCGTCATTCAGAAAAAGCAAGACATTCACTTAGATACAGAGCTGGTACAACTGACACACTATCTGCTTTTTTAAAGGAGGAGAGGAGACAAGAGGGAAGGAGATGAGATGAGATGAGATGAGGAGATAAATGAAAAGGAAAGGAGGAAGGAGACAAGACTGGGAGGAGATGAGAGGAAAGGAGAAGAGGCAAGATAAGAGGAAATGAAAGCAGAGGAAAGAAGACAAGAGGAGAGGAGAGGAGATGATAGGAGAGGAGGGGAGATGAGGGGAGAGGAGGGGAGAGGAGAGGAGAGGAGACAAAAAAAAAGACAAGAGGAGAGGAGAGGAGACAAAGGAAGACAAGAGGAGAGGAGAGGAGAGGAGACAAGAAGAAAGAGGAGGGAAGCAGGCAAGAGGTGAGGAGATAAGGGGAGAGGAGAGGAGACCACAAAACTAAAGGATAGAAAAGAAAAGACACAACAAGAGAGAACAGGAGATGAGACAAGAGAAAAAAGGCACAGAGTAGAAAAGAGAGGAGACAAACTGAGGGGAGACATGAACAAAGGAGAGGAGATGGGATGAAATGAGACAAAATAAGATGAGTGGAAGGAAAAAGAGATGAAGAGATGAGTCAAGATGTTTAAGTGCTGGTGTGTTTATTGGGAGTTTGTCTAAAAGAACACAACAGTGAAGGAAATTAAGGAGCTATAACAGTTAGAGAAATGGTTGGGAGCTTTGCTTATTCCTTTGTGTGTGTGTGTGTGTGTGTGTGTGTTTGTGTGTGTGTGTGTGTGCATTTCAGCTGTTGATCATGTCTCACACATACACACACACAAACACACACACACCCCTCTGCCTAGGCCTCTCTCATGCCAGGCACCACTCTAGACCACCCGCCCCCCCAACCCCCAATACCGCACATTCCGGATCACTATTTTTACACACACACACACACACAAACACACACGCACACACACACACATATACACACACACACACAAAGTCATGGTCAAATCAAGATACACTCCAACTCTGACTCAAGCCAAAACCGAATGTCGGCTCATTAGAACTTGATATATGACAGAAATCACTCATCTTCATCTGACAGTCAGCTCTACTGCAATAGACTGTAAGAAATAAAACATGTTGGGCGTGCTGTTATTGGAAAATAATCAGCGACACAGTGCTGTGATGTGGCCCGACGCGAAGTGGAGTTACTGTTAACACCCCAAAGTTGATTATTTTCTAATAACAGCACGTCCCAAAGTGTTACATTCCTCTTATACCTCAGCGATTTGTCGATTATAATAACATTTTTACATTTATTATTCAACAACACATTGTGCTTTTTAACCATTAATAGTTACATTTAATGTTATGGAACGTCTGTGAGACAAGTTAGACCAGCAAACTATGAGCTATCAGAAAATTTCGTAGTAGATTCCATGCTAGCTAGCTAATAAGATAAAAATATATAGCTTGTCATGTTCCTGGCGGAAAACTTACATAAAACTTGGCCGGAAAAGCGCTTGTCTTCATTACAAATGCCACAATCAAAATGCTCTTCCTGGTGGAAGGGACTACTTGCACAAACATTTGCACATTTTATATTACATTACACTCGTAATTGCAGTATTTTCAGTCGGTCTTTGCAAGAGCTCCCAAAGATGAATGTAAGTGATGTTCAGTGGATATGTAAGAATACTTGCAAAGTCCCTTCTAGTAAGCTGGAGAAAGGCTTCAAAGTGCATGGTTCATCATAAATAAGCAACTATGAAGGTAAGAAGCAACTATGAAGGTAAGAAAATACCTATTAACGGAAACGAACACTCAAGCTTATGTTAGTCCACACAGTTCACTGAAAAGTAGCTTGTGCTGTTGCTAACGGGGTGTCTTCATCTGAAAAGATACCGCTAATGAGATTAATTTCACAACAAGTACTTTAAAGTATTATGTGCGATTTTCTTTGGCAATTTACCATATATATATTTTAAAGGTAATCCATTCGTTAACGCATGTTAGCCGTGTTATCTGACTCTCTGTGGTTTTGGTTCAGCTAGCTGATCTTGTGTGACTGCTATAGACCTTCATATGTGTAGAAATGATGAAATGGTCATGACCTAGGTTTACGTATCATCATCTCTTGAGCTGTGGAAGCTTAAAGCTGTTAAATTTTGAAGATTCTGTGCAGAGAGGGACACAGCAGTGCTCATTATACAGTATTTCTTTATTTGTCTTTGAGTAGCCTATTTACTAGCTCAGAAGTCAAAATCTTCAAAATATCTTCAATATGGAAAACTGTTAGCGGTTGATATGTGTAATTTAAGTGTAATTTTCGTCATATGGGGTCTTTTGATTGAAATTTTACAAACATTTCTGAGGAAAATGTTGGCATTTCCTATATTTTTATCATGTTTCTATTGCCATTTTGCCTTTACATTGCTTGTAAAAATAAATAAATACATAAAAAGGTTTGATGGCTATGTGCTAGGTTGATTGTTAGCCTCAGTCATTCCCAGTTGCCTAGCAACAGTGTTCTCACAACTTAAACCCCTTGAACAGGAAACGTATTGTGAGTTTGTCTTCCTAACACAAAGATTACAGAAAATACAAAACAAAACAAAGTAATCTGATTTAATATTTAATGTTCATACTTCGTTTTAAATATATTATAAGCAGAAAAGACAGCAAGAGAGTAAAAAAGCAAGTGAGTGCTGATTAAAGAGACCCTCACTATGGGTGAGTGGGTGAGAGTATGAAAGTGCCCCACACACACACACACACACACACAGACACACGTTTGTCTTACTATCCTTCTCAGGACCTTCAGTTTGGTCCCCAGCAAGATATAAAAACATGCTCACACACACACAGACACACACACACACACACACACACACAAACACACACACTACTACTACACAGATCTCTTCTCTCATCTCTCATTCACTTTCCCCTCTCTCCCCTCTCTCCCCTCTCTCCTCTCCCCTCTCGTACCCTCCTAACCCTCACCTCTCCTCCCCTCTCCTGCCCTCTCATGAGAAACTTTTCGGAGGCCCCCAACTCCAGCCGGGTGCTGTGGTCTCCTCCCTGGGGGCGTTCTCTTTCTCTTCTTTCACAAAAGGAAAACAACAGCCGTGTTCTCTCCATCTTTCTCTCTCCCTCTCCCTCCATCTCTCTCTCACACAACAGTCAGGTCCCTAGGGAGCACCAGGGAACAATCACACACACACACACACACCAAGCTGACGAGTAGTGAGTTAGTGAGTAGTCCAGAGTGTGGAGTGTGAAAGTAAATATGTAAGAAGTTGTCTAAAAACAGAAAAAAATGAGGTACAAGCAATACAAAGAGATGGCACGAGCAAAGCAAACACTAAACTCTGTCACCTCCAGAGCAGGAATGGCGAAGAAATAAAAGAGAAAAATGAGGAAGTGAGGAAAAGCAGGTGATAATAAAGTTGTGATAATAAGACAACTTTGAGAAGTAACAGACAAAAGAAAGTTAAAGAAAGAGAACTAAAGTGTCTTTATGGGAATTGTCTATTTCCGAGCCTCCAATCGAGCCAGCTAGAAAGCTAAGTATGACAAAGATGCTGAGAAAAAAAATAATGGCGCTATTTAAGTCTGACAAATCTTCCTCCAAAATTCTGCAATAACTCCAAACTTCTGGCCCAACATGAGACAAAATCCTGAAAAATCTTCCAGGTCTGAGATCTTGCCAAAGATTTAGCTTTTTGCTTGCTAATACGTTGTTGTAATATATGTGGGACAGACGTCTTCAACATATCCAAAGCTGGGAGCTTGCTGTCACATCAAAGAGAAGAGAGAGCAGTGAGAGTGTCCTCAGGGGGGACCTCAGGGTCCTGTGTCTGTCACACACACACACACACACACACACACACGAAAACACGCCATGAAGACCAGAGGGAGCAGCTGGAGACCTCACACACCAACACCCACTAAAAATACTGATCTTCCACCTGCCTGCCAAGCGCACGCTAATCAATCACTCACACACACACATGCGCCAATAGGCGAGCAGACGACTGCACGCTGACTAGCTGGCCTTGCTGACTGGAAAGATTAATTTACAATAAAAAAAATGCTTTGCATTTTATTGACTTATAATAAAATAAACTCCCTAGATGATGATTTATACTGATACAGTGCAGGCACATGTCCTATAAATGGAAACTAGATAAAGTTATACTTCTCGAATGTTGTCACCAGTCATCCCTTTTTGCACAGGAACATATGGGTGGAAAAATCATCGCAATCGTCACAGAATCGTCCTGGCTTTTCTACCAGACAGTATGGCACAGCGATCTTTAATACTATATGACTGGCAAACCTTTTTTCCATATGTCCTTTTTGGACAAAATTGCAATTTTATCATAAAATCTAATGATTCTGATTCGATTTTTATTGACGTACTTACAGTAATGATTTCATCCGATATTTCCATCCGATGCGTCCGATATTTTGTTCCATTTTACATTTCCTGCTCGTGATGCACTTAATAAAATCTGCATCTTCAATTTAGACTAAAACCCAAACAGTTATCTATTCACTACATGTGCTCACTACATAGAGTGTACTGTAATGCTGCTGCAGTCAATATCTGAAAGAACACCATGTGAATTTTCAACCTTAAGTATTTGTATTTTGTTGGATTTTAGAGTAATCTGACAAAGATTGCATTCAAACCGTTCTCTGCGTTCACTATAAATAAATTATTGGCACCCTTGGCTTTATCTGGGTCACTTATTATTACTGCAGGCCAAAAAAATTTGTCGCATGCTCACTAATTCTATCCACATCTGGCATTTGGAGAAAAAAAAAAATCACTGATTTTGCAGTTACACACAATAATCTCACATGGTGAAAGAATTCTTGACTTAAGGTTGGCAGGCTTAGTAATGTGACGGCCGATTTAGCGCTATTGCCACCAGAGATAGCCAAAGATAGCCACGTTCTGGCAGTGTGTGAAATTTTTGATGCTTATCTAAAAGCTACCAGTAAGAAGATGGCATAGGATTATGCAATAGTTACAAATACAGTAGCGGCATTGACCAAATGCAAATGAAACATGCTAACGGAGTGGAAAAAAGTCTTTATTACCTCAGGCTTACTTTGAAGAATGTTTCTGGTTGTGCAACGCCAATTTTTTGTTTATGCAACACCATTTTCTGCACGTAAGCAGAATGTAGTAATTTTCTTTAATAGCATATCTGTCATTCTCACGTGTCTTATAGAATTTGGACAAGATTTTATTGAGATCATGTCCTACAGCATGACAATTAATAATGTTAAAAGAAATCACGCAGTGTAAAAAAGGTTTAATTTATGATGATAGAAATATTATTTTGCCGTATAACACTGTTGTGTGTGAAGGCAGTGCTTTATGAGCAGGGTCAGCCTATGAGAGGACGCTTTCAGCACTCAGCCACAGCGAGTCTCAACATCAAACAGATTCCTGACCCTGACTCCCCACTGTCCTTCCCATATAGTCTACATTTTACAACATCCCCCTTTCACACACACACACAGACACACACACAAAACTTGTGTGGTATAGTCAGTCCACACAAACAGGGATGGTGAAAACCATATTTCTTACGATAGAATAGAAGTATGTAAGTAAAATTAGCAACAATATGATTCGCAAAACAAACATCCTCACAAAAAAGAAGAACGACGTGTTCACAATCAAGAATTAACACCCGACTCCAATCATCTTCATCTTTGAGCAATAAAAATCACACGTTTGCTTATGTTTGGCACTTGTTTCGAAATACAAAACAGTGATGCCAACGAACAAAGCAGCCCCAGAAACCAGATAGCTTGAAAAAGAGGAAGGTGGAAAAGAGTGCGCACCGTCAGCGAGCACTGCCTCCAACTTTAACACGCAATTAAATATTAAGCTATCTTAGAAACGCTTTGTTGAACTCAAAACAAAGCGAATGCTTCCAAATAAATATTTATGGTCAGACACATGTCTTGCTCCGTTTTGTTCTTTCTCCCTCAACACTGTGAAAACCATTAAGCTCACAGGACTTAATAATTTATGTGAAAACACACACACACACAAAACTCTGCTGAGTCCAAATTGTTCAAACAGTCCAAGTTTTTCAGCAGGGATCCGTACGCAGCTTTGCCAAATCACTTCAAACCATCTGGCAAATGCACACGTTTTCCTCAAGGCCTATCTAATGTTCTCCTAATGTTCTAGACTCCTCATTAGAACCAGTCAATCAGATCGCGTAATTTCTACCTCGAGGGTTTGGACAATTTCATCCTATTCCATTGTGTCGTAAAGGATGTACACATTTATAAGTTTGGTTACCTGAAAAATCGCTCAGACTTCAAGACTCTTAGCTCCAAGAAGTAACAAATGACTAAGGGTCGTATTATGTGCTGTGGGAAAAGATGAAAATGCATAAAATGTTTTAGTAGAAAATGTATCCACATTATGATTTAAAGATGGCATAAATCAGGTTATAAGAGATATAACTGGCCAGGCTATATGACATGTGTCTCTCTCTCTTAATGTGTGTCTCTCTCCATGTGTGTCTATGTGTCTCTTTTTATGTGTCTCTCTCTCTCTCCATGTGTATATCCCTCTCTGTGTATCTGTCTCTATACGTGTATCTCCCTCTGTATGTGTGTCTCTCTCAATGTGTATCTTTCTTTACGTTTCTCTCTATGTGTGTGTCTCTCCATGCGTGTCTCTATCCAGGTGCCTCTGTTTATGTGTCTCTGTGTGTCTTTCGCTTTGCATGTAAGTTTCTTTATATCAGTCTCTTTCTTTTTGTGTGTCTCTTCATGTGTGTATCCCTTTCTGTGTCTATCTCCATGTGTCTCAGTATGTGTGTGTGTCTCTCTCTGTCTGTTTCTCTCCATGTGTCTTTCTCCCCATGTATCTCTCTCTGTCTCCCAGTCTCTTTCTGTGTCTCTTTCTCTCTATGTCTCTCTACATGCACGTGTCTCTCTGTGTGGCTGTGTGTTTCTCTTCATTTGTGTCTCTATCTGTACGTGTCTCTCAATGTATGTATCCCTCTCTGTGTATCTCTCTGTCTCTCTCTGTCTCTTTCTGTGTCTCTGTCTCTCTCTGTGTCTCTGCATATGTGTATCCCTCTCTGTGCATCTCTCTATATGTCTCTCTCCATGTGTGACTCTCTCCATGTGTCACTTTCTTTATGTGTCTATGTGTGTATCTCTTGTGTGTATATCTCTCTGTGTCTCTCTATTTGTCTCTGTGTATCTCTCCGTCTCTTTCTCGGTAAGGTGATTATATCTGATTGGCTCCAGAAACAACTCAGAGGATAGGAAAAAAATTGAAAGTAGTTCTAACTGCATATAAAACATATCCATATAATTACAGAACATTCAGACAGGAAGATGCAAATGTTTTAACTGATATCATTTTACTATTAATATCTTAACATACACTATATGATATTTTTCTTACAAATGTAGGAATATCTGTCAAACCTTGGGAGTTTCTTTCTCTTTATTTTGTCCTAAGGGTGTGCAAACTTTTGCACTCAGTTGAAAATAACTGTAGACGAAAACAACACGGGATAATCTTTAACCATATCACAGTTATGATTCTCTATGTCTGTTCAATTTATTACAATGCCCTTCAAAATCACATTATAGCTGTAATAAAAGCCCTACATCCAAGTGTTCATGGGAAGTTCTGTGAAATGAGCAGGATTCGCTCCTATCTAATCACTCAGAATACAATAAAGCTTCCATTGCCAAAAATTAGCACCTTTGTTTTATAACTGCGGGCCTCGTCCTGGCATTTAGATCAATATACTTCCAAAATTGACAAAAACAACAAGGGACGTTTATCGGTCTAGTTCAGATATGGCTGTACCATCATGTCAGCATTCACTACAGTGTTTTTTCCTTCCTGTTTCCTGTATATCCAAGAAGTCAAGCTGATTTTCTGCCTGCTTTTTTCTTCCCATACCAGGCAAGGCTTCTCCAAATAAACTCTGTTGGTACCAAATGACCTTCCATACCAGCAGTCACAAAGCCTTGGGTGGATACAGTCAACTATCACATGACTCTTCGCTGGAGAATAGTAATAAAGCAATGCTGTTTTGATTTAGATTTGTATGTATAACCTTGTATGTGTAACCTTTCTTTTTTTAGATTACAATTGTTGTATAACTTATGTAAAATCACAATATTCTTCAAGATCTTCAAAACAACACAAAGCAAGTGTATAGACCATCAATAGGACAGTGAAGATGTCACTTGCATCAATGTAGAATCCATAACAAAATGGTAGAACTTGGGAAACATCAGAGATGTCTTTCTTTTCCTTTTTCACTAGATCTTCATTTCCATTTTTATCAATCTGCTTCCTCTTGGGAGCAGTCCACTGCTAAAAGGGTTCCTCAAGGGTTCTAAAATAGTTAATGGTTCAAGCCTTTTACAGGAGTTCCATCCTCTTGGAACATTATGTGAAAGGAAGATCTCTCCACTCTAGATTTCTATGTGAAACCATTAATAGTTCCCCCAGCATGAGAAATCAAAAACCCATATTCTGACAGATCTCTTTCATTGGATATACATCTCCATTTTCATCAATCTGGGTTTTCTTGGGAGCAGTCCACTGTTAGAAAAAAGGTTCCTCCAGGGTTCTTATAATGTCTAGAGATTTCTAAAGGGGTTTTATCCACTTGGAACATGGTGTGAAAGGAAGACCATCCACTGTAGATTTCTATATAAAATCTGTAATAGTTGCCTCAGTTGGATAAACCAAGAACCTGTATTCTGACGAATCTCTTTCACTGGCTATTAATCTCCATTTTCATCAGTCTGGGTTTTCTTGGGAGTAGTCCTCAAGGGTATTTATAATGGCTAATGGTTTGAGATTTCTGAAAGGGTTCTATCCATTTGGGACCTGGTGTGAAATAAAAGCCTCCATTGTAGATTTCTACATGAAATCTTTAATAGCTCCCAGAGCAGGACAATCCAAGAACCTGTATTCCAACAAATTTCTTTCATTGGCTATTAATCTCCATTTTCATCAATCTGACTTCCCTTGGGAGTAGTCCACTGTTAGAAACAGGATTCCTCAAGGGTTCCTTTAATGGTTAATGGGTTGAGATTTCCTAAGTGGTTCTAAAGGGAACCTGTTGGGAAAGAAGTCCCTCAATTGTAGATTTCTACATAAAACCAAGAACCCGTATTACCACAAATCTTTCCCTTGACGTTCATCTCCATTATCATTAACGTGGTTTCTCCTAGGAGTAATGCATTGTACTAAAAAGGCTTCCTCGTGGGTTCTTATAATGGTTAATGTTTCACGATTTCTAAAGAAGTTGGAATAGTTGGAATATGTTGTGAAAGAAAGCCCCTCCATTGTAGGTTTCTACGTAAAACCTTTAAGAGTCCCTTCAGTTGGGCCTGTATTCCAACAAACCTTTCATCCTTCACTGGATAGATCCATTTTCTACAATCTGGCTTCTGGCTTCTCAATTGAGCTTTCTAAAGGAGTACAATCTACTCAGTGCCTTTTGTAAAAAGGAAAGCCCTTAGTTGCAGGGTTCTGTGTAGTGGGGTAGACGATGTGGCAATATTTAAAGACATTTCTATGATACATGATATGTATCATGATATATAGGTTATATCATATAAAGTTTGTGTGTGTAGTGCATGTGAAGTTTGATGAGTTCAATGACAACTAGAAAATTTTAATTTCGGCTGCTTCCAGAATTTGCAATTGGTAAACCATATTTAGAAAAAGAGATTGCATTAACCATGATATACGAAAAAGTGCATTGTGACATAATTTTTCATGCCATCAATATCATAATATCAGCCAGCCCTACTACATACTTTCTACTTTCTAGGGTTTCCCTCACCCAGCCAAACCAAAGATCGGTTTAAGGGTTGTAAGAGTGCACCTACTATCCAGGCGGGAATAATCATAGCCTTAGAGACAGTCAGAGCAACATTTCTGTCTGCCATGTCTTTTAAACATTCACAGGAACAAAATTACACAAAAGCCTT
The DNA here is from genome assembly GCA_022758105.1 of Pangasianodon gigas. Classification (NCBI taxonomy): domain Eukaryota; kingdom Metazoa; phylum Chordata; class Actinopteri; order Siluriformes; family Pangasiidae; genus Pangasianodon; species Pangasianodon gigas. The sequence continues at coordinate 3,559,018 of CM040478.1, read as the reverse complement.
GGCCAAGCAGGATGCTGCCTTCAAATCTGCTCAAAATAAAGGCGCTTAGAAGGAATGCTGTTTTCTAAATTAGACAGCTCCCGAAAAATGCTGACTACATGGCCATATGGAAGAATAGTGACATTTTTAAGCACCATTATACGAATATCCTGTCTGTTATCAGCACCATGGTCTGATATATTCACTCTGTGTTTAGCTGTTTCATAAACATTCAGTGGTTTCTCTCAGAAAGAGGTGGAAGAATATTTGCATGGGTCTTAAAAAAGCTGCAAAGTGGCCTGCCTTTTTCAAGTGGACTTTTTAAGAGTGGTCTGACGGATCTCACCCCACACCCCCCCTTTCCTTTCTCAAAAACTCTTTTGAGACATGGCGGACCCGCGACCCAAAAAGAGGCTTATGCTTCCTCAGAAGTGCTTCCAAAGCATTACGGCTCTTCTCAAACAGCGACGTTCTTGTGTGTTTACCAGGATGCCAAATCACAGACAGGCTTGCGCTCCCTCCCTTCCCTTCCCCTCCTCCTTTACTCAGTTGCACAATGCAGCCCTGTCACCAGCCCGTCATGCTTTCAAGCCCACCGTGATCCATCGCTTTCCATAGAGCACCGCGTCTGTTTTGAACCTTGACACATTCTTTCCTCTGTTGCTTAAATAAACCATTTCACCCTCGTGCATTTGACGGGAAAAAAAAAAGTAAACCTCACCTTTCGTCTAAACACAGAGGCATTTTACCCAACACCTTGGGTATGTCCGACTATTTTCATGCACTATTTTTTTTCCCTTTTTTTCTCTTTTTAGCACAAAAACGACTGCCTGTCAGGTAAACAGACTGGACCTTTGTAAATCTCCTAAACAGATGTCTCTCATCCCATCATTCTCATGAATATGGTTGACTGCTTTCATGGCAACAATAAAAAAAAAAACTTTAGTGTGAAGTTTTCCCCCCTAGACTCTTCCTTTTAGCCAAAAAAAAAAAAATTCCTGTCAGGTGCAAATAGACTCTGGTCCTTTGTAAAACTCCAAACTTGATGCTTCCCATCATTCTCAGGAATGCGGCAGACTACTTTCATGGCAGCAGTGAAACGTTTTTTTGAAATGCACACCCCAACTTTGGTGTGAAGTTCTTTTTTTCCTTCCCATCATCTCTTCCTTTTAGCAAAAAAGGGTAAAAAAAAATCATTTCACAACAACTTCATCTCATCTTTCGTATAAACACAGAGACATTTTCCTCAAGCAGAGAACACCTTGGGTACGTCCGACTACTTTCATGCCATTTTTTTCCCTCCTCTTCTCAGCAAAATATGAGTGTCTGTCAGGCGCAAACGGGATCTGGACTTTTGTAAAACTCAAACAGATGTCTCACATCTCATCATTCTCATGAATACTTTCACTGCAGCCATAAACAAAACTTTGCTGTGAAGTTTTTTTCCTTCTCTCAACTCCTCCTTTGAGTCAAAAATAAAAAAATAAATAAAATTGTAAAAAACATTTTAAAAAAAACAGGGTTCCAGCACAGTCGGTGCTTGGACCCCTAAAAATGATTATCTGTTAGGTGCAAATACTTTGGTCCTTTGTAATATTCCTAACTTGATGTTTCATATCAGTCTTAGGAATGTGTTAGACTACTTTTTGTTTTAAGGAATGTGCCAGAACATTGTCATTTTCCTCCTCTCTTCCTTTTTAGCAAAAAAAAAAAAAAAGCCTGCTTGTCAGGTGCAAACACACTCTGGACCTTTTGTACAATCTCTTAACCAGACATTTCCCCCTCCCATCATTCCCAGGAATAAACATTTTTTTAAAAAAAGTTCCCGGCTCTACCTCAGGCTTCAAAGGGAGCATTTGCAATTGTAGAGAGCCCGTTGGCAGGCGTTTTAAAAGCCATTCATTAGCGGGTGTGTGGATTGAAAAAACTTCTCCCATCGCAGCTCAACATAACGGTTCTGCCTTTTGTAGTTAGGCTCGGGCCGCAAAACAAAGCGTCTTTTTTTTCTGTGTGTGTTCCCAGCTTGCTGCGCGATACACGCTCAGTATTGTTCTTGATTATCGATAGCACAATGCCAAGATCATTTTCCAAGCGCAGGAACCCATTAAGGGGGGAAAAACGGGGTGGTCTTTAAGTCGGCCAAGTCACAGAAAATGGCAAAGCCGGGAAACAATTAGAATTACAACAGGAATCTTTACACCAGTTTGCTTACACTGTCTAATATAACAGCAGCATAAAAGTGATTCTGAATGATGTCCTGGAGGAACCATTTTTCGTTTCCTAAAGAACTTTTCCTAAAATGCACATCATCTAAACCTTTGTGGTGTGAAAAATTATTCCGTTTTGTGGCACCAGCAAAAATGGTTAAGAAATTCTCCAACAAAAAGTGTTTAGCAAAACAAAGAAGAGATTTGAATAAGAGGTTAAATCTCCAAAGTCTTGACTAGTGTTTCTGTGACCAATTTAACATGTTAACAATCACAAGATCATTCGATTAATCTTTCTAGATTGTAAAAAAATAAATAAAAAACTCAAAAATAAGAAGCATGTTGTTAAATTATGTTAAAAAAAATGTATAACTGATTTCAAATTTCAAAGCCCTGAACTACAAGTTGTGAAAAAAATCTGAAGTTCTATGTCATTGTTTAACTTAGTATCTCATTATTTCAACTTAATAAGTCAATATTTAAGGATATTATGTCATTATTTCAACTTAATATCTTGTAATTTTAACACATTACTTACCTATGACCAATCATTAGATGTGTTAACTGAATTCCACTAAAGCAACATCTGAAAAACAGCTTATGGAATTATAAGCTAATATTCCTCTTATTGATAGATTGTCGAGTGTTAATATGTTAATACGTAATCATCTCAACTTTTCATAATTAAGTAATGACAATATCTTGAAATAATGTGCTGTTAAACTGAACTAATGAGATATTAAGTCGAAATAACCGCATAATATCTTGAAATAATGAGCTATTAAGTCTAAATAGCAAGATAACATTTAAACAGCAACAGAATATCCTGGAACAGTGAGTGATTCAGTCGAAATAACAAGATAAAATTTACATTCCAACATAATACCTTGGAATAACTAGTGATTAAGTGGAAGTAACAAGGTACAAAGTCGAAATAATGATCTATTAAGTCAATATAATGAGTTATTAAGTCAAAATAATGAGTTATTAAGTCAGAAATAATGATATATTAAGTTGATATAATGAGTTATTAAGTCAAAATAATGATATATTAAGTTGATATAATGAGTTATTAAGTCTAACAAGTTATTATGTCAAAATAATGAGTTATTAAGTTAAGAAAACAAGTTATTAAGTCGGAAATAGTGATATATTATGTCGAATTAACCAGTTATGAAGTCAAAATAACAAGTTATTGAGTCAGACTTAATGATATATTAAGTCAAAATAACGAGTTATTAAGTCTAACAAGTTATTATGTCGAAATAATGAGTTATTGAGTTTAGAAAACGAGTTATTAAGTCGAAAATAGTGATATATTATGTCGAAATAACCAGTTATGAAGTTAAAATAAGTTATTAAGTCGAAATAATGAGTTTTAAGAAAACGAGTTGTTAAGTCGAAATAATGATTTATTAAGTCGAAATAACGACTTCTTGTGTTAAGAAAACGAGTTGTTAAGTCGAAATAATGATGCATTAAGTCAAAAAACACTAGTTATTAAGCTGAAATAACGACACAGCACGACACGTTTTCGCATCTTGCGGTTCAGGGCTTTGACGAAAAGCGCCGCAATGTGAAGTGCGGTGGGGCCACGCACGCGCCAGGAAAGCGGAGCCGCAACGCACAAAACACGCAAACGCAAAAGTGTAAAAACACCCCGCACATGGTTTATACGTGTAAACCCCACGGCACGAGGCACGCAGACAGGTTTCTTACCCTCGCTGATGTCCCGCAGGTACTTTTCTGTGCACAGTCCTGCTGTTCCAGCCGAGCGCTCGTGCAGTAATACTTCTGCTTAACCAGCCAGTCGTCCAGCCCTTTCCTCGCCAAGCAGGCATTCACTACAAAACTATCACCTGCCACGAACAGCAAGGAAACTGCATGTAACACGGGATTGCACAAGAAGAATCAAAACAATAAGGAGAAAGTCTCCAAACTTGTGGCTCGGTTTGCGCCAGAGGAAGCGCGTGGGGCACTTGATTAAACCCCAGCAGCTCTACTGAGGGCTCTTAATGAATTAATCCCAAATCTCTTCCATATGCATGCAACTGGATGGAGCTCACTCACCTTCCGGGCTTTCCCTCGGTTTACAGATCGCAGCTTTTGACAGGAGAAAGGCACGGAAGAATGGGAAAAACGGGGAAACGGGAAAACGGGGTTAGTGGATAGAAGTACAATAAGAAAAGCGCTTCATCAAAAGCAAGAAAAATACGCATGAAAATCAAACCCTTACCATGTTTGGAATGGAGTTTACCCATTTCTCCGCATCAGACTGCAGTAATAAAACATCAGATCGGCTGTAATCCAACAAAACGGAAGCGTGATTTCGATCCCCGACGAGAGCGAAACGCGCGCGCGCTTACATCCAACACAGAGCCAGAGCGCGAGTGGCGCTTTGATCCCCCTCACGCGCGCGTTCTCCCTCCCAGCCCCGCCCCCTTACGGCCCTCCCGGTTGCCAGATTCACTCCACTGTTTATCCTCCTGATCAGAGTGTCACCCTGAACCCCACACCGGGCAATAAGCCTCAGGATGGACAGAAATGTCAGCTGAAGACACTGACAAGGCGTGTCCATGACTCCCTGATAATCAGTGTGTCTGTTAACTGTGCGTCTTTGTAAAACTATTGGTTGATGATGTAAATTCCCGTAGTTCTTTAATGGAAGCATGGTGGTGCAGTCCGTAGTGTCGTCGCCTCACAGATCCAGGCTCTCTGGTTGGAGCTCTCTGTAAAAGTTGCTCTCTGTACAGTGTTTATCATGTTTCTCCTGTGCTCACCTCTGGAGGAAGATCCATCAGGTTCTCTAGATTCCTCCCAACTCCCAAAAACATGCAAATAGCAGATTAGCTGTGCTAAATTCAACCAGAACCAGAAGCCACTCAGGCCTGTAACTGGAAAAGTGCAGTTGAAGCAGCTTTATATGAGCTTTTTGTGCTCGAACAGACCAAACAAAAGACATGCTTTCGAAGAGGCTTCCATGTTTGTTTGCTTGCTTGTTTGTTTGTTTGTTTGTTTGTTTTTTCACTTCGCACATCGAACATTCTGTGGCGGGAAATGCTGCTATTACAACTTGTAAATTACCGCTTACAAGGCACCACGAACGCAGTATAAGAATCCTGGGATGATCACAAAACAAAACTCATGCCATATAACAAGCCATGATAACAGCAGTGCCACACCCAATGAGATGTCACCTCAGCGTCAGTGCTGTGCTGAGAACACTGCAGTGCTGAATAAACATCTGGCCAGAGGTGCTCCCAGGGGAGTCCCTTGTCCATTAATGGATAGGGTAAAATGGGGTGACAGATGTGCTGTAGTCAATAACTATAAATCAACAAAATGCACCTATATTGAAGCTGAACCTAAAGTGACTCCTGAGCGTATACTCCTAACCAGTCCAGTATAGAAACATAGAGAGATTTTCATCAACCTGGCAACATCCGTGTCTCAGTGCTGAGCGCAGAGGAGGCGCTTACCCACAGTGCTTTATTGGACCGAGGCGGTGCATGAAAGGCAGCCGGGAGTCTTCTGGAGTCTCTGCATCTGAAAAAGAGCAGCGCCATGTTCAGTCCAAACCCAATATAAAAGTAATACTCATTTGTGAAGACACACAGTAAAGCATGGATGAGATTTGCTGTTGAAGGCGGCTCAGATCAGTGATCAGTAAAACCCAAAAAGTGCTGGAAAGAGTAAAAGAAGGAAAGCATTAAAGGAAAACTCCACCCTGAAACACTTTCAGTATGTTTTAGGTGAAATATTTATGATGTGTTTAGTGATTCTGGTGCTGGTGTGTTACTTGTTGCTGTATTTTCATTATTTCCGGGGAGATGTTAGTGGCTGTGTACCACTCTGACGTCACAGGGGGAGAATTTTTATTGCTAGTGCAGATACAATAGCGTTTAATAAGAGAAAAACATTTAAATGTTCGTAGATATGATAACAGTCAAGTTTTGCTAACAAACAAACAAGCTTCTTTTCTGACTCATCATTTTCCAGTGAATTTTAATGTCATATTAACAAGAAATCCAACGTAGAAGTAGTGATGTTGGTGCAAACATTGGACTCAAAGTCCCAGAATGCAGTGCAGCTATTCGACACAGGTACAGCAGAGCCTGGGCCCGGCGAGTTAGTCGTCTATGAGATGACGAGCGTGATTGTGTTAACAGTGGTATTAGCGTGACAGTTGAAGCTTTGGAAGCTGGTCTGTTTGAGCAGAGTGTACAGATGAGGAGGTGAGAGAGCTGGACAGACTGAAGGACTAAAGCGCCGCCGCATCACTCTCTTTAGGTAGAGATGAAGTGAGGGCTAAACAGAAACAAAGTGAGCTTGAGGTAGCAAGGCAATCGTTTCTGTCCATTAGCATGTTTCGTTCACGTTATTCCATCGCAACTAGCGTACTTGTAGAGGTCCCATGACGTTTATGTCATGTTATGCAATCTTCCTGTTGGTGGGTTTAGACACGCGTCGTAGCAGCGCTCACGCTCTGAGATTTTTATTTAAAAATTCTCAGACTGCCAGAAAATTGTTTTCAGCTGTCTTTGGTTGCAATGAGACTTAATCAGCCGTCACATTATGGGTTCTAAAAACCAACAAATTCGTTTACGATGTTTGTTTTTTGTCTACGACAGCAAAACTGGGCCAAAAATTATATAGAGCAAAGCCAGCTTTATTCCAATCAACTGAGCAGATTAGCACAAATAGATGACAGCACACACACACACACACACCCACACCCTGAGAGACTGAGAGAAAGACACACACACTCACACCCTGAAAGACTGGGAGAAAGACACACACACAAACACACACACAAACACACACACACACACACACACACATACCCTGAAAGACTGGGATAAAGACACACACACACACACACACACACACACACACTGAGAGACTGGGAGAATGACACACACACGCACACACTGAGAGACTGGGAGAATGACAGAGACACACACACACACGCACCCTGAGAGACTGGGAGAAAGACACGAGTCAGCCAAGCGTGTCTCATACTGTCATGCCTCAACAGACCTAAGACCTCCTGTCACTCCAAACAGTAGACCTGACTTGATGAAAAGGAGGCTGGTGACATGTGAGCATAGATTACACAGTGTACCTGTCTCTCTGATCTGCTGTGTATCATCATCTCTGCTTAGATAGCGTGACGTGTGTATTAGCAGCATTAGCAGTAGTAGTCTAAAGTACATCTGATAGTGTTTGCTCATTTTATACTAGCAAGAAATAGATCAGAAATATGGTGGCATAATTGTAGATTCATTAAGAAATTGCTCAAAAAGTCATCAGGTATAAAAAAGATATAAAGAAAATTGAAGAAAATTGTTTTCAGATGTTAAAAATCCTTTAAAAAATAGCCAATTACAAGACAGGAAATTATAAATTCACGTTTATCGAGGAGACATTAACTTCCTATGACATTCACTACATACTTAATCATTTTTTAGCCGCATCTCTGTCTACTGTAGCTGTAGTTTGTGTGTCTTTCCCAGTACTGGAAAAACAACGAAAACCTTTTTTACACAAAGCTTACTTATAATAGTGACCTAAGGGCAGTCACTGGGAAAGTTCATAAAGGTTAATGCATAACATATCGTGTGAATGTTTTCATAAATTCTTTACCTAATCATAATTGTCAGTTAAGCTTTAATTAAGCACATAATTAACTCGGTTGATCTGAGAACAGTGTGTGACATTCTATCACATTTCTTTTCTTCTATTTCATGTTTTCGTTACACGCTACAATATGATCTTGTTATTATAACAGATTTATTTACAGAAAACTACAATCATGGTGTTGTGATATATGCGAATGTAAAGTGCAAGGCTTTATACCGCTGTAGTTGTCATTATAACAGACTGCAGGACTGCACACGTTAGTTTGTTTTCTTTTTTTCTCAAAATGGCTCCCAGTAAATACACAGGTAGATGATTTAAACCAAAGCAACTCAATTTCTCAATCATTATCAACTCAATCTATTATTTGTGATTACTAGATTTATGGAATTAACACAACAAACAAAAGATTTTTATTGTTTTTACTATTAATATTAATATTACTTTGATATTATGACCTGTAATTGTTTCTTTTTGTCCCTTTTTTACGTTTTTTCCTTTTTAGTTGTTGTTTTCTTAGTGTTGGTTTTCACATGTGTATTAGATTGAATTCTCCCTCTTTATGGAAACTTTACAGGGAATGGTGGTGGACCAAAAAAAGAAAAAAAAAAAACTGTGGATTTAAACTCTAGTTAAACTGAAATGCTTCAATATGGCTTGTTAGTGCTTAATAAGGATAAGTGAAAACATTTTCTTTTTTTTTTGCATCATCATCATTCTTGTGCCCAGCACTTTAGAAACAAAGTTAAGTGGGAAGTAGGAAATTGGCACTCAGAATTAGGAATTATGTCATTTTTGACCTCCATGCATTCGAGCTGTAAAGTAGGAAACCTCCATGTTCATCTTTCGTTTGCAACAATCTACCCAGCTACCATAAGTGATATAAGTGATGTACTGCATATTTACCTCCTCAAAAATGCAAACTCTATAGTGAATGTTATAGATTTAGACGTATAGAACAATTTAATGTGTCTTGTATGTTGATTGATCTAAAGCAAACACTTGTACAGTATAACTCATTTAAAGGTGAGAAATGCTACTCTGTGTACTGTTGATGGTGTGAGCGGCCATGTTGATATGACGTCACTTGCTGAACTCGGGGTTGAGGAGACCTTCCTGACTTTCTGAGTAGGAATTCCAAGTTGAGGGGGCACTTTGGTTTTTCTTAGTCGGAAATTCAGAGTTACGAGCTTTACTCAAATGCAACGTTAGAGCTCTCCTTTGTTTTCCATGCTGACGCGTCTCTGTACTAAGTACTGCTTTGGTACACGCTCACATTGTGAGGTATAAATGCAGACCCCTATGCGAGCGTCAGTGCATGACGCCCTGATGTGTTTATAGATACAGTATGCGATTGCAGAAGTATAAACCAGGCCTTCAAGAAAAGGTGCAGAGTTGAGCAGCTCTGCTTCGGCTAATGTCTGGGCTGGAAAAATGTCAGCCGAAGCCTGAACCTAGCATGGCAATCACAGTTTGCAAATTACAGTCATTCCAAGGTACAGTTTGAAATTATACAGTGTAAGTGTTATAAATCTAGAAAAAGTTTTGTTAAAATTTACAAACTACACCTTTTTTTAAAAAATCTTGCCAACAGAGGTATTTCTTTATATATCCAGTTTCCACATCCTATCTCTTTTATCCAGTTTTATAGAAGAGGACTGCGATTTGGCTATGCACCACGCAAAACACACAAACACACACAAAGATGAGTATGTGATTATACCTCCTCTTGGTCATACAACAAACACACTCATTGCACCCCTTAGAAACACACATGTATAGACAAGTGTGTTATTATCCCTCTGCTTGCTCATACGTCAGCACATCATGGCACAGCTTTAACACAGATTTGTTATTGTACCCCTACATGCACACCAAGGTCGGGAACAGCCAGCCTGTCTCTCAGACGCACTTCCTGTGCTTTGATGCGGGCAGCAGAGAGATGGCTTTTCCCATCAGCTCCTCTGATGCCTGTTTAAGGGGAAGGTGAGAGAAGTGTATGCATGTTTGTGTGAAAGAGAAATTGGAAAGGACATAAATTAGCTCTAATTACATCTGATGGATTAATAATGAGAAAAATTACGTAGTTCTCACTCTCGGTCACTCCTTTAGTGGCCATATGAATCGTAATATATGGGAAGTTGATATCCACAATGTTGTGGTACGAATACGAAGACAATATCTATCTCATCTCTTTGGTGGGTTTTTATTTTAAGAAGATATTAAAATTTAAGACCATGTCTGTGCTACATTTTTAATTGGAAAATGCTTTTTCACCAAGAATGGTTCACTGGTATTTGCCTTACACACCAACACTATAAACTACCCCAGTGATACCACTACTCCCAACTTACTGCCCCAATGGAACCGATACTGACCCACACATACCAATATAATTTCAAAAGTCACAATATACTTGCCCAATGATAACAATGGCTCGAGGACTCTGCACCAATGGTACCAATATACTGCCCCACTCATACCAATATATTGCCCTAATCATACCAATATACTGCCCCAATCATACCAATATACTGCCCTGATCATACCATTTTACTTCTCCACTCATACCAATATACTGCCTTGATCATACCATTTTACTTCTCCACTCATACCAATATACTGCCTTGATCATACCATTTTACTTCTCCACTCATACCAATATACTGCCCTGATCATACCATTTTACTTCTCCACTCATACCAATATACTGCCTTGATCATACCATTTTACTTCTCCACTCATACCAATATACTGCCTTGATCATACCAATATACTGCCTTGATCATACCAATATAGTGCCCTGATCATACCAATATACTGCCCCACTCATAACAATATACTGCCCTGATCATACCAATATAGTGCCCTGATCATACCATTACACTGTCCCACTCATACCAAAATACTTCCCCACAGGTCATAATATACTGCCTGGTATGAAGTATATTATGGTAAGAATAGTTCTGGTCCAAATATAATGCCACAGTGGTAACAATATACTTCCCCAGTGGTTCAAACACACTGCCCCAGTGGAAACTATGGTATTAATACCAAAATACTTCACCAGTGGTATTAATAGTACCAATATGCTGTTCCCATGGCTCCAGTGGTCCTAATATACTACCCCAATGGTTACACGCATACTAATGGTACAGTCCTAATGGTGCCAGTTATACCAAAATGCTGCCCAATTAGTACCTATGGTCTCAATAATACTGCTCTTAAGCTAACATGTTATCTTATGGTAAATTTGGTACCAATATACAACACTTACATTTTGCACATGGTGTCCAATCTTATCCACAAAAAGTGAGTGTGGCTGCAGGTTTTTTTTTTTATTATTTATGACCAAGCAAGATCACACCTGATACAACTCATCAGTTGTTTGAAGTCCAAGACTAATTGATTTTACAAGTAGAATCAGGTGGGCTTCTGCTTGTTCGGAATGAAAACCTGAAAATTAGACACCCCTGGTTTAGTGGAAGCCAAAGAATCTATAACAATACTGTTTATTTTTCCTGTAACAATGGAAGAGAGAGAAAGAGAGAGAGAGAGAGAGAGAGGGAGAGAGAGAGAGCAGCTGCAGAAGTGCTTGCCGTGCATGTGACTGTTGTCTTACTTCCTGCAGGACAAAAGCAGGCCATGTGTGCGTGAGAGTGGACAGGGGTGAATGCAATACAGTAACAAACCCAGCCTCAGTTGTGGTGGTGAACTCACTACACAGACCAGCATGCAGTAAGTAATAAATAAAACACTCGGGAGTGTGCTGTTAAAGGAAAATCATCAGTGACGGGAAAGTGTGATGAAGCCTCCCTTACCAGCCTCTTTTTTCCCCTCAAAAAAACGTAGCTTGTCATGTTACCAAGAAAACGTAAACTTCTCTCTCCTGAAGACTTTCCTATGGTAGAAAACATTAGTGTTACAAAGCACTGACACTGGAGACTCCTTCCATAAATGTTAAATAAATGTCTTCTTACAGAAAAACTTTAGAATATCAATGATGATTTGTTTTTCTTTGTTAAATAACATACTTTTAAATCCATTTTGCATTACTCTCAGATTACATGTCGCGTCCACCGTATCAGTCGCTGTGAACGAGTTGTTGCTATAGAAACGATAGAGTTGTTCTCTATAGAAATAAAACATATGGGAATGAGCGCATGTACATAAAACTTGTAATTGGTGCTGTTATAGAAATTTCATCAACAATATATAATTGAACTCAATTCTGTTTTATACCAAACGTTTAGTAATTCATCTTACTCCATAAAATATGGTTTAAAAAAACATCAAAAAAAAAAGAGATCATAAGAATGTGGGTCATGAATCGCTTTCTGAATGAGAACCTTTTTCTGGATGATTCCTTGCTTCCTAGCTGCTTAGCTTGTGTTTATTGGCTTGTAGTGTAAAATGAGAGGAAAACTTTCATTTAAGAATTCTGTTTCATGTCCTAAGAAGCCAGACACACACAGCTACTAGCATTCAAGCCCTGAGTCTGTTAAACGTGTTTACCCCTTTATTGAATGAAACACACACACACACACACACACACACACACACACACACACACATTTCGGCAGGACTTAGTCAAATCTGATCTTTGTTTCATTTTGCACATGCAGTATTTGATGTGTCCGATCGTTTCTTTGAAGTCTAAGACATCAAATCTGTTCTAGTTTAGACCACTTGGATTCACATGCATTTCAGTGAACAAACACAAGCTGGTAGGTTATCAAAGCTCGAAAGTCCAGTGAAGTAGAAAAAAGGGGGCTTCAGAAACATTTTTTGAAGATTTCAAAATTAAGCCATAATAAAATATCCATTACAGGAAGAGACAAGTACTATAGACTCAGGCTGTGTTCAGTCCTGGAGGCACTTTCCTTTGAATGCACATGTACCATTGGGCCACAATTCAACTGAAGAGGAACTATCCAGGACACTAGTGTCATCATGCCCTGCTGTCACTCACTAACACTCACTATTGAGACAGGCTGGAGGATAGATCACAAAAAGTCGCAGATTATTATTATTAGTATTATTATTATTATTATTTTGGCTACTAACACTTTATCTATAAGAGTATGTTATCTAGTATATTATATAAGCTGTCAGCATAGCTTCTGGAAATAATAATAATACTAATAATAATAATAATAATAATAATAATAATAATAATAATAACAACATGTTGGATTTATATAGTGCTTTTCTCAAACAGGCTGGTTAGCAGAGTCCTTCAAAAGCTGACATGACCTTATTTCAATGGCGTGTTTCAATGATCACAGTCCCAAGGTCCACAGAGCCCTCCCGGCCGCACCGTTGCCAGACACCATCGCTCTAAACATAGCACCATGGAACCCAGGAGCCACAGAACTGCACAAGCACCACATAAAGTAAGGACAGAGTACAGCAGCCCCAAGTCCAACCAGAACAATGGTTTGACACTGGTTTAAATTGAAAATTTAATTTGAAATGCGTTAAAATTGGTGAGCAACCAAATTTTTTTTACAACAATAAAACAGAACACATAAAACACAAACATCGACCATACAAATGCAAGAAATAGCTCACAAGAAGCAGCAGCAAAAATGGATGTAAATAGGACCATAACTAGCTACAAGACAACTAGCTACTTATGTCTGGAAACAGAATTAATGGTCAGAGCGATAGTTTGTTAACTGGTGAACCCTGAGGTTATTCCTCTGTACATGCACCGAGAGTAATGTATACTTAAAAAAGTAAAGTATTTGGGATTTACTTTGGCAGATACAATGCTTGATGAGACATTTAAACCCAAACTTGCATTAATTACACTAATCATTATGAAAAGACAATACAAAAAAAAACTAAACAAAAAAAACAAAATGAGTGTCTGGTCTGTATGTTCCCACAAACAGTGCATATTGTAGTACATTCTGTCATTAAAAGCCAAATAAGCTTTGATAGCATGAAAATCGAATCCTTAATGTAGCTATTAAAAGGCAAACAGAAGGGTTGAAGGAAGACGGAGGGATGTCTCGCAGCACTGCTGAATATGGGGGCTGAGCTTTTCTCTGTGTTAGCTTCGCCTCCGATAGGCTGCTTTTTGAAGCGGTTGGGGGTTTGCGCCCCTTCCAGAAAGGGGGACACAATTAGTGCAGTGAGGCACAAACAGTAGGGAGTCCCCTTTGAAGTGAGGATCAAAAAAAAAGAGAGGAGCTGCATGTTTTTGTCCAAAATGACAGCGTTGCCAGGTTCAGTAATGCAAAGCTAATGCAGAAGTGTTGTTTATGATGTTCGTTAATTACCCACTGTATATCAAAACACACGGGGGGGTTAAACATGAAGATGCCATGTAAAGACAGTGGAAGGAGAAGGAGGGATGGGAAAAAAGAGGATAGGGTGGTGTATGTGTTCTGAAAAGGAGTGAGCTAAACAGGACAAGAAGAAAGACAAGGACAAAAGGAGTGACAAAATAAATGAATGACAGTTTCAGTGATGCCAAGTTAATCGAAAATGTGCTGTATAATATCCGTTAGCACTGTTGAATTCTCGATTCGGATTGGTCAGACTGTGCTCACAAATCACAGCGCTATATTAATGTACTTAATTAACGTAATTAATGTTCTAATATGTTATAATTTCTATAGTAACAATAATTTATACAGAGACTTATGTGAGAAACAAATAAACAAATATGTTTGTTGATATGGTGAAGTTTTCTGCGAGGAGATGTTTATTTATATGGAAGGAATCTCCAGTGTCAGCACTAATGCTCAGAGGTAAAGCTGTCTTCAGGATTTAGCATTTTCTAGTTTCTCTGTAATATGATAAGTTGAACTTTTTTCTCTTATTAACTTCAAGACAGGGGTAAAAAGAAAGGCTGGTGAGGGAACTGGTGTTTATAGCTGCTAAAATTTAAGTCATAACAGGAACAAACATTATTCATGGATGTTCCACTACATTAACTACAACTATATACAGATTATACTACATTAACTACAACTATATACAGATTATACTACATTAACTGCAACTATATACGGATTATACTACATTAACTGCAACTCTATACAGATTATACTACATTAACTGCAACTCTATACAGATTATACTACATTAACTGCAACTATATACAGATTATACTACATTAACTGCAACTATATACGGATTATACTACATTAACTGCAACTATATACAACTCAAATTTCAACTCAAAAAAGTTAGTGTTGATAAATTGCCGTGGTGTAAGAGGAATTAAACACTTTATGTGTTGTTGTTGCTTCTTTATGTGTTGATGGAGGAGGAAACAAGCAAGAGAAAGCAAGGAGGAAGGAAGAGTGAAAGACAAGGAAGTAAGTTAATAAGAGGAGGAGATAACAGAAAAGGAACAAAAGGAGACACTGAAGAAAATAAGTACAGAGAGACAAAGAGAGAGAGAGAGAGAGAGAGAGAGAGAGAGAGATCAGAAGGCAAAAGAACTGAGGTGAAACCAACAGGATGGTACGAAGGAGGACAAGCAGCAAAAGAGAGAAGACAGACAGGAGAGAACAGAAACAAACCAAAAGAGAGGCAGATATACACAGATATGTTTGTGTGTGTGTGTGTGTGTGAGTGAGTGAGAGAGAGAGAGAGAGAGAGAGAGATTTAAGCTGGAGATCTTTCTTTTAGAGATAAGAGGAGCCACCAAAATAGGCAGAAGCTTCAAAGTGAGGGAGAGGCTCCCATGGGACAGCACTGTAAAGCTTTACCCTGTCCACACACACACACACACAAACACACATCCTTCAACCCACATAACCCACATATGATTTCATGTTATCTAAGTACCAGCTGCACAACCCGCATCAGGGTGCAAGTGTGATCACTAATGAGGTCAATAAAAAAGAACAACAAAACATTCCTGGCGTCAAAGAGAAAGTGATCTGAACAGTAAGACACCATGAGACTGACACACACACACACACACACACTTAAAAGTGTTTCCACTCAACAGGATTCTTTCAACCATTTGAAATAATGCACAAGATCCATAAGACGTGGAATAAGAAAGAAAGAAAGAAAGAAAGAAAGAAAGCGAGTTCACTACAGAAGCTAAACAAGTTTCCATTTTTAATTTGAGAAATACTGCAGTGTTGCTTTTATGTGTTTGTTTAAATCTGTGCCTTTTATCCAAATTTCTCTAAAAACACGGCTGTGTTGTTAGCACACTGCAGCTTGCCTCCAGCTCAGTTGTAAAACATGCACTTAGAATGATTTTCATCACAACAATAAAACTTGTTGTCCTGCTGGTGCGTGTCCATTCCTGAACACACTGAACACACTGAACACACTGTCTGTGGAGAAAAAGAAAAGAAAAGGCTTTTCTGAGGCAAAGGTCATAAAAGTTCAGCTACTAAAAGTCTTTTTCAAAGTCATAAAACACTGAAATAACGGCATGGGACTGGCAGAATGAAAAAGAATGAAAAATATTCTGTACTTTACTTTGTGGTGAGGGGGAAAAGATAGAATTTGGGGTGAAAACAAAACCACTATGTCCTTAATGCCCCAAAAATGAGATAGACAGAGCAAGAGACGTAGTGTTAAAACCTAGAAGTAAAAGGAACATAATTGCAAATATATATCACCAAATAGTCCATAATACTGAAGTCCGTAGGTGGGGGGGATCAATATAGTTTGCAAAACTGTTTACCAATAGAAAGCTTAAAAAAAAAAACTTGTGATTGCATAAGTATTCACCCCCCTTGTTGTGAAACCCCTAAATTACTTCTGGTGCAACGAGTCGCCATCAGAAGTCACATAATTAGTTAATGGGAGTCAAAATATTTGTTTTTAGATATGTGTGTTCATGTGATTCACCTGTTCCTGGAGAGCCCCATCCATCCAAACAATGAAGCATGGTGGTGGTAGCATCATTTCAGCTCTACCCTTGGCCTCCACTAGGTAGTGGTTGTGCCATATTCTACCATTTACAGTATAATAATGGACTCAATAATACTATACAAGATGTTCAAAGTTTGGGAACAAACCCTGATTTTCTAACCAAACCTTGATTGTTACTTTTCCAGAATTTTGTCCCAGACTTGTTTTGATAGCTCCTTGATCTTCACGATGCAGTCTGTTTAGGTATGTACTACGTATTTATATTAAGATTGTAAAACAATCATTATTTCATGTCAAAGAAAATAATTTTGCAAATTATTTTATCACTAAACTTGATTATATCCTTAGACCACTGTCAGACATATATACATATATGGAGGAAAAATGTGCATCCCCTTAACCCACACAATACATAAATCAAAGAGACTGACAAAGATTAGCAAATCTGTAGGCGTGTAAAGTGGATGAAGAGCTAAATAAACTAACCACAGTTTATTTTCTAACCAAATAAATTGCTCACATTTTTTACATTCATCACATGGACAATGCATAAATAGTTTATAGTGATATTTAACGGTCTAGGCCTCCAATTTATTTTAGTCCTTGGTTCAGAGAGGCAGGTGTGTGTGTGTGTGTGTGTGTGTCCTCCACCTCAGGCAGAGGAAGTTTCCTGTTTCCTTCAGGAACAGATCAAACGCTTGGCAGGATCTGCCACCTCTACCCACAATCCCCTCTGTGTCCCTGACACTTTCTGCAGATGTGTGTGTGTGTGTGAGCCTGAGTTTGCGTGCAGCCTCACCTACCCACTTCATATAAACAGTCGTGTGTGTGTGTATGTGTGTGTGTGTGTGTGTGTCAGGGCCATGTACTGGGTCTCTCCAATGTTCCAAAGACCTTCAGGAAGTAAGCATTGTGTCTCACGAAACAGGCACACAGGGTTCATGTTTGGGCCATGAAGTGTAGTCTACTTTACAGCTAACATAACACATTCATGTTATATATAAACTATATACAGTACGTGCTGCAGTCAACTCCAGAAATATTGGCACCCTCTATTAAAATGAGCAGTAATTAATGGTAACAGTTTACTATAAAGTCTGCAACCTTATAGACGTAATGAAGACTTGATGCATACACTAATGCTAAGCCCATCAGAGAATAACAAAGCAAAGCTCCAGTTTCAAAATTATTGTTAGTATAATGTCTAACAAGGCTGGAGGCAACTTGTAGAGGATCCTGGACTTATACTGAAATGCAGAACGTTTTCAAAATGAAGATCATCAAATGAAGTTTCATCACTTTTACTTGGCCAAGAAAAATCGCTCTCTATTTACAGCAGCATCCAGTGACATGCATTCCTGCTCTAATGTGCTATATATTTATGATTATTTAAAAATAAATAAATGAAACTGTACTCATCTATAAATACAGAGATGAAATGCATATAGTTCCATCTGGATGATGAACCTTTTCTTTCTCCGATGCATGTTGCAGCTAGTTTTTTTTTATTAATTAAGAAATTATAGACAAAAAATAAATAGACAAAAAATAAATAAGCAATATTTTTACATATTTGACCACAAAAAATAGTTAGTGCAGAATGACTCTTTAGAACTATGTTTATGAGAGAAGCTAACTTAAGAATAAGAAGATAGTTGATTTGAAAGCCACGATTCAATGACTGACAGGTTCATTCATATCCTGCATTGTAGATGTGACACAACTAAACTAAACTAGCTAAAATAACTCAGTACTTTTATTTTTTAAACTTATCAGCCAGTGTCTCAGCCAGCGGCAACAACAGCTGTGCAATAGCTTTGGGCATTAAAGTCAACACAACACAAGAAATATTGAAAACAAGCCATCCATAACGCTCAAAATTAAATCAGTTTAAAGTTATGCAAATACATATGCAAATCAAGTTTCAAAAAATCAGCTAAAAAAGTTAAAGGCAGGTACCTTTTTTATTTTAACTCAAGTAGAAATGTAAATAGAAGGCTTCTACTTTGACTCGAGCAACATGTTACCAAAGGTATCTTGTCTTTCTTTCAAGTGCAGGATTTTTGTTCTTTGTCCTCCACTTCTTATCTGACACATGAGTTTTTACCTTTTGAATCTTAATGCACATGCATCATATTTGAGATATGTGACAAGTAAACTTATGTT
Organism: Pangasianodon gigas; assembly: GCA_022758105.1. NCBI lineage: Eukaryota > Metazoa > Chordata > Actinopteri > Siluriformes > Pangasiidae > Pangasianodon > Pangasianodon gigas. Next base: position 3,540,161 of record CM040478.1, on the reverse strand, counting down.
CATACTAGCAAGCACCAAAGCGACAAGCGATCATTCATTTTCTACGTACATGCATGACACAGAGCTGCAAAAAAAGAGCCGCTCTTCGATATGTTCTAGCTCCGGCCCTGAGCCGATCACAATCATTTCTCACAAAGCCTGTTAAAGAAAAACACACACACAGAAGTACAATTACAACATCCCACTGCCTCTGGCACGCATTATAGTAAGTCTACTGTATATTCCTCCTTCAGTGGCATCATATTTGTTTACTGTGAGGAGGAACTGACATGTATGAAAAGTTGAGATTATTATTATCATGTGCTGATATTTCATGCATTTCTTTGCAGGACATTGGTGGTAGAATCTAGCACAGAAATTTTCCACACAACTTTGTACCATACATTTAGACTATAACGTATTAAACTACATGAACGATAATGAAAGCAGAAGAAGAATGTGCAGTCTGGCTCTACTCAAATGCGATGCTTACCAGCTCTGTTTTCACGGAGAGAGCATCGGGTTAGCGAACTTCTTTCCCAAAAAAAAAAAAAAAACTTTGTGGAGAACATCTGGAAAACGTATGGCTCAGCTTAAAGTGAATCACATCTCCCACTCTGTCTTGGCTATCCTTTATAGATTATGTTTTTCTGTTTTTTTTTGTTTTTTTTTTTAATTTCTTTATTTTTTCCATCTATCTGTTTCTTTTCCTCTTCTTTATTCTGTATCATCTCCACTCAAACCAACACACAGAATTAATTATTGCAAAACAAAGAACCATTGTGGTTACCCTCCTCCTAATCCTCCTCCTTATTCACTCTATGTTCACTACTTTAGAAACTGACTTTAAATAAAACTCATGAATTCAAGCTTACAACTTAAACAAATGCACACATTTTCCCAGTTTAAATCCTTAAAGTCATGACAACAGCGTTGCTAGATAACTGAGAATTATAGACGTCAAACATAAATTAGCTAAGGACCAAGGCTTATGATTTACCTAAGTAGCCTTTAACCAGTTAAAACTGTTAGGAGTATCAACATTTCTTTCAGATGTGTTGGACAATTTTAATTATTATATGTAACATAATTTCACTAATTGATATTCTGAGAAACATTAGCTCTTAAAAAGTCTTTCATACTTCCTATACATTTTGTGTTGAATTAGGTCAAGCCTAGTAAATGTAAATCATTGGAAAATTGATATAGAAGTTAATTAATTAACTAATAATTAATTAGAAAAGATTATGTGTACAACTTCTGCCAGAAGTAGTAGTGCAACGTTGACTGGCTTGCTTTGACAGCAGTAGGTGTTGTTTATGTCGTGATTTGTGTGTGTTAAAAACGAATACTGTTTGTTGCTTCAGGCGGGACTATGTTGAAATGTCATTACGAAGCTCAGGAACAGCATGAGTTGTTTGTGGCTGCACTTACAACCGGGCAAAACTGAATTTGTGGCTTAAAGAAGAGTGCTACATACACAGACCTAAAGTTAAAGTGGACTCCTCCTAGGGCTGTAGCTATAAAACACTAGTAGAGCTCAGATGATGCTATTACTCCTAGCCTAATACTAATACTAGCAATAATAATAATATTAATAATCATCATCTTTTTTATCCTTAATTTACTGACCTTCCACAGTATTGTAGCTGCATGACTACAAAAGCGCCCTGGACCTGAGATACATACAGCCACAGTCTGTACATCACCTTACGTTGACACTAAAACCCAAGCTTTATGGTGTGAAACGTTCAGGTTTTGACTTGGCTCTACATCAGCTTTTAAGTACACAATCCTTAATTAACACATGACCGACTTTATTACTCTGAAGGTACTGGTAAGCCTCCAAGCCCTTCAACTTGCTCATTGCCTTACCGTCACAAGCAACTGAATCAACAAAATAGCTAAATATGCTACTGTACGTTATCCACGGCCACTTTTTTAAATCGTCCTCCCATTCCTCTATTAAGGAAGGGACACGTATGCTGATGTTGTCTTTTATAAGCTCTGTCAGAGTGTGATTGTAGCAAGAGTGTGATTCCGCATCTTGAGCCTTCTTGAATGAATGACTAGCGACACGGCTGCGAAAGGTTTGTTTACGTCTTAATGGAAGTTATTCCCATAATTCATGCAAAGCGTCATGGGGTGTAGGAAAAAGGTGGATACCATAGTGCTGTTGAATGCTCGATTCTGATTGGTCAGAAGGACCTTATTTAATTTTCTATAAGAGCAGCTTTGACAATAAGATCTGCAAATTATTATCGTTTCTACAGTTACAACTTACGCAGGGACAGATGCTCCACGTAAACGGATTTAAAACTGTGTCTAATTGTTGATATGGTGAAGTAATATTTAGGGAAGGTGTCTCCAGTGTCAGGACTTTAAAAAGCTCACAGGTAAAGCTCTGAGTTTTCAGACATGGGAAAATCTTCAGGACAGATGGCTTTTGCGGTTTGACAAGCTGCATTTTTTGTCTTATTAACTTCACAAAAAAAGGAGTCTTGTGAAGAAACGACTGTTTATAGCTGCTATAATGCAAGTGATAATCTTGATGTTCTGCAACATTAAAGGTTAAAATTTATGCTGTAACGCTGAAAAAATTGCTGTGATATAAGAGGAATAAAACA
>CM040478.1:3519816-3533264 GCA_022758105.1 Pangasianodon gigas | reverse complement strand
GTTAGCAAACTCTTGAGCAGCAACAACACTACCATGTACTCCGCCATTGTTGTGTATGTTTGTTCGCGCTTGCCTTTACAATAGACACGTACTGCGCATGTCTACATACCTAGCACGTACTACGCACGCGCATGACGTCACTGTTTTCAAAGATTCCCGTATTGGGTGTTTACATGGAGACGATAACGGCGGCGTTTTCAAAAACTTGCACTTTGAAACCCGTTTTCAAAAATATGCGTTTTCAGTCCCCAAAACGCCGTTGTCATGTAAACGAACAGGCAAAATGCATAAAAAGTTTCCCATTTTTGGCTGAAAATGTTGTCGTGTAAACAGCCCCCAAGAAACCAGAAACCGTAGCTATGCTGCAATTTCAGTCCAAAATGTTGCATGAATGTTTGAAGTTCACTATAGAAGAACAGCACCAGTAGCCACTCAGGCCTAGAACTGTAAAAGTATGGTTAAAGTAGCTTTATATAAGCTTTATGTGCTCTGACAGAACAAACAAAACGTACCCTTCTTTTTTTTCACTTTTCATGTCGAACATCCCAAGATGGGAAATAACGTTATTACAACTTAAATCACCACTTACAAGGCACCACAAACTCAGCATAAGTTGCCGTGGTGGTCGTGTACAACAACGTACAGATTGCAAATCGGATAATAAAAATACACACACTGGAGATTCAATGATTTGTTTTCATAAGACGTGGATCCTTTAGTAAAAATAATAGAATGTGAAATGTTTTGTGGTTGCTCTTTTTAAATACTTGCATGTGAGGAAATAATATGAAACATATGTGAATAAATAACACCATTTCATTTGTAAAGTCTGAAAACCTCAGAAGGGATGGAAATCTGCACGTTATTGAAATTTTGGATCTAAATATTTTCGAGCATATCCAACATGTGAACTTCTAGAGCCATGTGAACATCATGTATAGAAAGGCATGTGATGTAGAGAGTGTGTGTGTGTGTGTGTGTGAGTGTGTGCATGTGTGAACGTAAATGGGAGCAGATGCGGAGGGGCCCATGGCCTCTGCGTGTTTCCACAGTGATGTCAGCTCTGGTGGGCTGCGGTTAAAGGGGAAACGTGTGGCGGCTGGGAATGTCTGATAGACAGCGCACTCTCTCCCTTCATTATGTACTGCTCTCTCTATCGCTTTCTCTCACTTTCTCTCTGTCAGCTTCGTCTCCTGCCTTTGTTGATTATCTCTGTATCAGTTTGATTCATGACCTTTTCCCTTCTATTTTAGCTTTCTCTCTAATTGTGTTCCCTTTTCCTTCTCTCTCGCTCTCTCCAGCACTCGAGGAGGCCGTGGCCCTCGGTTAAGGTGGAAACACTTATCTCTGAGATGCTGAGAAATAACAGAAAACCTCACACACTGTGCAGATGTTACACAGAAAACGTAACCACACACCTCTCAGGAGGTCTCGAAACACTCCTCCCTGCCCACACACACACAAACACACATTAAAAAACACACCAGTTGAGGCTCTTAGGAAGTTTTAAGTACAAGCAATTACAGCCTCCAGCCCTAAGACTCTTAATCTGCTCTTACGAGTGCATTTGCGTTCTGCACGCTCTGCTCGAATTTTTTTTTATTCCAGTCACCAGCAGATATTTCTAGAAACTAAATCAATCCAGGAGCATATTTCAAGCTCCCAAAATATGTCAAGAATTTGATGCGAAATCTCATATGTCATTATAAATGTATGCGTAACCCCGCCTCTTTTTGCCCACCCTCTTTACCACTCTGCGAACACCAGTACTTGAGCTTTCAGTTATTTCCATAACTACCTACATTAGCTAGTGATCCATGATAATGCTGCATTTGACTAACCTCGGAGGTAGAAGTCATCATTTTCACCCTTTGTGTGAAATCAACATGGATGCCTTGTTGTTTGACTTTTGCTAGCAACAAGCTAGCCAGCCAAAAGTGATGAGTGATGTACATTTTCCTCCTCAAAACAGCGAACTATATAGTCAGTGTTATAGAGTTAACAAGCAAATTTGTCTGTATGTTGATTGCTCTACGCTTGTGTATGCAGTATAAGAAGTGCTACTTTGATATTGCTGATGCTGTGAGCGGCCATGTTGATTTGTCATCACTTGCTAAACTTGGAGTTGAAGAGCTCATCCTGAGTTCCTGAGTAGAAATTCTGAATTAAGGGGGTGTTCTCATTCCTGGTCAGAGGATGGAAATTACGAGTTATGACCTCTCGTCGAAGCAGCCTTGTCTTCCCAGACTATCCAGCTAATGTTAACAAAGCAGCTGCAATCTGTGCGGCTCATGGGGCATTTCGGCTCAAATTTGCAGAAGGGTCTGCACAAGAGAAATAGGATTTGTTTAGCAAGAAAAAATAATTAGAGGGAACATATCTCATTATCTATAAACAAATATTCCGAATATACGACAAGACATCACATGTCTTATTCTGCGGTCACCAGATTTATGGAATATTCCACATGAAAACCTTTCATTCGTCTCTGTCTCAGTCTCTGTCTCTGTCTCTCTCTAGCTTCTACGATTGCTCCGGCTCTTATTACTTAGCATGTAAATGTTCCTCATTAGCCCGTTTTTATTGTTCTTGGCTATTAATCCACACACTCTCACACACAAACACACACACATGGGCACACAGAGCTCCTCATGGTGCTGCCCTGAGCCATTTCGGCGTGCTTGAGACATTTGCATGAAAGGATGTGGGAACTCAGTGCCAAAATAAACATCAATTATAGCTGTCATGCAGCACCCAAAACAGCTGCGGCTTTGAACAGCGCCGCAGTCAGCTTCAAAAAGGAGGCTCTTTAAAGCTGAGCTTCACACAGAGCAAAGGCCAGGCTGTTCTGCTTATAGGCCAGTCTGGCTGCACAGCACAGCAGCGCCGGTGCAGAAATGTGGAATATTCCATAAAACTGGTGACCACAGAATGAGACTTGTGTCGTCTTGTGGTATATTGTGAATATTTGTGCTTGTATATGAGGTACAAGTGTGAAAAAATCGGTTTTATGTAACTCCTTTTCCTGTGATCACGATATGAGATTGTGGTGTTGCGCAGTTGTAAAAAGGGGCGGGGTCACAATTGCTGCTGCACCATCCAGACATACCAGAGTTCTGACAAACCTTACAACAGATTGCAGTGTCCTTTGTTATTTACATTTAACATTAATATTTTTTGATCATGGATACAAGTATGAACATTTATTTTTAAAATATATTGTTAAAATCTACAACCGATTATGAAATCTACAATTTGAGATGCAGCAAATGATAAGATCCAGACAAATTCTTACTCTATGTCCATACTCGTCCGTGTCACTTGTAGTTTGTCTCTCGTGGGTGTGTAGCAGCCACTACTGTTGTTGCGTGGCCTGTTGAGTGTTTTCTTTCATTCTGATGATAAATTGTAGCAGCCAGAATGAATGCCCTATGTTCACTGTATGATCATACACATCAATTTTGTTTAATTTACATGTTACATGCTAGCATGTTTCGCACTAGCTTTGTTGGCAGATTAGCAAAGCAACATAACAGTATTAGCTACAAAAACTCACAAGAGGCACCAACAATCACCAACAATGGATGTTACTTCCATCCAAGCTTTATTTTCCTTCATTATATCTTTTTTTATTATTTAAGTTATGAGTGAGGAACTGAAGAAATGTCGGGACCATATGCGCCATAAGATTACTCTGAGAAATCACTGGCCAGTGGTTAGGATTTGTCATGTTACCATGTCATACCTAATTTGCACAGAATTGAGAGAAAACATGACCTGTCACTTGCAAATCACACTTCTGTGTCATGACCGTACATAGAAAATGCATGTTTTCCCCTGGTGCTTTGTGGCTCGCTAGTGTGAACGTAGGGTTATGCCATTAGTCAAGTCCAAATCAGTCCAAAGTAATATTTTTTATTTGTTTGCTATTTGGTTTGTCTTGGTTTCAAAAAGCACATAATTAAACAAAGCAAAAAAGCAAAAAAAAAAAAAAATTGGCTGAAGGGCATGAAGGGCTGAAAACATTGTCATAAAATTCAATAGCCAAAAATACAGTGATTAAAAAAGGAAAATAAACCTTTGGCAAGTGCTTGTAGAAATCCCAAAAATCACTCAAGCATGGAGAACATGGAGCCAGTGCACATTAAGTTACTAGATAATTATATACATTTGTTTAAAACATTTTGTCTTTCACATCCAGCATTTATTATCTAAAGGTCACCTTTATAATAATGCATCCTTGCATAATTCACATGATTTTGAAGGATTCAAATTTCTAACAGTTTGCATGATTTGTATGAAAAGCTACAAAGGTTAAGGTTAAGGGTTAGGGTTAACGTTAGGGCTCATCCATTAATTTCTTACAAATTCCTTTGAGAAAATTCGACCACATTGTCTTTATTTGGTTAGTGTTGTGCCAATAACAGAAACGGCGTCCAACCACACGACCTAGAGTACAACATGGCCTACAAACATGGCCGCTATGGACTACAACACCCAGCACCAACAGAGACTGTCACACTCAAGTCCACCGTCTTACTGATCACACACACCTGTTCACAATTACAGCCCACAGTATATAAGGACTTGCAAACCACACTCACTTTGTGAAGTATATGCTCTGTGATTCTCTCCAGTTGTTACCAAGCCTTTGTATAGATCATGTTTGGTTTTCACATTTTGCCTTAGTCTTGCCTAGTTTATGCAGTTTGCTCATCGTCTGACCTCTGTCTGTTTGTTGACTAGGATCTTGCCTTACGTTCTCGATTAGTCTGCTAGTTTCTACAGTAAAGCCGCTGTTTACCTGCACTTGCATCTGCCTTCTGACAGTTAGGTTTTTAAAAAGACCCGATTGTAAGAAACTAAGAAACTGTTTACCTTATTATGTAAACCTTATGTTATTAACTTTAATTTATACAAATATGAGTTCTGAATTATGTTAATGTCTGAATGATCATGTATGTGTTCAGGTTTAAGTGCATTTTGGGTGTGGCCTGTGTGTAAACATGATCCAGCCAGTGGCAATTATCAGATTTTTTGTTAAAAGTTGTCAAGGATGCTGGTATAAAAAAAATAAAATAAAAAAAACCATCTTCTAGACACTTTTTTTTATTCCAGGTTAGTAGTTTGTTTTGAAAACTAGAAGTTTTGACATTCACATTGTGGAAGTCTGTACAACATTATTACCACTGAGAGCTTTCTCACAGTGTTGGGATTCGAAACTGAAAGCTGATACATGAGCCAAAGCACCAAAGCCAAATCACTGAATTCAGGCGAGAAGAACATGAAGGGGTAAGAAGAAAAAGCTTAAAAACATCTTTGATGTAGAGCCTTTAGCTCAGTGACGAGTGCTAATCTCGTGTCTGTTTAGCAGCTTAGCTTTGAGTTGCATAGCATGAGATGGTTCTGGATGGTCCAGGTAATTCTGGACATGAAAGCACTAGTAAGAAATAAAAATAACAGCTCTAAATATAAGTAACCAGAGAGCACAATTTTCTAATGAAATTATAGAATAAAAATAAAATTGCGAATAAAGTGAATGGGATAATACTGAACACATATCAGCTGCTCAGTTATGTGTCTTACATAAGGAATTAAACACACGGGGGATATGTTGTTATAGGAAAATAATCAACAGCGTGGTTGTGTGATCCATCACACTGCAAAGTGTAGTTAGTGTTACCACCCTGAAGTTGATTTTTTTCCTATTACAGCATGCTCAAAAGTGTTTTGTTCCTCTTAAACGACAGCAATTTGACATTGATTACATTTTTATGTATTACTGAATGACATGTTCCATTTATTTTTTCCATTTATAGTTACATTTAATGTTGTCGAATGTTCATGAAACAAGTTAGTTCCTGTTCTCACTTACGTTATAGCGGCTATAAACAGTCATTCCCTCACCAACCTCTCTTTTTTCTTTCTTCGAGTTAATAAGACAAAACAGAAAGCGTAAAGTCGTCTGTCCTGAAGACTTTCCCATGACGGAAGTCTGTTACAAAGCACTGACACTGGAGACTCCTTCCATAAATGTGAAAGAACCATATCACCATATCAACGATTACATACATTTTTTTTGTTTCCATTTATTATTAGTGTTACTGTATGTGGAGCATCCATCATAAAAGTCCCTGTGAATGAGCTGTTACTATGGAAACGATAACGTATCAGAGCGAGTACGTTGTTCTAAGCATGTGATTTGAAATTCATCAACAGCTTCTGACCAATCAGAATCGAAAATTCAACAGCGCTGTTACAGTATAATCTGTTTTTAATTAATTACCATCTGCAGCCACTTACTGTTAGAAAGATGAGACTAAATTAAATTATTCCTCATATTGTCAAGTCACATCCCTGAATTAACATTATCATTGTTAATTAATTCCTAAAACAGCTGTTTGAGCTGAGATACAGAGTAAAAAAAAAAAGGGATCTCGGTTCCCAGAGAACAGCCAAGAGAAAGAAAGAATGTTCCTGCCTTTCATGGGAAGGGGAGGAGAGTGAGAAAAGTTCAGGCTTTCAAGTTCCTCGCAAACATGTAAGAACTCTGCAAAGAATTTCTGGACCTCCTTTGGGTCACATTTGCACATTAGTGTGCAATGATTTGGCTTTGCCGAGCTTTGGTCCGCAGCTTTAATGGTAATTAATTGAGTCCTAACACGGCTGTGTGGCAATTACACCATTTCTGTGGAGAATTGAGCGCGGCGTGTCAGCGTGCAGCGCATTAATAGCCACAACCTTCATCTGAACAAAGAGCAGAGTTTAAGACGGCTTCTCCTCATTAGCAAGAAATATGTCACGTTTTCCCCCCCTCTTTATTCATCCTTTCTTTTTAACTTTTTCACTCTGAACGACAACAAAAACAAGCAAAAAGAAGGATTAAAAAAGAGCGCTTTCTTTCGCTCAAGTGGTCCACTGGTGGAAGAAACTCCAAAGACATTTGTTTTAGGGCTTAAAAGAAGTGTCCATTCAATATTATTCTTTATTTTAGCAAGGAGGGAAAAGGACTGGAAACTTTAAAGCCTGTTTTTATGCTAATGCCAAGCTTAATTGGCATTAGAAAAAAATTGCTGTGGCATGCTGAGGAGCTGCAAGATTAGCCGGGAGAGAAAGACGGAGATAAAGCCTTCAAAAGGCCCATTTCAGTGGAATTATGCCTTTCCTTTGAACATCTTCCAAGATTTAAATACATTAAAAGCCTGTTGGCATACATGTAAATTAACCAGCGCCGAAGCGTTCCAGCAGATTCCCAGTGAAAAAAAAACAAAAAACGGCAAGGGTGGAAGGACAAATGAGACGCCGTCGGCTCGCTGAAAGAGCGCGGCCAACGATCCTGCCATCGCCTGGAAGCCACCTACACTCGTTCTCGCTCTCTTCTCTCCCCTGTCTCTGTCAATTGCACTTTCTCTCTCTTTCTCTTCTTCTCTCTTTCTCTCTCACGCCGTATGTCTCAGGGCCAAGTGGCTTAGCAGATGAAAAGGTACAGAGCAATGAGCTGCTTCCATAGAAACAGATCCATCTGTGCCTAGAGCTCAGCAACGGGGAGTATCACACTCACACACACACACACACACACACAAGCGAATGTCGCACACACACGGTGGTATGGTAAAGGGTATCTCTGTCTCACACACACACACACACAAACACACACACACAGAACACAAGCGCAGGCATTGAGGCTATCATTGACACACACACAAAAGCCCATTTAACACCACTTAGAGAAAAGAGCTGAGGGATCCCACCATTCTCGACCCCTTTAGCAGATCCAGCTGTGAGGGGTCAGAACACACACACACACACACCTTATCACTCAAACACTTTAATGGTTACCATGGCTTGCTTCTTATGTTGCTAGTTTACCCTGAACCATATAACAATGCAGTTTCAATATCGTCTTCTTTCATCTGTCACATTTTTACTGACTGAATCAGTTGAATGAATCAGTTGAATGAATCAGTAGATTTGGGAATTTATGTGTAATAAAAACAGGGCATACTTTTGTTTATTTTTTTCACCACATTTGCAAAAGTGATTTACTGCATATATAATAATACCTGTTTCATTCATTCACTCATTCATTCATTCATTTATTCATTCGTAAGCACTTTTTCCTGGCCAGGGCCATGGTGGATCAGGATTCAATCAACAAAACGAATCTTCAGATCTGTGAGTCACCTCCCAGTGTCCTAGTGACTCACCTAACTGATTCAACTCAAAGATTCGACTCAGTTAACAACACATAATGACTTCTACCCATGCCTGAATCGGAGAATCAGCTGCAATTATATCTAAATGAGGAAACTATTTGGCAAAATTTTTGATAAATAACAACATATTTGGCTTAACATTGTTATACACTGACAAATTACATTAGAATCTAAGCTAACTAGCTAAGTAGCCACTACCAAAATCTTAGCAAAGACATGCTGTGTTGGAAGTTTCATATTAGCATTATTAATATTGGGTGAATCTTATTTTTTTTATGGCATTAAAATCCGCTCAGAATTTGTGTAAAGTTAGCTTGTGTTAGCTAGCTACCTATTGTTAGCCTCCACTGACTCCACTGAAGTGTGAAGTACAGCTTAGTCTCCACATTTAGTCTGTTGTGATGATCAGAAATGAACAAAATCATAAAAAACACACACATTACTTCAATCAGTGAAATTTTACTAAATTAAGTAGCTGCTAGCTATTAGCACTACCCTGTCAAGCTAGGCTAGTTAATGTTAGCATGGTTATGACAAACGTTTAAGACATAGATTTAATTCAAGACATTGGTTAATTATTTTGTCCTTCATACAGTTGCAGCTGTAAGATTTGGGAAACTAGATTCAGAATATTTCGAAACAGATTTTCAGCAGGAAGTTCCGAGAGAAAAGCGAGAGAAAGAGAGCCGATGAAAGGTCGAGTAGTGATATATAGACGTGTCAGGGATCATACGTAACTGAAATGCTCTTTGCCCTCTTTAAACACAGATTTCTTTTAGGCTGTCTGTGCAAATGTGGGTTAGCACTTCAGGCCATGACCTAGGGAAAGGGAGAGAGCAGTTAGGGGGGTTTTAGTCACACACACACACACTCACACACACACACACAAAGAAAACAACCCACCAATACTTGACATTTTTAAAATATTGGCTCATTATGCCAAAGACGTTTTGCAATCAATCAACCAACAAACCTGTATTTTTTATATATAAATTATATATTTCTCTTAACAAAAGTAGTGAGGAGTCATTTTATAACAAAATAACAAGCAAATTTCAATGTCCCTTTATCCAAAACTTACAGAAAAATAAGTAAGTAAGTATATAAAACAAGTATATATATATATATATATATATATATATATATATATATATATATATATATATATATATATATATATATATATATATATATATATATACATATATATGAAACAAGAATTTACAAAATGCCATCTATTCAGGAGAATGCCTAAAATTGTGTTTTTATTTATCTTCAAATTAAAAACACATTTATGATTATTTCGTAACTCACAATCCTGAAACAACAATATTTTTCCCTGAAATCAGACAGCACTACCTGCGTCTGTCTCCTCCTGCAGCTAATTAGCTAATGTTCTCAATTAAAATCAACCACTATAGTGAGCATAAGCATGGAAAAAAGGTAGATAGTGAAAACTAACAATTCAGTCTTCAATGGAGGAATAGATTTGAAATTTTTTTCTAACACCTCAGGCCAAATTTTATCCAATCTGTTTGATGTGTCAAGATGTGTTAATATTTCTGCCATGAGAAAGTCATCAGGATGGAAGACGTCATGCTTCTTTCTGCTTTCTTTCTCCGTTTTACAACATTCTACAATGTTAAATGTAACTATAAATGGATAAAAAGTACAACATATTGCTTTTAATTAATAAAACAGAGTAATTGTTGGAACATTGCTCTGGTATAAGAGGAATAAAACACTTCAGGACATACAGTTATTGGAAAACTTCAAGTTTAACAGTAATTCCACCCCAGTGGTTGATTATTTTCCGATAAGACCATTCCCTATCTTGTTTTATTTATTAGGTATTCAAGATCATTTTCATATTTTTTCCATAATACATCCCTCCGTTCCTAATTTTGTGTATAAAATTTTTTTTTGTCAATTAATAATAATAATAATAATAATAATAATAATAATAAATATTTTATCCAGTAGTCAATGCTAAAATCAATTAGACATTTACACCTAAAAATGCTACAAAAAAGAAAGCTTATACTGCAATTGTGGCTGCAATTCCTTACTAACTGAGCTAAAAACTTTCCAGTGTGAAAGTACTTAGGCTTAGGAAAATACATCTAATTTTTAAGGCTGACATCATGACTGAACTCATGACATGTGACCTCGACAAGCACAGTTAAAGCCTTGAAATGAGGTATTTACTTCATTTCAAATCTGCCTGCATTCCTTTCTTTAACTCTCCACAGTCACACGTAGACGTTCATTTCAGCAGGATAACAACAACCAGGTCATTACACGACAGAAAAGAGGAAGAAAACATTCCTGGAGTGATTTCAGCATTACTAGTGCTGTATACACTATTAGCCTTTCACGTGTAGGAACTATGTCAATACACACAACATTCTGTGTTTTGTGTTACAGTCATTGTGTGTGTGTGTTTTTTTATTGGTTTTTATTGTGTTTTCTTGCTGAGATCCTGAACAACTCCTGGCCTGAACAGCATGTTGAGGTGTTGCCCCTGCTGTAACACCACTCAGAAGGGAACGTGTTAATGAGCCGATTATTGGATCAGGTGTGTTAAAGCAGAAAAACAGGCAGGGGTTCTCTTAATTTTAATTTCTGAGAAAAATAAGAGCTGTTTTTTTTTACCATGTTTCACGTGAAAGGTTCCTTTTATATATTAAAAGAATAATAAAAATAAAAGGTAAGGAGAGTATCTATACACACACTCCTTATTTTCAATATGGCAATATGGCAAAAATATATCACAGTAAATGATGCTGATTTTCCTGATGCATGATATATTATTGTAAAATTTACACCGCAAAAATATCTTTAATGAAGAGAATCTATCGAATCTTATTGATTATTATTGAATATGTTCTTATAACAGCATGTCCTGAAGTGTTTTATTCCCCTAACAATTACATTTTTTTATTATTTAAAGAGTGACATATACTTTTTATCCATTTATGGTTACGTTTAATGCTGTGGATCGTTCGCATAACAAGTTAGTTTCCTGTACTCACTTATGTTCTAGCAGCTATAAACCATTGTTATCTCAGCAGTCTCTTGTTTTTCTCTCTTAAAGTTTATTTTAAAAAAAACGCAGCTTGACATTTTACCAAGAAATTAGAAATCACAAATCTTGAAATGAAAAGTGTCTTGTAAAATGTAAACACAAGTAAAATGGGTTTTGAAATAGGCTTAATAATCTTTATCATGGACTCACAATGAGAAATGTTAGATAAATACAATGATATTCAAGATTTTACTTGATAAAATATTGTTTTTTTGCAATGCAAAGTGCCAGCAAAACAATCATGTCTCATTTAAAACACTTACAAGTAACTATGGTTTAAATTATGCTATAATTTCATGTTTATGTTTTACAAAACAGTGTTATAGCAGTACAGACAATAAGTGGGCAAATGTATTGTGTATAATTTGTCATGATAGCTATACTACATGATAACACTGCCCGTGTCTAGTTTTGTGTTTTCCTCAAAACCATGTTTCCCAGAGCATCCAATTCCTGTTTTTTAGCTCATAGTATTGACTATTTTTGTAGTTTTTGTTGTTTACCCTGGCCTGTTGTCCTGGTTCTTGAGTATATTTGTGCCTTTGCTGAAACAGTTAGCAAAGACCATGGTTGTGTGACAATCATTCTAAAAAGTGCCTAAATAAAACTTGGCTCCACAATGCTCGCCTGAGTCTCGTTTGGTACAAAAATACCCTCCTGGGTACCAAAATGTCTGAATTGTTCTTTCACTGTTGAGACAATTGGTTTATGTAAAGAACAAAGTAGGCTACACACATGAACGTTGTTGTTTCCCTTGTGCTAAAAGTGAGCTTCAGTAGTTCTGAAATATACTACACCCATTACATTTCCAAGTTATGCTTCAGTTATTCGACTTAAGACATATATCCAATAATTACAGTGTAATTATTACAGAAATTGTATAGTTTGTATAGGTGTGGTACGTCTGGATGCACTGACAGCTCCTCCGAGTTTACCTTTTATACTTAATAACTGTTCTTTTTAACCCAAATTGTATTATAAATATACATTAACTCCTTTTGGATGGTACCGTTTTGTGTATGTGTTTTTTTTATATTCTACAAATAAAATGCTACAAATAATCACAGAATTAACCTGAAATTACAATAAATACAGAAGCATAAATTGTACTGCAGTTCCAATACAAGTTCAAGTTAACATTTTTAATGTACTTTAATCTAACTTACTCTAAAACAATCTTACTTAAATTACCATCATTCATCAAGTGGACTGCTAACACTAAAGGAATATTTCAACAACAATATGCAAGCATTGTTTCCATATTTAATTCATATGTAAGGAAGAAAACACTTCAGGACATGCTATTGGAAAAATAATCAACTTCAGGCTGATAACAATAACTAAGTTCACCCACTCTGTCGCTGATTATTTTCCTAAAACAGCACATCACCATTGTGCTTTATTTCTCTTCCACGACAGCAATTAGCCAACACTGACAATTTCTTTTAATGAACAACATGTCATGCTTTTCATCCATTGAGAGTTACATTTAATGTTGTGGAACATTCAAGAAACAAGTTCCTGTTATCACTTACATCATAGCAGCTATAAACTTTCATTTCCTCACCAGCTTGAAGACAAAACACGCAGCTTGTCATGTTACTAATAAACCTCAGAAAACTCCTCTGTCCTGAAGACTTTCACTGAACAATGGAGACTCCTTCCATGAATGTTACATGTTTTGCTTCGTTACATAACAGCACAAGTTTATTACACTCAGATTAAGTGGACCATCCGCCATAAATGTCCCTGTGACATAATGAGCTGTTACTATAGAAATGATAATGTATTAGAATGAGTGCATTATTATAAACCTGAAGAACTACTGTCAGAGCTGCTGTTATAGAAAATTAATCAACACCTTCTGAACAACCAGAATTGAGAACTCAGCAAGCACTGTGGTATATACGCTATTAATATAATACACGGCCTTCTTTATTGTGTTTAAATACAGAAATGCTTTGGAAAAGATGCACTTTTTGAAAATGAAGAATGCAAAGAAATGCTGTGGAGCAAAGATGCCTTCAAAAATAATGAAACTAAATGTTTCTACATAAAAAAAAAATACTATAAAGAGCAGTAAACAGTAATAAATGAAACAAAGTCAATATCTGGTGTGACGATCCTTCACTTTAAAAAAAAAT
>CM040478.1:3494268-3519716 GCA_022758105.1 Pangasianodon gigas | reverse complement strand
CTTGCAGAAGCAGCCACAGTTCTTCTGGAGACTTTGACTGTCGACTCGCTTCTTATTTCTGCAGCGAAACCCAGCAGCCTTCATTATGTTTTTATCTGAAAAGTGTCTCTTATGTCATCTGCTGCTTTCTTTACTGACATACAAACATTTTTTCTGTAACATTTAATTTTGTGCTGGAAAACTAATGTTTGGAATCTAAAATGTTTTTGTACTGAATCAATAATGTAGAATCATAAAATAACAATCTATAACAAAGTCTGTACTAAAAAAAAAGGGTGTCTAAGACTTTTGCGCAGTACTGTATATATAGATTATATAGAGAATACATACCTACTTACCTACTTAATCTATATATATATATATATATATATATATATAGAAATATAGAAATATAGATTAAGTAGGTAAAACATTGCATACTTTAAAAAATCCAATTGAAGCATTCTGTATATATTTTATGATGATGATGATGATGATGATTATTATTATAATAAAAGGGTTATATAGTTGTGTGAAAACGTCACAGTCGGTATCATTGCTCCGAGGTCGTGTTGTATTTGTCGAACACTTCGAGTCCCTGCTGAGACTTCAAGTTCTCTTTCTTCACTTCCAGATCATCCTCTCTCTCTTTTTCTTTCTCTCTCTCTGAAGCGGATTTGTTTCTTCAGATGAACACTGATGTGAAAAGCACCGACTCTTCAAGAAGCTGAAGGACTTCATTTAAAGTTAAGAAGATTTAGATCAAAAGGTTAGTGGAGAGATGAAGAAGGGGGAAAAAACACATTCAAAGGACTACTCGTGGAATGTAAAACCCATGGCCCTCACAGCGCTGAAAAGCTGGATGGGCCTGCTTTTTTTTTTTTTTTTTTTGGCCATGGCAAGACACGGATGCTTCCTTCCAAGCTTCTGGGAGATGAAGGGGGAAGGTTGCAGCGTTTTTTCTGGAGAAGTTTTGATTCTGGTTTGCTTCACGACACACTCAAGCCTGAAAAACACACAGTTTACTATCAGGCAGAATTTGGCCTTGCTTTACTCTGTGAAACAGGCCTTGGAAGTGAGTGATGCATTGTGGGGAAACTCTGCAATGTTAATTACTCCGGGCTTGCACTGAAAGCCACAATGTGCTCCCAGAACCCTTTATACGAATGTTGCAATTTAGAGTTGCATTGTGGGAAATTTGAACAATGGCTATGTTTACATGCAAACCTTTTTGCTAATCTGAATGAATTCATTGCAATTAAAGATCCCTAATGAACTGTTTATATATATCCTAAGCTAGATCGTAAACTTTGTAGACTATCTTAATTTATATGTTTGTTCTATGTAATCCAATCCAAAGTTATGCTCATGCAGGGAGCAATGTTAGTGCCAACGTTACCAAAACGAGGAGTGTGTGAATCAGTGCCTTCAGCTGTTAAAACTCACTTTTTTTTAGCAAGTTTTAAATGATTTCTGTCTCAATAAAACATCATCCAAGTGTGATTATAGACCAGAAGAGTTTGGGAAAGCTGTAAAATTGCTCAGCACTTCATATTTGCCTGATATTCAGGAGTATGGATGCTCTGGTTGTTGAAAATAATATAAAATACCTACATTATCCATCACTAAAACAGATATGTAATTCCATTATCTTCTAATGTACCCAATATTGTTTGGAATAAAGCGAGAAATAAAGGTTGTTAACATTTTTACTCATATTGTTTGTTTACCATGTGCAAGATTTGCATCTTCGCTGCATTTCTAGTTAGATTAATCTTCCTGAGGTCCATGTCCTGCATCTGCCTGTCCATCCCATTGTCCATCCAACCTCACAATTATATTAAATATGTTAAAAAAATGTAACATGGTCTGCGTTTTCTTACTAAAATAGTTTTATTTTTTAGCAGGGCTTCAAAACCACTTCTTGTCATGTCTGAAAAACTGGAATCACACACATTTACTTTACTAAAAGATCCTGCAGCTAGGCACCTCAGGAGGTGTTAGCAGGTGGCTAACGGCCTAGCTGACTGTGGCCATATTGATTGCTTGAAACGACACAGCTGTGTAAATGACAGCTAGGTTAATTAGCCAGAACGCATTCGCATTCGCAAAGTGTGGTGTCGACTGCTTTTAAATCTTACATCTTACATTTTAGTAACTAGCAATAAAATGGAGAGTTCATAAATGTATGTATATGTGCATATGAAACAGCTAAAATGGCTTTCATAAGACTTACACTAAAGGTTATGAAGGGCCTTTTATGAAATCCACCTGTCATTCTCACCCATTACAATTCCTATGTGATAATTAATAACAATTGATTTAATTTAAAAGTACCTTTCTTAAACACCAAAGCAGAAATATAAATTTTAAAAGGAAAAAAGTAATAGTTTATGTGATATAAGGAAAGTATAGCTGAGCAGAACAAATTCCAAATTTAAATAATGAAACTGAAGGAAAAGTAAAAAAGCAATTGTAATATTGCAGTGGTAAGTAACAGCAACTATCCCAAAAAATATAGCAAAATGTCTAGGAAAGAAAAGTTCACAAGAAGGAAATTTCATGGAATTCAGTTTATTAAGTATTATTTCAAAATGTATTACAAACTGGGAGTAAAAATTATTTCTGTTATAACTTTTTAAATGACGGAGGAAAACTTTTGGTATTTGAGTTTATTTAATTTTCATCCACAAACTGTCAAAAAAATGGTGACTGTGCATTGCATATGTGTGCATCTGTAAGTAGATTTGTGTGTGTGTGTGTGTGTGTGTGTGTGTGTGTGTGTGTGTGTATTATCAGAGGTGCTAAAGTGCCGTATGATCAGGCAGCAGGTCCCTCAGATCTGCTTGATGCCCCACAGGAGCCAAACAGATTACAGTACAGTGGCCTTTGAGCTCCCTATGACACTGACACACACCCACCCACACACACAGACACACACACACACACACACACACTCTTCACATTACCACTTCTGCCTAGAACCACAGACTCTATACAGATGTTTTGAACCTGAAGTGAAGAATAAACACATACTTCACTGTCCAAGCCGTGTCGTCAGTTCACAAATTAGATGAGGAAAACTCCCGTTTCTCAGTGAGCTGCCTTCAGCTAAATAATTTAGATAAATGCATGTGACTGGGCGTGACAAAGAATCTGCTACAGAGCTGGTATCATGTTTCAAAAACAAGACACTGAATGAATGAGTGAATGTGCAATCAGGTTTCTGCTACAAGATACAATGTAATATAAGTATCTTATGCCTAAAATATTCCGAAATTATTAAATAATATATAAGATAAGATCTTTTATTGCACAGATACCATGACAGAATTTCAGCTTTGGGGTGTCATTTATCAAAACATGCACAGAACAATTTCTAAATGTGTGTATAAGAACTGCCAGTGTGCAGAAGGAAAGAGCATTTATCACATGTGCATACATACAGCTGTATACAGTGAACGTTGATAAATCCCACATATTGCAAATGGATCTGGCTGTTCACAGGCACACTCATTTGAATAAGGAAACGCCCACAAGCAGCCATATATGGTAAATAATTGCCCCTTAAAAAGCCCATGTGCCCGTGGAACTGCTTGTTACGGGTGTCTAAAGGTTTAAAATGCTGAAAGTTATGTAGAGCTACTGTTCCATGAAGTAGAGGAAAACAAAAATGGTTTATTTAGCACTTGTACCAGTAGTTTGTCTAAAAAATACAAACTTTTTGTGTGCATCCTATTGGCCAAATTACATTTAGAAAAATCCTTCATTATTGTATTTTTTTTTCTGTTCCTGTTTTTCTAAATAGAAAATACTGCAGCAAGTGTCATTATCTGGCTCATATTAGTTTGGGAAACACCAGACCTATCTCCAGTTTCTCTCTGAAGTAGAGATTAACTAAAGCTGCAACCTTAACCCTGACCTTCGAAACTTTAAATTTGCAAAATTGTAAGAATTTACAAATTTGCCAAAATGATGTGGTTGAATTTTGATTGATCAGCACCGTTATCTATTGAGAAACCTGTGAAAAATAAAACTACAGCAGTGTTTGGTCTTGTTGAGACAGCACTCACAGAACTGTGTGTTCATTTTAAGATCTCACTGTGTTTGTTTTAATGTGTGAAAAAAATCCCAATGTGAATCTGCCTTTAAAACCTTACTGTCCATGATGTTTGAGCATCTGCATTGGCAGAGGTTCACACTTTTGTTCATGCTTGGCGTGGTCACTAACTCATACACACATAGTTACGTTACACACATCTGTGTGGTTTTACAAACACACACACACATTTTGAGATGAACCCCAGCTGCTTTCACATTGTGCCCATCTGGACGGAGCAGCTTTGCCAAACTCGAGCGGCACAAACAATCACTGATCTGCCCCTTGATGTCATTGTTTAAAGCCTAAAGCAGAAAAAAGAATGAGAAGGAAAACAGAGATTTTAGCAAGAAGGATATAAATGTTTAGCACCTGGATCGCTTTAAGGAATGACCATCCAAATTTCAAAATTATGATTTATTTGTCTAAAAACAAAGGTAGTACACTTTATGTTTTTTTTCTCCATAAGAGGTTTTATGATTGTTGATTGTTTTCCTGCAAAAAATTATATCTTAGCATGCAGATTCCCATCCCAGGTCCTGGAGAACCCCCTGTTCTGCACTTAAAAGCTGATTAACAGCCCTCCCTTCATTATAGTGTGTGTGTTAGAGCAGGAAAAACATTAAAGCGTGCTGCACGAGGGGGTTCTCAAGCACCAGGATTGGGAAGCTGTGTCTTAGCAGATAAAATTTCTTGAAAATAGGAGAATTTATCTAATATTTCTCATTATGTGCTGTATTCAGAGTTCAAAAGTTACCTCAATGTTTATGCTGAGAAATCTGTGCATGTAGCTGCATGAATGGTCCTAATATAATTATCACATTAATCACTGCAAATTTAGTTTATTTTAGCCACATGGCTTCCAGATCCCGAGTTATGTAACAGAAAACAGTTCATCCTATGCTCCAGAGATCACAGGTTCAAATCCCGACGATGCCACAGCCATCCATGGCCCAGAGCCAAGAGAGCGAAATTGGCTGTGCTGTCTGGGTGGGAGGGGCATACTCTCACTTCCCTGTCAATCACAGTGACTCTAGGCAATCATGGGTGTCTGTGAGCTCACCCTTCCCGGTTGGTAGCTGTTGTATGATATGGGAAAGGTGACTGGTGGGTGGGAATTGGTCAAGACAAAATTAAAGAGAAAGTGGAAAAGAAAACTGAATTAAATTTAAAAAAAAAAAAAAAAAAAAAAAAACATGGCTTCCACACTCAGCTAATAAAATAGCACTTGATCCAGCACTATTTATTTATTTATTTATTTATTTACTGATTCATTTGACAAATGACTCCATGGACTCCTGTTGTAAGCCTTTATAAATGTTTGTCTATATCAGTTGTCAGGAAGAGCTTTTGTAGATTTTATGAAGCCTTATGAACACCACAATTACTCTTCTGCCAAGCCACTGATAGCTCAATACTGGACCGATATTCCGGTAATGTGAACATCGCACATCAAAAGCTGTATTCTATTTGTGTTTTAATTGGCTTTGTCTCTTTTCCACCGGTCCTGTTATTTGTCCACGTCTCTTTCAGCAGCTGTAATTGAGGCCTAAGTCACAACAGGTGTCCTGAACACTCAGACAGAGCAGCGCTGTCTCGGGCCTTGCCCACAGGATGTCCAAATATAAATAAACACACAGAGACACCACACACGCAGGCACGCAGAGGAGACAGGAAGACGAGAGAGACAAAGAATAAACCCAGAGAAAGATGAAAAGCGTGACAGTAATAACAGACAGAGAAAGAGAGATGGCTACTGCTGCTGAGGCCAGAGTAAGCGCGCGACTCCGCCAGAGCCGCATGACTGAGCGCTGAATTATATGTGTACGAGTGCGTCAGTGTGGGGATGACATTTACCCAGACTCTCTGAAGTCTGGCCTCTCCGGCCCGTCGCTCTCCACTCGCCGTGCCTGCAGGGCCTGAAGCACAATGATGTTCTTTTCCTTAAAGTCACATCAAAGACGACGGGGCGAAAAAGTGCAATGCGACCGGGATCTTCTATGAAGCGTAAAACACTACCGTGGCATCTGCATGTCCCAAAGTGCTGACCAGAGCCTGCAGCCTGCCATTTCAGCCGTAATTCCTAATCATTATGCTACCGTTGCTTTCTATAAGAGCAAATCAGGAACGCAGTTCTCTGTAAAGCAATGCAAAGTCTTTTAAAAATCTGACTTGAGAGAGTTTGATCTTGTATGACAAAAACACAAAGGGAATTCCAGATGAAAGCATTACAGATGTAAATAGCTTCTCTGGCAGAGAGAGAGAGAGAGAGAGAGAGAGAGAGAGAGAGAGACTGGCAGACAGACAGGAACAGGAGAATGTTACCCAGTTAAAGCTAAACACTGTCTGACAAGAAGACTGAAGAAATCCTTCATACCTGAGGACTGAGACAAAACATTGAGAGATAATAAAAGTTCCATCATTGTGTAAAGTAAGAAATATTAAGCAAAAAATATTGAAATATTTTGAGTACCTTTTGAGTGCCATCATTATACACTACAAAAATAAGAAGAAGAAGAAGAAGAAGAAGAAGAATTATTGAAGATAAACATATTTTAAACATTTGACCTTGCTGTGAACTTAACCCAAAATCTAATAAATTCATCTGCTGGTTACAGTGATAATTCCACCACTTGTTCTTGAGATATCATGCTAATGAGAAATTAGGATGGAGGAATGTACAGACTACACAAAAACGTAATGCCTCCACCACCTAGTGCCAGAGAAATAATCAGATAAAAACAAGAATAAAATCATTTAAAAACTAAAAAAAAACAATTTAATAAAATAAAGTTTTAAATACCAAACCAAGGAAGTACTTTCAAATAAATGCCACATCCACAAACATTTTTAAATGCTTTTTAAAAGAATATATGGTGCTTCATATGGATACCTTTATATGTAAAATTATCTTGAATATAGGCAAATCCCAGCAATGTCTACACATTTGTACTAGTAATTAAAATTAAAAGTGATTAAATTTGCCTAAATCAGAAGAACTTGCGTAGTGACTCAACTTCATCATCACTGTCTTGCAGGTAACGTATGTGATCTATGAGGTCTAGTATGAGTATGCTTCTGCCACTAAGTGCACCACATTAGGCCATAGGGCTGTAATCAGCATTGCCAAATCCAAGACCAGGATTTGCCGAGACTGATTCAAGACCGAGTCCTAACGAGTCAAGATCAAGTCCAAATGAAAGCGAGGCTGAGTCAAGATCAAGACTGAAACCCATCAAATCCTTTTCGAGGCTATACCTTTACTTTAACTAGTTCGCTTCATTCATTCACTGCACCAATGTTTAAGCTGTTTTCTGGTAGGAGGAATTACTTCTTGTCAAACGTGTGAATACGGAAAAATAAACAAAATTTTTTTCTTTACACACTCTCATTCAAGCCCAGGACCATATTTAGCGAGACCAATCCAAGGCTGGATTCTAAAGGCCAGTTTATACTGTACTTGTATGTTGTTCACTCGCTCGCCACATATCTCATGTACATCTGGAGGATTAAACACGAAATCCACTAGATGGCACATCAGAGCCAAAACATCCCTGTCCATCAGGTTTCCAAGTTGAGCTGTAAAATATTTAATGATTTCCTCATTAAACACACTGATGAGCTTGTCGTTGTGACTGTTGTCATGAGCCCAATCTCAAAAAAACCAAAAAAATCTCTGATTTTACATTCAAAAGAACTGACTACTGTAGAAAATTCAGAGGATTTTGTCATTGCTCTTGATTGCAGCGAGATCACATTGGTACTATTGTGTGAGGTGGATCAGGTGTGCTGGCTGACGGGAAATGACTCTTCAGGTCAGAGACTGGAGTCGAAAACCACTAATTCAGACTAAGGCCATGTTTAACCTGAGTGTTCTTAGGCCTATGTTTTCATGCAAAACTTCCTCTTTTTCTTCACCTCTTATCCTTTCCTTCCTCTTTCATCTTGGGCCTTCTTTCTCGATGTATATATCTCTCCCCTCTCCAGCTTTGTTCCTAAGAATCAGGCTTGAAAGTACGAGCTCCATTAAAAGTGGAATTTCAGTCCAATTTGTCTTCAAAGAAAGTGGAGCTGATTACAGAGGTACCGTTCCCTCTTTTGCCATTAGATCAGCTGAGAAAGACCTGTTAGTCACGCCTGCTTATCTGGCAATGTTATAAACGCAGGATTAACAGATCAAAGGCCTGAGTGGGGTTAGTGTTATAGAAAATGTAAGCCCTTCATAGGGGATCTTCAGTCTGTGGCTTTACCTTGCACTGAATACTGATATCAGCAAAATGCTTACAATTCATATCAGTGCCACTGAAATGTACAACAACTAACCTGATGGTGTGTAAAACATCCAGCCTCACACCCTGTGCTCTGGATGTGACATCATTCATGCTACTCACGTGGCCTGTCTTCACTCAGTCATTAGGTTGCCAGATATTCAACACAAAAGTCAAAATATATTAATAAAGCTTTACTTTTTTTCCATGAGTCTGCAAAAAAAGATTATTGGTGACTGTGGAATAATTTAAAAGTAGTCTGCATGTTGTGATGGTAGAATTTCCAACGGCAAGATATAATTTATATTTTATTATAGACTATCTATTATAGTTTTAGATCACCTTTTGTGTCCAGAACTAAAGTTATAAATAAGCCAATAGGACAGAAACCTTTGGTTACTGAGGTTAAGGTTAGGGTTAGATTTATGTCAGTGGAAGGTTCTTCCAAGGACAGTAACACAAATGTTTGTATGTGTGTATGTGTGTATGTGTGTGTGTGTGTGTGTTAGAGGTGTAACGCAGTGCCACTATCTGTATCTGTATCTGTATTATTATAAACCCAAATTGGGCATGGCCTAAACCGGAATTTTTTTTTTTTTAATAGAGATGTGTGAGAGACTGTTTTTTGAGCAAGACACTTGTGCAGTTATATATTTTATATATATTATACCAGCCCTTGACAATTTCTAATGAATGTAGTTGAATCTATTTCCCAAGATACAGTAAATCTGATCGCTTGATCACATGAAAGTAAAAACCTCCTGCTCATGTGACCTTCTAAAAAATGTATTTAATTTTATTTATTTTAAAAAACAGTGATGACTCAACACTCTAAAATCTTTTCCTGACAATGGTAAAATTATTATACTTGCAAAATTACATGATTCATTGAGCATTTTACATATGAAATAATTAATAACGCTGTGCTTACCATTTTCAGATAGCGTTCAATGCGCCATCTCAGATTGTACTTCAGGTAATTGCTCTCGAAGTGTACGGTATCAGCATGAAGAATGGGGGTGTCTATGACCAATATGGGTGGGCGAGAGACAGACTCACTGTCCAACTGGCCCCACCTTCTGCTCTTGCTCTCTCTTCAAGGTCTCTACTGTGCGTTCTCTGGCTCCAATTCTCACCTACTGCACAAGCTCAGTCAAAGAGGCGACTTTCAAAAAAGGCTTTAAAGCAGCACAATATGAGTAAATGGTGTCATGTTGTCTGCTCATACTGTATATACAGTAACTGATTCACATTCAGTTACATTCCTAATGTGTGTGTGTGTGTGTGTGTAAGTAAAAGTAATAAACAGGTCAGTGCACCCCTATAGAACACAGTAAGCACTCAGAAGCCCAGATAAATAATCTGACGTTGCTAGAGTTTGGAAAGATGTACAACACACGTGTATGTAAAAGCAGGCAGACGTTCCTGTACAGCAGCCAAATCCCTGCGAGCGCAAAGCAGAATTTTACTGGGCGGAAGTGATTGGGTTTATCTGTCAAGGGAGTGAGTGGAGGGTTGGAATCAGCTGCTCGTGGACGGTTGATGTAATTCAAGAAGATGCATGTGAAATTCTCTCTCTCCAGTCAAATCAGGACAAGCATTAGACAGTGTGAGAGCATGAGCCGCTGTGTCTTCATGTGTGTGAATGTTGTAGTGGTGTCTGTTATTTGTTTATGTTAATTTCTGCATTTACTGTATATCTGCATGTTTTTATGCTGTATAAATGTAACTGGTACAAAGCGCTGACACTGGAGACTCCTTCACTCAATGTTATGTAAACGTCTCCATACAGAAAATTTCACCAAATTTCACCAACAATTATACATTTTTCTTCATTAAACAAAAACACGTTTTAAAATCAATTTACCAGTCCCTGTGAATAAGCTGTTACTATGGAAACGATAACGTATTAAAATGAGCGTATTAATATAAACCTGTGATTTGAATTTAACAGCACTGTGCTATAATAAATGCTATTTTGTTAAGAAACACAAGAAATGTGATGGCCGTACCATAGAAGTGAGAAATTCTGTCTGCTGTCACATGAGCTAAAAGAGAACCACAGATCACTTTATTTGCCTTTTTCTGACATTCAGCAGGAGTCCGTTTCAGTGCAAGTGTCACATCTTTGCGCTGACCCATGAACATAAAAGTCAAAGAGGAAGAGAGAGAGAGGGCAAGAAAGAGAGAGAGCAAGGTGGAGTGAAATGAGACCCACACGTGTTTTTAATCACCTGGGTTTTGTACCATGTCCACATCTGGATTCCTCCATGACCAGCTCCAGACCTCACAGCCAGCAGGAGGGAGGAGAGCGGCAGATGTTTCTCTCTCTCTCTATCTCTATCTCTCTCTCACACTCTCTCTCTCTCTCTCTCTTGCTCATTCCAGCTCCTTTCGCTTTCTAAAGTTTCTCTCAGGAACTAGTCTTCAAAAGTGCCATATGAAAACACACGCATATTCAACAGTGTGTGCTTGACGCTTTTTGATGAGTCTTCTGGTTTATGTTGAAAGACGACCATACAGACATACAACACACAAGTATACACACATACACAGGGGAAAACAATGTAACACTTTACGTAACTGTGGTATCCATAGTGCTACATAAAACCTACACAAGCTCTTCTTGACCACTAACATAAACCCTCATTAACAATTATGATTCTCTAACAAGCATCATCTCTCATCAAAGTCGCTTCCATTCATTTTGATGTCTAGTTAAGATAGAGCCAGTGGAGGTGAGAGTGATTTTTTGTTGACATAAGGGTGTGTTACGCCACTTTTCCAGGCTGACTAACGTTAGAATCTTGTAAAAACTCTCATAAGACTTTGCATCTTAGTGCACTTCTGGTCAGAATCACATGATGGTGGTCAGAAACAAATACACACTTGGTGCCATGACATTGTTATAGGTTTGTCAGGAACATCACCCTGATGGAAAATATTGCCGAGAAGGAAATACAGATACAAAAAGACCAACAGAATAAGGAATGGTACTAATCATGAACTTAGATTTTAATTTCAAATGAAGTACAAGCCAAGTGCAATGCGTAGCAGGAAAAGGTATGGAAGCCCTAAACGGCAAGTTGTGAAGAAACCGTTGAAGTGCTATGTCATTATTTTACCTTAATAACTCCATATTTCAGCGTAGTGTTTTTGACTCCTAACATCTGAATGTATTAAAGTAAATTATATTATTACCTTATCATTAGATGTATGTACAGTATGTGTGTCCACTAAAGGAATGTTTGGCTTATGTACTATCTGGGAAACAGCATTATAGCATTCTATAAATTAGTCTCATTGATAGATTGTGTGGTATTAAATATTAAGTTGAAATAATGAAACATCAGATTATGAGGTAATAACTCAAATAGCAAATTATTAAGTCAAAATATTGAGTTGAAGTTGAAATAAAGACAACTTGGTAATATGTGTGTGTGTGTGTGTGAGAGAGAGAGAGAGAGTCTGGTCTGGTTGATAGGATTATCACGTGGAAGCAGTGTCTCCTCTTGAGCTACACAGATTCTACGAGCTCCCCACTGCCATGTTATGCTGGTGACCTTTGACCCCTGTTAGCTTGAAAAATGGTCATATTTCATTAAGCTTGTCAGCAGGAAGTCCTGGAAATCTGGTCCACACGCATACACACACCACTAACAATTAACAATGTGGGTGGTGGACTGTGAACTGGGTCAGTGTTAGAGAGGTATGTGACAGGACCAGCATGACATCTCACAATCAGACAAACAGTCTACAATAATGTGGGTCAGTGAGTTTCAGGAAATTGTCTTTTTGGGGTTGTAGATTTATTTAAATACATATTTATTAGGGGTATAACTGAATACAAATACATTATTCCGATTGAACATATAACGCGTCCTAAATGAATTTGAATACAGATCTGAACAAGTAGGTGAAATGTTGGTTTGTTTGTTGGTTGGTTTGTTTGTTTGTTTGTTTTGCAGAAAGCTTTACAATAGGCATGTGCATCCTGATCATGCAGGACGAAACAAAAGAAGTCACACGAGCATGAGGTTTTTATTTTAATGTGGAGCTCAGAGAAAGGATCTCAGCAGCTGGTTTGGAGGGTTGCCAGGTTTCAGCAAAATTCCCACCCTAACTATCACTCAAAAACCACACAAAATATTCGGCGTAGGAAAAGGTGGACACATTTTTCTTCTTTCCTCTCTTCTGGGGAAACAAGTTAAAAATGATGTGCATTTCTAATTTGTATTATATATCTTCAATATGTGGACATTATACTGTAGATAAACCCTGGCAATGCTGGTCGAAACAATTACCATGTTATAAAGTTAACGGTGCACTGTTGGGTTTTAACTCTCTCTCTCTCTCTCTCTCTCTCTATATATATATATATATAGAGAGAGAGAGAGAGAGAGAGCCCACAAGCCATCTGAACTGTTTTAGAGGCTTTTCCAGTCATTTTGAAAAATATACCTTATTTATTATTTATTTTAATGTTGCAAGTTGAACATAAGTATGAGGACTATCAAAAATATAAATAATAAAATAAAATAACTTCTTAATAGATCATTGGAAAAAAAAATCTTTGTCCCGGGATTTCATTTCACTGGTGCTATCTTGTTTAAAAACTTGTATTTTGAAATCCCAAAAAGTTAAGTGCTTCTAGGGTCAAAGTTCAGAAGAATAAGCAGCCAATTTAACCAACACCAGTAGAGTTTCCCTCCACATTCCATAATTTATTAATTTTCTTGTAAATTCTATATTTTCTTGTGGATAATTTAGATGTGTCATTGGAGTCACAGTTTTCAATCCTGTAAAATATTTTTTACCCCCCAAAAAAAGATTTAATAGAATAATTTATAATACCGGTGTGATTAAACATGTGACGCCATTTTGAAAAATCCATCTTTAATGGAAATTTGTCAGTGGTGTTACTGTGACTGGTGTAACGACCTGTCCTTGTGACACAAGTGACAATGAATAACCCTAGTGGCCTAAAGTAATAGCACCACATTAAAGATGAAGAATATTGTTTATTCATTCAAAAATAATGTCATTACAGCCACAGTATCCAAATAGTCTATGAAAACATAATTCAACATTTGAACGTTTAGCTGGTCAGAAAGTCGCCATATTTTGAGAATGACCCTCTTACAGTAACAGCTTCAACAAACAGTGCACTCGCTTTTAATAAAGCGCTCACTTAGAGTCTGATTACAATCCAATCTGACTCATACAGAGTGATTCCAACAAGGAACACCAAAAGATTTATGATCTGGCCACCCAACTATAGTGAGATAAATAATGTCTTTAGGACCGTAACTGATATATTGGACACTTTAATCACATGTCCATGATGTAACTGTTGACAGAACCATATAATAACACATAAATTAAGCTGCAGTTCTCACATAAATTAAGCTGTAGAAGCGGTGCTCTTTGTTTAAAAAACATGAAAGTTTTTTATTACCTTTGACCTTCCGTCAATACTGAAGCAAGGCTTTGGAACACCAAAAACATGGCTTTTTACTGCTCAACTCTGTCATTGACTGTTTAAAAAGCCTTTTCACACCAGTTGGCAGAATAGCTCAATACAGATGTCATTATGCAGTGTTTATCTGAGTTTTATGTATAATTCAAAAACTGTAAATTACAATCAAATGTACAGACTTCAAAATATAAGGATCTATAAGTTTCTAATTATTTAACATGCTGTTCATGAAACTGTGTATACAACAAAATGTTGAAAAGTATACAGAAATACAGTTCTGTCAGCCTGGACCTTACAGAGCATCTGAAAATGTACTGAATTCTCGAATCGGATTGGTCAGAAAATGTTGATTAGCTTTCTGTAACAGCAGCATAGTGGAGCTGCAAATCACAAGTTTATATTAATGCATT
The DNA here is from genome assembly GCA_022758105.1 of Pangasianodon gigas. NCBI lineage: Eukaryota > Metazoa > Chordata > Actinopteri > Siluriformes > Pangasiidae > Pangasianodon > Pangasianodon gigas. The sequence goes on along the minus strand of CM040478.1, from coordinate 3,505,481 downwards.
CATTCTAACACATGGATTTAAAAATGTGTGTAATTGTTGATATGGTGAAGTTTTCTGTGAGGAGATGTTTATTTAACATTTTGTGAAGGAGTCTCCAGTGTTAGAGCTCCATAAGAGTCAGAGGTAAAGCAGTTACTTTAACACTAACTCTGGACAGTCTTCAGGACAGAGGAGTTTTGTAGTTTCTCCGTAACATGACAAGCTGCGTTTTTATTTTCCTTATTACCTTGAAGAAAGAGAAAAAAGAGAGGAAATACTTCCTGAGAACATGGATGCTCCACAAGATTAAAAGTAATTATAAATGGATAAAAAAGTACTACACATTGTTCTTTAATAAATAAACAACAGCAATGGTTGGCAGTTGTGGTATAAGAGGAATGAAACACTCCATGATGTGCTGTTATTGGAAAATAATCCCCTTTAGGGTGGTAACTGTAACTCCCCTTCATCACACTACCCTGTTGTTGATTATTTTCCTATAACAGCATGACCCAATGTCTTTTATTTCTGAACATAATTGTTACATTTTTAAATATCTTGGATTTTTATGAACACTTATTCAGTAAGGTGTACGCAGGAAAAGTTTCAGACTTCTGTAACTCTGTGGCTCATTGACTCTGGTCTCCTGTCTCTCTCTTTCTCTCTCTCTCTCTCTCTCTCTATCTCTCCCTCTCTCAGTGGGGGTCCCATGAGGCGGCGTTTAATCACTGGGTACTGCACCATCAATGTGGAGGCAGACAGAAGGAGCCCACTCCAGGAGATCAGCTTGCAATCAAAGCCTTCTCCACCCCACTCTACTGTCTGCTGCTACTGACTGCTGCCATGGATCCTCATCACAAAAAAGAGCAGCAGAAACAATTATTTATTCTTTTTGATGTGGGGTTTTGAAGTTATCCTACTACCCAACTCCAACACCCACCTCCTTCCCAAAGTCTCTCTCTCCTCTCTCTCTCTCTCTCTCTCTCTCTCTCTCTCTCTCTCTCTGTCTTATTGCTTCACTCTTTCAGCTTGTTTACACTCAGAGAAAACAAGGTCAGGCCCGAGTACACTACAGAAGAGGAATCATTTTGAGTTTGAGAAACACAGGCTTTGCGAGTCATGCCATGTCATGCGTTGAGGAATGAAAAGATTTTGTGTTTATTTGTCTTTGATTAGACAGAACGATTTTGTTCCCTGCCTTCTTCTCCATTTATGTATTGCTAAGCAGAACAGCCTTACTGATTCTAGTGGGAATAACAATACTGACAATTTTTAAGATCTCTATATGGCCTAAAGTTTGTGTACACCTGACCATCACATTCATATGCGGTTCTTCCTCAAATTGTTGTCACAAAGTTGGAAGCACACAATTGTATAGAATGTCTTTGTATGCTGTAGCATTACAATTTCCCTTCACTGGAACTAAGAGGCCCAAACCTGATCCAGAAAGACGATGCCCCTGTGCACAAAGCGAGCTCCATGAAGACATGGTGTGTTAAGGTTGGAGTGGAAGAACTCGAGTGTCCTGCACAGAGCCCTGACCTCAACCCCACTGAACACCTTTGGGATAAACTGGAACGCCGACTGCACCCCAGACCTCCTCTCCCAACATCAGTGCCTGACCTCACTAATGCTCTTGTGGCTGAAAGAACACAAATCCCCACAGCCATGCTCCAAAATCTAGTGGAAAGCCTTCCCAGAAGAGTGGAGCTTGTTATAACAGCAAAGGGAACTAAATCTGGAATGGGATGTTCAACAAGCACATATGAGTGTTATGGTCAGGTGTTCACAAACTTTTGGCCATATAGTGTATCAGTTTAGCCAATGAATAGTTGAACAAAGCTCTTTTTGTTTATAACCCAATTTAATTAAATTTATCTTTAAAGTGCAAAGTACAGGTAAAGGTCTAAAGTAACATGACATCTCTAATGCAATCATCAATATATCTTGTTATTGGATGCAAATGACAAGTTAATTTAGTGACAGTATAAAATGTATTACATCGTATACATACAGTTACAGTAGAACATTTCATCAGCACAATAAACATTGCATTTTGGTCTATGGCAATTCTCAAGTCAAACCCCAAAAACATCTGTTGCAACCATCAAGATTTATGTGCAACTTCAACAAAAGGCTTCAAAGCAAATTCCCCCGAGACAGTCGACATTAATCATGTTTATATCATTGGCCCAGAGCTCTGATAAACTAAATTTGTTTAATTAAGCTTGATGCAATACAGCATTAAAAAGTCATTTAGCAAGCCGTTTTCTCAGTTTGACGCTGAATCTTGCTTGATGTGGTGAACATTTAGCAAAATGTGGTGTATGTTCATTCCGGGAGACAAAGTGGGCTGCCTTTTATCTCAGATCAACTTCAGCTATTTAGCACTACTTTTAGGGGTTGACTAAATAAATTGTAATAAACCTCAGCATTTAGTGACGTGAGGTGGATATTGTAATGGGAAAGCACCGACCACACTGACCTCAGCAAAGTCACTGATATAAAAGAATAAATGAACAATGAACATGTTTTTCAATACTTATTTCCAAAGCACCATCAATCTACTGTATATGTAGATTAGGTTTGATTCATCATTTATACAAAACTTCAATGGTCTGTAATCAACCAAAATCTCACTTACTTATTGCTTTATAGCTAAAACTAAAACTAATTTTTCTTTTTACTAATCTTTAATGCGTTCTTGTTACACTATAGTTCAGATGGACCCTCTCAGTACAGATTTATTCAAATATTCAAATATTAAGCCATTATTTAAATGTGTAAAACAATATTTTGGCTATTTGTTGAAGCTATAACACTTTTCATTCCTGACATTTCCACTGACAGAAGACATTAGGTCCAAGATGATGTTATTTATACTCCAAGTTGTTTTTGCGTTATTGTGGGTTTGGATGAAACCCTTTCAATAAGTAAATGTGTCAGAATCTCAATTAAACAAATAATTTATTATTTATTATTTAGTAATTATTCTATTACTCAATTAAAAGAAGTATGGACCCAAAAATCTACTTCAGCAAAAGTTTCAAAGTATCAACATTTAAACATACTCAAGCATTAAAGATTAAAAGTAAATATTTTTAATTGGTTGAAAATGAAAAGTTGTATGAACAAATTCATACATTCAAATTTATACATCAACAAATTCATGAATTTTTATTTATCTTATTAATTAACCCTGCTGGAATTAATGAGGTAGCATGAGCAATGGAAACAAAACTCGCTGGCACAATTACCAAACTTAAAGCTAAATAAATTACTTCCACATGTTTCTTTAAGTTCGATGGCAAATTTTTATTTTGTTTTTACGTGGGAGAGACATACTGTATGAATCATACTAAATCTTACTAACTCAAAGACCAATTAGCACAACTGTGTGGCAGTTTCATTTTACATTGATGTGAAGTTTACTGGATGTTTATTAAAAAAAAATTAAATAAGTGAGAACACAACTGATTGGCATAGCTACTGGGCAAAGAAAAAAAATCTCTTGGCATATGAGACTACTTTTAATGACTACTTTAAAAACCAATATGACAATTTAAAGAGTCAAAAAAGTCTATTTTTTCTCTTGTAAATGTATTTGAGTAGGAGTATCTTCCAAAATAGCATTTAAGTATAGTAACAAAGTACAATTAATTAAGTCTTTTCCACCCCTTATAATAAATTTGATCATTTTGATTCATGATTTTTGTTACCACTGTACAAAATTTAAAAAAAAATCACAGACTTTACTTCATGAACGACTGATATACATAATTATACTAAATTAAAATTCCAGTTTTAGCACCTGCAAATTAAGAATACAATTCTAAATTTATAAGCGTTTTGTTAAAATTCGGCCATTAGAAATTGAAAAAAGAACATAGCGACAACATTCACTTTGTATGCTGACATTTTCAACCTTTATTCAAAAAAACCCCATTCAAGTTCCAGACCATAAAGCTCAGAATATAGCTCTATAGCCACCCGTCATGAAATTATACATCAGCTGGCACCGATGTTGACCACATTCCAAGAGCCATGTTCCTTTTCAAAATAAGTAAAATTGCTGGCACAGGAGGGAAGCCATCCTTAAAACCCTATGATTCTCTGAGGCCAATGTCTTGAATCTACAATGACAGGAACACTTTATTTTGACAGGAGGCACACTGGCCCTGACCAACTCTGTTCCCTCAAAAGCAAATGCAAACATGCTATCCTTGCTGGATACTTTCATAATAATAGTGTTAAAACACATTTTGATTAAAAGATTCCTAATATGGACACCCACATGATTTTGTTTTCTGCAAAAGAACACGTCTTTTCAACCATATGGAGTTCCAGTTAAATAAAAGTTGATGACTGCTTCACCGCTTCATGGAGCCTTTCATTGATTTGCTTCCTTTGAGGTTGTTTTGTTAGATTTAAAACTCTGACCTTGAATGCGATGTGACCTTCATTTTATGGGCAGGGACCAGGTTTATACAGTTAAAAAAAAAAACATTTAATCCAAAGTTTAATGAGGATACTGTTACCAAGGTGAAACCATCCATCTTGTTAGACTGGCATACATTTTGGATATTGTCATTGTATCATATCAGATGTATAATATCAATATTTTCATTTCAGTTCACACACCATTTGCACACCAATAACAAACAATAATTAGCACCTTGGTTTATATGAGGTTTTTCCTAAGCAAGTTTTCTCATAGTTTGTCCCATTGCAATTTCATAAAAATTCATATAAACCAATTTGTATGAATATTGACTTTATATACACCAACAAAAGCACAAATGTAAGGGCCTGATAAAATTCCCTACACACAAAACAAAAAATGGCTTAGACAAAGCAGAAAAATGGCTAGCACGATAAGATTTCACAAAGCTACAAAGAAGCAGCAGGGTATACATAGACAAACTATTCATGGAGGAACACAGAACAGGTGAACACAATCAGATAACAAACCAAAGGCAGGATGGTGGGTGGAGACAGGACCAAAACAGAAAGCAAAAGATAAGCACATAAGTGCATATTGATTGTCGCCATGGGAACTGCGACTTGAAGGAATTTGTGACAAAATGTGAGCTTGTTAAGCAATGCTACATTTATGTTATATAAACTTTTTTATGACTGTATGGTTGATAAACATTTCCCTCTATTTGACATCTATTTCTAAATCTGTGAGTTGTGGTTAATGTTAGTCACTAACAATGCCACAATGCCACTGTTGCTTAAAAAAAATGGACTCCTGTCAGAAATTTGCTCATGCCTTACCCGCAATGTCAGAAGTTTATTTTAAATTTATGCAAATTTTTCATTTAGGGAACTAAGGGAAATGGTGAATGGTACAGTGAGGTAGACCTAAAAATGAAAGTTCACCACAAAATAAATACGCCCTGGATCAAGAACCTGCTGGCTGTAAATTCTGTCTGTAGTGGAGACTAAATGACTCATCTGTAGTGTGCTGGCAGGCAAATGCTTTGTGGATATAATGAGAGATCCTTTTCCTTTTTCTTTTGCCTTCACCTGTCAGACATTTATAACTAATGACGAGACTAATCCGCAGTGAATTATTCCGTGCCTCACATTGTCCTGTGCTGATTCTGTATAAAGCTTCACAGATAATAAATATATATAAAAAATGGAGCTACAGAACATTTGACAAGACATGAAATAATAACAGAATAAAAGGAAAACATCACAGGTCTTCTTTGCCCCCCTTTCTCTCTCTCTCTCTCCCTCTCTCTCTCTCTCTTTTCTTCATAAAACTCGAACAGCTCTAGCTGCGCTCACGATCCCTTTATCTCTTTCATTAGCGTGTCTGTGCTGCTCTTGGCGGGGAGACAGTCACTTTCTCGGCCCTGTGAAGTTCAGGCAGATTACAGTGTGGCTTTGAAGCTGCTGCTCCTTTATTTCTCTCTCTCTCTTTCTCCATTTCTTTCTCTCTCTTTCCCTCTCTCTTTCTACTCATCCCCATTCTCCGGCCTAGCGCATTTCTGCCATCTACAACCAACCACGTCCAAACAGATGATGAACAAACCGAATACCCTGCGATGAACTGCCGTCTCTTTTTAGCCTTTCATGTGTCGCGCTCGTTCCTGCAGGCAACAAAAATCCCACCTAAGCAATCTCATCCCGGTGGGATCCAGAAAGAAGAAGATCAGACGGATAGGTGACACGTCTTATGGAAATGAAGCTGAAGGGAAAATAACGGGTGTACAGCAATTACTCCTTCCTGTGGGTATACCATCATAATCTAGAAGATTATCAGACCCACCGTCGCATGAATGTTCCCTGCAGTCTACCTGCCTTAGCGTGGTGCTTCCCTGATAAATCGCTATAAAGATAAGGAAATTAGAGCTGCTTTTTTTAAAGTTTGATACTGGAATTCTGCAAAGAAACTCACTATACCCAGTGTGGTCATAAAAAACTGTGGCTAAAATTCACTTGAGCCAAAATTCCGAGTGAAAATTAGGAAAATAATCGACGACAGGGAGGTGCGATGCAGCCTGGCTTAAAGCAGAGTTACTGTTAACTCTCCAAAGTTGATTATTTTCCAATAACAGCACATCCTGAAGGGTTTTATTTCTCTAATACCACAGTAATTTACCAGTGCTACCAATTTTATTTACTAAAGAATGACATCTCATACTTTTTATGCATCTATACAGTAGTTACATTTAACGTTCCGTGAAACAAGTTCCTGTTATCTACTCTTAAATGCCCTTAGGTGTGAATAAGTGTGTGAATGTGTGTTCCTTCCAAAACTAACAATATCCGGACCGAGGTTGGTGTCCTCATAGCTAGAGACAGCCACGATCATATCTTACAAAAATATGTTACAATTCAACCACTAGTTTTCAATTAACTATTAAATACCAACTACTTGCCCTATACTTACTTAGTAACAATTAACTCCTTACCACATACTTATCTATTATTACTAGATATTTACCTATTAAATATGAGCTACTTACCACATATAATACTTACATATTATTATTTGCTATTTACTGCACATACAGTACTCTGTACTTACATATTAAAATCTAACTACTTACCCCATACTTACCTTACTATTGCTAGCTATCACATTTTACCAGCTATTTACCACCCACTTGTCTCCTAAATACGAGGTACTTACCCCATATTTATTTACAGCTACTTTTCTCATGCTTACCTATTAGTACTACCTGTAAAATAAGCTGCTAACAATATTCTTGCATCATACCACTAAGGTACATTTGTGGTTGAGTGGAAGTAGATGAAAATAGATATTAGATGACTTATCTTGTAGATCAGAAGTGGGTTTGAGGTTTGCGGAGAAGCTCACAGGTCCGTGAGTAAATATTATCTCCTCGTGGCAGCATCACACCTTGCGTGAACTTTTCAGACAGCTCGGAGTGAGGTATCGAGTCTGCAGGTATGTCTCTGGCGAATTCTTTGCACAGGGCCATTGCCTTCAGGTGATATACGATAGATAACAGAACCGGCCCACATTCTTCACCACACACACACACACACACACACACACGCACACACCTCCTGTCTCACATTCATACACAACTTCTTACACCCTTCCTCTCACATGCACACCCAAATATTCTGTATTATTCACGTACTGTACATACATCCTCTTTCTCTGCCTCACACACACACACACACACACACACACACACACACATACACACACACACCTCCATTTATAGTTATGAGGCATCATTGTTAAATTATTAATTCAGCTAATTAATACTGGGCCACATCTAAACATAACCATAACCTTAACCTCAGTAAACAGAAGGAAACATTTTGTAGTTTTTATTTATTTATTTATTTTTAATAAAGTCTAAAATTTTTGTAAAAAGGTTTCTTTATTCATGAGGACAAGTAAAAGTCAAAACCGTCAGATAATCCCATCCTTCTAGGGACATTTGGCCCATAGCAAGATATAAACGCATGCCCACTCACACACACATACACACACACACACACACACACACACACACGCACCACCAAGCTTTCCCCCTCAGAGCCTCATACCACACAAAGATCTCAGCTGCTACTGTAATGGGGCTCTTAAAAACAGAATAATACATTAAAGCAGCGTAAAACATCAGGCACTGAGGGTGACGTTTGATTACAACAATAAGCAGCCAGATGAAATATACATTACAGTAATTAGTACAGAGAGTGGAGAAAAAAGACTCCATGCTGGAGGATACAGATGGTAACGACAGTCTGTCAGAATCATCCGTGCGTCACTTCAGTTCATACTTTTCTTTGTCTTATTTTATTTCCCTGATACACACGCTGTTGGGGCTGCTGTATATATTCATTTTTTGGAAGTGATGTGTGTGAATATTTCAATACAATCTCTAATTATTTCAATTGTTGTTTTAATTTAAATGATATTAATGGTTTATATTAATGCACTCATTCTAATATGTTATAATTTCTACAGTAACAGCTCATTTACAGGAACTCGTATGGTGGACGATCTACGTAATCTAAGACTAATAATAAACAAATCAAAAAACATGTATAATCATTGATATTAAGTTTTCTGTGAGAAGACGTTTATTTAACATTTATGGAAGGAGTCTCTAGTGTCAGTGCTTTGTAACAGTCAGAGGTAAAGCTGTAACTTTAAGTTTTCTGCCTATCTTCAAGAGAGAAAATAAGAGAGGCAAGAGGTGAAGGAAAGTCTGTTTATAGCTGTTATAATAAGTAATAACAGGAACTAAATTGTCTTGTGGTTTTTCCAGAATATTAAATGTACCCTTGTACTATAAACAGTTAAAAAGCACAATGCGTCATTTGTTAATAAATTAGAACTTGTAATCGTTAGCAGATTTGCAGTATAAAAGGAATAAAACACCTCTTAAGTGTAAGAGGAAAATAATCCCTGTTGGGTTGGTAATGTATCCCTGTTGTGGATTATTGTCCTATAACAGCACGTCCTGAAGTGTTTTATTCCTTACTTAATATTACTATAACAAATGACAGTGAGCTTATTGGATTTCATATATTATCATATATATATATATCATCAAGATATCATCATCTACTGCCATGAGACCCTGAGAAGTTTTCATACGAGTTGCAAGTCTGGAATTGCTATACATGATCACGAACAGCATCCTAGGAAGATTGATGCAGCCATCTACTAGGATGAGACCTAGTGCAATTTTCCTAGGGAAAATCAGCACTCATATATTATCAGCAGGGCTCATATGTGAATAAAAAATGATACATTACTGGGAATGACACACCAACACCTTTAGAGAAGGCTAAAGTAAGGCATTTCAAACTAGAACCCTTTTAGGAAGCTAAGAACCCTTAACTATACAAAGAACCTTTTAAAGAACCTAAGAGTTTTGTACAAAACCTGCAATGGTGATGTATAAAATAGTGTACAATATACTTAAAGAAACAGCTGACAGTAAATAAGTTACACATTCAGGATGTAAAACTTGAGCTTGTTGATAACGACAAAGCCTTAATGGGTTACTGCAACTTTAAGAACAATGAAGAGAAGGACATCAGCGGCTCATGATCATAGATTTTGGTGGGGCAGAACAACATTAATAACAATATAGCTTCAAAAAAATTAAGTCTTAAGCTATAGGCTTATGCTATCGGCTACTAAGTAGTGAATTTTTAGAGTAACCCTGTAATAGCCAGTTGAGCGCTGAAAACATACAGTCGCAGAATACAGATTAGCAGCTCAGTATTTTATGTACCTTGTTCAATTGTGTTCAAAGTAATATCCTTAACCAGGGTTTGCAGGTTTCAGCCAATTTTTTCCAGCCCAACTACATCTCAACCATGGCTCCTCCCCCACTGAAATAGTGTGAATGTGGGGCAGAGTGATTGCTGCCCCTATGGGCCTCTATTAGCAGTTCACATTTCAACCACTAGGTGCGATAATACCTCTATGGACATTAATTGGGGCAGTGCACTCCTATAAAGAGGTAATTAGTATTTCAATTAATTAGTAATTAGTATTTCATGTAATTTAAAATATATGAGGTGGTGAATAAGGATTTTATGAAGATTAACTTTTGTTGAACTGCTGATATAAATGATGGGGCTCTGCTCCACTTGCCATGTACAAGCTACCACTGGAGAGTTTTACTGTAGTTTTATTATAATTTCATTTTTCAGTAGTTGTGAAATAATTATGCTTTGTTAATAATTATTCTTTCAGGAAATTCCCCTTTTAGTCATTTTCCTTCTCATTTCTTTTTGAACCCATTTAGTTAAACACACCATCTGCATCTCAGATAAAATGGTAATCGTTGCCTTTGGGAAAGAGACCAGTGGTGGCGATGGGAATGGAAGGAAAGTGTGGGAAAGAATGGCTGATTTTTGTTCTGGTTTTTTAGAATGTGAAAATTCCGGTTTCTCTCAGGCCTCAGCACGGGAAAAAGTCTCCCATGATTCCAGTGGGATGAGGCATCCATGTGTGGAGTGTGTTTTGGTGCGTGCATTTCTGGATCTTCTCAAGATCTTAGTTTTGACAGAAGAAAATGAATTTGACTACTCTTAAATATTACAAGTACAAGGGCTGGAGTAAGTGTACGATTGTTAGAGAAAGAGTAAGTGAAGTGAAGTGTGTGTACAAGTGTTGGAGTAAATGTGTGAATGTTGGAGTAAGTGTATGAGTGTTGGAGTAAGTGTACGAGGGTTGGAGTAAGTGTATAGATAGATAGATAGAAAGATAGATAGATAGATATACTTTATTGATCCCATGAGGGAAATTCTTGTGTTACAGCAGCATGGTCAGTAGCAAGATATGAATGTATGAATGAATGAATGAATGAATGAATGTAGAAGATATGAATGTATGAATGAATGGATGAATGTATGAATGAAGGTATGAATGTTGGAGTAAGTGTACGAGGGTTGGAGTAAGTGTACGAGGGTTGGAGTAAGTGTATGAATGTTGGAGTAAGTGTATGAATGTTGGAGTAAGTGTACAAGGGTTGGAGTAAGTGTATGAATGTTGGAGTAAGTGTACGAGGGTTGGAGTAAGTGTACGAGGGTTGGAGTAAGTGTATGAATGTTGGAGTAAGTGTATGAATGTTGGAGTAAGTGTACGAGGGTTGGAGTAAGTGTATGAATGTTGGAGTAAGTGTACGAGGGCTGGAGTAAGTGTATGAATGTTGGAGTAAGTGTACGAGGGTTGGAGTAAGTGTATGAATGTTGGAGTAAGTGTACGAGGG
>CM040478.1:3442089-3472093 GCA_022758105.1 Pangasianodon gigas | reverse complement strand
CTGAACAAAGCAGCTCAGCTTTTTTTTTTTTTTTTTTTTTAAATTACACACTGCTCCTTTTATTCCACTGTACTTACAAATCTAAAGGTTATTAGTAATCACAATGTGTTTGTAAGCGTAATGTAGAATTATGTTTTTCATGATTTTGCAGTGGGAGCGGAGCAGCTGGACGGAGCGTGTATGGGCTCTGATGACGTCTCCGCCATCACAGTGTAACTCAATTGGTCATTCCTATATTGATGGTGCTTATTGTCTGTTGTTTATATACAGTTTGCTTAATAAATGTGTGGTGGTGTTTTTTAAATATCTGGGCAGGTCCAGTGCTGGAGATTTTTTTTTCTTTAAAAGTCCTCTTTCAGGAAGGTGAGCGGTCACACTATCATCTCAAGTTATTCAAGATATAGCATGTGCTCCCTGTGTTTTTTGGGGAAAAGAAAAATAGCAGGTATATGGTTTATTATTGACAATAATACTTTAGATGTAGCATGAAAGGAAACATCACAGGTTTTACCCTTTAAACGTGTAAAATTATTTATTCCATATGATACTGTACAGCAAGTTTAACTTAGACACCTTATACTGACGTTTAAAATGACAAAAATGTTAGTTGCAGTTCAGTTAAATGTTACAGTACACCCACATTACTTTCACCTTGTCTGCGTTATCTGTAGACGTGCACACCAATCTCTTCTTTCCCTGCCTTAAACAAGTGATTTCCACATCGCAGTGTAAGACAGACAAGCAGATGCAGCTCAAAGCTAACAGGAGTACGAAGTGCAACAAGGACATGGCCCCGCCTTTGAATAGGAGGAGTCTGAATGGCAGTCAGGCGCATTAGAAAGTTTCAGAAATAATTTTCACAAATCTTTTCTTTTTTTTTTTTGCTATGTTAATTATGTTTAGACCTGCTTAGTCTTGACGCATAACATTGACGCGTAAATTCCTGTTAGATTAGGACAACATGAATTGACAAATACTGAAATTCAAAAGCCAAAGAGTTTTTCTAGAAACAGTTTGAAGTCATTCAGCAGCAAGTCTGTCCACAACTTCACAAAAAAAAAAAAAAGCTTCACATCATGTTCTAGTTATTATTATTAATAATAATAATAATAATAACAATAATAATAATAAAATGTCCTCTTCATGTTTGAGTGTGCAGGTCCCATCATTTGCTAGTAATGTCAGGTTTAAGACAAAGACTTACAGGGACAATCAGCAGTATTCAAAATGCTCAAAGTTCCTCTTCTGTGAGCTCGGTTCGTTGCCTCCACAGTTTTTAAGGATCAGAACAGAGCAGACAGGTTTAAGGTCACTGAACACTGGGGGGGGGCGGAAACCACCAAACTTGCTCCAGCATTAGGTGGGAACGTTCAGTCTCGGCCAGTCTGTAAAGTGTATATTTGTTCAAAGTTTCTGGCTTTGTGAGGGTTTTTTAGGCTTCTGTCCCAGTCTTGTAACGTTTGAAAATCCTCTCCGACTTGTATAACAGCATAAAAAAAAAAACAATTCACATTCCAAGAAATAACATAAAAAAAAAACCCTACCCAGCCCGCGGCGTGTGTGCGTGTGTGTGTGTGTGTGTGTGTGAGAGAGAGAGAAAGAGAGAGAACGTCAGCACTTTCAGCTGAGCCCCATTCCCTGCTGCTTATTGGAGTCTGTACATACAAAAAACGTTTTGAGTTCCCCTTTGCCCTTCACGTTGATCAGACCTCGACACTCGCACGAGTAACCCAGCTTCTGCAGCACGTCCGACGTCTCCTCCGTCACCTAGAAAGTATACAACGCATTAGTTTACTGCTAAATAAAACTCTTCCTCCAGGATAGACATTAAAAAGTTTTCACATGGCTCTGACACTTTTACACCTCGTTTCCACAGTTTAACATGCAATAAATGTTAACAACTTTGAATCCCAGTGACTATAAAACAAATTTAAATATCGGTCGTTTACAATAGAAGCAAAGAGATTATATTATAAAACAAAGATGTAAACCTTTCAGTGCAGAAATATTAAGCTGTTAATATGTACTGTTAACAGATTAGCAAAGTTAGGAAAGCAAAGTTACTACTGCTCCGGTATCTGCTTCAGTGTTTCATACTCAATGGTTTTGACAATGTAATACAGTAACCTTAAGAGTTATTGACACCCTTTAAGAAAAGGGGCAAATAATAATTGCGTAAAGTTGTGTGTAAATGTTTGCATAAACCAAACCAAAATTTTCTGCCGGAGTTTCATAAGTTTCGGAAGTTCTGATTTTCTTTGTGCTCGCTTGCGCATCACCCATAACGTACAAAGCGCGTTCCTAACACGGCTCATTTGTATGTAGTGACGCTCACAACACTCCATAAAAGTTGAAGCGCACAGACAGCTGGGAGCACGAAATGAACGATCAGGGTAAAGGCTAAAAGGAAGAAATGGAAGTTGTTTTGACTCACTTCTATGCCAATAGATACAGCTAATATCATATTAATGATACTGAGCGAGTTCTAATTCCTCCATCAGCTGAGGGATTTGTTTACGGCTTACGGCTATGCGTGGACAGACCGGCCTGTCCTCCGTTTATACGGCGCCGTTTCTTTTGTCATAATTTTTGATAGAGACTCCAAGCACTTCTGTAAGTCGCTCTGGATAAGTACATCTGCTAAATGTATAATATTCCATAATAAAATAACGGAATAAAAAAATAAGAAATTTAACCTCGACAGTATATTCCATATACCATGCACATAGTGCAATAATCCATGCAAATGATATGACAAAGTCGATCAAGGTTTACATTAGTTAGTCTTCTGTTGTGTAAATTTACACACTCTTTTAGGAGCAGGATATGAAAGTTTTTCCCTAATTTATGGGATTTTCATGAATACCAAATGTCTTGTGTAAACACTTGTACGAACAATTTACGAATAAATCTTTCACTCAAGCAAATGGAGAAACTATTTACTTTTCTGCTAACAGAATATATATTCTTATATTCCTACATTGTGGGAGGATTGCCCAAATATTAATTGTAGGGACACTAATAATTACAAAACCAATATTTTGAACAAAATTGCACTACCTAAAGTAGGTGGAAAACTTATTTATGTTGTGTTAATAGAAAACTATACATGTTACTAATAAATCTGGAGTTGACCCAGTGTAAGTTAATATTAGAAAAATAGTTTATAAGATGATAAATTATTTTGTGGCTATATTTCTGAGACTCCATAACAGCTCCTTACCTTGGATAAAAGGCAAGTGTAACCCAATTGCTCTCATTGTGAGTCGACTGTTACTATGATGAAAACTATGATTACTCAAAAGCCTTAACGTCGATGAATAATTATTGGCTTTTGGGAAATGCCAACTGTATCCACAAGGCAACAGCATCATGGCACTTTGGCTTTTTCAGTATCAAATACGTGACAGTGTCTCATCTAGTGATCTAGACTCAACTTGTGGGTTAAAGCTAAAAGCTTTTCAAATCTGTCTTTGAAAATCTCAGTTAAAAAAAATCTATTGTAGTAAGTACCTGGATCCTGCCCAGTTCTCCGGTGCTCTCCATTCGACTGGCTACGTTCACAGTGTTTCCCCAGATGTCGTATTGCGGCTTGCGTGCGCCGATCACCCCTGCTATTACCGGCCCGTGGTTTATTCCTGCACAAACACACAATCGACATGCTTTGAAAACACTTAACAAAATATTTATGTCAGCAGGACGCAATTCCTGCAACAACATGTGTTTTACGTGCCTTGGGAGTAAACAGTTAAAAGGCTTTAACTGCTGTGTATAAAAAAAAAATGCAGTAATGACGTCACTGACCACACAAGTGCTTTTGCAAATTCTAGTCAAATGTCAATTACTATTTATAACCATGGGTGAGAACCACGTCACTTTATAAAAATATAGTTGAGACATAATGGAGCACTAGATGAAAATTAGGTCTCGTTCATAACTTGAAAATGAAAGAAGATAAATTTTCCATGTATGATTAGGCTTAATCATTAATTCTCAAACACACACGCTACATGAAATAAATAATGAATTTCACCACATTCTCATTAGTATGTGCAGACATCACACTCTCAGCAATAAAAATAATAAAAATTCAGTCACAGGAATGACTCACTCTCAGTAAAAACTTTAAATAGCTCTTCAGAGAGTTAAAACAGAGCACTGGACAGCAGACTTTTAATAAAAGCTCTTCTCTGATCGCTATTACATCTGCAAATTAGGTGCACAGTCTCTCCACTGCATTTCATTTATTAAACACCCAAACACTGCCCATTCCTCCGCTATTAACATCTCTATTTGTGCAAAATCTAAGACAAAAGATTTCTTTAAGGTTTCTAAATAAGTTTTTCACGCGTAAAGTTAATTTTCAGATTTCAACGGGATCTTGAGTTCATATGCTCACGTTTTCGGTAACACACAAGACCAAACCACAGATGTGGGCAGCTAGAGCACAGAAACTCCTCCAAAACATCTGCAGCCAAATGAGTCAGATAAAATAGCAGCTCTGCTCACGGCAAGCAGAATCATAGTGTTTCATTTCTTTTCATTTATTTATTTATTTAATCTAATTAAATAAAATCAAATTAAATGTAATGTACAAAAAAGAAAACAATGAAACATTAAGTACCCTGACAAGATAAATCAGTTACTGAAGATAGATGGATGAATGAATGGATTAATGGATACATTAATGGACGGATAGATGAATGTAAAGAGACAGACAGATGAATGGATGGATGGATAGATGGATGAATGGATGAATGAATATATTAATTATTTATCTTCAAAGCAGAAAACAGACTCTATTAAACTTAATTCTGATGACCTAATTAGCTCACAGAGGAGGATACAGGACAGACCAGACAGTTCAATTATTGGGAATCTGTGTGGAGTGTGTGTGTGTTTCTTGTCAAGCCTCTCTGGCTGAGTAAGTAGCACTGTGTGTATGTGGGTGTGTGTCCGCTACACTCACCCACACGCAGTCTAAAACTGTTAAACGAATGCCGGTTGATGCCGTCCAGCTTTCCCATCAGAGCGATGGCAAACTCCACCATGATGCCGATCTGTGCCGGCTGCCGCTCCCGGTCCTGCCAATACAGAGCGCTCACGATTACAACGTGGAACATGAAACAGGAAACTGTTTGTGACAGTAGAGATTTGTCCATATTAAATTGTCCCATTACAATAACTGTCTAAAATATAAACCACTATTCCAGCAATTAATATATTTATCTTACCTGATGCATTATGTTTGGAAGCTAATATATGAAAACCTACTACAGGTGGATGATACTGCAGAATGATCATATCGAAATACTGGAAGATATTTTCATTATACAGGAATATTTAAGTTCACTAAAATCTATCTAAAAAAATCTTTAAAAAAAAAGTAAACAACCATTCAGCAAAAAAAAAAAAAAAAATCAAATTTGTTAATTTTATGAATACATAATATAAATATTATTTATATAAATTAAATATAATATAAATTAAATATTAACAAAAAAAACCATAATATCCACAGTAAAATTATATTAATATTAGTATTAATTATATTTATTATTAGAGATGGCACAGATCCGATACCAGCAAAAAACTGGATTTGAAAAAGAAAAAAAAAAAAAAAACATTTTTGGAACTGGAGATGTTTACATATAAAGAGATTTGACTGTTGTTTTTTTTGTGATTTTTGTGTGAAAGAGTTGAGGGCTTCAGTAAAAAAAATAATAAATAAATTGAAGCTGAAATAATATCGGATGGGTATCTGTATCGGCTGATACTCAAGGTTTAAATATGGGTTTCTGAAAAGAAAAAAGTGGTAGCATTCCATCTCTAATGAATATATTTATAATAATATGTTTAAAATATCAACATCATATTGCTTAGCCGTATAATCTACAAATAGAAGTATGACTGATAAACGGTATGAATATTGCGTAGATAAACTAAAACAAAAAAATTAAAAATGTCACAGCTTTGGAAGCGATTTTTGCTTCTAGTTTAATTTAATTGTAGTTTTTGATTTAACATTAACATTTTATTCCAGTTTATACTTTCCTACTTATTATATTCAAATATAATATCCCTATTTATTAATACTAAGTAGTAAAGTGTACACTGCTTCCCTGTGGCCTGATGCAGGTACTTTACTGTTCATGTTGCAGTGTAATACCTGGTTCGTCTCCTGTCCAGGTGTCCCACTGAGACCTGCAGCAGCCATGTACGTGCTGCCGATAGTCTTAATCTTCTCTACGCCACTGAACTTCGGCTTAGACAGCAACTGCAGTGACAGAAAGGAGAGAAAAGGAAACATTTTTAGCATTGCTTCAAAGTGATGACACTTAAGAACTCGTCTGCGCAGATGGTTCACCTCATCGAAGTCAGCGATGATCTCATTAAGCAGTCTCAGACACTCCAGTCCCTCTTTGTTAATGTCGCACTCAGTGTAGAATTCCTTAAAGTCCGGGACTGAAGCAAACATCACACACACGCAATCGTACGACTTGTAGTACAGATCCTGGAGAAAACACACACAACAGCACTTGACTTATTAATATTAGGTATGGGCAATGAAAAAAAAAAAAAATTCTATCACAATATATACACACAAACATTTTACAGTACACGATATGCATTACGATATATAAATTATATAGAACTTATTTTAAAGGTACAAGGTACAACATTCAACATCAAATTACAAACTTACAATTAGTTATTAAAAAATGAAAATAATGATATTATATTGTCATATTGGCCATTCCTAAGCAAAACCAGAACACAATCAACCAATCAGGTTTAAACACAATACAACAATTAGCACAGAAACAGGTGGGACACAGAGATGGATGTGTAACAGATGCATGAAGAAATGGAGATACTTTATTTAAAAAAAAAAAAAGAATTTTTTAAAACAATACCATTCAGGAAAGTACTTGTGTTTAGAAAGCCAAATTATTCTGCAAAAAATGTCACTCCTGCAATATCATTTGTAAATCTGTGTATGCTGCATGTAGAAATGTTATACATACATGTCTTTTTTTTTTTAGTAGTGTCCTGCCATGTGATTTTTCCCAGTAAATACACTTTTCGTAACTGTTGATAAGCTTGCAGATAAACTCAAGCATGTGCAATTCAAACAGGAAACAAAAATGCTGATTTTAGAGCAATATTTAATGTAGCACAGCTCTAACTCTAATACGCCTGATCCAGCATATCAGAGGCTTCTGGAGTGTCTGAATATTATGATCAGATGTGCTGGTTTATGGAAGGATTTAAATTTTTCCTTCACTATTTGTGTAAACTCTGAGCTGAACTCCTTCACAACCTACTGACCATCACGTCTACATATCACACATTACGTATATTCACTTCAGCAATGGAAGTAGCAGAACAGGCTTTATGGCATAAACTTAAAGTCTGGGGGGAAAATGGCTTAGCACTTTAATGTGCCGTGTAACATCATGTTACGTTCCTAGCGCTCAGTGAGGGATGCGGTACAATATAATTTCACTCACACGCTCTGTTCCTTAGAAAGACTTGTTAATCAATCAGTGAAACCCTGTGAAATTACTAACTGTGAAAATCTCACCATCAAGAGAACTTAGTTGGCACTAAAGGCTCAGTGTGCCATCCGGGTCACGGCACCAAGATGTTGGCAACAACGAGTCAGGAAACAGATCTTCAGACTCTTGATGATTATTTGCACGCGTGAAGAATCTCAAGATCAGTTTTTTCTCAACAGAAGTATAACTCCAGAAAGGCTTCCCCAGCTCGCTCTCGAAACTGAGGAGCCAGCTTATGTACAGAGTACAGTCTGATAAAACACTTTGGAGTGTTCTGAGATTATACAGTGTTCTGCAAATAATTAAAGGCAAATATTTCCTTCTGTATCCACAAGGAAAACTTTGTGAAATTTTATAACTAGGAAATTAGTAATTTTTTTTTTAAATACCAATGATGTTAGTCTACTAATAATGGAAAAGTGTTCAGCCGTTAATTGAAAAACTGAACTTAACAAGTCCATACCACCATGTTATGTTAATTAAATTTTTCTCTGAATGAAATTAAATGTGTAAGCAACTAAACTGAGTGATGGATTAGGTTCTATCATGCTCTGAAGTTTCTACTGCTCTTTAGCACTTGGTGCATTACAGCATGCCATGGTGTGGAATGACTCGGAATAGCATGCTATGAATGGATGGCTGGACATCTTGAACACTCATGCTGGTCCCTACCTTGTACTTCTGGTTTAGTAAAGTGTTAGTGGAGAGCAGCCCCACCTCATTCTTTTTGTTCTCGCCCACGAACAGCGCAGCCACGTGAGCTGGGAGAACGTTCTCCAGCAGCAGCCGCGTCAAGTTCTCACACAGCTCGATCTCGTCCTTATCCGTGCGGTTCTTGTTCTTCAGCAGGAATTCCTGACGGCTGCAGAACTCATCCTGTAAGGAAGAGGAAGGGTTTCACCCACCTGGATTGTTGGAAATATTTTCCCTGTTAATGTCTACCCAGAATGTCAACTCTGCTTTGTATCAAAAGGGTTTTTCTTGGAAGGCCATGAATGTTCTTTTGGTCAATTCAATGCTTGTTACAGAGAGACGACGACTTCTTTTAAATCCTGACTACTTACTATGCCTAGAGTATTGGTGTGTATAAGGCATGTGACAAGAATTAATTACTGTATGTTATCAAGATGGTTGTCCAACCACTTATTTATTGATCTGATTAAATAATTATGTCCTATGATTAAATAAGGTCCTATTCTGGACCAGTAAGAGGTTGAACACAAAATATCACAGATATAAAGAATCAAATCCATTTGTGCATTTTCAATGTCATATTATATTATATAAACAAATATCCTAGCATCTCAGTCACATGAAAGTTACTCATCTTACTTCTGAAGAGAATAAACACCACAGTGTACTTTCCCCTGAACTGCTGATTCCACTTAACTGGCAGAAAATTTAGCACATTTGTGTTTTTCTCATGATATTTAACTAATACACAACCCCTCTCCCTATTCTGGAGAGTCAAAGCATTTAAGAACACAGAAGCTGAGTGAGTCTTCATGTCAGCGTGGGTAAAAGCTTCCAGTTTCCAGTATATTTCATCAGGAGGACGAAAAAACTAAGGAGGGTAAGTCGACATCAGCTAACTGACTAACTTTTGCTAATGTTAGCAATACTTTCTTCTGAAATAAACTTTCCAGGCCCCAAACCATAGCTAGCCAGCTAATATAGCGAGGTAGCATGATGGAAAATCCGCTGCTTGTTGAAGATGTATTGTATGTAGAAATGTGTATTAGGGCATTTGATTATCTGTATAAATGAAAATAAAATCTTCTTAATGAAGCAAACACAAACACACAATAGCACTGAAGCAGTCAGTCCACTTTCCGGTTCTCAAATTGGCAGCAATTATACAGTGTGATGTCATATGAAACACAAGAATAATGTGTGTGTTTGTGTGTGTGTGTGTACCTGACGTGATATAAGCAGCATGGTAAACAGGAACAGAGTGATGTAGATGCAGCTCATAGTCTGCGGATCTTTCATCAGCCCTCCATTCATCAGTGAATCTGTGAATTCTTCAGTACTGCAACTAACACACACACACACACACACACACAACTGTAATTACACACATAAGTTCCCAATGCTAACACATACACATCAGTGCAGGTCCAAAATCTGTGTGATCTGTGTGTGTGTGTGTGTGTGTGTGTGTGTGTGTGTGTACCTGTTGAATTTTCTATAAAGCAAGCAGCTGTACTTGTTGAACAGATCTTTCTGGGTACAGCTTATGATGATGTAATAAATGGCTGAGGAGACGAAGAGGAAGGCCACCTTCAGCTCGAAGCTCACTCTCAAAAATACTCCACACACCAGTAATGTCAGGATACAGCTATACACTGAATACTGAGGAGAAAAAAAAGATCAAATGTGCATAAACATGGTCTGAAGTATAGTTTAATCATTGATTAGATGGTGAAAGATAGGGTTAGAAATAAAATTACAGTCAATAAAATCTAATTAGAACTCTCCTATGAGTCTGACACAGAGTGTCTGTGTGGTTATGATATGTGCCAAGAGAATAATAAATGTTTGTGTGTGTGTGTGTGTGTGTGTGTGTGTGTGTGTGTGGGTTCTACTCACAGGCAAGCAGAAGAAATGATCATTATTATTAAACGTGTTTATGCTGCTTCCATTTCCCTGACCAGGGTGTGGACTGACTGGGTTAAAACACTGAAAACAAGAAAATATTTGAGTGATGAATAAGCAAATTCTCCGTAAAACCATTGCACAATTTGCCTCCACGATATAAAATGTTACTTACCAGGTTGAACAAGGCAATGATAACGATAACTGTTGTAGCCATAGTTGCTAGCGGGAGACGCACACAAGGCCTCTTGACCACAGCTTCGGACACGGCTGATAACCACTGGCAGGATTCTAACTTTTCCGGGAACAGTTTCTAAAAAAGGAAAGACAAAAACGAGAAGAGAGTCTGTAAATACATTACATACATATATACTGGGTTGGAGATGTATGAAATTATTATATGTAAATTTACATCAGAGATACATTCCCCTCTGAAAGTATTGAAACAACAAGGCCAATTGGAACGTGACTGATAGGTGTTTCTTGCTGCCAAGGTGTGTTAAACTGTAAAGTGATGGAAAGGCCAAAGTGTGGAGAAAGAAAGGATCTGCTCATGATCCAAAACACACTGAGCTCATCGGTCAAGCATGGTGGAGGTAGTGTCATGGCTTGGGCTTGCATGGCTGCTTCTGGAATGGACTCACTAAGCTTTATTGATGATGTAACTCATGATGGTAGCAGCAGAATGAACTCGGAAGTCTACAGAAACATTCTGTCTACCAATTTACAGAGAAATGCATCCAGTCTAATTGGGAGGAACTTCATCATGCAGCAAGAACATGACCCAAAACACACTGCCAACACAACAAAGGACCTCATCAGGGGGAAAAAGTGGAAGGTTTTAGACTGGCCAAGTCAATCAGCAGACCTTAACCCAACTGAGCAGCATTTCACCTCCTGAAGAGGAGACTGAAGGGAGAAACCCTCCAAAACTAACAACAACTGAAGTAGCTGTGGTACAAGCCTGGAAAAGCAACACAAAAGAAAAAGGCAACAGTGTGGTGATGTCAGTGGGTCACCAGCTTGATGCAGTTATTGCAGGCAAGGCATATGCGACCAAATATTAAATGATAGTTTAAATTAATTATCAGTTTAGATGTAAATATGAGGAAATGAAAGCTGATATTCTGATCTATCGTCTCATGTTCATCTTTTGATCTCAAACCCAAATGTCTTCAATGTATAGCGAAAACAATAGAATTGGCCTTCCTGTTTCAATACTTTTAGAAGGGACTGTAGATAGATAGATAGATAGACAGACAGACAGACAGAGACAGATAGATCAATAGATCGATACATAGAGACAGACAGACAGGCAGGCAGGCAGGCAGGCAGGCAGACAGACAAATAGACAGACAAAGACAAATGGATCAATAGATTGATCAATCGATTGATCGATCGAGCGAGCGAGCAACACACAGGCAGACACACAGACAGGCAGACAGATGGACAGAGATAGACAGATACATAGACGATAGACAGAGAGAGACAGACAGACAGACAGACGGAGGTCTAAGGTAGACCTAGACATTTACTAGAATCAAGTATGTGTGTGTGTGTGTGTGTGTGTGTGTGTGTTGGAGGGATTGAGAGACACTGTAGCAAATGTCAGTCTGTTTTTAGTGGTCAGTCATTCCAGAAACTGTCTCCAGCCAATCAAATGCAAGAATGACCATGTCACATGACATTCTCCACATAACATACAGTCTAAATGTGCTAGCATCTATGAAACCTCCAAATCTGGAAATACGCACGCACACACACACACACACACACACACACACACACACACACACACACACACACACACACACACGTTACTACAGCAAAATACTGCTAAGCTTATGCTTTGTTATTAGTAGTGGTGTTTATCTGTATAGGAACCCAAACTATCAAAATGTCACTATTCCAGATAAAAAGAGTAAAACAGAGGAGAAACATGCATACACACAAACACACACACATGCAAAAATCCCCAGACAATCCATCGTAAGTGTCTTTAAAACTGGCAGGTGCCAGCTGTTAATAACCTGAATGTGGCCGGCAAAACAGATGGCAAGGGTCAGCAGTAACACACACGCCAACAACGCAAACACCAATCCCAGCTGCGTAGGTCTAAAAGAAAAAGCAGAGGAAACACTGTGATGTACTAAAGTAAGGGAAGCAGCGCATGAGAGTACATCTTATTATACATTCAGTTCTGTCCTCGTGTGTGTGTGTTTATATCACTCACTGTTGGGTGACAAACATCTGAATGATGAAGATACACAGGAAGACAAAGGTGGCACAGCTGATGTAGTACTTAAAACTAGGCATTTCTGTAGTCCTGTACTGAGAGAGGTATATAAATATGAACACTTTGTGCATTTTAGCACAAAATAAACAAAACTTATGGTGTTACATTTTACAGATATTCCTTTATTAGCACAAGTAACAAAATATATAGTATAGGTTAGAATATGAGTACTGAAAAAAAAACATATACCAACTCAAATATCACTCTCACCTGACTAACTGTATATGAGATAAATATTCTCTAATTAATTGTAAGTCCACCATTTCCTCTGAACAGCTTTAGGAAGCTGTGAGTTACAACAGTGCTGATGAAATACGGAAGGAGTCTCCAGTGTCAGTGCTTTGTAACAGTCAGGGATAAAGCTGTGATTTTAAGTTTTTCGACACAGGAAAGTCTTCAGAACAAAGTTGTTTAGGCTTTGTGGTTTCTCTCTAACATGAAAAGCTGCAATTTTTGTCTTATTAACTTCAAAAGAGAGAGAGAAAAAAAGCTAGTGATAACAGCAACTAATTTCCTGGACATTCCACAACATTAAACATAACTATAAATAGATCAAAATGCATGATTTGGTGTTCTTTAATAAATAAAAACTTGCAGTATAAGAGGAATAAAACACTTCAGGCTGTGCTGTTATAGTAAAAGGCTGCATTTAAATCTGCTTTGTATCAGGTCGCATCACACTGTCTCATTATTTATCTTTAAGAGCAAGGCCTGTTGTGTTATATTCATTATATAATAATGGGGGGTGCAAACTTTCGCACTTGAGACACAGAGAAGCAGAAAGACCCATTGGACGTTATCTTTGTAAAGCTGCATGTTTAGCGCTCCAAATAAAATGCTATAAAACCCCAGAGGACTGCCTTCTAAACTTGTTAGCAAACCTCAGAAATATCTTAATGTACAGTGATATTATTATGATGTTTGCCATTTTGCTAATCCAGGAGGCGCCTGGTAAATAGCGAGTGCTGTTATTATGTTTAAGATGCTTACCTGTTTCTCCAGCCCACGCTTAGTGAACCACAGAGTGAGACCAGAAATCTCCTCCGACTTCACCCACTGCCTGCACACAAGAAAAAAACACATGCACAAAAGAAGTATTTTTGTTCTTGGGTGTTTATGCGGTTTCCTTCACACACCCGAGCCCAAAATGAAATGCCTTAATTATATATTTCTTTAAAGCAACCATGTGATGTTTTCCCTGCACAGACGAAGCCTGGATTAGATTTCACTCATGATTATATGTACACATTACCAATCAAAACTCTGGATACAACTGACAAAATTCTTGTTGTTTATGATGTTAAAGGAATAGTCCAGCATTTTCCTAATCTAATCTACTCCATCTGTAGATTAGGTAAAATACCAATGACTGCAAGAGAAAATAAAATTTATAATGAAAATCTAAAGCCGAGTGGGACACTACATGTCTTTCAAAATTTCAGAATCGCTGAACCGTTCACACTACACGAATTTAATCACATGCGATAGAATAGAGTAGAATGTACACCAGCAATCGCAGATAAGGCTCACACACTACACCATCTTTCATCTGGAGAGAGATCCCTGCTAAAGTGCACATGATCCCCAAATCCTCACAAAACAATGCAAGAACTATCTATCATGTGACTTTGTGGTGGTTGTTTCTGATTGTCTGTTCTGCAACGAGAACTGGGGGTATAGTGGGAAAACAAAATAGCCATTTTATACTATGCTTTTATTTTTGCTGTTCCTAACAACCTTTTGGGTATGACACACCAAATATTTTCTTATAGAAGCATTATTATTGTGCTTACACTTTGCCCTCATCCTCCCACACACACAGACGGATGATAAACTGGATTCAGGGATCTGCTGAGCATGACAGCAGATGAATTTGATTCTTAGAAATTCATAGAAAGTGCTCACACTACACGACTCATTGCTGAGAATATAAAACGTGTGAAAATATTGGCACCTCTGCAACAGACTGAGAAAATTGCATCACTGAACCGCTCACACTACGAGTGGTCAGTACAGGAGCGTGCAGTGAGTAGTCACCAATCAGCACAATTGGGAATCGGGAAAACGGGGAAATTGAGGCTAAATTTGTTCAGTATAGTCAATAAACATTAATAAACAATACGGATTTTAGCAGGATGCAATTTTATAGTTTCGATATCTGCTGTTCTAACGTGTAAAACAATATGAATATACTGTGCCAAAAAAGACAAAAGTGGAATCGCATCCTTATAAAACAGTAAAAATAAAGAAAACTCGTACAGAGAAAAAAAGAAAGTGACAAGTCTCACTTGCTAGAGCTCAGCTCATCGATGGTGGTGATCATCTCATTGTGCAGTTGCTCATCAAACTTGGTCTTCTGGGATTTATTCCTGCAGGAGACATTAATGAAGTTAAACACTTAACATGAAAACATACACACACAGACACAGAGAACAAGGAAGAGAAAGGTGTGTGCGTAGACAGCAGGGCTTGTGTAGAGGTCACGGTCGTTGTCATGCTGGTTACGATCTTCAGGCCAAGCTGCCAGTGTAAGAGAGAGTACCAAGACGTGCATGTGAGTGTGTGTGCATGTGTGTGTGTGTGTGTGTGGGGTGCGTGTTGACACATGTAGGTGTGGCATGCAGGATGCCTTGTGTTAGTTTAAATCCCTGAGGGAGCCCTGATACAGCTTAGGAAGGAAAAGGGAGAGAAGAGCGCCATTTCCTTACACACCCACCCACACACACGCACACACACTTTCTCCCATCTCATCTAGCGCGATGCAGTAATCCTGCAGGGGAGTAAAAGGTCCACTCTTCAGCACAGGAGTGGTTGTTATAGCTCATGCTAGCTGTGGGCTCAGTAGCACAAGCTAAGTGAGAGATCAGGGGGGTTAGTGGTGAAACTGTGGGCCAGGGAAAATGTCTTCGGCGCCAACATGGTTCCACTCACTTATTCACGCTGAAGGGAGGGGCGGGAAAGGACAAGGACTCCTCAAGAGACTCATCAAAGCTGCACAGGGGGATAAAAGTCAACTTTAACACAACACAAAAGAGAGAGGGAGAAAGAGCAGGATTTCTAGATACCTGTCTATAGGTTTATTTTTAATTTGTGGATAATAAAATGTGAAAGAATTTACATAAATCTGTTGAAAAAAATGTTCTGCATCAATAAAGAAAGGACATGTTAGAAATTGTTTAAATAAATGATATGTATATTCGGGTCTCTCCACTACTATGTGCTTGGCTATCACATCTTTAGAATCAATACTTCATGCAAATGTACTAGAATTTGCTTTGGCTACCTTTTTAGAAATTTAAAAGGATGACAGATGGAGGGAAAAAACAGGAGATCACTCAATTTCTGCTGTTCTTTCTCCCTTACCCTGTGTTCACACTAGCAAGTGACGGTTATTTTCTATGTACGTGTGTGATACGGAGCCGCAATTTCAGCAACAGCGCAACAACATGTGAACTGAGATTTTCTGAACTTTATGCAAATTAGGTATGACACTAAAGCAATTGACTCAAATGATTCCTCGGACCAATCGTATTGCTCGCGTGGTCCGACATTTCTTCACTTTCCCTATTTGACTGAAAAAACTGAAAAAAAAAAATCATAACCGTGGTTTCATCTTACCCTGTCATACACGACCTCTCATTAAATGTCTATAGGGACACTGGGGAAAAACCTAAAGCTTGGAAAGATCACTGGTGTCTCTGCAGTGTGTTTGATAGCTAATACGAAGTCTTGCATGTAACATGGAAATCAAAGAAACAATTTTAAAGCTGATTAGTGCATAATTTAATTTGTCTTTAGTTAGAAGGTGATACATAGATATATAGGTATGGTATATGGTGGTGCCTCAGGTTAGTGTACATAGCTGGTACAGTTAGCTTACGCTGCTAATTCATTATAAATACATTTGAAACAAAAATAAATTGTACACAGTAAATTGTGTGCTGTAGGCTATACTACTCTTCTACTACGCTGCATAGACTCGCTAGTGTGAATGCACATTTATGCATACAAACATATACACAGTTACACACACACACACACACACACACACACACACACACAAAAAAAAAAAAAACATTCTCATGTATTACTAACCTTTCTGTCATTTTTAACGGCGCTGATCTCATAGGAATGTCCTGATGAGTGATAAAATGACAAAATCTCATTAACAATATCATTAGCAATAATCAGAAAAAATCAATAGTAAAGGATGATTATCTGTGCATTCGTGTATATGTGTGTGGGTGTGTGTGCATGTATTCACCTTGAAGCGGTTCTTGCTGTTCACCACAGCGTCAGTGATGAAGCCCTCTCTGCTCTGGAGATGGGAGAAGGGTTTCACGGCCCCCCACGACTCCAGGTAGCGCGTCATTCTCACCGACGCTCGCATCTTCAAACCGTCACTCACACGCTGTTTAGGAATGCTACTGCTGCTCTGAGACGGGTCCTTAGACTGCGTGAGCACACAAAAGGTATATATAATTATTATTATATTAAATGTGAAAAATCCTCATTCTGATGTTTAATATTCCATATTTTTCCTTTAGTCACATATTATATGTCTATAGAAACACATATCTAAAACATTTGGCCATGTCATTAATGACATACTTTGTATACACATTTTAGAATAATGTATACAATTACTATTTAAATATAAAATAACATGTCCTAAACCTGTTAATGTTTAGTAGTATTTCCAGCAGCCACTTATTAGAGTGATCTTTTGTGGCTGAATATCAAATGGTATTTTAATGAGCATCTAATACACGACATATGTTCTACAAAAGCATTATGTTAAACCCTATGTAGTAACTGTATATAAGAAACAGAAAACCAGTTGGGTTTTAGCCCAAATCTAACTGGTATTTTGGACGGGACTTAAATAAAATAAAATTATTCCTGCATAAAATGGAAGTGGAGATGACAGGTTTATATCCTGGGTTGCATAAAATATCGAACATTAAGCTAAATATCAGCAAAAAGAAAAAATTACAGGAGACAAATAATTATGAAATGTTTCTGATGAAATCAGGTTATTGTTTCGTGTCATTGCTTAAGAAATCTGAACCTTCCATGTGTTTATTAGATCAACACATGGAAGGTTCAAATTTCTTAAACAATGACATTCTTAAACAATATTATTAACACATAATGCAGTGTATTGAAGCTCGTTCTGTTAATGGAAGTATAAAATTTTAGGCTCAAAAATATACTAATGCATTTGAATAATGAACTTTTTTAAAGTAATTTAAATGGAAATGTATAGGTACTGACCCGCGGGTCTATAACCAGGTAAGTCTTGATGTTGAGCTCCTTCAGGTAAGCGTCTCGGAGGTGGCCGTTTCCTTCCTCCACCTCGTATGCTTTATTCAGATGCTTCAGAGTGGCCTCAGTGATGTGTACCCGGCTAAACACACACATTATATTCAAATCAGAGCAACATAAATTTTTATGTTTAAAATATGTTATATTAGCAATAAGCATTATCACAAGGCTCATGAATGCTTTACTTCTTGCTAATTCATGTACATTAGTGAAGTTTTAAACTGTAGCATTTTCTTTTGCTGACTTATACACGTTTCCCAGCATACCCAGGCAACCCTCCAGACTCCATGTGATTGGCCAAGGTGACGTCATGTGACCAGACGTCAAACTGCCATTTGCGTAGACCAATCACGCCACAGAGCACGTTTCCTGAGTGCACGCCCACGCGCATGTTAATATCCACTCCTGTCGCCTCCCGAACCAGCCTGCAAAGGATGATGGGGAAATTTAATGAGTAATTTATTTCACCCAGTGTGTGTTTTATGTGTGTGTGTGCGTGTGTGTGTACTTACTTAATAGCCTCACACATGTCCAAACCCATTTTGACGCAGTTCTTGGCATGTCTCGGTAAGGAGACTGGTAGTCCAGACACACAGTAATAACAATCACCCAGGATCTTTATCCTCATACACTCATTCTCCTATACACACACAAACAAAATATAACAGTTCTACAGTTCTGCAAGACATGACCACCACTGAACTATACTAATCATCTCAACATGAAAAAAAAGCACTCAATCACTATTATTAAAAAAAAAATCATTACTAATTAACAAAACAAGTATTGTAGTTATTGAAACCACTCACTTTGGCAATCTGGTCAAATTTTCCAAAAAGTTCATTCAGCATGATCACCAACTCTTTGGGAGAACAGTCGCTGGCTAAACGAGTGAAACCAACGATGTCTGCGTAAAGGATGCTGAAACAGATAATGAAGAAGGCAAGAGAATTTAAGTGTTATAAATGTAAAGAGGAACTAGGACTTATTTTAGCAATATATACCTATATGTAAAAAAAAAAACACAAAAAAAAACAGAATAATAAGAAAAAAGCAGACCACATTTTCTTTCCCAGTATCAATACTTAAACCTAGTTAACATGGAACTTACTGTATTTTTACACCAAAATAATGACCATGTTCTTCTATGGTACCACACATTTACAATGGATATAAAAAGTCTACACAGCCCTGTTAAAATGGCAGGTGTTTGTGATGTAAAAAAAAAAAAATGAAACCAGGGTAAATCATGTCAGAACTTTTTCTACCCTCAATGTGAAATTACAACGTAAAAAAATTAAGTGAAAAACAATTAGAAACATTTTAGGGAAAAATAGGAAAAGTAAAAAACTTACAATAACATAGTTGCATAAGTGTATACTGTATACCCCTAAACTAGTACTTTGTTGAAGCACCTTTTGATTGTCTTACACCACTCAGTCTTTTTGGCTAAGAGTCTATCAGCATGGTGCATCTTGACTTATGGGAATATTTTCCCACTCCTTCTTGCAAAAACATTCTAGATCCATCATATTGTAAGGGCATCTCCTGTGCGCAGCTTCTTCAGGCCACCCCACAGATTTTTAGTTGGATTCAGGTCTTGGCTCTGGCTAGGTCATTCAAAAACATAAAGCTTCTTTTGGTTAAGCCATTCCTTTGTTGATTTGGATGTATGCTTTGGGTCATTGTCGTGCTGAAAGGTGAAATTCCTTTTCATCTTCAGCTTACTAGCAGACACCTGAAGGTTTTGCACTAAAATCGAGCGGTATTTGTAGCTATTCATGATTTCCTCTACCTTGATAAAAGCCCCAGTTCTGGCTGAAGAAAAGCAGCCCTAAAGCATGATGCTTCCACCACCATGCTTCACTGTGGGTATGGTGTTGTTTTGGTGATGTGTTGTTTTTTTTTTTTTGGAATTATGGAATTATTATATCTTTTGGAATTGCTCTCATCAGACCATAACATAATTTGCCACATAGTTTGGGGTGATTGAGTTGAGCTTGGATGTTTTTTTTTTTGTGAGAAAGGGCTTCCATCTAGCCACCCTACCCCATAGCCCAGACACGTGAAGAATATGAGAAATTGTTGTCATATGTGAAACCAACAATGTCTGCATAAAGGATACTGAAACGGAGAAAAAGAAATGCTTTCAAGACTGGTGTGATTATTTTGTAATAAAGATTCTATATAAATGAGCCTAAAATTGCCACTCAATTTTAATAATGCTTATAGTATATACAAGATTCACTTGTATTCACCTGACTGATTCACTCCTTCAAATTAGATATTATCAAACAGGATATGCTTATAGCATGAACCAACAGGTGGCCATTCCTGTAACCCAAGTTCTCTGAAACAATGCCAGCTGAATCATTCATGCATAATACGCAGTAGCTTTCTCTGAATAAAGTTCATGCACAAAAGAAAAGATCCTGCAGATTATTTTGTCCAGCAATCATAATTTAGAATTGAATTAATAACACCATATATTTAAAACTATTCTCACTTAAATGTTTTCAAGTCTAGCGCAGTTTGAAAGACAACGTTTGCCAAGTGGTGAGGCAGGAGTTAGCTCTAAGGGTTTTGGACTAATATCTTTGACAGGTTCCCAGATTAATGCAGGAGCGAATAGAACATTTTAGAGGATTCTAGCTCCTCTAACTGGCCCCAAGAATCTCCAAAGACTGTTAAAAAGCAATCCTTTTATATGATCTTTATGTAATCCTTCACTCTGACAGCAGAAATTTGTGGTGGTGTCTCATTGTGATCGCTGTGCCAAGTCACAGTGTTTGGCTTGGAGTCTGGTCAAAGGAAAAGTTTTCCTCATGAGTCTTCATTTAAAATTCTTCCTCACACTCTTTTTTTTTTTTTACTATCTCTAAAATTTCAGAGCAGTCTGCTAATTCACTTTCAGGTTAGCGCTTGATGACGAACATTCATGACCTTCTACTAGTTGTGAGTCAGTGGATACAGAGACTAATTCACTGTATGATTCAATATTTGGCAATTCAAAGCAATTTTGCTTGTATGAAATAATTCAAGGCTGTATGATGTGGTTCAAAAGCCTTTTTGAGGTGACAGGATGAATAAGCAAGGTTATGCAATCAAATTTAATACTGAAGGTCAGTACTGCAATGATAAAAAGTGTGTGTTGAGGCATGTGTGTCTGTGACTGTCAGAAAGAAACCATGAACATATTAGCTGTCTGAATTTGATATAGTTTTTCTTGAACAAAACTTGGAGTAAAATCAACAACTAAACAGCAAAATATATAAGTATTATTTAATTTTGTCAATAGATTAAATATCTAAATTTGCCAATTTTGTTTCTTCCTTGTTTGGAAACTTCTGATCCTGACTAAAATTGCATTTGTGCACAGTGTAGTCAAATATTTTCCATTTTTTAAAGTAAAAGGCAGATTTTTTTTTTTTTTTAATGTTTTAGTCAGCTAATCAAACAGCTGATTTTATGTACTGCTATAAAATTAATATAAACATATCATATAATAATCTTTTTTCCTGGAGGAAGTATATAGACATTTAAGTATGGAAGTGAAATAAAGCATGATTTATATATTATATAATATTTACAAGAATGGGAGGTATAAAAGAACACCAGTTTATTTTAAAGGATTGTGGAAAAAAATGTTTGAATGAAGTATAAGCTTTGTAAAGATTTGTGAAGAAAAAAATTGTGTATACACACACATGCATGCACACGCACGCACACACACACGAAATGTGTGTCATCACGTAATAAATGAACATCTCTTAAACAGATCACTCTCACAGTTCAGTGACTGTAAAATGAAAAGATCGGACCTCTAAACAAATCCTGCATTGTTGGTGTACACACCCAGGTGCTGTGTAATTCCATGTGCGTGTATGACAGTATGAGCTTCAGAGTTATATTAGCGAATAATGACTACTCTGTTGAAGGACCACTTTTCATGTCCATGTTTTATGTTTTGCAAAATAGATTACAACCCGCTTCTAATTATAAAACCGTACCCAAGGACCAGATGTTATAAGCACGGAATAGGCAATATTAAATACAGATCAAACAGTCTGTGTGGGAAAATTTGATGTAATTACAACCTACTAATGAGGGATATAAGAGCACTTTGTGAATAGGGATTAGTGCTGGACAAAGTATTAAAACTACCCTTCTTGCCTCGTATTGCTAAACTGACTCACAGGTTTCTCCTTTACATCATTAGGATGATCCGGTCATTTCTATCCACAGAGGCCACTCAGGTGCTTCCTGCTCATGTCGAGACTGGACTACTACAACTCAAGGCTCATGAATGCTTTATTTCTTGTTAAATGATGTACATTAGTGAAGTTTTTAAGTGTAGCATTTTCTTTTGCTGACTTATTCACGTTTCCCAGCATACCCAGGCAACCCTCCAGACTCCATGTGATTGGTCAAGGTGATGTCATGTGACCAGACGTCAAACTGCCATCCGACTGCTGCAAATGATCCAGAATGCAGCTGCACACGTTCTCCCCTAAGTTCTCCCACACCACTCCCTCCACTGGCTTCCTGTAGCTGCCCACATCAGATGTAAAACACTGATGCTTGCAAAAAAACAAAACCAATAAATACAAACGAGCGTCTATGTAAATTACAGCACTTATCACACTCTGCTCTGCACCACGTTCCCTCCGAGACTCGATTGGACCCAGCGTCCCTCAAGGTACAAGGAAGACATGCATCAAGACTCTTCTCTGACCTGGCACCCAGGGGGTGGAATTTCTGCATTCGACTTACCTCAGACGTGGGAGCTTGGAATTACGTCATTTTCGAACTCTGTGTTCAAGTCAGAAAAACCACTGACACCTCTATGTTTGTCGTTTGTTAGCAACAAGCTTATCCAGCTAACTGTGATGAGCGATGTATATTTTCCTCTTCAAACCAGAGATCTGTATAGTCAGTGTCCTAGATTTAACAAGTGAATATGTATGCTGATTGATCTAAAGCAATTACTAAATGAGTATAACTCATTTAAAGGTAAGAAGTGCTGCTGCGTTTACTGTTGATGCTGTGAGACCATGTTGATTTGACATTACTTGCTCAACTCGGGGTTGAGAAGACCATCCCGAGTTCCCAAGTAGGAATTCAGAGTTGAGGGGGTGTTTGTTTGGTTTTTCCTAGACAGAGGTCAGAAATGACGAATTACGATCTTTCATTGAATGCAGCAGAACTTTCCTTGGCTGACTGACCATCTTCAAACAAATACTAAAGACCTACCACTTCACCAAGCACTTAAATTAGCACTTTGTTTATCAATTATTAAAAAATCTTCCTTGTCCTGAGTTTTTCTTCATACTGCACTAATCTCCCCAGAGACTGATGGTACTTTTAGTTCTTGATCTAGTGAACTAGCATGGAGATGTGTGATTGGATGAATGGATGGATGGAAAGATTAATCCCTACAGGACCATACAAGCAGGTGAGAAATTAAAGGAAAAACTGGTAGCTCTGTTATGCTGTGGGGAGCATTTATTTATTTTGCTGCCATAGTTTGAGTCCACTTGTCCCCTTAGAGCAAAGCGTTACTACAAACCAAAACTGATCACCTTTATCCTACAATGAAACATTTCTCTCCTGATGGGCGTGGACTCTTTCCAGATGACTCCGCCCCATCCACAGAATATGAGGGCTCACTGAATGGTTTGATGAGGATGAAAATGATGTCAAACACCATGGTCTTTACACTCACCACATCTCAACCCAACTGAACACCTATGAGACATGTTAGACAACGTTCTACACTACCATCATCAGAAGAAGAACAGTGTTCATCACTCCAGTACAGTTCCAGAGACTTGTAGAATCAATGCAAAGGTGTACTGAAGCTGTTCTGGTGGCTTGTGCTGGCCTAACACCTTACTAACACACTTCATGTTGTTTTTTCCTTTGTCACCTGTTTGAGTTTTACTCAGTACCACTGGTAAGCTCATGCTTGAAGACACCATCAATAAGTACAATAATGTACAGTATGATTTTTTTCTTTACTTTGAGACCATGTGACATATTTGATATTGGTATGAAAGTCAAAATTATGTATGTAATTAAGTATGTAACAGAACAGCCTTGTAATCAGGAAGTAATACTACAAATGTTCACTTCCACGGTTAGCATGCGCAAACTTAAGCAAGATGTATAGCTTTCATTTCCTTAAAATACACTACAACCCACATAGCTTCTCTCAGAGAGCCTGGTGGAGCCATAAATACACAGTGAGGATATATGCGTATACATAAACCAAGATAATGATTCTTATAGCTACTGATGCAGGAGACGTATGCGGGTACATAGATTTTTACCTGACGTTCTCGTGCCTCTTGACGTAGAGACTGTGGAAGTTATTGTCTTTGACCAGCCGCTGCTGTGCCTCCTTATCTTTACATTTACAGCGCTCCATTATGGCCAGCTTCATCTCCATCGAAATATACACAGGCAGTACTGACTGCAACAGATTCTCCTAAAACACACATACACGCACACACACACACACGGTGGTGAATGACTGTCGAATAAAAAAAAAAGTACAGTCAGACACCATTTTCAGAGTGGACATGTAACTCCTAGGGGCTTGTGGGAAATATTCAGCAGCATACAGATATGTTCATATGCAAAATGTTCTTTAAACAAAATTACTGCACTGCAAAATGTTATTTAAAGTGCTAAGGTGTTTTCTTCATGTATTAAGAACGTGCATTTGCTAATCATGCAATTAAAGGAAAAGACAAGCACGTCATATCATGCAAGCAAGCACATTCTGCTAGTATCTTACATCTAACTGAACTAATCTAATCTATATCAAGAGCTAGCAAGACCTTTTCATCATTCACAGGCTACATGACTGGAGAAAGAGGTGATGAATATCTATTGAATATCTAGTGTCTTCATCTAGTGATAATGTGAGGCGTAATAAAATATTTGCACGTCTCCTCAGTGATAACACACACATCATATCTAGATATAAATTAACAAGAGACGAGCGACTTTAGAGCTCCTACGAACTATGATGTTTGAGTCGGACGTGGTGATGTACATTACTGGATAATGAATTTCTTTACAATTTCTTTAATGTGGAAAATGCTATTATAAAGTGAGGCTTTATAGCAGATGTTGTTTGCAGAATTACATTCTTTACTGTAATTACTTTTATTTTGTCTTTTTAACAAGCTCCTGCATAATTACAGTACATGTCATTTAAAGAGCATCAATTATACACTATATTGCCAAAAGTATTGGGACACCCCTCCAAATCATTGAATTCAGGTGTTCCAATTACTTCCATGGCCACAGGTGTGTAAAATCAAGCACCTAGGCATGCAGACTGCTTCTACAAACATTTGTTAAAGAATGGGTCGCTCTCAGGAGCTCAATGAATTCAAGCGTGGTACCGTGATAGGTTGCCACCTGTGCAATAAGTCCATTCGTGAAATTTCCTCACCACTATATATTCCACGGTCAACTGTTAGTGGTATTATAACAAAGTGGAAGCAACTGGGAACAACAGCAACTCAGCCACGAAGTGGTAGGCCATGTAAAATCACAGAGCAGGGTCAGCTCATGCTGAGGCGCACAGTGTGTAGAAGTCGCCAACTTTCTGCAGAGTCAATAGCTACAGACCTCCAAACTTCGTGTGGCCTTCAGATTAGCTCAAGAACAGTGTGTAGAGAGCTTCATGGAATGGGTTTCCATGGCCGAGCAGCTGCATCCAAGCCTTACATCACCAAGTGCAATGCAAAGCATCGGATGGAGTGGTGTAAAGCACGCCGCCACTGGACTCTAGAGCAGTGGAGACGTGTTCTCTGGAGTGACGAATCACGCTTCTCTGTCTGGCAATCTGATGGACGAGTCTGGGTTTGGCAGTTGCCAGGAGAACGGTGCTTGCCTGACTGCATTGTGCCGAGTGTAAAGTTTGGTGGAGGGGGGATTATGGTGTGGGGTTGTTTTTCAGGGGTTGGGCTTGGCCCCTTAGTTCCAGTGAAAGGAACTCTTAATGCTTCAGCATACCAAGACATTTTGGATAATTTCATGCTCCCAACTTTGTGGGAACAGTTTGGGGATGGCCCCTTCCCGTTCCAACATGACTGCGCACCAGTGCACAAAGCAAGGTCCATAAAGACATGGATGAGCGAGTTTGGTGTGGAGGAACTTGACTGGCCTGCACAGAGTCCTGACCTCAACCCGATAGAACACCTTTGGGATGAATTAGAGCGGAGACTGCAAGCCAGGCCTTCTCGTCCAACATCAGTGCCTGACCTCAAAAATGCACTTCTAGAAGAATGGTCAAAAATTCCCATAAACACACTCCTAAACCTTGTGGAAAGCCTTCCCAGAAGAGTTGAAGCTGTTATAGCTGCAAAGGGTGGGCCAACTCCATATTAAACCCTACGGATTAAGAATGGGATGTCATTAAAGTTCATGTGCAAGTAAAGGCAGACGTCCCAAAACTTTTGGCAATATAGTGTGTATATATATATATATATATATATATATATATATATATATATATATATATATATATATATATATATATATGATTTAAAGCTTTTTATCAACAACAGAACAAATACATTAAAAATAAAACACAAAAAAGTTCCCTTTAATACATACAGAAACTTGTTCATGTCACATGTCAGTCATTCCATCTGTACTGCGTCAATCATCTCAGATAGCCATCTTTTAAAACAAAGTGCAAGAGATGATTTCCAACTGAGGAGAAGAATTTTCTTTGCTGTAACCAAATTGGTCATCAAGACTTGCTGCTCAGGTTGAGAAAAATTAGCTATAATTTTTTTAGCTATAAAAATAATTGCTAAAGAAGGATCGAGCTGTACAGGCATACCAAGGATATCATAAAGCAATGCAAAAATATCAAACCAAAATCTATGCAGAATCAAAGATGATGTGCCATGGTACCAACTGTGATCGTACACTTGTTGCATCTAGAGTATAAATTTGTCATTTGTCATAAATGATCAATCAACAGGCAAAGATGACTAAATACAGTGTAGCAGTACTAAATACAGGGTACCAGTGGCCAAAAAAAGTATTTATTCCAATGCTGGAGGCCTGTAAAATCAACCACCATTGAGTTTGTTAAAAAAAAAAAAACAGAAGGTAATTCGGAGGAGCTGGAGGAGGGAGATTAACACTGACACTGCCAATCACAGCTGCAAATGATGGAATTACTAAACCATACCTCCTCACATTAATCTAATCCTGATCGAGTACAGCTCTAGACACCACTTATTAAGCTTTTTTTCAATGAACACGGCTTTGCTGCTCGTGACACTGTTGTACAATAACACCGAATATATCACCCCATGATATGGCAATTGTAGATCGTGAATGAACAAAATGTCTCATCTGTTATTACAGAGAGATCGCATGTACCGTGATATTGAACATATATTGTCAGTTGTGCTGAAAACACTCTGTTTTATGAACCATACGTTATTCTATTCACTAGTCCAGCTCATGCTCTACCTGACAGACACACAAACAAACCAATAATAACCAAGACTGGGCGGTTCCTTAGCTTATGCTTCCTCCTTGATTTGTTTAGCAACACCGTAACATGGGTTACGTGGAGGTAACATGGAGGAGTCAGTGCCTAAAAAATTCAATATCTGTTAAATGGAACTGATGGTTTTTACAAAATGGACACAGAGCAAACCATGGCTGTTTGCAGAATATGCAATGGCAAGATCGAGGAAAAATGACGAAGCTGTTTAACCACCAAGAAAGCACCCGAAGAAAGAAAGAACATTTTTATTTAATGTTTGTTTTTTTTAAATATGCTGTCCATTGCT
The DNA here is from genome assembly GCA_022758105.1 of Pangasianodon gigas. Taxonomy (NCBI): domain Eukaryota; kingdom Metazoa; phylum Chordata; class Actinopteri; order Siluriformes; family Pangasiidae; genus Pangasianodon; species Pangasianodon gigas. The sequence continues at coordinate 3,444,470 of CM040478.1, read as the reverse complement.
TGTTGGTTTTCATTTGTTTACATTTTGTTGGGAAGTGCACATTATTAGAATTTGCTTAAAAAGGTACTTTGGTCTAAGGTGACTCTTTGCAAAATAGTCATGCATTTGCTAAGATTAGACAAATTTTTTTTCAAGATTATCTTTCTAGAGGTTAAAAGCTCTGCCTCCAGGATCTACGATAACCTGTAGAGTGTCTATAAAATGACTAACAGGAGGCCCATCCAAACACAAACAGGCATTCTGGACCAGAAATCATTTTCCAAATGAGTTTTTGCAGCCACATAATACTTTTGTCTTGAGGTCATGGCTTAAACCATTATTCTTTATCATGTTTTACATACATATGTTACAGGTTATTTGTAATAAAAATATTCACTATTGCACCTTTAAAAAAATGAAAAAAAAATTTTTTAATAGTAAATAAAAGGCATGATCATTCCCATTTTATATGAAATGGTCATGATCATTCCCATTCCCATGACCATTTCATATAAAACTCTTTTCGAACTTTTTTCTTCTTTCTATCTCGCATTCTTTCTCTCTGTGTGTCTCTCTCTTTCTTTAAAGCAGAGTTAGGACTCTGTAACCGTAAACTAGCAGATCTTATCCTTCAGGAGAAAAGCGGTTGGCCTATCCTCTCTCCTCTCTACATTTTCCCACACAATGTACACTTTGTGTTTATATGAGGTGAAGTAAAGTAAATGTAAAGAGCTCTATACATGTAGAAAATGGTAGAAACTGAAATCTGATGAACCTTGAGTCTTCAAGTCTAGTGGAATGCATTCCTGTTATTCAGAACACAAGTTCAGTATCACAGGAGACTGAAATGAGAAGCTGGAGGAGACTATTTCAGTTGCAAACCAGCAGATCTTGTATTTATGGAACAGCAAGCTAAAAGTGTCTGAAATTCAACATATATAACGTAAATGTTCATATACTCCAGTACTTTCAACCATTTTTCAAAGCAATATGGAGTACCAAGTTCTTAATAGATACAGAATAGATATACTGCTACAAGCCTAACATAATATGATCAACATGTTAAATTTTGAGTTTTGGTAAAGACGGATGACTAAAGACCAGAGCATTTCCTCTCTCTAGCTGTCACTGGTTATTTTCAGCAAGGAGATTCTTAGTTCTTTATAAAGGCGAAATTACAGATCCATCCAACTTCATATAATCCAGGCCTTCAGTATCTTGCTCCACGCAGGCAAATATTTAAAATGAAAGTTAGTCCTTTATAAAGCTGGACGTGACTTCAATGTTTATTTGGCTGTTAAAGGAAATGTCTCACAGTTTCACAGCCAAGTAGACTCATCATGTCATGTTTGTCCAACACACAAACAATGTTGCTTTCTGTGAAAAGCAGGGTGTGAAAATAAACTCGCACAACTGCCAAACGTGGGTAAATGTTGCCACTTTCATTCAGCTTATAACAGGTAACTTTATGCTGCTCTCCAAAAATTGTACTTATTATATAATACTTACATTGTACGTATAGGCAATATTATATGTTCTATATACAGTATGTTGTGTGTAAAAAATGTCTTCTTACACACACACACACACTCACACACACTCACACACACTCACACACACTCACACACACTCACACACACTTGTTTATTCAGCATGATCATTATCCATCTCATACCTATACATGGTTGCACGACTACTATCTTTTACTAGTTGACCAGTAATTCAAAAAAGGATTTAACTAGTCATCTTTTCCATAGTTAAAGCAACTATTTTTAGGCTGTTATTTTTAGCTGTATAAAGGCTCCAAGTGACATTTCCAGCTTTGATGGTTTATGGGGGCAGTACGATGGGGTCCCCGGTTCAGTCCTGAGCTTGAGTTTACTCACTGTGCGGAAATTCAGAAAACACAAATAAATCCACACAAATGTCTCTTGAAGTTGAGACAGAAGTAGAAATTATACTTTTTGTCTTATAATTGAATTGCCTTTGTTATGAAAAGGTTAACATTCCCCCGCCTACACAGCAACTAAGACGTGTAGCTAGATAAAATATTTACACCATTATTCTGGGTGAAAAAGGATTTTATTAGACACTGTTTAATAACAATGCATAAATGGACCTTTTATAGCTCTGGCTCATGTGTAAACTAGTGATGCATAATTCTGAGCCAGTGAGCACAACGGACAGGAACAATTCATCTAGATCCTCGCTTGAGTTTGGCCTTTTGGAGCAGTTAGTCGATGGTGTATTATTTTATTCACACACCCGAATACTGTAGTGGTGTGTGAGTACCCTGGAAAAAGTGCAGCTTGTGTATAGCGTGTGCACCATACCTGCTGCCTCTTCTCGATCTCCAGTTTCATGCGGATGCCGAGGCAGCGCAGTGTGTCCTGGAAAGTCTG
>CM040478.1:3427547-3441989 GCA_022758105.1 Pangasianodon gigas | reverse complement strand
GAGAGAGAGACAAACGGAGAGAGAGAGAGAGAGTAAGAGAAAGCCAGATTTCTACATGTGCTATTACAAAGTTTTATGAATGTACAGCATGTCCCAAAGATAATAGCTCAGTTACTGAAACTGGCTTTGAACAGTCCGGATTGTTTCCCCTGTTTACGCTCCGAAACCCAGGACTAAATTGAAACTCAAGAATCGTTGAAACAAAATGTTTTTGCTCGATGTAGGAAGGTGAAAAGGCATTAAAGGGAATGGACAGAACTTTGAACAACTGATACATAGGGTGTCGTATACAGGGTCTACAGGGTATACAGGGTGAAAAGTCAGGAACCAATGAGAGTAAAACTATATATACTTCATTTTGTATTTATTATTTACAACATATGCTCTACACATTCATCCTTACACTCTACTCATTTTCTCCACTGCTGTCATGTTTTTGTGGATTTTGCTCAACAAAATTCCCATTGGTTCCTGTCTTTTCAGACACCCTGTATTTAACCCTTTAACTCTTCTTTTACTTCTGGGACACATTGTACTTTCACGTTCAAGCATCAAGCCAGCTGACTAGTGTTGCTGTGATTGACAGGGGATAGAGCATGTCTCTCTGTGGCATCATCAGCATTCAAACCCACCATCCCCTCTTTTGTTTTTAGGAGATAACAGCAAAACATTACCGCTATCCCGTATCGCTAAACACATCACAAATATTTCAATACAAATATATTTAATGTGTTTCAGGGTGGAGTTTTCCTTTAAAAATGTATATCAGGGGACTTTATTGGTATTTAAAAACCTTTAAAAATGGACACACTTATTTTATGTTGGTTTATTCCAAGAAACACTCTTTATACTGCTAATACTTAGAAATGAAGCTTAAATACTCTGTTTATTTTGGATGACGTATATCAGTGCAGATGACTGAGTCAAATAAAAGCTCTACATCATGCTGCACTGTTCGTAACTGCATACAGGGTTCACCTGTATAAAAGTATAATCTGTTACATATGTGATCCTTTAGAACATCTAACTGCATGGGCTACGAATTTTCCCCTGACGATACAGTCAACGCTTTTCTGTTGCACCATTCTGAATATTCTTTTTTTTTGGCTATTTAACCCATTTTCCCAGAACTTAGTTAATGCTGTTGTTCACTCACGAGCTGAATCCTCCTTATCGCACAACTTGCAGGGCAAAGGCTAACAAACTGCAAACTGCTAGTAACTCAGCGCCATGAATGTGCTGAAAAAAGACTATACGTGAGCTATGTAACAGGAGAGAGGAATTCCCTCATTTTCAAAACTAGAGAGCAGGAAAAATGAATCTCGCAGCTCTCGGTTAGTTATCGTTGGCACTGTTGAGATTTGAACGCTTTGAGCCTGACAGGATTTCCTGAACCAGACGCTGATGGCTGACTGATTATTCACGCAACACACTTACCTGATTGGTGAGTTTAGGCTCCAGGTGAGACTTGACTAAGGTCAAGTGCACTGACAGGACAATAATGTGAGAGAGGGAGGAGACGATGCTGAGGATGACGGCGTACCACATCTGGAAGGGGAGGAGCGTGAACACTGTGATGATGATGAAGAGGAAGAAAGGCACCTAAACAGAGGAGATGAATGAATCACGGCTCAGACAGCTTCATTTCAAAATATCAACTTAAAGTCAGTCACGCTAAATATTGACTTTGTTTGGTGCCATGTACTGCTCTTTAAACAGTGGTGTGAAAAAGTATTTGCTCTCTCCATTTCCTCTATTCTTGCATTTTTGTCATATTAAATGGTTTCAAATCCTCATACAAAACAAGACAAGGAGACTGTTGAAAAAAAAGTTGTTAAATGAGCACTTAATTTATTGAAGGATAAGGGTTGCATAACCTTTTTATTACCCATGTGAAAAAGTAATTCCTCCCTAAACATAATAACCGTTTGTGCCACCTTCAGCAGGACCAGTTGCAACTAAACGCTTCTGATAACAGGAGACCGGTCTTTCACATCACTGTGGAGGACTTTTTGCACACTCTTCTTTGCAGATTGCAGTAATTCAGCCACATTAGAAGGTTTTTCAGCATGAACCGCCCGTTTGAGGTCCTCCCACAGCATCTCAATGGGGTTCAAGTCAGGACTATGACTAGCCGCTCCAAAAACTTTAACCTTTTCAGCCATTCAGAGGAGAACTTGTGCTTGTACTTTGTGTTTACTCAGCTTGTCTCGGTCTTGTATTAAATTTTGATTGAAGATCTGAGGCAAATACTTTTTCTCAGAACTGTAGAAAATATTTTTAAATGTAGAAACCATTTAATTTCATTATTTTTGAAGGCATTTCACAGCATTTCTTTACATGTACCTAAGACTTTTGCGCAGTACTGCATGCCTGCTTTAGGGGTAAAAGGGGTTTTTGTGATTACTGTGTCTTGGTATAACATTAGACATCCTGGTATGCATGCATGAGTGTGTGTGTTTGCAAATTGTCAGGACCAAAATGTCCTCACTTACAGTGTTTATTTATTAGTTTATTATACTTTTTTGTTTTTCAGATCTGTCGAAATCAGTAAATACATTAGTTTTTGGATACTGCAGTTAAAATCATGGTTAGATTGAGGATTAGGTGTAGAAAATTCTTATTACATATAGTTATACATTTCTCTGTGTTTATGTTGTTACCTGGTCCCAAGGAAGAATGAGCTCTGTGCAATAGATGAAGGTAAATCCCATGGTGAGGTGTGTAGCCCACACCACCAGCCCCAACAGTGTGGTCCATTTCTGAGTGAGCGCCTCGGCACAGACCAGCACAAACACAGCCAGGAACACAAACAGTGCACAGCTAACCACGCCCACAAACGCTACATGGTTGTGCACTCTCTAAACCACACACACACACACACACACACACACACACACACACACACACACGTATATATAAAATAAAGAGTGATTAATTGACATTCACATTTTTGTAGTATAAGACACACAAAAAGAGCTCTTCACAAGTACAGCCTTAATGTGTCAAAGTGGTTGTGAGATTGAGAGCTAACTGTGTATCAGAAATGTTCATAAATTAACATTTTGTGACAAAGCTTCAGGAATTACAACACACACTAACACACATTTAACGGAAAAATCCACCGTGAAGGACTTTAATGTTAATATTTATAATTAACATGAGATCATCAATGGCACCCAACATTTATTTTGTAATGAAATTCTGAGGTTTTTTTGTTTAAACATTTTCCTACATTACCCAAAAAATGCCATTCATCTACCTCCTCATTCTCACTCTTTATTCTGCTAATACTTAGCATGACAATTAAAAGCTCTACATCATGCTGCACTGTTCGTATCTGCATACAAGGCTCACCTGTATAAAATTATAATCCTGTTATATATGTGATCCTTTAGAATGCATAACTACGTGGGCTACGGATTTTAATCATGCTCTCGATTTAACAGTTCAAGACTCTTGATCCACTTACACCACAAACATTGGGCTTTTTTTTTACTTTTTTTTTTTTGGAAACACATGCTTTATTACATACACAGATTCCCTTCCTCGTATGGATAGACCGCTAGTGAAAAGAGCACTTAAGAGGATTTACACAGACCCTGACACACACACACACACGCACACACACGCACACACACGCACACACACGCACACACACGCACAGTGTTACAAAAGTTCATACGGACGTCATATCACATAACCACAGAGGGTGAAAGATGCACAAAAGCAAATCCAAGCTGTAATAACATTTACTCAGATTTCTTACAATTTTTATAATGGGACGGATAAGTTTTCTTGGCGAAAACGTTTGTGTACGTCCAAGAGAGAAAAAAGAGAGCATAGTTTGGATACAATAGCAGGAAAAAGTGCTGCATATTTTCCCCTTGGAAATCTGCAGACTGATGGAAATGCCAGAACCTGCCAATCAAAACGCCTCAAAACATTCACTTCCTGTTACAAGACACGAGCACTTCCTTTCAGGACACTCGTAACATGTCTTATTCTTCTTCATCGCAGAAGGATGGGTGGGATTACGGAAGGTTCTACATCTACTGAAAAAACATCTGTACTGAAAAATCTTCACATCACTTGAAAGACATATGAAAATTCTCATATCTTTTATTACTATTTTTAACATTAATATTCTAAGGCTCGTTATTGTGAAAGGCAATTAAATGGATGAAAATCTATGATTGAAAAAGATTTAGCACAAACATTGGCAAGACAACAAATGTGATTCTTGTGAGCAATGCATACGCCTTTCCTTATCCTCGTCTATCAGTAATACGTACTGATGGGGGAGAGATGCATCACGATATACAGGTTTGCAAACAATTTCCCAGCAGTTAAAAAAAAAAACTGTACAATGATAATGTTTGTAAACATAAAAATAAAAGAGTGAGTCAAATAGATATCACAAAAGTGCATCATTTTTCTAAATAATCTTCAGTTCGTTCAGCGCAACTGTAGCGCTGTAGGATTCCTCTGGAAATAAATTCTTATTTTTGTCGCAATTGTAAAGTCGTTGGGCTCATTCTCATAAATTGATTTTTATTATTTTAGGTTTTAATTTCGAAAAAATTTACTAACAAATATATAACGTTGAAAAGGAGAAAAAATATGTAAAAATTCTAACATTAAAGTCTAAGTACAAAATTTTAACATCACATCATCTGCTTTCAGTCAGTTTGTAGTAATTTAAAAATTTGTAAAAATAAAAAAAAAAGATATCCATGATATCTCAGCAAAGTATCGTGAAATAATTTATCACAATATCGATGTTGTATTGTCATATCGCTCAGCCATAACTATAAGCAATACACTGAGCACATGGTGGGTGTTGACCTTTTTTTTTTTAAATTGTATTTTTCTCCCAAATGCATCAGACACACAATATTCTGCAGAAATAAACTGACATGCTCATACATCTCTACAAGTCATGACGATGGGAACCACCCCAAATTATATATATCCTTGATCCTTCAATTGTTACTTGATGGTTGGTGAACAAACAAGCTAGTCTGCTGTTTTTGTTTTTTTTGGATTTGTGTTATTATGACAAAAACATGGTCCTTTTTGTTATTAACAATTTAATAGGAAATTAACACAGTCAGAGATTTTCTTCAAAAATTACGAGGAAAAGAATTATACACAACTCTATTCTAGCTTTGAAGCTACGATTTGCCAACATCTGGCAGCATTGTCCTGTGTATTTATTGTTCTGTGTATTTATTGTTCTGTGTATTTATTGTTCTGTGTATTTTCTGACTTATCTGACTCGTCTCACATGGTTGTGTATTTGTACTTTATGTAGTCTTGCGTGCTGCTGTGTGTTGCACCATGGTCCTGGAAAAACTCAATTTCGTATACAAAGTATACAGAGGAATGGCAATGAAAACCCACTTGACTTGACAAAAGGCTCAGGGTATATTTATGTGTGTGTGTGTGTGTGTGTTGTGTATATCTCACCAGTTGCAGGCTAAAAAACAGCACTAGCAGGGTAGCACACGTGAGCACGCTCAGTCCGAGCAGCAACACCAGAGGCTGATACTGGCTGATGCACGAGAACTTCCTGTACAGTGCTTCCTGTTTCAGCTTCTGCTCATTCAGCAGGTACTTCCCTTTCGCTGGCATCCTGACCAATCACAATGCAGCAAAAACCCAGCCTCAGTTCAGCACGAGGGTTGCTATGCAAATACGGCCATAGAGACTGTGTGTGTGTGTGTATGTATGTGTGCGTGTGTGGGTTTATGAGGTTCCACTGCAAAACACAGGAGTTTTCTCTTCTCCTAAATGAGTCATTCTGTCCGACACACTCTTTTCAGTCCTCTTTACTAGATGATTGCTCTCGTCTTTCTCTTGGACGAATGGAGAGATTTGGATGTTGCAGGTCCGAGGTCGGAACGGTAAAGAATGAGGAACGTCAGGACGGTTGTCACGGATACTTCCAGGACTCAAGATAAGAAAAGAAAATCCTGAAAGATAAAAAGAACAATGAATTACTGTACTGACAGACAGAGAGCAATGATGTCTTCTTTTCTTATTCTGTGAGCGCTCGCTTTTGTCTGAAGGCCATAAAACTTTCCAATCCATCTGTGACCGGTGACCCTCATTCTCTCTCTCTCTCTCTCTCTCTCTCTCTCTCTCTCTCTCTCTCTCTCTCACACACACACACACACACACACACACACAAAGAGCAAGTTAAAGGCTCACAAAAGCTTGAATAATAAAAAGTAAGAAGGACTTAAGCCATAAAACAATTACACTGAATGGAAATTCTTCACTCCAAACTGCCCCCACAAGTAATTTAACAATTAGCCTCAGTGATGTTTTGACTGTTCACAACATTCATAGCACATTAACAGTTACAGTAATATGATGTAAAGCAAAAGATTCACCAGGAAGCCTACAAAAATCATTAATTAAAAGCTGCACTCCTGGCTTTATGTGTAATTAAAAAAAAAATGCTTGTATAAAATACAATATACATATAATAATTAAAAATTTCCACTCAATCAATTTAAGCAACTTTCATTTAAAACTTCAAGCTTTCCTCTAACAAAGATTATGCTCAATCTTTAATGGTATTTCTTAAAAGAAATATAGTCAATGTGGCAAAATTACTGTCATGCCTTAAGAATATTTAAAATAAATGCAAACAAATAGTCATTTTTTTAAAAGAAAAAAAAATTTAAATTTCACTCAGTCTCCAGGAGCATTACTGTTGAATTTGACCATTTTCTGTTTCCCTGGATTATAAATATGAGATTAAAATCAAACTTTTTTGCATGGATACACATATTGTGCATACATACACACCAAACTTCAACACAGTCACAATTAGGCACCAAAAAGAGAAATGCTACATACGGACAGCAGAAATAATTTAAAATTAATAGTAATGTTTGACATTTGTACACTGATCATAAAAAAGAGTGCAACTGTAAACAAGATAAGACAAAGCACAACATTATTATGTGATCATTAACAAAAATGGGAAAAGACGCCAAACCACTAATAATACAAAGGCGAATATTGACCAGATTAAGTGGGGGGGAAAAGCACGGCCCATCTCTCTTTCTCTCTCTCACCCTCTGTGTGTGTGTGTGTGTGTGTGTGTGTAGCCACAAAGACAGAAAGGCCCTCATTGAGGCACAGCAAAGGGAAGTTGCACCTGCTGGGAAAAGAAATGAGGACAAAAAAAAGTCTCAATTCTGTCCTTTTCAAAGTCCACAAAGACGTCTGGCTGCCATTTCTCTCTAGCAGGGAGAATCTTCTAGAATATTTCTAGACTAATGCTTTTATTCAAGAAGCGAGCCAGAATCCAATCTAATCAGACAGCCATCATACAGGTGATTAAAGGCTGGATTATATACGCTTTTAGTTGTAGGTCGTAGGTGTAAGCAAGATGGCTGCCTCGCATGTCCTGTAATCATTTGAAGCATTGCTTGTGCACAACCTCGGAAATGAACGTTACATGCTTAGAAATGAAACGTTGCGTGTTTTTTGAGAATATAGTGGGAATCCTGGGTACGGGTGTTAAAGGAAAAAGTACTAATACTGAGAACAGTGACTGAAATTGACAGCAGTTAATTTTACTTATTTAAAGAAATAAATATGTGAAGTAAACCCCTTTTCTACACATTTTACTAATTTTAAGTCTTAATCCATCATAATAATACATAATTTAATTATAATAATAATAACTTAATACATAATTTTGCTTTTTAAGAAATAAATGCCTGAAAGTGCAAATTATCTGCCAAAGGAACAAGTCTAGAAATGGGATTAATAATTGAAAGCTTTTGTAAGAAGTGTACCTAATCTCAAGATGTTCTCACTGGTTAAGAGCTGTAGATTGTGAAGATGTCTTTTGAACAGACACCAAAAAAATCACCACATTAATGCTACAGTTTTTGGTTTTGTGTAAATGAAAGCTATACGTTCTGATAAAACACACTACAGCACATGCTCTGAGTTCAGAGACAACAAAACCTGTTCATCATTTCAACGACGTGATTAACTTCATCACAAGGCCACGTTTCCACGACTGGATGAGCACGGTCAACAAGATAAAATGAGAGACAGCGAGGAGGAGGAAAAAGACAAGGAAAGGTTCAAAGGTCTTTCTGGGATTGCTAGATATTAATGTTTGAGAGGCAGATGCAGATTATCAGCTGAGTTTAAACAGCAACTCATACTAGAGAGAGCAAACACAAGCTAAACATGGCTGCTCATGATGAGCATGTGCTGATATTAAATTTTACTATCAAAATATTTGATCACAGCTTAGCATATAATCTCAATTTTATAAGGAGCAGTGGCAGCTGAATGGTTACAGGTTTAAAGCTAGTAATACACATTAAAAGCTCCAGTGTGCTGTTCAGTCCCATGCTTTTGTTGCCCGGAAACCAAACTGACAACTAAAAAGCGGTAGCTAATTAAATAGCTAATGTAATAAAGTATGGTAGCTAAGTATATAACTACAGACTAAGAAAAACAAACAGGTTTATTTTTGATTATTTTCCTCTTCTAACAAAATTTCTAATGTAGCATATCATATTTATGCCCTCTACAAAAAGTCGGTTGTTGACCAATATTTCAGCTATGATTTTACTTAGTAAAAATCGCTCTACTGTCAACCAGATTGCGTTTTGACCGGTGTGTGTAGTGCAGCAGAATGAGCAGCATGCGCTAGAATTACAGCACTGAGGTATAATACAATTCAATTCAATTCTATTTGTATAGCGCTTTTAACAATGGACATTGTCACAAAGCAGCTTTACAGAAATATATTCATGATATAAATTATCCCTAATGAGCAAGCCAGAGGTGACGGTGGCGAGGAAAAACTCCCTTATAAACAATTCCCTTCTGTAACTGTGTACTACATGGTCAAATAGTGCAATTGTGTAACCAGGAAATTCATTACAGTTTTCACATGAAGTCTGTTTGGTTGAACCCATCCACTGTCCACTGATGGAGACCTGGGTGCAAAATTGCTCGCGGCAACCGCAGCCCCAAAGCCGCCACAGCAATCGCAGTCCCAAGCCATCACAGTACAACTGCCCATATGAACCTACATCACTGTGAAGCGCATTAGGTTTAAACCCAGCTACATACCAAAGGAGTGAATGTTCAGTGAAAATACACCTTTGTACAAAGTTGGAAAATGTGTATGTATAAATAAATAAATAAATAAATAAATAAATAAAAGTGCCTGCGTATTGTGTGCTCTCTGTTTTCAGTACTAAGCCATCTGTGAGTTTTACATTTCTCTTAAAAGACGGCACTGAGACAGGTAGTGCTGTGACGTCAGCAGTCTGAGAAAATAAAAGCAGGGATGGAGAAAGACAAAGGCCTGAACATAAAAAACCAGACAGACTACTCCATTAAAATCTGCAAAAACATCTATAAAGCGAGAGAGAGAGAGAGAGAGAGAGAGAGAGAAATTTTCTTGCAGATTTTAACTCTATTAAAATCTGGAAAAACATCTATAAAGCAGGAGAGACAGGGACAGAAACAGAGATGGAGAGGGAGAGAGATAGAGAAGGAGAAATGGAGAGAGAGAATTTCTTGCAAATATTAACTATTAAAATCTACAAGAACATGAATGAAAGGAGAGAGGATGGGGAAAGAGAGAGAGAGAGATTTTCTTGTAGATTTTAACAACAATGTGTGGGTGTGGGTGAGGTGAGAGAGAGAAACAGAGAGAGAGAGAGAGAGAGAGAGAAACAGAGAGAGAGATTTTCTTGTAGATTTTAACAACAATGTATGGGTGTGGGTGAGAGAGAGAGAGAGAGAGAGAGAGAGAGAGAGAGAGAAACAGTGTAGAGCTGAATAGCAGAACTGCATGGCATTGTATGAATGGCCTTTCTATCTGAATGCAAAGCAATCAAGCAATCAAGGGAAACAGATAAAAGGGGGAAAAAAATCATCCTGTCTCACGTTTACTACCTTCACTGAAGCACTGAATCATGAAGAACACACAGCTGCACTGTTGCCAACCATTTACACGGCTTTTACAGCACAACAGCATGACTACCTTTGTGAAATATTGACAATGGAACACTATACAAGTCGTTATAAAAGTAGTGTTAAAATTAGTTTTGCTAAACAGCTGCTCCAATATTCTTGTAAATTTACTGTTGAACATAAAATATAACCAAACACTCAACAAGCACATTCACAATTTACTGTAGGTACAATACCTTATTTCCAATACTACACCATTTTACGTGTTCACTACATTTTAATTATTACTGTTAAAGATGCATCAATACCATTTTTCAGACCGAGTAAGAGTACAATACTGATACTGATGTCGGTATGAGAACCTGTTTAGGGTGTTTTCCTACTTGGTTATGACTCTAGAGTTCGCATCCAAGGGGGCGGACCCTATAATAAAAGGTTTGTGTTCACATAGAAGAATTCCTTAGAACCGTGGCTCGATTGCACAATTCCACACATCGCTTTTGTGAACACGTCATAGTGCAGGAATATCTGCAAACATGGAGCAGATATCGTATAAAAGAAGATTTTGTAGCCGTGCAGGCTCACACGATACTCTCACAATCACGAGCTAATTACAGAGCTCCATCCTATAAAAGTCTGGTATTATATACCAGTAACCATAACAACCCATTCCCTGACATCACAAAAGTAGAAACAGTAAGTAACATGACAAATTGAACTGATCACAACCGATCACGCTTGCGGGCTCGAAAACAGTGCTCACACGTCACCGAACCATAAAGAAGAGAAACTACAGCATAAGTACAGTATATACAATAAGTACTTATTCTTCCTACAATATAAGTAACCTGATAAAACATCTTACAGCTTTTAACCATAATAATATAATCAGAATAAACGTCATTGGTGATGGAGAACGTTTACAAGTACGAGTAAATGAGCACAATATTGGATGGATGTTTGATAGCAGTATCAGTGTCGATTGTTTCCATTTAAAAAGTCAAAAGTGTCTGATATTTAAAGCGAAAAGTGCAGAGCGGGCAACGCTATACAGCTGTTTGAAGCAAAACACCATACCGAACAATGATGACAAAAGTCCATTTTAGACCAAATTCCAAAATGCATATACAACCAAACCAACCGAAAAGAAACTTTAAAGCGGTACATGACACAAATCTCACAAACTGCATCAGTTATTCGAATCACTCGTTCATATAATGTGTTGGAAATGAATCAGTAAAATCTCCATGAAATAAAATGAGATGATTTAATGAGAAATTCCAATACGAGTAGCTCAAAATCTCATTAACAGCACTCACTGCATTATTTTTACTGATTTTGCATGTGTGTGTGTGTGTGTGTGTGTGTGTGGTGAAGATCACCAAAAACTCCAAACCATCTAAATGAAGTACAAGTCAAGTTTGGAAAGGTCACCCATGCTGGTTGAACAAACACAACACGATCACAGCCCGTGAGAACTCACTGAATCTGTGGGTCAGTGAGACAACAACAAACTTCAGTAATATTACTCGCACTGAAAAGAAAAAAAGAATAAAGAAAAAAAAGAATAAAGAGCCAAACCCCTCTGGTGATTTCTGAAACAAACAAAAAAGCCCCACATACTATTATACTATAAAGCCTTCACAAATAGTGCTTTTAAGTGGTGAATGGACATCTGCCAATGGAAATAGGGACGTGCAATGATGTTGCAAAAATATGAAGATGTTTTCCCCGTAAAATATGTATTTTATGATATTTACTAACACAAAGCCATCCCACAGGGGAAAAAAATGCTGGACCATATTATGCATACATTTAGAGACTGCACATCCATCAAAAAATTATAAATAAAGTCACGTCGCTATGTATTTGGACAGTGACACAATTTTCGTAATTTTGCCTCTGTACACCACCACAATGGATTTGAAATGAAGCAATCAAGATGTGATTGAAGTGTAGACTTTCAGCTTTAATTCAAGGGGTTTAACAAAAATATTGCATTAACCGTTTAGGAATTACAGCCATTTATTAGCTAGAGACCCTCCATTTTCACAGGCTCAAAAGTAACTGAACATGGCCAGGTGTGGCCTGTTTCCTCGTTATTTCATTACAAATCAAGGCGATAAAAGGTCTGGAGTTGATTCCAAGAATTGAATTTGCATTTGGTAGCTGTTCATGGGAACTCTCAATATGCGGTCAAAAGAGGTGTCGATGCAAGTGAAGGGGGCCATCATTAGGCTGAAAAAACAAAACAGACCTATCAGAGAGATAGCAAAAACTTTAGGAATGGCCAAATCAACAGTTTGGTACATTCTTAAAATGAAGGAATGCACTGGCAAGCTCAGCAACACCAAAATGCCTGGAAGACCATGGAAGACAACTAAAGTGGATGATGGCAGAATTCTCTCCTCGGTGAAGAAAAACCCCTTCACAACATCTCACCAAATCAAGAACACTCTGGAGGAGGTAGGCGTATCATTGTCAAAGTCTGCAATCAAGAGACACCTTCATGAATGTAAATACAGACAGTGTACCGCAAGATGCAAACCACTGGTAACGCTCAAGAACAGAAAGGCCAGATTAGACCTTGCTAAAAACCTCTTTTAAAAAAATACCCTGACCACTTCTGATGCAAGATTAACTTGTACCAGACTGATGGGAAGAGAAGAGTATGGAGAAGGAAAGGAAGGGCTCATGTTCCAAAGCATACCACATTATCTGTCAAACATGTGGAGGAAGTGTTATGGCATGGGCATGTACGGCTGCCAATGGAACGGGCTCACTGGTGTTTACTGATGATGTGACTGCTGACAGAAGTATCATGTGAATTCTGGAGCATATAGAGCTATACGTTCTGTTCAGATTCAGTCAAATGCTGCAAAACTGATAGGACAGCGCTCAACCCAATTGAGCTGCTTTTCACAAAACTGAAGGCAGAAAGACCCACAAACAAGCAGCTGCAGTAAAGGGCTGGCAAAGCACCTCAAGGGAGGAAACTCAGCATTTGGTGATGTCCATGGGTTCCAGACTTCAGGCAGTCACTGACTGCAAAAGATTTGCACCCAAGTAAAAATAATCCTAATATTTATGATTGTTAGTGTGTCCAATTACTTTTGAGCCTGTGAAAATGGAGGGACTTGAATTAAAACTGAAAGTCTACACTTCAATCACATCTTGATTGCTTCATTTCAAATCCATTGTGGTGGACTACAGAGGCAAAATTAAGAAAATTCTGTCACTGTACAAATACTTATGGACCTGACTGTAACAAACAAACAAACAAACAAACAAAGGGACATATTATAAAACAATGGGACATATAAAAAATAAAGACAAAAACCTGCCGCAAAACCTGCCCCACACACACACACACACACACACACACACACACACACACACACACACACACACTTCTGAGCAGTCAATAATATTCAGACTCTCTCAAAAAAAATCTGAGAAAGAAATAAATCTGAGTTAGAGCACAGAACACACACAGATCTGCATGTGTGTAAAAGCAGCCCCATCTGTGTGACTGAAATGAAACAGTAAGAATGAGAAAAATGGAAGGAAAAACAGTAAAATGAGGGTGTAAAGGCAGAGTAAGTACTGTCTCTCTGCACTGAGGCCAAACCACATCCCTCCCACACACTCTCTCCATCACAACACAGCGGCCATGGGCCACATCTGTGAGTGGAATTGTGTAACCACGCAGGGCAAGCGGAGAGCCAACATGGCTGCCAATCAGCACAGTGGAAAAACAGTTAAGCACTGAAAACGTGAGAGGCATTTAAAAAGCCCCTCACCGCTAATGCTCATGCACACACACACACAAACACACGCACACATGCACACACCTCAGCTATTTACAGCGTTGCTAGCACTAGCAAAGCTTTTATTTATTACTGTAGCTAAACATATTATAGATGCTCAGCTACAGTAATTTTCTTGACTTTTGATATTTGTTGCAGAAGGTACAAACAATGTAAAAAAAAAAAAAAGGTCCTTAAAGCTTAATGATCTACTAGTTACAGCAGAAAGAAAGAAAGAGAAAAATGGATCAATGAAAGTAAGATGCATGTACAAATTGCAGGGGAAAAAGAAGAAAGGAAAGGAAAGGAAAGATTAAAATATTAAAAAGAAAGAAGGAAATACAGCAAGAGTATGAAGTGATCATGTGAACTCGGTAGCAGTGGGATTATAAAGCGAGCGCCTTAACTTGGCAGCAGTGGGATTATAAAGCGAGCGTGTGAACTCTGTAGCAGTGGGATTATAATGCGAGCGCCTTCACTTGGTAACAGTGGGATTATAAAGCGAGCGTGTGAACTCTGTAGCAGTGGGATTATAAAGCGAGCGTGTGAACTCGGTAGCAGTGGGATTATAAAGCGAGCGTGTTAACTCGGTAACAGTGGGATTATAAAGCGAGCGTGTTAACTCGGTAACAGTGGGATTATAAAGCGAGCGCGT